>ML677332.1:75705212-75882856 GCA_007922305.1 Dermatemys mawii
CCCCTCCCATTTCCTGCCCCCCTCAGAACCATTGATACATCCAACCCTCCCTTGTTCCTTGTCCCCTGACCTCCCCCACCTTAACTGCCTCCCCCAGGACTCCACACCGTATCCAACCTGACTGCCCCCCTGTACTCCCTGCCCCTTATCCAACCCCACACCCTCTTGTTCCCTGTCCCCTGATGCCAGCACTCCTTGCCCCTTATCCAATCCTCCTGAGCCCTGTCACCCTGCCCTTATGCAACCGCCTCGGCCTGGCCCCAGCTCCCTTATCACGCCGCTCAGAGCAGCATGTCTGGCAGTGAGAGCCAGACATGCTGCCCCACTTTTCTGGAGGAACATGCAGTCCCATCCTGCAGAGTGCTGCCCTTGCAGCGATGTGGCTCTGGGGGAGAGGGGACAACAGGGGAGGGTTCGGGAGGGGCCTCCCTGCCCAGGGGCCAAGCAGGAAGGGCCCGTGGACCCGATGTGGTCCGTGGGCTGTAATTTGCCCACCTGTGGAATAGAGCCTCTTTTTAGTTTGTGTTTGTACAGCACCTAGCACAGTGGGACCCTCACCCAAGATTGGGTGCTCATAGGTGCTACTGCAATGCATAAAACACATAAAGGCTAAAGATCTTTTTTTAAAAAAACATTAGTTTTAAAATTCAGCTAACATTTGAGGCCACCCAAACAAATGGAGATAGCTTTAAGTTAGCAGAGTCTGTTTCCCAGGGAAGGTTTTTAATTTAAAAATCAATTTATTGCCCCTTGATTGCATAGACTATAGAATGATTGGTTGATATCTGTTTTCTGGGTAGTAACAGTTTTATTTTTATTAGTACTAGCTATAACCATCACCAATCTAGTCTTAATACACCTGACCTGCTGTGTAGCCTTGGGCAAGACATTTCATTTCTGTATCTTCTCCTATCTTCTGTTTGCCTTGTCTGTTTAGATTGTAAATTCATCAGGGAAAGGACCCTGTCTCACCAAGTGTTCTGACTTATGGTTCTTCACACTGCACAATCTCAGCTGGAGACTCTGGCTACTATTGTTATGCAAAGAAATAATTACACGGGAAAAAAATCTGGAAGAGTCACTGTGATATGTGGGAGACAGATGCTTCTGAGAAAGCAGTGGGCAAAGCTAGATTGGAGGACATCTGAGAGAGGGTAGTCCTGGAGGTGCCTGGGGAAAAAAGGTTTTGGAAGCATCATGGGTGAAATCAATCCCCCAGGAGCAGGAAGACTGGCTAGTGGAGGAATTTGAAATGATTCTGGATACTTTCCTAAACTAGATGAAGTGGCTGGTGGTGGATGTGTTCAGATGAATAACAAGCCGGTAGGCCACTTATATCAGGGACTAAACCACTTACTGTATCTGGATAAAGGCGCTTCAGCAAAAACTTTCACCAAAAAACCCCACCAGGTGTGAGCAATCAGAGCACAATTAAATCTATTATGAACTGCCTGAATGACAAACGAGCTGTTGTGGAACACTCTTATTTAGCAATTAAAAAAATCTGTGGTCAAATGGGACTTCCTACTACTGCTTGGTTAGCTTACAAATCAGCACGACAGGAGTTCGCTTGAACAACAGAACTATATTTGTGGTAGAAAAGAGTTTCAATCTTTATCTCGGTACACATTGTGGAGGTCATGGATGGCAGGCAGTTTAGTGTGTTTGGATAATATCTAACTAAAACGACATTAAGAAGATGTAAACTGTTAAAATATTTAAACACACCTTTCCAACAGCAGCTGCCAAAGATTAAATGCTAGGTGCTATTTTAGGTACAACATGCTATTAACAAATCTTATGTTTTAGAGAGAATCTTTACATATGATGGATTCCTGGAGCCTGCTACTAACTACACTTCAGGGTAGCATATCCATAAGAGTTTAGATCTTGCAGAGTGCTGAGCACCACTCAGGAGAAGCTCAGCCATTTACATGCTCAGACCCTAAAGTCAGACTGAGTTTTCAGGTGGGCTTTTCAGGATGCTCAGCATTGGTCTAACTCTTGCTTCTATTGAAGCCAATGGCACTTCTAACTATTGACTTCACTTGGAGCATATTTAGACCAACATTGAACACTACTGAAGAGCCCATCCTTAAATTCCATACTGCTCCCCCTTCCTGCTTTTTGGTTCCTTGGCTTTCTCAATTTTGGCTTCAGTTTGCTCTGAAGTTCTCCAGGTTGTGTGTCAGTCCAAAGATTTTGAAAAAAACTGGGTTGAGCTGCTAAGGTATTCACTCATGAAGATAACATACTGCTCCAAATGACATTTTTTGCAGTCAAGTAATGCAAAAGAATGTCTGTAGTTGGACACATCAAAATGGGTTTGCTCTTTTAGCCTCTTCCAGAAAAGAAAAAAGTTTAAGGTCAGAAGAAAATGCGTTTAGTGTTTCAAAAAGGTCTGAATCTCTGAGATCAGGATTAGAACTGATATCTCAGTGATGCCCTGCAGCGGGGATTGTGGTACATCAGCCCTCACTAGATGTCTGGTAGCATGGTGCTGTAGATATTCCAAGTGTAACCTCCACTAGGAGTTCGCTTTTCCTTTCCTTTCTCCTCTGTTTCCAGTCATCTCTACATTTGGAAAAGGTAGAGCAGCAAAGTTGGTGTTTCATTCCTCCCAGTCTGTCACTTTTTCAAAGATGGAGAAGTTTTAAAAATGTACAAAGTGAAAAGAGGAAAAATGAGAGAAAACAGTGTATGGGGGAAGGCGTTAGACATGCAGTCTAGCGCATTCAGTAGCAACAAACAAAAGCTTTTCAAAAACCAAAATAAATTTCAAATTTGAAACATAACTTGAAAATTTTCATTTTCCCTGTGAAATTATTTTTTTTGACTGTTCAGACTCTGCACCCTCTCACCCCCACTTTCCCTATGTGAGTTCTTAGTCCCAGACAGACTGCATAGGACAAGGGAGAAAGAGCTATTGGTGATGACTCCCTCTTTGCAATCCTGAGTCCCAGTAAAGATAATAGCAGTATTAGTCATGAAAAGACTCCTCCTCCTTAGGAAGAAACAGCACATTTGCTAGGCTTTCCAAAGGTAATCAACTCTGGTGTTTATCAGACCAAAGGAGGAAGTGAGTTTGAGAGTTCTGGGCCCTCTGAGAATGCTGATTCCAGGGTGCAAATATAGAAAGTTTAAGTCCTCAATTATGTAGTTGTTATCGACTAGTTTTTGTCATGCATTAGTTTTCCAGTAGTTCAGTAGATTGCATTTCTGTTATGGAAAGAGTATCTGGAGGCAGTGGATTATCCTTCTTCCCCAGTTTCTCAGACTTTGTTGGTGTGCTATATATGATGGATACAAATAGTTTATCTATTTGGCTTACAATACCCTGTGATCTCTTATGTTTGTTTAAAGCCCCAAGTGAAATATCTCTTTAATTTACTCACATCACATTAGGGTCTTGATAGCTCAGGCTGGGAAAGTTCCTTTGTCAGAAGACAAACCACTTCAAAATGTGTTTGAAATGAAGGTGAATTAAAACCAGCATTTTGAGTCTGTTGCTGATAACTACAATCTTGCTGAGAAGTCACATCCATGTGTGGTATAGGGCTCAGTGTCCACTTGTCCTTTCCTACACGATCCATTTTAATGGTCAGAATCAAATTGGCAGCAAGGCAGAGTCCAGCTCAGAGTCCAGTGCAGACCTGTCTTGGTCTTTGTCTAATTGTGCCCTTCTGCTCCATGGGTAAGCAGTTTGAGGGAAGGTGCAAGAAACCCCCTCTGTTCTCTACCGTCCTTTCCCCACTAAGCTCCCATGCAGCAGCCAGCTACAACTAATTCCTGAACTCCTTTGAACATAGAGACTGCTCCCTCCATATACACCCTAGTGTGTAAGATGCTCAGTGAGGTCAGGGAGAATCCAGAGTGACAGCTCTCCCGCTGCTATACAACACTGACCACCATTCTGGGGAACTCTGGGAAGAATTCTGTAGATGGGATCTATAACTGGCCTTACCTTGGCCTGTGCTTTAAAGGTGTAATTGAAGCAAAAGAGTGAAATCCTGGTCCTAGGAAGATCAGTGACAAAACTCCCCATTTACTTCAATCTGTCAGGATTTCACCCTTGACTTTTATTTCTTTCAGTCCCCGTGTGACTTTGAAACAGAGCTATAGCCATTCTTGCAAGGTTTCCTGGCTTATATTTTTGATAACTGGACAAACACTAAAAGGATCACTTCTTTCAACTCTCATTCCCAACTAGAAACTGCTTTTTCTTCTCCTCACATTTCTTGCTCCACCAACCCAGCCAGAATCCGTGAGGCCAATCCGTGAGGTTCCTAGCACTCTCATCTCCTTCCTTTGTGATGTATTGAAAACTGTTTAAAATTACAGCTCTCTCACTTTAAGAGTAAGGGGGTTCTTGGTCCTGTTTGCAGTCAAGGGCTCTATAGGGAAATGTATCATCAGAGTTGGTCTACAGAGAGCCAGCACAGAGTAAGGTGGAGGTGAGTTGTATCTTTCTGTTTTAAAGAGTAGTCTGCTTTGAAGTTCTTGTGTGGTTGTCTGGATTCTAAGAAACGAAGTAGTTATATCCCAGCCTTTCAGATGGAATATTCTGCATTTTTATCTAACTTCTGTTTGTATGCTAAGAACACAACATCAACCAGGCCCCAGACTGCTAAAAGAAATATCTGAATTGCCACTGAGTTTGATGTCATGCAGAACATTGATATTTTTAGACACTGAAAACAAAAGGGAAAGACTTTTATCCCAAGCTCTTATCTCAGAATCAGGATGAGAAGATTAGAGATAAAAGCTAAGGAGATGGGGGAAGGAGGACTAACTGAGGGGAGAGGAAAACTAAATAACATTTAATGAAGTGATCAGCTGATCATTAGCTACACATTGTTCTGGTTTAAAGTGTGAGATTCAAAGTTGAAGATCAATGCCTTGTGGTGCTGTAGGGAGAGGGAATAGCTCACAATACACAAGGCTGTATTCTGTAAATCTTCTAAAATGCTGTGCTATCATTTCAAGCATCATTGAATATTTCATTAAATTTTATTGCAAATATAAATGGAAATGTTGAAGAAGTTTATCCTCCTTATACTAGAAGACTTTTTATTTCAGCAGGGTCTTGTTAATTTCTATGGCTAGGGTGAAAGCATTGATATAATTCTTTCCTTTTTGCCTCCAATGTTCAATTTCAGGTTTTTTTCAGTACTTTTTTAAAAAGAAGACAGTAATTTGCTGCAGGAGTTCTTACCAAGCTGATGTCAGCCAGGTTACAATTAACCATATGCCTTTCCCTGGGGGCTGAATGGAGACAGCACAAGTGAATACATAGGTTTAAAACAAGCTGAGGTCTCACTAAGATCCTGTAAATACAAGGTTCATTCTGTGAAGCTAGGTGGCAATTTTACCAAGTGTTCCACCAATTTTGTAGTCATTTTGACTTGACAAGGTAAACAAGGATTAAAAATCAAACAGGAAATATACAAGAAAATTTGTAATCACCCAGCCTTATTGAGCACAGTTGATAGGACTGGAATTATGTTTTTTTTAAAGTCCATTCTGTTCAGGTGTGCCATGATACATCTCCCAAGGTCCATATAAACGAATAAAAGAGCAAGACCTTTCTTCACTGTGTATGGGAACAGTGTATCCTAAAACTAGTTTGCCTGTTGCGATGCAGATGATCATGTACATTGTGAAGAGCTCACTCTCTCTAAAGTGAATTTAGATGCTAGCGAAAGGTGCCAGATAGCTGCTAAAATTGAGTCCTCTTAGTTCAGAGAAGAGTAGCACAAAGCTTTTCAAAGCTCCATCCTTACCTGGAGGGGTGACTAATCTTTGGAATGGGAGGATAGGTTGCCACACATGTTCCACAGTCCTTGGCCTCTGCTTAATTATGTGTAGGCACCTCCTGGGGACTCTGTTGTGCTTGCACACTCCTGCACTTGTCCTCCTCTGGTGATGGGAGTGGAGTTGTTATAACTGTTCTGTTTGGGAAGGCTCAAAGCTGGATATAGGAACAGGCAGGCTGTGAGGGTCAGGGAGACCAGTGCTCAAAGAGAGCATGGATGGGGAGAGGGAGTTGGAGGAAGCCTGTGATGGATACAGTATCACAAGCTGCTGGAGGGGAGAAGTAGCCTGGAAGAAGCCCCTTGCAAAGTTAGACTGGAAGAAGCCCCTGGCACTACTACAGACTAGGGACCGAATGGCTGGGCAGCAGTTCTGCAAAAATGGACTTGAGGGTTACAGTGGACGAAAAGCTGGATATGAGTCAACAGTGTGCCCTGGCTGCCAAGAAGGCTGACATCTTTCGGGTTGTATAAGTAGGAGCATTTCCAGCAGATCGAGGGACGTGATCAGTTCCCTCTATTCAGCATTGGTAAGGCCTCATCTGGAGTACCGTGTCTAGTTTTGGGGCCCACACTACAAGAAGGATGTGGAAAAATTGAAAAGAGTCCAGCAAAGGATACCAAAAATGATTAGGGGGCTGGAGCACCTGATAGCTGCTTTCGTCTACTGGAAAGGGGGCTCCAGAGAGGATGGATCTAGACTATTCTCAGTGGTAGCACATGACAGAACAAGGAGTAATGGTCTCAAGCTGCAGAAGGAGAGGTTTAGGTTGGAAATTAGGAAAAACTTTTTCATTAGGAAGGTGGTGAAGGACTGGAATGGGTTACCTAGGGAGGTGGTGGAATCTCCTTCTGTCATAAGTGTGAAGCAGCCTAAAATTATTGTTTACCTGTAAGGGGTTAAGCTAAAGGTAACCTGAAAGGTGGACAACTAACCAATAAGAAATTTCTTAGGAGACAAAGGATTTTAAGTTTTAGGTTTTTGGGGGTTTTTTTTTGTTTACCTTGGCTATGGGATGAACACAGCTATGTTTTTTACTGTAACTATAAATTTTATTAAGTACTGTAGTTAGTAAGTTAAACTTACTGACTACAGTACTTAATAAAATTTATAGTTAAGGCTATGGGATGAACAGAGAGAGACCCAGAGAGAAACTGAAACTTAAAATCCTTTGTCTCCTGAGGAATTTCTTATTGGTTAGTTGTCCGCCTTTCAGGTTACCTTTAGCTTAACCCCTTACAGGTAAACAATAATTTTAGGCTACTTCACACTTATGACACCTTCCTTAGAGGGTTTTAAGGTCAGGCTTGACAAAGCCTTGCTGGGATGATTTAGGTGGGGATTGGTTCTGCTTTGAGCAGGGGGTTGGACTAGATGACCTCCTAAGGTCCCTTCCAATCCTGATATTCTATGATTCTATAAAAGGCCATTAAAGCCAATTGGAAATAGGAAGGTCTGGAGAGCTGAGCTGCTGCTGGGAAGAGGGGACAGCTCAGAGAAGGCAGCTGAAGGGGTAATAGTAGCTTCAGCATTCTAGATGAGTCCCTTGTGTGTGGGTAGTTGGTGAGGAGGAGGGTAGGAGGAACCCCAGTGAGAAGATCCCTACGGAAACATAAACATTAAGGGAGGGGAGGCATGACCTGAAAAGGAAAAGAGGGCACAGATATCCCACCCTTCAACATTTCACTAGGTACTTATGCTCCTCATGTGCTGTGGCAGTGTGTTTGCAGCACAGAGCACTCTAGACAGCCAGCGAGCTCCAGATCACTCCACGTGTGACGTGGTGAGTAAACAGCAGGCACGCAGAGCTCTCATTCTCTCTACCTCCCTTCAAAGGATCTTACCAAAGGAAGTCCCCTGCAACTGCAGAGTGCCAGAATTAACATTGTTCAAATCCTCTTAGCACAAAGTGCTATGAGCGCACCCTCAGGTGGTGTAAATTGTTCCATTGGAGCCCATGGTGTATTGCACCATTTAGAAATAAGAAGGGGTCAGATAGAAAGAAGTGCACAGTCCTGAGTTTTAGCCCCACCTCTGCCACTGACTCTGTGCAGAAGAGCATATCACTTAAAATCTGTGCCTCAGTTTCCCCATCTGCCAACTGGAAATAGTAATGGTAGAATTGAGTATGTCATCTGGGAGAGTAATTTATCCTGTTAGGTAAAACTGATTCATACTTAGCTGCCTAAAGATATCCACTGAAGTTCATATTTAAGTACTTCCCTATTAGAGGCCTGACTTTCAGAAATGCTGTGCCTTAGAAAAAGGTATAAAGCATTTCTGTTGCTCTGTATGACCAGCTTGAAGGCTTTGTGAAATAATATATTCTACCAGGTCATGATCAAACCAATTGTTACCACTAATCTTAGATAAAAGATCCTCTTCTCCACTTCACTGGCATGTAGCTTTCATTACTGCTGCTGGGAGCTATGAATGTGTAAACCGCCCTGTCTAACAAGACACACAAAGTACCTGTGTTCTGCTATGGTGCTCAGGAAGTAAATTAGGTGTATGTAAATGCTGAATGAACTAAACTCCAATATTCCCTGTGGAGAACAGGCTGTGAAGACAATCTTCTGGCCAAGCAAGCATTGACTCTATACCATCCAACGAAGGGGTGCATTGCTATTATGAAAAATAACTTTTAAAGCACTGTGGGTGGCTTACTAGTTTTTACAATGGCTGCTGCAGTATGGATAGACTGCAGGGAGAGGCTCTTCCTCGCTGCACGGAAGGCAGCCATACTACTACAGCCAACAGTGCTGGGGTTCTCAAACTTCATTGCTCCGAGACCCACTTCTGATGACAAAAATTACTACACAACCGCAGGAGGGGAACAGAAGCCTGGGCCTGCCCAAGGCCCACTGCCCCAGGTGGGCAGCTAAAGTTGAAGCCTAAAGGCTTCAGCCCCAGACAGGGGGCCTGTAACCTGAGCTCCCACAGCTGAGGGCTGTGGCTCCAGGCAGCAGGTCTTGGGCTTCAACCCTGGGCCCCCAAAAGTCTAAGCCAGCCCTGGTGACCCTATTAAAATGGCGTCCCACTTTGGGGTCCTGACCCACAGTTTGAGAACCACTGCACTAGAGAGACTAGAACAGCTGGTGTGATGGCCATCAACTTGGCCAACATCTGGTCTGAACATGGGCCCTGCAGAACTGAAGTGTGGGTCTACTGCTTGAGCTACCAAGCCAGGCTGAGAGCTATAAGAAACATGTAGATTGGACGCCAAGTGGGATGTGGAGCACAGAGTGAATAATGGGTTACACTTGTACAGCTGAATAGCCCAAAAGCGGAGTGTCTGTGAGGGAGGAATAAAAGCAACACCTTTTCTTAATATGTAGCCACTGAATGCTGTAGGAGGCACCATACCCGCTCTTACCCTGTGCAAGCATAATGTTTCCTGTCAACTTTGCTTGGCCACTGCTACCCTTATTCTCAACTCCTCTTCTAGCCTGACCCATGTCCTAACAGAGGCAAGCCAAATCAACACAAAGTCTGGGGAAACAACTCAGCCACGTGAGGTTGTATAAAAATTCTTGGGGAGGAGAGCAAGGCAGGAAGAATCCATGGGAGAAAGTGGTTTTTAAGGATGAGTTTGAAAAAAAGAGGGTGCTTGGGAGACCAGAAGTTGATTCCCACAACACCTCTTGAGTACACTGGTGTAAATCAGGAATAACTCCTTTGAAATTGGGGTTACTTCACCTACTACTGTAATTCAAGCCCATGAAATGAAAGCCTGCCTCAAGCATAGGGGACAGTATATAGCCAGGAATCCACGGGGATACTATATACTATATTCAGGAGCGATTGAAGGAGTGAAGGGAGCAAGAACAATGATTTGTTGGGGGTCAGATCATGCAGGGCTTTACTGGTGAAGGTGAGAGCTTGCATATGAGAGAGGAGAGGCAATAAGTCAACAGAAGGATTCTAGAAGGGATGTGTGAGGCATAGTCAGAGCGAAGGGGTCTCGACCGAGAATTCAGGCCTTTTCTATTTGGGATCCAGGCTCACTGGATCAAGCTGCTCAGTGGAAGTAGAATATGTAGGATATATATCAGCAGTTTTGATCTCTTTTACTCAAGGTTGTACAGCATTTTTTATCTTCAGAACACGCTACAAATATTAACTCAGTCATTCTCCCAATACCAATATGATGTAAGTTTTAAAAAAATCTTCTCCATATACAGATGAGAGAACCGACACAGAACTATTCCCTGACTTGGCAAGACCGCTGTCAGACCCAGGATAAGAACTAAAACCCAGATCCTCACAGGTATTTAGGTGCCTATCTCCCATTAACTTCAAACAGTGTTGGGTGCCTAGTACCTTTGAGGATCTGGACCTAAAAGCTTCCTGCCCCCCAGTCCTGTCTTCAGCCTTGCGACACACTTTCTCCTAGCCATCTTTCTTTGTCTTGCTTTGTAAGTAGGCCCGGGGCCCAGGCACAGTGAAGTGCTGTCTGTTTTTAAGAGAGGTCTCATAGAAATTATTCTTCTTAGCCCGTGTACATCCTCTGTACCACAAGCCCAAGTGCTCGCACGAAGGACGGGTGGGAAAATTTATTCACTTTTTAGATTTTTTGTGTGTGTGCGTGTGTTAAGTTATGATCATTGGGAAGTTTTAGTTTAATGAAGGAGGTAGCAGCACAGGGAAAACTCATATTGCATCTTGTATCACCGGGAAGATTTATGCTTTGCTCTTGATAAATACACCCTCTATTATTTATAGAACAGAGCTCAACTTGTGTAACTTGAAGATAGATGGGTTTGGTGAAGATCTTAGAAGAGGGCCTCAGGCATGGCCCCTGCAAAAAAAGCTTTTGAAAGTAATTCCCACTTGCTTATAAACCAGTTCAATCCAAGGTAAAACTCTGATCTCCTGAAGCATTTTTATGAGCCCCACAGACTAATCTCTGATAACGCTGATGTAGAGAATCCAGACAGGCAGATTCAACCCCAAAGGAGAAAATCATCCCGATTCTTCTTTACATGTGCTGTTGGAATTCTAACAAAGGAGATTTCCTGGAACCTCTCTAGCACAACACTGGCATGGCCATAGTCTCCTTAACCAATGGGAGTGTGTGTGTGTGTGTGTGTGTGCGCGTGCGCGCGTGACACTCTGGCAGTCACTGAGTATAGTTATTTGCTCCCAGCAGTTTCATTGATTGCTAAGTTTATTGACAAGACATTCTCTCCAGTCAATGACTGTTATTTTTAGACTGATCTTTGAATCGCAGGGGGTTTGTTTTTGACAATACATTTCATAATGCATGTGCACAGAAGCTTGTTGTAATGCTACTGCAGGGTAAAGCACTTATGTCTCCACTTCACCTGTTGAAAGGTGAATTTAGAATCGGGTTTTTCTGGATTATGGAAACAAAACTTTTCTCACTGTTGGAAAAAGGCATTTTTGTATTAAGACATAGAGCAGATTGGAGCCTGGATAAACTAAATCCAAATTAAGACTTGATCAAAGGAAAAGATACTACCATCCTAGGCTTTCCGCGAAGGGGAGCATTGATTGGTGTCATGGTGGGAGTCGAAACAAATAGTTCTTATTTGGGGGATTTTTTTTCTGAGATCCTCTCCTACATTGACTTAGTGTCACATTTGTGTGTATTTTATAGAGTATTAGATGCCTAGACTTCTAGACTGGGCACTCTTCATAAACAGAAGTGCATCTTTAAAAAAAAAAAAAAAAAAGGAGACAAAATAGGAGGCGGGTAAGAAGATGCAGCTATTTAAGTCGTCATTTGTGTTGCAAAACTTATTGCCTAAATAATGCATTTAGTTCAGTATTGTTAAATTATTTTGCATAGGCTGTCTTGTAACCCTGACTTGGCATGTTTTTGCTGTACATCTGGATAATAATATTAGAGAGATACTTGAGCTTGAAGTAACATTGCGTGCTGCTGTTGATGATTTTACACGGACTTTATCCACTGCTTGGTTTGAGAGATGTATTTTACATTGTAAATGCCTTGAAGATTATTTTTGTTTTATAATAGTACGGCGATGAATATCCCTTCCCTTGGTAATGTTGGCTTAATGTTAGTATTAGCAGAAGTGGCAGAAGAAAAGGAGGAACATCACATATGTACGAGCACGAGGGAGGATATTATCACTGAGTTCCAAACAATAAACTATTCCATGCAACTGCATGTCATAGCAATTCAATTTCTCTCTCATTCTCAGTTCTGTCTAACCTATTTATCTAACACAGAGGCAGGCAACCTATGGCACAGGTGCCAAAGGTGACACGCGAACTGATTTTCAGTGGCACTCACACTGCCCAGGTCCTGGCACTGGTCTGGGGGGCTGTGCATTTTAATTTAATTTTAAATGAAGCTTCTTAAACATTTAAAAACCTTATTTACTTCACATACAACAATAGTTTAGCTATATATTATAGACTTATAGAAAGAGATCTTCTAAAAATGTTAACGTGTTATTGGCATGCAAAACCTTAAAATAGAGTAAATGAATGAAGACTCAACACACCACTTTTGAAAGGTTGCCGACCCCTGATCTAACATATGTCAGTTACAATGCAACTATTGCTGTAGTGTTTAAACACTAATACTGCATAACAGAATGACTAGGTCATATTATGTTTCCTGCAATTTAAACACTTCCGATTTTTCAAATAGGTACTAAATGAGAAAGGTCTGTTTGTTTAACTAATTGAATTAACATACAAAAGCTCAACAACTACAAACAAAAGAGGGTAAAAATGAATTAGTAGAAGAATAGCACAAAGTGCTAGAACAGGGATCGCAAACATGCGGCCCGCCTGAATGCGGCCCACAGGGTTATTTCCTGCTGCCTGCCAAGCTTCCCTCCCCACACTCCCCCCGCCCAGAGCACCGCATCCCCACTCCTCTGCCTACCTCCAGGTGCTTCCCGCCACCAGATAGGTGTTTGGCAGCACTTAGCACTTCCCACGGGGGGCGGGGGGAGGAGGAGGTGGAGAAGAGGCAGGGTGAGGGTGGGCATTTGGGGCAGGGTTGGAATTTGGGGCAGGGAAGGAGTGGAAAGAGGCATGGAAGAGGTGGAGTGGGGGGTGGAGCCAGGGGCAGCGGGGTGTGTGTGTCAGTGATGCGGCCCTCAGGCCAATATACTAGTCCTCATATGGCCCTCGTAGTGATTCGAGTTTGAGATCCCTGTGCTAAAAAAACAAAATTTGAAGTGAAGTTTCACACAACGATTAATTGATGCATTGGGGTTCCTGTTGAGTAATTATATTCAATAAAGGTGATTTCATGCAATTTAGAGACTATTTAGTAGAATACAGTGAATTCAAGGGCACATCAAGATGTGCTGCCACATTCTTTTTAATACAAGAGACTCCCACAAAAATGTTAACTGTAGCTTATGATAAGGTGCTTATGCAGGTTCAGGGGAGAGGTGAGAGTTGGGAATCTATTTGCTCTTCAGGAATATTTTTATGATTCAACAATAAGTCATCTCCGCAGGAATAACTTTCAGTATCCAGAGAGGGGATGACGACTCCTGAGCTGGGAAATCACACCAGCCTTCTGCATCTTTATCTAAGAACTTTAACTGGTGGCTTCTAGAAGCTCTTACTCCTTTTACTTCTCCATCGCACATCCAAGCAGCTGATCATCCTTGGTTTGATCCAAAGTCCAGTGAGTCAGAGAGGCTCTAAATACCCATTTTAGGAGTAATGAGCTTCAGCTTAATTCTCACGTGACTGAATTTCACAGCTCTATTCAGAATAACATGGAGATAAGACTGAAAGCTGTATTCAGTTGAAGAGGAAGCATCCTGGAGAAAAGGCTTGTGTTGCAGCATATATTTTTGTCTTGTTCAGCACCGTCTTGCCTTTGTATCCCCAAAGAGGATCTGCCCCTGTTGACACTGTATATGGGAAGGGGAAGCTCACAGGCCCCAAGAGGACTTTCTGCCTGTGATGCAGGAAGCAGAGTAGATGCCCTGCAATGATGAAGAAGAACGGTATGTATCTAGAGTGCTGTATAGTGGAGAAGGAACCAACTAGCTAGAAAGGCATGTGCCTACCCTGGAGCAGACAAGCCCCACCATCTCCTTAATTACAATGACACTTGTATAAGAGATCAGCCTACTGTTGTAACAAATCTCCCAGAGTATGCCTAAATGTTCTGAGTCCAACTGTACTCTCCCTTTATAAGATTACCTCTGCTAAGCAACCCACTTTCTGATCCCTTGAGAGAACAGTTAGACAGATTTAACTATCTGCTTTTGTGTTTAGTTACTGGGGTCATATTGTGGTCTTAGTTGCGCCCGTACAACTTTATGGTCTTTGGTGTGGTTATGGATGTAATCAAAACCAGAATTTGGTTCTTCATATTTATAAGGTGAAACTAGAATTTTATTTAATACACATCTCAAGAACAAAATGGTTATCATAAAGACTAACATTTCTTTGAAATGAGTGAATGCAACAGCATGCTTAAGCTTGGAAATCTGCGTATTACTGTGCACCAAATGGGTAATGAGACACAACTGGCCATCTGCACAAGCAAATATTTATGCATGCATTTGTATTTGTGTGTTCAAATTTAGCAGTACACTTGTATCTGCTCATTTCTGACAGTCCTGCCCACAATGTCTCAAAAGGTTTCTAGATGAAACTAGAAAAACTTATCACAGTGTTCTGGATGGAAACACTTTATCTCTTTCTCAAGACCAGTTTTAATAAAATGAAATATAATTAGTTTTTTTTGCAATACTTATTGAACTGGATGTTTATCAGAAATTACTCGATGGAAACTTTTAGCACAAAAATCATAAATATTTCTGTCCTAAATAGGATCAAATCTTTGGTTCATCCAAAGCTGTATCCTGTAACCTCAGGACACCCACTGAATTCAGTGGGAGCTCCAGTGCATAAAAGGCTTGTGGGATTGGGTCTTTAATTCAGTATCTAGATTCTGACTGTGGCCAAGAACAGAATTAGACCTGGTCAAATCTATATATTTATTTGCAGGAATTCTTACAGGACTCCACCCCACTCCCTGTCCCCTAACTGCCCCGACCCCTATCCACCCCACTTGCCTCTTGACAGGCCCCCTGGAACTCCCATGCCCTATCCAACCCCCACACCCCGTTCTCTATCCCCTGACCCTCCCCCAGAACCTCTGCTCTATCCAACCCCTCCGGCTCCCTGTCCTCTGACTGCCCCTGGGACTCCCTGTCCCAAGCCCGTCCCCATGCCGCTTACCCCCCTCTCCTGGAGCCTGCCCAGGAGCAGCCCTGGACAGTGTGACAGCGGTATGGCTCCGGTGGGACCTGAACTCCTGCTGCTTGGCCCGCTGGACCTCGCAGCCCTGCCCCTTTACCACGCCTCTCCAAGCGGCAGGAATTCTGGTCCCGCTGGAGCCATGCCACTGCAGTGCTGTCCAGGACTGCTCCTGGACGCTGTGTGCGGAGGCTCCGGAGGATGGGGGTAGACGGGGGTGGCGCCGGGGGAAGCCTCTGTGGCTGGAAGCTCAGGCAGGCTGGGCAGAACGAGCTTGCAGGCCGGATGCAGCCCATGGGCAGTAGTTTGCCCACCCCTGCCCTAAATACTGGATCATCCGTCCTCTCTGCTACCCATTGACCACCATAACTGTCTTCCCTTCTTAGCTGGCTAGCATCAGACTTCAGGGGAATTGCTTACGCCCTCAGGACTGAATTCAAATTCTCCATCACAGCTGTTCATGATACGTGTCCCATAGCTGTGGTGCTGCAGCTAAGTGATTGCCCTCAGGTAGAATACAAGAGGGGACATGGAGTCAGACAAGTCAGACCGAAACCATTTGTTGAAGGTCACCATTGTCCACATCCATGTAAGTCAGGGGAATCATAAGTAGATCCGAAGACCTGTCAACAATTTGACATGTGACTATTTTTTCAAATAGGCTCCATCCAAACTTTCTGCTGGACTTGGATGTTTCTAGCCCATTTAATGTTCTTCCACCTTCTCAAGGCTGCTGGGTAGACCTTCCTCCTGTAAGCTGAGAGACAATGATTCTGAATAAGCAATTCCTCTGGGTAGGGAGTAACTGACCCTTAAGGCTCTCCACATTGCCAGCATCTCGATGCAGAGCTCTGCCTGATATCATGAACCTGGCAGATATGACATCATACAATATGTAGGTTAACCACTATTACTTGTAGGTTATTGGCATCCCTCTCTTGCCCTAGAGAGAATCAACACACACAATATTTAAGTCCCACATCCACTTTCTGGGGTTTGGCTTTGTTGAGAAATAAAACAAAAACCTCAGCCTAACCTTTTGTCCTTAGCTTGGCTGTTAGAGACTTCCCTGAAGACATCTGTACCAAGCCCTAGTTCCCATTGACCAAACAGCTCCTCACCTGTCTTATATGCAGGTTGGAGTTAATAAGCTATATGTGTCACAGTGGGTCAGCATGACTCAGTCAGCATTTCCTGCAGGATTTCAATGCCGCCTTAAAGGGTGGCATGCTCCAACTGTGCAACCCCAGTGCTGCTGCAGTCCCCTGTCACTGAAGGAGAGCCCTGCCCTATCTTGTTACACAATCTAAATCTGCATCCTACCGGTCACCTTCCAATAAGTAAGGCATGATGATGTAAGTTGCATGTTATTAATATCTTAGTCTGCCCCACAGTCCTTTATCATTGGCTTCTCTGGGACATCCCATTTCATGTAGTTCCTGATGCTGGCAATTATTCACTTTTCTAGGAACCGATCGATAGACTAGATAAGCTTCAAAGCTTGTCTTTCATCCACATTTTTAACCAATAACCTTGGCCTTTCAGCATCCTAGTGGCTGAGAAGTTAAGGTTTTGTTTAATATGCACTTGCAAATAAACCTTTGGATTTTGTGTGGCTCTAACATGTTGAAATATCTTAAGCCGTAAACACAAAAAAATCTAGAGTAGAGACAGTTCACATAGCTGTTGCTGCTGCCTGAATGTGGCGTCAGGATCGTGGTAGAGACAAGCCTCGTGCTGCTAGACACAACAGCGATTAGGGTGATATAAGTATATAAGGGAGAGAAGAGTGTGTAAAAGGGATAGCTTGAGCGGGGCAGTTCTAGTTTTCAAAATGATAGATGATAGTTCATGAGTCAGAGAGGAGTCTTGTGATGTGGCTGATGTTTTTAAGGTGCCATGAAAGTGAAAGGTTCTAGATAAGTGCTAAACATTATTGTGTCTACCAAACAATCCAATAACATGCTGAGTCAGAGAGGAAACTAAAAGGTACTTTTTCAGAGAATAATCATTGATCTATCTTTGTCTCTTACCCATACTCCTACCCAATGCTCCATGAAGGATACTCTAAAAGGCATGCTGCATATTTATTGAAAATTGCAACTGCAATACTTCCTGGAATGTCTACACTTAGATATCATCTTACTTCTTACTTATTCTGTTAATACTCTGCATGCTGATCTAGCATCTTTCATCTGATGACTGTCAAAGCACATTACCAGCATCGATTAGGTAAGCGTCCCATCACTCTTGTATTGTATGTAAGTATTATCTACATGGTAGGGGTGAATAAACTGAATACAACAGCTGACTGGGCTTCAGAATCCTTAATAACTTGACCTCACTGTCTTTTGTTCATACACCTGGATCTGATAAGTTGAAAAATCAATAAGGAAAAAATCTATCTCAGTTCTGTTAGTGCCCCATTTCAATAGAATAACCTACAAGAAGCATTTCAGTAATTCACTGAGGTAAATGTTCTCAACAGCTCTCATACTTGAGCTATTTTGTGCTCCAGAATGAAAATAATTATCTCACTATTAGTTATATTTTTGTTTAATAGTCCAAAGACAATGTTATACACCCTTCAAATAGTCATGGAATGAACCTTCACAAAAACGTCTGTCTAAAATTTCCCAGAAATAAGATTTTTTTTTCCTGTTACTTTTTCCCCTCCAGAAACCCCCGAATGGGATAAGCTGGTGATGGGGTGGGAACACAAGGAGATTCTATCAACTCTTATATTCCTCAGTAATAGGTGGCTGGAATTGTGTCAGCAATAATAGTTGCCGCTGCTTCTTAATATCTCTCTGAGTAGCCATGCAAAATCAGGTAAGGTGAGGGGTGACATGGTCTGAGTTGTACAAGTAGGAAGCTAATGAACGACTTCTTCAGAGCTGGACTCCTTCCTCCCTCTCCAACAAAACTCAGGATGCTCGTAAAGGTGTATAAGGTAAGAAGATTAGGAATAGTGCTGAGGAGTAGTGGGAAGTGATGAGGGTAGTGAACATTGGAAGCTTGATTACAGCAAATTCTAATTAGAGTTCTATGAACTACCAGTAATAGGCTTGCAAATTTCAACTCTAGGTTGTTTCAATGGCATTACAGTGACATAGAACAGAAGTAATAAAGCAGCAAGTCCAGAACCATTGTTCAAAAATATAATTCCCACTTTTATTCACAGTTAGAAATAACTGGCAGTTTTGGGCATTCAGAGTGCTAGGCTGAGCATAATGGCTCCAATTTTCCCTTCAAACAATTCCTGTATGCACTATAGTTCTACTACTCAAGACTCTTTCTTCTTCTTTCTGACTGCAAACAAGTTTTACGTCCATTTACATGATTTTAAACTACAAGTGGGAGCTTTGCTACTTCTGGTTAGTGGGTGACCCAAATCCAACTGTATTTCTAGTTTATAAATACAAGTTTTGAAGATGTGCTCATGAACAGGACTTTTGCTGGTTAATATGGCAATATGTTAAAATGTCAGATGCAGAATGAGCAATTCAGAAAAAAACACAATTATAGATATTTGCACTTTGATAGAGCTTTCCGTTCAAAGGTCTGCAAGTGCTTTACAAGCATTGATGGCTCTTCAGTGCCCCAGTGAGGTTGGTAAATGTCACCTGGAGAAATATATGGAATTTTTGTGACTTGCCTGAGTTCGTACAAATTTTTTTTGCCAGAACTTGGGAGTGAATCCCAATCACCTGACTGCTAGTATTTTGCTTTAACCTCAGGAGCAGTTTAATCTTTACAATATAAAACGATTCAAATTTTCCAGTGTCCAGCTGAACTCAATGAGTCCTGTGGATCCTCATCACCTATGAAAATCAAGCCCTAAGTGATTAAAGTTGGGCAAACTTGGTGGACATTTTGCTTACACTAGCATCCATTATACTTTTTTGCTATTACATGACTGGTCTTAATTTCAGTAATTAAAGCAGTGGTTCTCAAACTTTTTGTATTGGTGACCCCTTTCGAACACTGAGCTTCTGAGTGCAACCCCCTTTAGAAATTAAAAACACATTTTTGATATTTAGTACTGTTAAATATTAAATTTAAACCCCGTTGCTTAAAATGCATTTACCTTTTCTCACTGCTTTTTAAATTAAGACTAAAACACATTTTTATTGAATTAAATATAAGTGGAAAAGTTATTTTTAAACAGAATTTTATTTTAATACTTGACAGCAATTAATGTCCTGAAGCAGCCAAAAATCAGTGAGAATGGATGATGCTGTTTATTTGACACAGGAAGTTTTATTCATGGTGTTGTTTTAGAAAGGGCACATTTGATGTCATCGTTCACATCAAGCTGGTTTCAAGATTTTGTTTTTATTGTGAGAAGGCTGGAGAATCCACTCTCATGTTCGTAGATAGTGGGAAATGGCAGAAGGACTCTGAGCCATTTCAGATACCAGTGGGTATTCACTTGCAACTGAACACCAGAACTGGTTTGGAGGCAGCTGTGTAAATTTTGCTTTCACTTCATCATCATTGATCATGCCGATAAACTGTTCCTGTGTGTGAATATCATCAGTAGGTAACTGCTCAGCTATCACACTGAAAGGGTTCTTCACCAGGGAATGAAGAGCTTCTGGTAGCTCTGGGAAGTAGTGTGAGAACTCTTCATGAAGAGCTCTCAAATGTTCACTGATCACGGACTTGAGAGCATTATCAATGTTAACTTCTTCCTCCTCGCTGAACAAAGAAAGTTTTGGAAACATGCCATATCTGTCTGTGTCCAGCTTCCTGCAACACAGATCTAACTTCATCTGGAAGGCTTTGATTTTATTAGTCAGGTCTATTAATGTTGAATGTTTTCCCTGAAGTGACAGATTGAAATCATTAAGGCTACCAAAGATATCAACTAGGTATGCCAAGCAGAGAAGCCATTTCTTGTCACTGAAAATTTTGTTCAGCTCTTGTTTCTGTTTTCGCAGGAAAAACTCTGCCATCTCTTCACGAAGTATAAAAATGCGCTTTAACGTGCGTCCTCTAGACAGCCATCAGACATCAGTGTGGAAAAGCAGAACTTCATATTCACCACTCATTTCATTGCAGAGCTCTTGAAAGAGACGACCGTTCAGAGCATGAGCTTTAATGTAGTTCACTGCTCATATAACATCCGCCACAGCATTAAGGCATATTGGCAATGTCTTTGCAGCTAGGACTTGACGAAGGATTCCACAATGAGTGACAATCACATTAGGTGCGACATACTTTACCTTCTGCTGAAAGCCAGACCGTGCACCCATCATTGCTGGAGCACCATCGGTACAGATACCACAAAGATTTTTCCATGCAATGCCATTGCTTTTGAAAAAGTCATTCACCTTATTGAAAATGTCCTGTGCTGTTGTGGTTGTTTCAAGTTGTTCACAGAATAAGAACTCATCCTTAACATCTCCGGCATTGACATACGTATGAATGCTATCAGTTGTGTGCAGTGAGTAACATCAGTAGTTTCATCAAGTTGCAGGCTGAACATACTGAAAGCAGAATATTTAATTTCATGCACAACTTGTTTTTTGATATCTTCAGACATCTCATGTATTCTGCGTTTCACAGTATCATTAGACATGGAAAGCATATTCAGTTTTTTGGCAGAATCATTGCCAATCGTAAGTGCCACAATATCTTTGCATGCTGGCAGAATAAGCTCCTCACCTACTGTATGTGGCATTTTGGTATGGGCAATTCGTAGTGACACAGCATAAGAAGGCTCCACAGCTGAGGATTTTTGCTGTTGGATACTTCCATCAGCATCAAGTCTGGCCTCCTTTATTGCTTCTTCTCTGAGTTTGAAGAAATCCACATTTCAATTTTTATGCTCAGGATGTTTAGTTTCAAGATGTCGCTGCAGTTTGCATGGTTTCATTGATTCAGCAGACAAAACTTCACTGCAAATGACACATTGCAGTTTTTCAATACCAGAGGTGATGATACTGGTAAAGCCAAATTTAATGTAAGAATGGAGATATGTTCGTTTTCTAGCAGTTTTAGTAGTACAAGTGGCCATTAATTTCAGCAGAAAGTTTGCACTTGTGTGTCTGACTGTTAATAAAGTACCTGTTCAGATGTGAATGAAGCCCTCTAATGTTGTCTCCTTACCAGGGTCAGTCATAGGAAAAATGGTGCCTGGGCAAACTTCTGTTTGCTGCCCCTATTTTGGAGGTGGAGTGGAGTTGGGGGTGGAGCTGGGCTGGAGAAGCTTGGGGCCAGCAGCCCATCACAAGGGCTGGATCGGAGCCAGCAGCCCGCCATGGGGATCAGGGCTGGAGCAGCAGCCCGCCGCGGGGGTCGGGGCTGGGACAAGCAGCCTGCCTTGGGGGAGTCGCAGCCTGCTGCAGGGGTCGCGGCAGGAGCCGGCAGCCCACCCCAGGGATCGGGGCTGCCACTGGGGTCAGGGCTGGAGCCAGCAGTCCACCAGCGGGGTCGGGGCAGGAGCCGGTAGCCCCCGCCCCAGGGATTGGAGCTGGAGCCGGCAGCCTGCCACTGAGGTTGGGGCTGGGGCCAGCAGCCCACCAGCGGGGTTGGGGCAGGAGCCGGCAGCCTGCCCCAGGGATCGGGGCTGGAGCTGGAAGCCCATTGCAGGGGCCGGGTTGCCTGCCCCGGGAGTCGGGGCTGGAGCAGGCAGCCTGACGCTGGGTTTGGGACTTGCGACCCCCACATAAGTGGGCCGTGATCCCCCGAAGGGTCTCAACCCCCAGTTTGAGAAACAATGAATTAAAGCATGACTGCAAGCCAATGCCTTAATGGGCCAGTGCTGAAGAAAACTGGCAGAGTAAGAATGGAAAATGCAACCAATTGCTTTATGTGAAAGAGCTTCCCCAAGTAAATGGATGGCATCTCCTCTGTTTGCTGATTCTGTTTGATGGCTATAACGTCGTCTGTCTTAGTTGGCTTTAATCTGGTGACCAATAATAAAGAAATTAGTTAACTATGGTCTTGAGAGCACATAAATTATTTAGTAAAGACTTGCCATACAAAACTCAGATTGGTTTGGGCATACTTTAGTGTGAGTCCCAATTCATACATACATGTAACAGGCAAGACTTCAAACTGAACAGTTGTTACAGATGAGAGAATTACTATATAGAAACTAATAGTCTTTTATTGATGCATTTTTAAGCAGTGATATCACACTGAACCCTCAGATTTGTAGTAACTCTTCTTTTAGATTAGGAAATAACTTGGTTTCTGGAGTCATTTTCAGCTTTTGTTCTGCACAACTGTAGTTTGCTGATCTCAAATGAACTTTGTGTGGTCTGCACCAGCCAATAATTTATTGTTTGTTTTTTTAGCTAATCTGTACATAATGAGCTAGATATCCCACGACAAGAAGCTGTCAGTCTAGAAAATAATGCAGAAGGCATCTGAGGATGTGGGAATGATGAATCATGATTCTGCTATTTTGAATACAGCTTGATACCAATATATACTAAAAGATAAATAGGACACTGTCAATCCACACAGGCATCTGAGTCAGAAATGCTAGCTCTGCCTGTCATCATCATGATTAGCTCACAGCTGTAGGAACTACAAACATAGAAATATTGGCAAATCTCATTTTTATATTGTAGCGAGATTTAGAGATTCTTTCATGGGATGGAGATGGGAATGTGAAGGCTCAGTAGGGTAGGTCGGGTCTACACAGCATTATCAGAAGTGCATTCAATGGAATTATAACTACAAAACTATTGCCAAAATCTATTTACAGTTGAATATCTATGATGTTACTTGAGGGTTTCCTTCTAGTCCCACCAACCCATGACAATTGTTGTCTGCCACATGTTTCTGGATTATAATAGTTTTTTTAGCTAACCTTTTTCTTAATTGTTTTCAAACACCGGTATAACAGATATCAGTTTCTGAAGTAAGATGTTTCCAGAATGGAAATCCACAGCAATATATATACAGTTCCACTAAGAATGACAGGCACCTTTTTTCTGATGAAATCTCAAACACCAACAGAGAAGACATGCCACAGTTAAGGCGACACCTGTCCTGAGGAATGCTTTCGTTTTTATATTTAGACAGATAACCTGCAGCTTTATAGTCTATGAAGGGAAACTGTTAGAAACTCCTGGTATGTAAAAACAATCTGTGGTTTCCTAACAAAATGTCTTGAGACTTTGCCAAGTTTACATGTAGGCTACAGTAAAAGGCTAGTGAATGAGTCTATAGTTACAAAAACAGGAATATCAAACTGTAAAAGGAAACATTCTATTCCATTACTCATAATTGTTTGCAATATATAGAGTATGCAAGACACACTACTACTTAGGTAGGTCTGATCTAGATAAATGGCACTTCTTAGCGGTATCCCTCTTAATTGCTATAGCCTCATATGTATTTGCTTTCCCTGGAAAGGATATTGAGCTACAGTTTCTCTTGTGGGCTCAGTGCAGAAAAGCATGGAGGGAGTAGGGGTTTGGGAGCCAAGAGTACCTCTGATACCCTTGGCCAGTCTGTACTGGCCCCAGCCTGGAGTTAGGGGGTTTTCTAAGTTACTCCAGTTGCATAGAGTCCCTAAATGGCCATACACCAATTGTAAAGTGTAAACACTCCCTAAGTGCTGTGTAGGAGCTAGCTCCATCACTTGTGCACCAAATAAGAGCTGTGCTTACTGGGAAGTCCCAGATCTGGCTCCTCTGCAGCACCTGAGCTGTGCAAAGGAGTGTGATCAAAAACGAGGATCTGGTCTAAAACATCAAATTAATTCATCTCCTTCCTCACAGACTAACCATGACATTTGAATTTGGCTGTTCCCTCCCCATCACATGGGAGCTGTGATAAAATGCTAAACAATATTATACTGTTCATCCACTAAGTGGCACCATGTGCAACATAATTTACCTAAGCTGATAATAGGTAGAGTAACCAGTATACTGAGTGGGCCTCTCCCCCCAGATTGAATTTACCTTGCTTTCTTCCCTGCATATTTATACCTGCCTCTGGAGATTTCCACAACATTCATCTGATGAAGTGGGTCTTACCCCATGAAAGCTCATGATCCCTAAGATCTGTTAGTCTATAAGGTGCTACAAGACTCTGTCAGTTTTGCAGTATATTGAGGTATCTTAAAGAGAACATACATTCATATGTCTCTGGGAAGGAAGCTCTGTAACCAGTTCATATCTGATACGTGACATATCATCAGAAATAAAGGTAACAACTGCTTGAGGAGCTCAAAAAGAGAAGGAAAGCTACAACAAAAGTTGCAAGAGGAAGGAAAAAAAGGCAACAAAGGTTGCAGGATAGCTCTCATCAACATGTAAGTCTTCAATGCTCCAGAGAACTTCAGCTTTCACAGACTTTCAGAATGAACACCTTGAAAGCAACATTTTTTGCAAGATTTCTCACTGCAGCCAAACTCCATAAGGAAATTGGAGACATCCAGGTGTGCTCTTTAATTTATGCTATGGGGAAGCAAGCATACCTTTAAATCTTTTACATTTTTTTTTTTTTAACTGAAGACCTCCAAAGATGACTATGAAAGGGTTCTGGCTAGGTTTGATGCATACTTTATATCTCAGAGAAATGTGATTTATGAAAGGGCATGTTTTCACCAGAGAATTCAACAAGCAGGGGAATATGAATCTTCTATCAAAGCTTTATATGCATTGTCTGGAAACTGATTTTTGGGCCTGCACAACATGAAAATACTAGAAATACATTAGCCATATGGCTTGCAGATGATAACCGTTCACAGTAACTACAATTTAAAACAGACTTAACCCTGCACATAGCTTTTCAAATAGCAAAAAGCAGTCTGAGCTGGTGAAACAGGAAAATTAAGAGCAATTTGCCAAACTTGAAAAGTCAGAAACTTAGATGCTTTAAACAGAGTAAGTGCTAAAAGTAACTATCATAAGACCCTTGAGGCTAAGAGGGACAAATTCCAGGTTAACTACACAGGCTTTCAGACTAAATGTACAAGATGTGGGAAGAGTCATAAGCCAAGTGATGCATGTCCCACCAAAGTATAAGATGGTAATAAATGCACAAAGTATGGATATTTTGCAGCTGGTTGCTGCATAAAAGCAATCAAAAGGCATTGTTTCTGGGATCTGTCACCCATGATGACGGAGCCTGCCTGGACAGTGAAACTGAATATTCACAGACTAATAACTTAAAAATTTACTCAGAACAGTCACAGTCCTCTCACAAGGGACTTACAATCACCTTCAACCCCTCTGAGCTGAAGTCACCTGACAGCCTTGACTAGCCCTTGAGGTATTCTGAACTGCCCGGCCAGTTCACCACAGAAACAACTTAAAGACAAATCTTTGCATTCAGAGTCCAGCAAAACTCTTGAAGGGAAGAGAGCTCAGATTCTTTTCTAATGTTGGAAGAGTAGCACTAATTTCCAAAGTGGCTGGGCATGAAGAGAGTAGCCAAACTGAATAAAAAGCCCCTTACCCAAGCTTCAAAACCCTTTTACAACAGACATCACTCAGAGAACTTCTGGCTCTAGAACCTGGTGACTGTTTTGTGTCACACTGGATGGAGAAAAAGGAAAGAGAACTCCTGCTGTTTTAAAGAAAAATAATTAATGGTCCAGATCATATGAGGTTTGAGACAGACAGTGGAATGCTGAACAGAAACATTCAACGTCTATAGTTTGTTCCTCAGAAAGAACAGTCAGAGAACTTTACAAGTGGCAGATGCAGAACCAAAAATGACTCAAAGATTTCAAGCCAGCCACAGCCAGTTGTAATGAATGAGCAGCCAAATGACCAAGTTGATAGGCGTTTGGTTCATATAATTAGAAAACCAGTATGCTTCACAGACACGTAACAGACTGAATCATACTGAACTTTAAAGAGAGTGGGATAGTAAAGTTTTACATTCCTACTATTTATAAAATTTAAAGCGGGGAGATGTAATGCTAAACTATTTTGTACATGCTTTACTTGAGCTGGTAACTGCTGACTGATGAGTACCTTGTCTTAAAGCGAAAACACCTTTATATATGTCTCTGGGGCGGGAGCTGTGTAATCAGTCCATATCCAGTACATGACAGGCACACACCTTTCACGTCAGGACTGATTCTGGTACTTCCCTGCCATAAGTTTGTCTGGTAGGAAGATAAAAAGGTTCCAAGGTGAATGGGTCAACAAAAAGGGGAACAACAAATAGCTCACAGTTGCTCTGCAACTTGAGAAGAGAAAACCTATGGTGAGGCTAGAACAGCACAGTAGTGTGCTACGAGAGAATGACAAGAAGGTGGGAATGTCTGTCTGTCTAGGTCTGTGGTTTCCAACCTGTGTCCACTTCCATTAGAAAATTTTTAGAGGTACTCAAATGAAAAAAGGTTGAAAACCACTGGTCTAAGTACCTGTGGCCCCCATTTCTGTAGCTCATAAGCACCTCATAAACTCTGATCCATTTTTCTTCACAACACCCATGTGTGAGGTAGCAAAGTAGTAGGATTCCTATTTTAGAAAGAGGTTAAGGACCAGATTTTTAAAGCTATTTAGGCTTCAGAAGATGCGGATGGGTGCTTTTGAAAATCCCACTAGGCACCTAGGTGTCAACTCCCATTGGGAGTTTGAAATCCCACTAGGAGGCTTTAAAATGCCTTTGAAAAATCTGCCCCTGAGCACCTTGCTGAAGGTCACACAGGAAGTCTGGCAGAACAGAACCCTGGTCTCCCAAGACCCAGCACCTTAACCACAGAACCACCCTTCTCTTTCAATGGTATTAAACCTGTCACTATTGAAAGTGCCTCTGTTAAGGGAGTCCATCAACATAGTGAAGAACCTGCAGATGAAAAGATCCCACAGGGGGCCGGAAGCACTGAATACAGTTGAACACCTGTACAGGAGGAGAGGAGAGGGAGGAAGGACAGAGAACAGCTCACACACTGCTTATGGCCTGCTGAGGGCTGTGCTGGAATTTCAATCTATTACTTTGAGTGGGAGGGTTTCCTTATCTTGCTTGCAGGTTAGGAGACTCTGGAGCAAGGTGTGCTAGCAGAGTCAGTCTGCAAAGAGTCATTTTAAAGAAAAGTAGAGCGAATTATGCTTTGCTGCCTTAGAGAGCAGCCTGCATTATCATTTTCAATTCTAAGAAATAAAGTAGTGTTAGGTTGCAACCTTCCAGGAAGAGTATTTCTGTTTTTACCTAGTGTGCATGTGTGCTGCGAACATAACAGTGCTATGTGCTAAACTCTGCAGTGGCTCTGTACAGAGGTGTGGATGGAAGATGATAGGAACACTACAGGATGGTGAGATTGGGGCCAAGTACAGCACAGAGCTTCTGGCCTAAACCTTGTATAGAAAGGAAGTAGACTAGAAATTATTTTTATCATCACTTATCCCTTGGCGGGATAAGGGCTTGCTCCAGCAATGTAATTTACATGAGTGAACCCCTACATCCATGTAAAGCCCCACCGGTTTCAAAAGGACTGCAAAGAGGTGCACCTATACACTGCAAGCTCTGGGTCTTGGATTTCATATGTAGCTTTCTCATGGGAAAATGTGATTGTCCCAGCTTTAAAGCTGAGGTCTCATTTCTCCCGAGTAAGTCAATGTGAGAGATGATTGCCTCCTGGCTTGGATTATTACACCAGTGTTTCTCATTTTTATTCTCCTGTTTTCAGTGTGCCTGGCTCTCATTTGATCTTTCATATTTAGGTTTGTCCTCATGTCAATGTAAATCAAAATGATAAAGTGCCATTGCTGCTAGCAGTCTGAGGATGTAAATCAAAACTGAGAATATGTAATTTATTTAAAATCAGTGAAAATCTCCCCACTTTAATAACACTCTGGATTATAGCATCATAGATGTGGGGCTGGAAGGGACCTCAAGAGGTCATCTAGTGCAGTGGGGCAGGACTGAAGTGTACCTAGACCATCTCTGACAACTGTTTGTCTAACCTGTTCTTAAAAACCTCCAGTGGTGGGGGATTCCACAACTGCTCCTGGAAGCCTCTGCCAGTGCTTAATTAGCCTTATAATTAACTCCCTCCCACCCCTGATATCTAACCTAAATCTCCTTTTGCTGCAGATTAAGCCCATTACTTCTCCTCCACCTTCATCGGACATGAAGAGCAATTGATCATCATCCTCATTGTAACAGTCCTTAACATATTTGAAGTATGATTAGCTATGGCAATTTCTTGTAATATCCTTTGCAAGACCTTATTGGATTGTGGACTGGGATTGTAGGTAACCTCTCTAGGGGGCAGATCTGAGTTCAAAAGACTATAAGGAAAATGTGTCAGACCACTATGGACTTTTGGGACAATAAGTGTTAAGTGGACTTCCTGGGGAATCTCTATGGAGAGGTTAATGCAAATTCTCCAGTTCTGATTATGCAATAACCCAGCCTTTTGAAGCTTTACCTTGAGGAGAGGGTCATTGTCTGCTAATTACTGTTACAGGAGGCCAGGATTGAAGGCCCGAGCAGTATAGGAAATGAATGATCTGCCCAGTTTCTGGTCTGGTTCTGGATCTAAGACGGAAGAATTTGTAACTGTGGAGGAAAATGAGTTGTGAGCTTTGAAGGACTTAAGCCTACCACAACCTTAGACTGGAGTTGAGAATTATCTTGGAAAAACTATCTAGCTTGCATATAGGTTCTTTTATTATTTAAATGTTTTCTCTGTAATGCTTCTCCCTTAAGAGAAAATGTGCTTCCGTAGGAACCCCTGTGTGATAACTTATAACTAAGGACACTACTTTGGTCATAGCCCTCAGAGAGAAAGCAAAGTGGAGGCAGTGGCCTTTTTAGGTAGCCTGGCTTGATGAGGATATCACAATGGCAGGGAGCTGTGTAGCCATAATATTTCTGGTAAAGCAGGAGAGAGACCCAGATCTCTGTGAATGAGAGGTGACAGCTGGGTAGCGTGATCAGACAGCAAGTGTGAAAAATCGGGACGGGGGGTGGGGAGCCCATATAAAAAAAAAAAGCCCCAAATATCGGGACCATCCCTAAAAAATTGAGACATCTGGTCACCCTACAACTGCAAGCTGGAAACCTAAAGTGGATTCCCTTAGTGGACCACGGTGGGGAGTACAGCTGCAGTTGCCCTGAAACTGTGACAGTCAGGTTCCCTGCTCAGTCTTTACTCAAGGCTAAACATGCCCAGTTTTTTAACCTTTCCTCATAGGTCAGGTTTTTTAAACCTTTCATTATTTTTGTGGCTCCCTTCTGGACTTTCTCCAGTTTGTTCACATCTTTCCTAAAGTGTGGTGCCTAGAACTGGACACAGTATTCCAGCCAAGGATTGAATACAGTGAGACAATTACCCACTGTCTCTTACATACCACACTTCTCTTAATATAGCCCAGAATATTAGCCTTTTTAACAACTGCATCACATTGTTGATTCACTCAATTTGTGATCCACTATAATCCCCAGATCCTTTTCAGGTGCACTACCATCTAGCCAGTTATTCCCCATTTTGTAGTTGTGCATTTTATTTTTTCCCTTAACTTTGAACCTTATTTAATTTTATCTTGATTTCTGATCAGTTCTTCAATTTGTCAGGCTAACTTTGAATTCTAATTTTGTCCTTCAGCATGCTATCAATCCCACCAAGCTCAGTGTCACCCACAGATTTTATTAGCATACCATTCCCTCCATTATCCAAGTCATTAATGAAAATATTCAATAGTACTATACCCAGGACAGACTCCTGCAGGACTCTATTAGATACATCCTCCCAGTTTGACAGCCAACTGTTAATAACTATTCTGAGTATAATCTTTCAACCAGTTTTTGCATTCCATTTATTTTTCATAGCCATCCACTTTGAAATCTCTCTCTGATCATGCAAAATAGTCCTTGCCTAAGTCCTCCAGTTCTGTTGCTTGCTCTTGGGTACTCTCTGTGCCTGGGTTCATGACTACACTTTTTTTAAACTACTTCCACTTCTGATCACTAGAGAATAACTCAGTGGGGTTGCAAATAATTTATACTTGGGTTATCCACTTACATCTGTATGAAATCTTGGAATATGCTTTGTGTGTGTGTGTACTTTGATTAAATTCATTGTGAAAAACCCATGTTCTACCACTTCATTGCTACAGCACGAGAACCATATTTATACTATAACTAATGCATCCCGATGGGCAGGTGTCCTGGTGGTTAGAAATTCTGTTTAAAGACGCAGGTGTAATGTCATTTCTAGTGCATCCGATTGCCTCCGAAGTTGTATTTAAATGGTACCACTGATGTAGTACTTTCTCATCTTCCTCCTCACTTATTATCTATGTTAAGTGGTCTAGCAAATTGTCAGTGTACTTTACTATAACTGTTCAAAGTTCCCTATCAAAGGCCACTCTGGAATCTAAGCTTGGAAGCCATGTTAGTGTTCATTATAGCCTAGTAAATCTAGAATCTATATGCTAAATGCTACATTAAGCATAATGATGGGTGTGTGGGGGGGGGTGCTGTTCCTACAGATGTGTCTCTAAAAACCCATGAATAATGTTTAGCCCTTCAAATTTCCCAGACCTAAAGCTAATTTTTGAGAAGGAAGAAAGGATCAGGATTGCCATTCAGTACTGCATGGCACTTTCTAGCTTTCACAACATCTCTAAGAAGGGATTATCTCCTTGAGCCAGAAACCTCTGTCAAAACAGTGATAAACTCCATCACGAAGTAAAACATGCTCACCAATTTGTCCATTTGGATTGCCTCAGAATGCCCCTAACTTAAGCTAAGTCCTGACTCAAATGCTGCAATATGGTTGTTCCAAATGGAGGACTGCCAAATGGTGATTTTTGATACATGGTGGATACCTTTTGAGGCATGTGACACCTATTTTCAGAGCTATCAGCAAAAGCTTGAAGATAGCATAGCATTTTGGGACTTAAATGGTAAAATTTAAATGTTTCAAAATAAATTCCAAGTTTTAAAGGTATAGTCATTAGAGATCAAAATAGCAAGCCCAATTTGTAGCTGCTGAACTCTGCAAATTCAACTTGTGGAGAGTCTTGTTCAAACTTGACCCTTATGCCACTTGGCATGGCAGTGAAGAAGGGCTCTTCATCTAAATTCAGATCAATCAGTTTTCATTTGAGCTCTTCTCCCTAGATCACCAGCACTCCTAAGAGGTTTCCTGTCTGTTATATACTAGCCACCCCAGATTCCAAGTAAATGTCAACAGAGTACAAGTGCCATTTTGCACAAATCTGATGTATGCTGATTCTTGCTCAGCTATAGAGCTGTCAGTGGATCCATCTGCAAGTTCAGTAGAAACCTAAGAACCTTTGCAAATGCTTCTATAAAGAATTTCACACCATGAGTTAGTATACATTGATCTGAGATGAAGGCCATTTTTAGCCCGTTAGCAGTAAGACTCTGTAGAACTAAAATCATAAGTGGTGTTAAACAAGATGGGAAAACTTTTTGGTATCCTTATTTTTAGAGTAACCTAGTAACAAGAGCTTTGTCTGGCCAAAGTGACACATTTCACCTGAGCAGCAGAATGGTCACATACATGCAAGGAATCAACTTTAAAGGTCCTATAACCACTTACAAGAGTGCTGCCCTTATTGGCAAAAATATTTCAGACTTTGTTCAGTTACACACATGATTTTCATCTTTCAGACATAAATTTTGGAAAGTGTCTCTATACCTGTTTCTGATTCCTTAAATAATTTCAGTCCTGTTAGATTTTATTTTAACCCTCCTCCTCAAAAAATGGGGGTGAGTGGTGGGTTGCTGTATTCAGGACTTTTTTAAAAAAAAGTCAGCCCATCTGGACACATTCAACTGTATTTTAACAGTTGGTCTGTAAATCATAGAGCAATATGCAAATTGAATTGCCTAAACCTTGCCAATGACAACTAGAAGTACGTCTACACTGCTCCTCCACAGCTCAGACTTTGGTGTGCACTGCTGTTCACACTTCCAAAGTGCTGTGCTGTAACTCCCTCGTGTGGATACTGTGATTGCAAATGAAAAGTTTATTAGTCAAAGCCGGCTCCAGGTACCACCATAGGAAGCACGTGCCTGGAGCGGCACTCGGTAAGGGGCAGCATTCTGGCCAATCTTAGGACAGCGCTGCTCCGGCTGCCCGTTTTTGGTTTTTTTGAGGGGGGGGGGGGGGTGCAGGAAGTAACTCAGGGGGCGGGAAGAGGAACTGCTCCCGACCCCAACTCACCTCTGTTCCACCGCCACCTCCTTCCCCAAGCGCGCTGCCACTCTGCTTCTCCCCTCTCCCTCCCCAGCTTGCCTGGGTGGGAGGGGTAGGAGGTGAAATGCGGCGCGCCCGGGGGAGGAGGCAGGGCTGGGGAGCTGGGGAAGGGGTAGGAATGGGGTAGAGAGGGGGCAGAGTTGGGGTGGGGCAAGGGGGGCACGGGGAAAAAAAGGGGGTGGGCAAACATTTTTTTGCTTGGAGCAGCAAAAAACTTGGAGCCAGCCCTGTTCCTAGTTCACAATAATGGAGTCCAATTTGAAGAGGACTCTGTTAATGAGAACTAGGAACCTTGTTAGTTTGTGCTGGCAGCATCTGCTCATGGGAATTACAGCCCAGTACTCTGGTGAGTGCTGCTATTCACATGGCAATAGAGCGAACCATGGCATAGAGTAGAGGTCCCTTTAAATTTTCATATGCAAATAGCTGTAGCAAAGTAATGGAGCCTCTCCCTCTTCTAATCAAATTGTTTTGTAGCAGCAACAAATAATTACATCATAGTTAATAGTATATCAGAGCCTATGCTGTCTTGGTTAGCAAACTGGACTGTTACTGCCTTTGAACTGACTGTGGGCCAGAGTTGGCAAGCTTTTCCTTAAAATCATAGAAACATTTCTTGTTGCAGCTGCTGATGCCAAATTGGTAAAACTCCACACATCCTACTCAGGCTTGACTGCTAACCTGCATTTCCCCAGACTCCTTTGATCAGTGCGCTGGCAGATGAGGCTCAGGCACTACTGGCAGTCTAAGTTCTAAATTCTAGCTGGTTAAAATTTTCCCAATTTATTATTTATTGAAGAAAAAAGATCTATTTTCTAGCAATAACTTTCCTGAACAGTTTTCCCCCCTACAACTGTGTTTTTTTAAAAATTCAACCACAAAAAGGGACACAGGTGTCACAAACTTTGTGAAAAATGTTCCCATTTTTTTGGACCAGCTCCACTAACAATAATAATGTTCAGTCGTGCCCCTTGTCTTTTCCCAGCCCTTTATTCCCAGGCATTACCTGTAAGGCTATATCAAGGAGGCACACCCTTTCCTCTGTGACTTACTGTAGTGCTCCACTTGATAGGAGATTAGCACTACAACGCTCACCCCTGAATCAGTTCAGTTCTTTGTTCCACTCCCAGTCATCTCCTGTGGCCACCCTCCCCTGTTCTACCTGGTATCATTCAACCTGGCCCCATCCTCTCCTCGTCTCTCTGGCAACTTTTCTGCTTGCTGGACACTTTTAAGTGCCTTTCATCACTTCTGCTTGTTCCATGTTTCTGGGCAATAGGATTTTCCCCAGCCATAGAGCAACAAATTGCAGCTGCTACTTCAACAGAGAGGGTAATTAACCATTGGAACAATTTACCAAGGATCCTGGATTTTCCATGATTCACCATTTCAAAATCAAGATTGGATTTTTTTTTCCCCTAAAAGCTACTCTCTAGGAATCATTTTGGGGAAGCTCTATGGCCTGTGTTCTACAGGAGATTGGATTTAGATTACCAAAATCATCCCTTCTTGTCTTGGAATCTATGAAAAAAACCTATCTGCAGCAGTGCCAGTGTAACAGCTTAATACATTCTGTTCCTTCATGCCTGTGAGGCTCTCCCTGAGCTTTTAGCCTGTTTAATGTCTGTCATGTCTCCTTGAGGATTTAGTTATAAGGAGGATAGTTGTGTCAGGGATGAGACTGAGAGAACTGAATAGTTTAGACCTCCTGTGAGCAGGATTAAATGACACAGCATTAGGAACACCAGTGGCTTCAGAAGCTTGTCTACACTAGGGCTCTCACTGTTGCTATTGCTGCTGGTGCTGCCCAATGGGGAAATTCTTACTGAAAAAAATAATAATGAGGGTGTGGTGGAAGAAAGAGCAACTACAGAGGAGGGCAAGGGGAAATGGAAGGAACATAGTGGCAGGCGGGTGTATACGTTAGCATGTGAAAAGAATGGTAACAAGTGCTGGAAATGCAGCATGGTCTAATGGACATGCATGTGTGTGTTCGGTTTTTTTACTCAACTACAATAAGAGCATTCCTCCAGTGCTCTGGATGTCTTTGGCTATCTTTTAAAATTGCACTAATCAATAAGTAGACCCATCGGTTATCCCAGATCCGCTCAAATATCCTGCTAAAAAGCACAGTATGAGAATTCCAGAGAGAGTGGTTCTATCACTGGCTCTGGAAGTGTGAACTTTGGGCAAATCAGTCCATCTCATTTTTGTGATCTTTAATATGTGGATCAGACCTGCTCCCCTCACAGGGTTGTTGAGACTTTAGGCGGTTTACATAAATGACTGACTTGAGTTCCTTTGATGAATTGTCATAGAAGTCCTATTACCTTTATAATTATTACAACTAATACTAAAAAGAACGTAAAAACCTCAGTAGGGAACCCACCACTTCTCCATGCACTATGATTAAACTAATTACTTGTCATGATCATGCTATACCACTGATGTGACTAGGAAGTGCAAAAAAGGAATTAGCAGAGGGAATCATCTATTTAAACCTTCCATATAGGGACATATAGTAAATCCTGTTTCTGCATTGTATGGGTCTAGAATTGACTCCTGGATGTCTGGATTGCCATTTTAAAATTAGGGTTATACTTTGATATCTTTAGTCCTGTTGAACAATACCTGACTGAACAAATAGTCCTACTGACCTCCCTAGGATTACCTGGAGAGAATAGCTTTTCCCACACGAGATAGTTTCAAAAACCGAGTTAGGGTTGAAAACAGATAAAATAACTTTGTATTCTGAGGTGGTCATCTTCTATCTAAGGAGCTGAAAGGACGTTTGAGACTCAATTTCACAACCATTTCCTTGTAAAGTAGGAAAATATTAATACCCTATAATTTGAAGGGGGATGAATCTGTGGCTTACTAGGCAGAAGATCCCCTGTATCCTGGCTCCCTGTCCTGGCCATACTGTCAATCATTTTTGACCTCTGGATCTGCGTGCACAATCTTTTGAGTGGCCACATTTTGGTGCACCAGAAAACATGAATGTGCAAGGCCTGAAGCATGAAAAAAACCACCTAAGTAATGCTAAATACAATTGTATTTAAATTTATGTTAAATTTTATAGATCACCCGGAAAATCTGGCACTCAGCTCCCATAGTAATAACCTAAATAGAACAGAACATAATGTAAATTTGAAAACTCTGCTTTGTTACATACCATAGGTCTGAAACTTTCAGCCCTTCTTGGTAGTCACATTTGAACAATGAACCCCAAAACTGTGCTTAAAAGGTTATACTCAACAGTAATTAATGTTTAAAGTGTCTGTATAAACATGCACACCCAACCTACATAATGCTGATCCCCAAGAGGTTTGTGATTAGTAGTTAGCCTTACTTCCTGCGTAATATGTTGGTACTGCTAGTTATTGTAAACACTACTCTGTACTGCTAAGAATTAGTCACAGTGTGAAGATTTCATTTAGCAATTATTTTTCTAGCTGAAATTGTACAGAAAAATAGCATGCTTCTACTTCTGTAGGAAGTTCTCCTCATGCCGACTAAATTCTGAAAATCTCCCAGTCTCCTCCTCCTCTTCCTACCCCTGTCTGAAAGGACTCTGGAGCACTGCTGCTGGCGAGTGCTCTGGGCCAACAGAACACCACAATAATTTCCAAGTGGAGTAGACCCCGGGTCAGCAGCTGTCTGTCTTATGGAACCTACTGCACCATTCCTCAAGGCCACTTTAGATGCATCGGGTTTGCTCAAATACAGTAGGACTTCTATAAGAACAGGTTTTAAAATCTTCAGACACTTGGCCCTGTGGCCTCCCAGGAGTGCCGTTTGACTGGGCCATATGAAGTGTGGAGTCCCTGTGCTTATTTCTGATACTTAAAAGGCTCATTTTTGAAATGGGGAATAGAATGCAAGAACCTTTTTAACCTTTAGCTCTCACCCTAGGGAAGCTCACACAGATGAGATCCAGATGAATGTAATTCTTTCTCTCTCCCTCCACTTCTCCTTCCGTGTCCAGGTGTAAGCTCCACCTCCTTCCTCCTGCTTTCTCAAGTCTTAGCTCTGTCTTAGTCACCCTAGTTCAAAAAAAGCCCCAGCAGCCTGAGGCTCTTACTCTCCTCACTTGCCTTATCTCTGCTGCTGTTCACATTGCCACCAGCTCCTCCCAGCTGCTGATGTCGGACACCTCCCTCTGCAGCTTACCACCCTGTGGATGTGGCAGGAGCTGGTAGCAGAAGAGACAGAGCACATCCAGAGTTCAGTGTGTGCACATGCAAGACAGGATAGGAATGGCTCCCACCATGATACTGTACGTGTCCACACCTGCCAGACATCAGAAACCCTCCCAGCTACAAGCAATACTGCCTTGTACTCCTGATGAAACCATGGACACTGGCCTTAATGTACTGAGCACACTCCATCTGTGTGTGTGTGTGTGGGGGGGTGTCTGTCTGTCTGTCTCTCTCTCTCTGAAGGCAAGATCTTACAGGGCTTGTGAGTTCACCAAACTTTTAAAGTGATGGTATTGTAGTATTTTAATGTTTCATTTTTCAAAATGCTGAAGGTGGATTTAGTTTGTGTTCATGGGTGAGACTACTATGTTTGGCATGAGCCAAGCAAAGATCAGGTTGCAGCAGTGTAACTTACTCCCAAGAAGCTCGGCCAATGACCAACTGTCTTGGCCTACTGTCCTACTCCTGAGCCCCTCTTGGGTGCTCGGAAGTCAATAGCAAAACACACATTTACTTCAGTGGGGTGACATTGGGCTGCTAGGGTTTGACTTTGTAGCAGATCCATGCACAGAGTAACTAATTTTAATGGAGTTTTATGTGGCTAGCAGCTACAACATCCATTCCTCAAATGTTTATATCTTTAGGTTGATATTTTCTAGTCAGCTGCTAAGTATCTGTTGTCAGAGCAAAATTTTGCCCTTGTCGCATATATCTCTAAACTCAATCTTCTCCTAGGCTCCACAGCCTATTATTGCAAGTACAGCCAGAGCTGTGTTTATTAAAAGCAGACACAAAGACAGACGGGAGTTGCAGGGGGAAATACATATTGAGGTCCCAATATCTGTGCATACAAGTACATGCAAAATTATTTGCTTGCACTGTTAACAAATCTGTGCATGAAAATATGAGTGTGCATGGGTCACAGATGTTTGTTTCAAGACAAAGTTTTGTTTAATACTGGGCCAGATCCCAAGGTTCTTACTCAGTCCTTACTCAGGCCAAACTCGCATTGACTTGAGGATTTGTGCCGTTTATTTATATTCTTTTGTATATAAATAAGCAGACTATCACATGAGTGTCTTATCAAGCTGATAAATTATACCACTTTGAGTCCCATGAGACAACACTGCATAGAAATGTAAACTCAGCACCATCTTAATAAATTATACCAGGAACTCCCAAAACATGCATCTTGATCAAGCGTACTGTAAGAGTTAATCCTTCCAACACTTTTTTCATCTAAACTCCAGCAAGGGACTGTGTTGTGCTTCCTGCTCAGAATTCTCCAAATGCTAACTTCAAACCTCTGGGTTCTCTTACAACTGCGCACTACTGCCTTTCCTTAGCTGTTCCCAGGCTACTGCAACTTCCCTTCATTTGCTTAGCAAACTTAGTAGCCTATTTTAAGTTAATATTAAGATTTGTGCTTTATTTGTTAGCCCTGCTGATCAAACTGCCTCCGCAGGTCCTGAGAGGAATTTGGGCTTGCTAACTGAAAACAAATTGAGAGTCTAGTAGATATAACTGGACGTGAAAATAAGCCTTGTAAAAATACTTTAAGGATAATCAATAGTTAAGCATTTCCATATGTTGATTGATAATGTTTGTGGATTATACTTAGCAGACTGTATTTGATTAAAAATGGCTACAATTCATGCTCTCTTTTTTTCTTTGCAACATGTACAAAAGCAATATACCCCAAAGCAGGCTTACACTCGGACATGAGATGGGAAACTTATATATCTATAAAAGCCATCTCCCTTTGCTTAAAGCAGAGAGCTGTGCTTATTAACTGGTACAGTATAACAACATTTGAAACACAGAAGAGACAAGGTTTATCTAGGTAGTCAAGAAATATAAAACAAATGAACACCGATATTACAGCATTACATTGAAACAAAACACAGTAATTAAATGCTTTGAATTCAAGCCTGTATTTTCTTTAGATTTGTCATAAATTATTGATCCACCTTTCTCATTAAAACAGAATGGCATACTCTTGCAGTAAATGGACAAGTGACTACAACATTTATATAACCAAATATACTCTGCATCTGGTAATGAAAACATATTTGTATGTAGAATACCTCTTCTGAATTAACATGTCTGCAAAACAGATTTACTAGCCGAACCACATTCACTTTCTATTGTCTCTAAGCCACGACTCTCCTCTGCCACATTATCATGCAGTCCAGTATTTTACACCCATCATATTAAGCAAAATATTTTTCAAGACCCTATATCACCTATTGTGCACTAGAATATTTCTTGACTATAATGAGATGTAAATAAACTGGCTGACTTACCTTATTTTCTCCATTTCTGTCGCAGAGGCCTACAAGAAATCAAATAATAGGAGCAAGTGAATGAAAGAAAACATTCACTCTGCAGATTTATGCATAGTTTAGGCTTTCCAAATGGCTTTCGACAAGTGTCTACAAAACATCAGAAAGCAAACCCCACATCTGCATTAGCAGAAAATAACATGGACAGATTAACTCAGAAATAATGCAGCACGCTGCAGAAACACTGTATACCCAGGAGCCACGGGCAACAGAATGACTCAGTTGTAGCGCTGAGGCAGAAAATGAAAAAGCAAGTAACAGGTTACTGTGCCTATTGGATTTCATAGGAAAAAGTTGAAATGCAGAGCTAGCCTGTGCATGGTAAGCACTATGGGAGGATTCTACTGGCTGTTGAAATCAAGTGATTTAATCTTACGCTAATTTGAGTTCAATTAATCTGTTTCACAGATATCTTGCCAGATGGAATGGCCACAAGCATAGCATCCCTAGCAGGAGTTTTGGGTAATCAAATTAGTTTTCCCAAGTAATATTCTGTCTTTAAAATTAGCAACTCAGTACATGTATCCTGTACCTTAATGCTTTCATACCTGCTTAGCAAGTACACTGCTTAGAACTCCTTTAAATCTTTGATTCCCATTTACCATATTTCTAGCACAAAATTCTGTTAATGCTTTGATTTCTCTTTACCATAGCTGTAGCATAGAACCTGTTTATTAACTCTTTGATTCCTGCTAACCATATCTGTAGCCTTGAACCATATAAAGATGTGATTCATGCTTACTACATCAGTAGTCTATAATTTCATTAACCCTTTTGATTTCTGTTTACAATATATATATATATATATATATATATGCTCTAGGATATTGTTAACCCTTTGACTCCTGCTTATTCACAGCATAGAATCTTATTAACCCTGATTTCTTTTATATCAATAGCACAGAAAGTTGTTAGTCCTTTCATTTCCTATTGATCATTATTTAGTACTAGACCCTCAATAACTGTTTCACATCGTACTTGCCATACCAATAGCACTGAACCTCATTAACCCTTTAGGTTCCTGTTTATTGTAACTAGGGAATGTTGGTTACTCTGTGTTACTTTTCCTCCCTTCTGCTCGTATACTTTTGGTTTGCCCATTACATGAAGCCATCAGTCATGTCCATGGACAAATACATTAATCTCTGAGGAAATGTATGAAGAATCATAGCAAATCCAGTGATTCATTCTTGACTATATCCTAGTGTGCAAGATGCCAGCTGCAGGAGAAGCTCTTTCTAGTTACATTCTCATGAATGTAATGCATATAATGCAGTCACAGCATGTTTCCTGGAAGCCCGGGACAGTCAGTGGTAAATCCCAGATTGCGTGATTAAAAAATTACCTTGGGGTCCAGAATGCAATGGATGAATCTGTACCAAAGAAAACGTATTCCCATGAGATTTTCAAGGGAAAATATTAAGAAAATTCAGCTTTTAATTGTGATATTTTGGGCACAACCAACAAGAATTAATTTCTTCATCTCTTTGTGCACTAGGAGATATCACATTGTATGAGAATTCTTTGCCACTAAAAGTTTATTTCTGTTATGACTGAATAATTTAAGGATCAAAGTCCTCTCCTAAGAGAAAACCAAGGATATCTGAAGCTTTCCTCTTGGAACTTGGGGAGGTCTAGGAATTCCCACAGCATCATAAGGTAAAAATAAATTTCCAGTATAATTCTCATTTTATAAACCTTTCTGTCTTCAAACCCAGGACTTCAAATCTATAGGAGTATCAAAGAAATCAGAAGGGAGATCATAAATACTTTTCAAATGTACCCTAGGGTTCTCCCATAAATACTTAGGAGAAATATAACATTTTCAGGTTGTTTTACCACACAACGTTCTCAGGATTTTTGTCTTTCTTTCTTAATGGTATGTTAATACTTGAAGTCTCAGGGCCAGATCATCAGCAGGTAATATCAATATAGTTCCTGTGAAGTTGAGCTTTGCTGATCTTCACCGGCTGAGGGTCTGCTTATTGGTGACTCACTCAGTGAGTTCAACTCCTTTCCTTTTTATACAGTACTCTCGCTTTTCCTCATTGTTTTCCATCTGGGTTATTACGGAGCAGATCCTCAGCTGATGTCAGTTGTGCTCCACTGACTTCCGTTAAACTCTATGCCAATTTATGCCAGCTGAGGATCTGCCCCTATGTTTCTGGTTTTACTTAGCAAACAATCCAGGGAAATCTGCACAAGAGACAGCCCATATGATACAATCAGCAAATAGTGCCCTCGTAGGAGGCCACTTTAGGGGCCCCAAAGGTACTGAGTACAATTATGGTTCACCTTATAAGCATCTCAGTTAATCAGCTTTTACACATGCTGTACACTCTCTCCCAAACTCAGACTTCATCTGTGCTGTATTTGCCTCATCCGGTTTGTTAATCATTTATTATTTGGATTACACCAGCACCAAGAGGGCCCACTGTGCTAGGAGGTGTACAAATATCTAGTGAGAGGTATTTCCTGCCCTGATATTTTGTAATCTAAAATGTAATCTAAATGTCACTACACACAGAGGTATACTTGCACTGTGTTCACTTTCTCTACCTTGCTGGGATACAATAACACAGTTTGCATTTGATTTGTTTACTGTCATTCAGTGTCCTGCTATGCTCCAGGACTACAAAAGGTTAAAATAAAAAGGTGTAACAGCATTACCTTTCTTAGGTGCACTTGCAGCAAGCTTGGCTTCAGATTGACCCCAATAATGCACCTGGAAAATATTGTGAATAGATGCCAAGGAGCAAGAAGGAAATGAAATCAAATAGACCACTTGAAGTACATGTCTCTTAAGCTAGCACTTGGCATTATTTACCTACATTGCTAATATGCTTGTGTGGGTGTACATAATGTATATGCTGTTAACTCAGAAGTGAAGTCTATAATTACATCAAGGTATTTCAGCACAGCAGTTTAAAACATTTTAAAAGTTTGCATTTGTCAGAAGATGTACAAAGAAGTGTCTGAGATGGACTAGGAAGTAACTATGGCATTGCAAGTATCACTGTGCAGTCACTCTTGGCAGATACTGACTTTATGGGTGGCCATTATAATATCCTCTGGGAGCAAAGCCTGGGTGAAGCATAACAACCTTCGAGTCCTACAATAGTTGAAATAAACTCATTTATGTACATATATATGATTTCATACTGGAGATGAATATAGTGGAATAACTTATTTTCCCTGTTTATAGATAGTACTAAAATATTCTGTGCCCTATATTCTTAAATTCTTAGCTAATACAAAGTAAAAATTTTCTTATCTATTTATAACTCAGTGTACTCACATCATAGTATTGTTATGGAATGAGTCACCACATGGTGCTGTTGAACATAGTCTTAAAAGTTATTTTTCTTAGCACATGAACACTGTTCAGTCTTTGAAGAAATATTTGTATTGTTTTGTAATGTTCATTTTTGGGGGAAGTTGTGGCAAGCAGCAAGAAAATTTGCTTTTTGACTTAAATTCCTAATCAGAGTCCATTTTCAAGGCAAATTAGCTTCCAAGGAACTGTGCAGCAGTGCATTACTGAGATTTCTGGAAGGGAGGGTTGCCTGTGGGCTATTTGTGACCCTCCTGTTCAAGGACTAGTGTTTACAGTGCAATATAAACAAATTGCACCAATACTATATCTGGATGCTATATCACTGATGTCTCTTCTAAAAGGAATCTGACTTGTAAGGACTTAACACCTACTATCACACAGCAGAGGAGTAGCAACATGCATTTGATTCACATTCTCTTTATCCCAGTCCCAATCAACATTTATCATACTTCAAAGCCAAGCCAATGACGCTATGCTTATTTCTGGAGCAGTGGGTGCGCTATTTAATTAAAAAGCAATTGGCCCGTGATACACCATTTGGGTTTGTTTCTGCAATTGTTTTAAGAAGAAAAGCTTACCTAACAGATGAAAGAATAAGATCAGAGATTTAATATTAAGGAGATCTTTGATCTTCCTCTTCCAAATCAGTCTTCGCTGGTTTTTTTTAGATATGCTCTAGTTCAAAAGGAATCATTTGGGAGAAGTTCTATAGCTTATGTTTGTATGGGAAATTAGACTAGATGATCACAACGGGACCACCTGGCCCTGGAAGCTACAAAGGGAACAGCATGATTGTCCAGAGACTTTGGAAGAGATTTAAAACAAAAAACCTCTCCAATTCTGCAATTAACTGGGAGGCAGAAGTGCTAGGTTACCTTAATTAAGGGAAATGGTTCAAATTACCTCTCTGGCAAATGTATCAGTAACATGAGGGAGAAAATGGAGGATCAGATTCCTAGAAGTGCTGTCAATTGATGCCAGCACTATTTTCACTTTTAGAAGTCAATTCTCTGATGTATGTGGTTGCCTGTGATAGCCGAGGACTTGACTCAATAACCCAGAACATCCCTTCCAGTCCTGTGTCCCTCTGTTTTGTACATGTAATCCCTATTGACGTTAAAGAGAGTAGATGTGCGCAAAAAGGAGAGAACAGGCTGGTTGTTCATTAAGATGGTTCATGTGATATTTTTAGTCTTAAAACTATACAAGTAGCATCCAGTGTTAAAACTTGAAACTTCAAAATTCATTTGGAGGCTTTATAGCAAGGTCTGCCTAGTTCTGTTTTGGACTCTGCCACTGACTAACAATTTGAATGAATGTAGCCACACTGGCCCCAATTCAGCATACCATCCCTATTTAGAAAAACTTTAAACCTATTAAAATCAATGGGACTTAAGCATGTGCTTAGTTCTGCAAGCACATGGGCTTCTATGCCTTGGTACACTCAGTGGTAAAATAGATTTTAATAATACCCATCTCAGTGGGTAGTTGATGCTCATAAGACTGATAAACTAACGTTTGTAAAGTGTCTTTCCCTACCCACTTGGAGGTGTCTGGATGCCTAGGGAACATGCAGACTGAGTAATCAAAGCTATTTATATGACTCCATTGCTATAGTGTTTGAACACCTCACAATCTTTACAATATTTTTCCTCACAACAACCTTGTGAGGAAAGGTTGTGGAGATCTGTGGCACAGAGAGGCTAAGTGACTTGCCCAACGTCAAACAGGAAGCCTGTAGCAGAGAAAGGACGTGAAGCTAGGTCTCCCAAATCTTAAACTAGTGTCTTGATCACTGTATCACCCTTTCTCTTCATCTCATTTTAGATAGGCTGTGCAAGTGAGACATACTCTTCCTGCCCTCTTCCCCAGGCACACTCTCACAAGGGTCAGCCACAATCTAGCCCTAAAGTTCCACTAAATAACGTGCTACCTGTTTAGAATGCACAAAAATCTGAAACCTGCACACCTTAATTAGCAAAGATTTTTGGCCTTTCGCAAAGCTGCATGGCTAGTCATTGAGTCCTGTAGTGTCTTTGTGAAATGTTTGAGGAAGGTGAGCTCTGTGCTGGACTTAGATAGTGTTTTAATTGCTACAAGGTCATAAGAGGTCTTTTCTCTTCATATTCAGTGTCTTCTGCATCAGCGTTCTTCAGTGGTGCTTTTTTCCTGTAAGTTTAAAGGAGTCTGTTCTTCCTCTTACACTCGAGTTGTTCAGTTTTATTGTGGATACAGTAAATCAGACTCTGGAGACTCCTTTGTCAAAAAGGAAGCTGTATTGTTAAAATTACACCTGGTTTCTCACACGTGTCACATTTCTCAGGAACATTTAGCCAGTATTATCTAGCGGTTTCACTTGCCTGTCTTTCCTTATGCAATGCTATTTTTGAATAGTTTTGATCCAGTTAGATTTAAATAGCCTAGTTGTCAAGGCAAGAAAAAGAAGATAGTTAAGGTTGAATTTGTCAATGGTTCAGCCATGCTTGTTGTCACTAATGCTATTCAAAGTCCCCACAAGTGTCAGAATGGGGGACACAGCTGTAGTATAATAGTTGTATTGCTCTATGGGATTTGAGAACTAAATATATATCAAATATCATTATAAACCAGCCAGGATCATTAACTGTTTGAGAGGCATTGTCAAGAGAGTTTCTCTGAATACTGTAAGTAAAATCTTGCCTCCTCTGCAGACAATGACAAAACTCCCATTGACTTCAGTGGGGTCAGGATTTTATCCCTTATCACATTTCTTTCACACAGCTTTAGAGTTTTTGCATCTAACAGGCATAAAGGTGGAATGAAGTGAGCTTTGATTTCAGAGCTAAAATGGCTCAGGAACAGAACTTTATGCTATCAGGGCACTGGGATGAGAAATACAAAGATAAGCATAGTATCCAGGGCCCAGTCCAAAGCCTATAGGAAGTCAGTGGAAAGACTGATCTCAATGGGCTTTGGACGGTGTGAGATTATGTTGAGAAATCAAAAAGTCTAACTCCTAGAGTAATAAAAGCTCTTTTATGCCTTTCTAGTCCATGTGAAAATAAAACTTCTCTACTGCCTTCCATCTTTGGGGGTCTTCTGCTGCAGTCTTAGCTTCTTCCTGGGTCATTTTGATAGTTTTTAAATATGCTTTTATTGTGCATTTCCTTGTCATTCTTGGTCTTATTGCCTCTTGCCCTCAGGGTTCCAGTCTAATCCCTGTCTTATGTTGTTCAGATCTTTCCTTCATACATGTCCTAGTCATCCCGATTTTCGTTCTGTAATTCTCTGTCCTATCAGTTTCTGTTTTGTCCTCCTTCAAAATTCTTCATATGTGATTTTTTTTGGACATCTGATATTGAGGTTTTTGTCTAAGGCAGCTGTTTACAGCACATGGAATTTAGATAGTAAGGTCTTAATAAGTCTCCAACTTTCAGTGCCATATAGTAAGACCGACTTTACAATGGAGTTAAATATTCAAAACTTTTTTTGGAGGACAAGATTTCTGTTTCTCCAGATTGGCTTTAGAGTTGCGAAGGCATGTCTGGCTTTCATTATTCAGGCTTTAATATCTTCATCCGTTCCATCTGTTGTACTTACAATGCTGCCAAGATAAGTGAACTATCAGACCTCTTTCATTCCAGTACCAGATAGTATTATTGGTGCTTCTGGTTGGTGTGTTGATTCTCGCCATTTTAGTTTTCTTGGTGTTGATTTTTCCATCCTGGAGATGATTTGTTTTAGCTTGGATGTCTCTCTGAGTATGGGAGAGCAAGACAATGTGATCTGCAAAGTCAAGATTCTCAGACTTCTCTGTATGCCCCTTGGTTGTTCTGTACTCTCTCTCATTATCCAATGTATTATCAGTAAATAGATCATGGGTGACATAAGATGTTGTCTGACACTGTAGTAACATCAAATGGCTTAGTTAGTTCACTGTTATGTATTACTTGGCATGCTTATATTTTCATAGAAGCACTGAATACTGTTCACAAATTTCGGAACAATTTCATGCAATGTAGCAATTTCCATAAAACTGTTCTATCCCATGTATCAGAGGCTTTTTGGAAATATATAAAATTCATATAAAGCTATTGGTTTGACAGTACTGTGATGATAGATAGGGTTAGTATTTGATCTATGCACGATTTCTTTTGTCTGAACCCTGCCTGTTTTTGTCATAAGCTTGAATTTATTACTTTCTTTTTGTCTAGAATAATATCTATAAGTACCTTACTTGGGATAGACAGCAATTGAATGCCCCTCCCGTTTTTACTAAGGTCATCTTTGGCAGCTTCGCTATGACTCTTTTTCTTTTTCCCTTATCTTTTGTAAGAGACCTATCAAATGTCTACTTAAGTTTGCCTAAGAACCTCCGTTGAAATATTATCTGGATCCTTCCAGTCTCCTAGAGAAACAAAAGCTATATGTCCCGTTATTAGGTGAAGAAAGCATTATTTGCTCCATTAACATATAGGTCTCCAAAGTAGTCCTAAAGTCACTGATCCAGTACAGAACATAGGCACATGTAACTTTGAGCACATGAGTTGTTCCACTGAAGTTAATGCGTTCTCATGTCTAGCACAATTTGTCAAAGTCACAAAGAACACACAATCATCAGAAACCTAGCATCAAATCTTAAACCGTGAACTCTGAGAAAAAAAATCTTAGTGATTAAGGGAACCAGGTAGTAGAAAGCTCTGATTTAGAAGGCATTTGACTCCATTACTTCAGTGAACCTAAAAAATAGCAAACGTGTTCAGTTAGAGCACAGAGCTCCAGAATGGCAACTGAAAAAATGTCAGTGGCATTAGTTTGAATATGCCAGGGCCTATCTCTGCAAGAAAAGAAATGCATTTACTGTCTTGGTGGTACTAACTAGCAAGGCACATTGAATCACGCAGTGAGCTCTGTAGGATCAGGGCCGTGGTATGTAACATGGGATTTCATATTGCAATTCTGATGCAGGTGAAACTTTCATTGAAGCCAGTTGCTCCCAGCTGACTTTAATGGGACTCCACCAGTACTGCCGAATCCAGCTCAATAGGCTTAAACAAAGCTTGCTCTGCCTTGCTAAATCAAATATCAGTGAACAAACAAATAATAGATAGTGAAGGATGGACCATTTATAGAATATAAATAAATACATACTTGGTGTAATTAAACTAATCTGGCATTTGTAGAACAGGAGCCTGTTTGTTCAAGTTACTCTTCTTGTTCTACCAGACTCCAGAGTCTAATTATTTTTTGCCAGGGTATTATATGCAACATCCCAGCAACAACATATCCTCTGACTCTACTCTTTGATAAGCATTAAAATATAAGTTAATGGCACTAGATAGTACAAAATAAAATGCTGAGTTTTATAACTAATGAAATGAAGGATTTTGATTTACATCTTCGGTTCAGAATAACAAGGCATTGGGCTGGAACTGCAAAATGGTTGCTAGGATACCTCCATGTAGTTTATATTGCCAGCAATTGTTTAGTTACTCCTTACTGGGTCCCAATACTGTACACACTTATGCACCTAAGTACACACATGAGGAGCCCCATTGAACTTGGCAAGACTACTCATATGCTTAAGTGTTTGGAGAATTAGGGTCTTAAAGTCTGCATGTTGGCTTGTATGCATTCTAAACCTTATTTTTTCCCTTTGTGCCTCTGTCTCTCTCATTAGGAGATCATTTTTTGACAACCTGAGAACAGGGAGTCAAAGAATTTAAATCCTAACAGCAAAATTCTGTGCTCAGCTCCTCATGGGAAATTTTGACTGATATAATGCTCTCCCCTGGAATTCACAGGCATGCCTCACCCCTTTGAAGTGCAGTATATCACTCAAAATGCAGCTCTGAGATCAGGAGCACAGAAAAGAAGGAACAGACATGTTAACTGAAAAAAAAAAATCTGCAAACTAAGTCGGCCTATACCAGAGGCAGCTACGGTACCTTGCCAGAAGACTTCAAAAGGGATGCACAGGAAGCCAGTACAGTATGCAGGATACTGCATTTAGGGTACGATCAAAAGAGCATGATGCATTACTGTTTTTAAAATAGGGTGAAGCAGGAAGAGCCATGACTTCTAAGAGTACTGGTCAAAATGTTTTAAAATCAAGGATTGACCCCCGCCCCCCCACACACACACAAAGTGGGGAAGGAAAGGGGAAGTTTTCTTCATGAAAACTTCAGCAAAAATTTTTCTTCTGTATTTTGACCATCTATTTTTAACTGAGAAACACATACAAGAGAGTGCTGAAAGGAAGAAACAAAAGAAAATTGGTTTTCATAAGTGTAGATTTTAGAAAAATTGATTATTCTTAAAAGAGCTACAGAACTTAAAATGATATTGCTATAGAATTGCACAGAAGATTTCAAAAAATTATTCAAAAGGTACCACAAAGAGAAAGGATTGTCCAGGTCTAGGTCAGTGCCCTAGGACCTAGGAGATTCATGTTCCAGCTCCTGCTCCATCACAGACTTTGTATGTAACCTCAGGTAAATCACCTAATCTATCTGTGCCTCAGTTTCCAATCTGTAAAATGAGGGATAATAGCACTTCCCTACCTTTGAGGGATGTAGAAAGGATAATTAAGAACAAAATAATGGCCATACAAGGATAGACCAATGATCCATCTTCTGACAGTGGCTGGTGCCAGATGCTTGCAAGGGAATGAACAGAACTGATCCATCATATATCATCCAGTCTCATCTGCTAGCAGTCAGAGGTTTAAGGACCTGCAGAGCATGGAGTTGCATCCCTGACCATCTTGGCTAATAACCATTGATGGACCCAGCCTCCAGGAACTTCTCTAATTCTTTTTTGAAACCCAGTTTTATTTTTGGTTTTCACAACATCCCCTGGCAATGAGCTTCACAGGTTGACTGTGTGTTGTGTAAAGAAGTATTTGGTTTATTTTAAACCTGCTCCCATAGGCCCTGGTTGGTGTGTTATATGAAAGAGTAAATAGCACTTCCTTATTCACCTTCTGCACACCACTCATGATTTTGTAGCCCTCTATCATATTTCCCCTTGGTCATCTCTTTTCTAAGCCGAACAGTCCCAATCATTTTAATTTCTCCTATGGGGAAGCTGTTCTATACCGCTAGTCATTTTTGTTGCCCTTGTCTGTACTTTTCCAATTCTAATTATCTTTTTTGAGATGGGTCGACCTGAACTGCATGCAAGACTCAACTCAAGGTGTGGGCATACCATGGATTCATACAGCAGCATTATGAGATTTTTTTTCTTATCTATTCCTTTCCTAATGGTCCCTAATATTCTGTTCGCTTTTTTTGACTGCTGCTGCATCTAAATACCTAAGATAGATTATATAGGTTTTTAGAGTAATTTCTGCAGAACCCCATTAAGTGTCTACAGAGTACCATTAAGTTCATCCTTATTAAATTCTGTAGGATGTTTTTTCTGTGAGGAGCTGTCTTGAAAAGAAGATGGATGTGTTATTTTCCTTACACAGAAAAAATAACCACACATTTTTGGTCAGAAGAAACAAAGAGCAAATTGAAAGTCTCCATGAAAGAGCACAATGTGTGTGTCTCCCACAGAGCAGGCTGCAACTGACCACAGAATGACAGCAGCCTCAGCAGCAGGTATTTAAAGGTGCAGTACCTAGAAAAGAGTCAGAACTAAGTTATACACACTGCAATGTCCACAATTATTAAGTATGGTTAAAGTAAAATAGACTGGTATTGTCCAGGCAAACAAAGTCCAGTAACATGTCAAATAGAGATATGTCATTATTATTCTGCTATAGGTAGGGCCTATAAAGATCACAAGCACACCTACACTGCCAAAAAAACCCCCACCAACCCTAAACAAAACACAGCAGCGAGTCTGAGAGGCCAGGTCAATTAATTCAGGCAAGCGCTAAGGGGTTAAAAATAGCAGTGTAGATGTTCCTGATTGGCCTCTGAGACCTACCTCCCACCCCCACCCCATCAAATTTCAGAGCCTAAGCTCCAGCCCGAGCAGAAATGTTTCTAATGCTTAGCCCCATAGCATAAGCCTGAATCAGAGGACACAGGCTCTGAGACCCACTACCGTGGGTTTTTTTTCTCACAGCATAGACGTGCCAGATCCTTGCAACCGTAAAGAAGAAGTACAGTACCCATGTCTGATTAAGTGCTGGTGGGGCATTTTGCCATTCAATATCCTGTTACAATAAATTGTAAGGGAAAGTAAATTTTCTTTCATCAGCTCTTTTGAGTGTGCTGTCAATAGACGCAGCCTGCCAACCGATTACAGTAATGGTGTAAGGGGAAAGCTACTTACAAATTGGATTTGTAAGTATAAAAACAAGACCATAAACAGGCCTAAAATGTTCCTGACTCTGTATCCTACTGCTAAAATGATGGAATTCCATGACATTGAGCAAGTGCTTTTTTTCCCCATTCAGAGATTCTTCTCTCCTTTAATGCCTATACCATTATTTGATACAAAAGTAAGATTTGTTTCTGCATCATGGAAGCAGTGTGATTTCTTTAGATATATCGTTATTCACAGGCCAGACACTGTAAACACTCTCCCCTGGGTCGCTGCCTTACCTAGACTTTGAGTGACATCTAAGCCACAGACCATATGTGAATCGATGCAGGTGCAAGAGATCATTCTTCCATTCACATCTCATATGGCTGCAATAGAGAGAACTGGAACAGAAGGCTGAAACTTAAGTAGAGGCCATAGGGAGGCTATGGAGGGAAGAATGGGACATTTCATACAATGACATCCTGTACCAGAAAATAATGTTCTGTTGTGCTTACGAACTGTGTGTGTTGGTGTTACATTAGCCCCTTAGTGACGCATTTCCCAGCACTTTGTTGGGCTAATGGATTCTGATGTGTGCCAGCTTGGCATGGAATGTGGGGTGAGAGGATCTGCACTTGCTGCAGGTATAGGAGCTGCAAAGCCATGGGAAGGGAAGGAGTCTGGGAGATGCTCTGCATTAAGTCCATGATCCCCCATCCCTCAAGTAGGCCTTTATATCCTAACCTCCTTTCCCTCCTTCTGAAATTGCACAAGGTTCTGCCATAATCCCATTATCGCTCCTTTTGTGGTGAGTGAGGGTGCACTTTGTGGGGTGCACTCCTTGAATTGTTTGTTTGTAAGGAGGGGAGAGGGTGAGGTGTCACTGGAATTGATTTCTCTCCACAGCTACCTGCTCCTCACTGCCTATTGAGGATGGGCTTTGTTTTGGCTCAATCCTGGGAGCTCTCTTATTGGAGTCGTCAACAGGGGGTTGTTCACTGGGTGATGGCTTCAGGGTGGCCCATATGATCTCCTCAGTTGCTACTCGGATAGGAAGGAACCTGTCCCCTCTACCAACACATTGTAGAGTCACTTCCTCTCATGCCAGCATGTGTTGGGGGTCCTAAGTGCAATATAGCAGCTGGTAGAATGGAGTCACAGAGGAGATGAGGAGGGGTGTCTGAACACTTCTGAGCACCTGCTCAGGATCTGTGCAGGTATTCACATCTGCAGTGCCTATTTTACAGACGGGGAACTGAGGCACAGTGAGGTTAAGTGATTGGCTCAAGCTCACACAGGAAGTCTGTGGCAGAGCTGAGAATTGAACCCAGGTTTCCCAAATGCAGATTTGACTGAGGAGAGACATTAAATTAGGTTAGATCCTAGAAAATTAAATATTAAATATGGTTGGATAGCAATTCAGTGTCTTCATAGAAACTAATCTCAATTCCTACTGAATTTAGAAGAGGATGGGCTCTTGGCTTTTTGGATCATCCTATACAATTTGATAACAAGGCCATCTCTCCTACATTCTGTAGGATACTTCTAAAAAAGACCCATAGAAGGGTTATTGCTTCCTATTCAGTTCCATAGGGCCTTTCCACAATGACATTGCATCTCTAGAAATTTAAGGACATTACATGTGAAAATGGCCGGATATTTTTAGAACAGACTCTGACCTACTGCCATTGACTTCAGTGGTGCAGCGTCAGACACTTAACTTGGACAACACATCTGCTTTTATTTGGAGCGGTGGTGAGTATCTTTAGATCTGTACTGTATTCAGCATCACCAGGAGATAGACTCAGGCATCATGACAATAGGAGCGTGCAGAAGAACAGGGATAACTTGTTCCCAAGATCCCATCACAATGCACTGGTTTGGGGAATAGGCAATGTTTGACAGGGAAGCTAGTAAACTAATAAATATTTAAGATTGTTTATCTTTTACCACCACCCACTTGCTTTCAGTTAAAGGTAAAATCAAGGAATGTTAAATTAGAAACCTCCCTTCTCTTTCTGAGACCCTGAAGTGGAGAAAGAATCAGAGGATGATCCAGTGGCTAAGGCACTGCATGGAGACTCAAGAATCTGGGTTCAGTTCTCGGATCTTCCCCAGATCTCCTGCGGGATCTCAAGCATATGCTTATGCATATGCTTAACTTTACTCCAATTGGAGGTCTCACTGAAGTTAAGTGTTTGTTGATCAAGGCCTTACTCTGTACCGCAGTTCCCCATGTGTAAGATGGGATACTCCCCCTCTCCTGCCCTCTTTCTGTTATGTTTACCTGCCACAAATAGTTTGCAGTCTTTTACTATAGGCTTATAAAGTATCTTGCACAATGGTGCCCCAATCTCCAGATACATCTACATTACAGCAGCGTACAGATTACATACACTGCATGCTTCCCTAGCATGGCTATAAACATCAGGATAGGCAGTGCTTGGGCAAGTAAAGATACACATGAACACTGTGGAGGACATACCCTACATGGCTCTCGACACACCCAAACAGTGCTTCCCTTGTCTACACTGTGTAGTGCCCAGCTGTGTGGTGGCAGCAGCAGTCTCCCCGCCCCAGGGAACGTCTCTGTCAGTTCCCTGCTGTCAGAGACTATCCCCACTGCCTCTCAACTGCCAAAGTCTTTCACTGATGCATATGGTTACAGACCATACCTCCCTTCCACAGGAGTAATGAGGATAAATACTTTTAAAGAGTGTGAGGCAGGAATGTTGTATAAATATTTTAGATAGATTCACTAAGCCTCCTTTTACACTACTCCAGCAGGGAAAAGGGATCTTAATTTGGGTGTAAAGTACACTGAAGGCCCCTTTACAATACCAGAGATGTGTAAGAATCCTTAGTGTAAATAAGAATCAAGCCCTGAATCCCAAACACTGAAATATAATTGGTTTGCTCCTGCACAAAAGTAAACAAAACCCATTAATTTGCTGAACAATTTATATCAAAGCTACAAAGGATCAAACTGAAGTTCAGTGCTGAAAGACTCGCTGACAAATGAATCAGCCTTCTAAAGCAGGAAATAGGCTGCAGACAATAAATAAGCAAAACAGAAATGCAACCATATAATCCATGACTATATTTACATTACATTCTTTTGCTGGTATCCAAACACAGGAACACAGAGCTGAAGCCAAGATGGAATGTAGTCATATAGTTCAGCTGTGAAATCTACTGTTTGTTCATTTTAACAATAGGTGTACGAAGCAGTGAGGCATAGCACTGGGAGATCAGAGTTCTCACCAACATGACAAGATAACGAATCCATGTAGACAAAAAGTTTCAGATGAAGGTTAAAAGTAAGGGAGAGAAACAAATGGAAACAACAGAACTAAAATAGTCAAAGGAAAAAAGACACTCAGATTTTCCAAGAGTAAGCCAGAAAAAAGGCTTATGGCAGTTAATGCTGATTGCTGCTGATATACATACATACTGATCCTTTGACCTCAGTGGGGCCAGGACTACACCCTACAAATTTAGGGCCCTCCCCAGTTGTCAATATGAGTTTTACCATTGACTGCTGAAAATCTGGATTTCACCACCGGTACATAGGAACTTCCTCCTTCCAGGCCTCTTCCTGGAGGGATGAACATGATTTAGCCATCCCTATGTAGTCACGCATTCAAACAAATAAAGGGTATGTCTTCACTACCTGCCAGATCGGTGGGTAGCGATCAATCTATCGGCAAATGATTTTTCGCGTCTAAATGAGACATGATAAATCAATCCCCAAAGGCACTCCCCATCAACTCCGGAACTCCAGCTGGCCAAGAGGCACAAGTGGAGTCAATGGGGGAGCCCGCTGCCACCATGAGGATGCCAAGTAAGTCGACCTAAGACATTATTCACATAGCTGAAGTTACTTATCTTAGATCGACCCCCCCAGCTAGTGTAGACCAAGCCATATTCCTTTACAAGTGAGGTAGGGAGCAGTACTGCTGGCTCCCAACATCTCACTTGCTATTAGTATAAAGTGATATGTAATAATAATATATATACTTGGTACTTTAATAGGGCCAATTTCACTAAGCTGAAAACAGTTGAGCCAAATCAGCTGGAAGGGAGAATTTAACCAGAAAAATGTGAATGATGATTGGGAATTGTTTAAGAACACTTTATTCGGTACCCCAAAAGCTACAGTCCCACAATAGAAGACGACTGTACTGGTTAAAAAAACCAACCTGGTTTGTAGGGAAGTGAAGGCAACTGTAATTTTTTTTAAAAAATGTAACAAATGGAAGAAAGGGGAAATTGATACTAATCGATACAAATCAGAAGTTAGGAATTGTGGAAAATTGATAAAGGAAGTAAACGGACATGAGGAGAAATCTAGGCCCAGCAGATTTAAAGACTATAAGAAAAAAGTTTTTAAAAATATATTGGGAACAAATATAATCTTGACAATGGTATTGGTCCGTTATTAGATGGAAATTGTAGAATTATCAATAACGGTATAAAAAAGGCAAACGTTCAATAAATATTTCTGTTCTATACATCATTCGGTGATAACACTCTTTCTGTTCCATTAGTATGGCTGGAGAATGTTAAACAGAAGCTACTAAAGTTAGACATTTTAAAATCAGCAGGGCCAGATCACTTGCATCCAAGAATTTTAAAAAGGTAGTTGAGGAGTTTGCTGGACCATTCATGTGGATATTTTTTTTTTTCAGTAAGTCTTGGAGCGCTGGGGAAGAAATCTAATGTTGTGTCAATTTTTTTAAAAGGTAAACGAGATTAGCTAGGTAATTAAAGGCCTGTCAACCTGACATCGATCCCAGGCAAGATAGTGGAGCTGCTGATACAGGACTTGATTAATAAAAAATTAAAGGAGGATATTATAATTAATGCAAATCAACATGGATTAATGAAAAACTGATCCTGTCAAACTAACTTTTTTTGGATGAGATTATAAGTTTGGTGATAAAAGTAACAGTGTTGATGTAGCATACTTAAACTTAGGTAAGGCCTTTGTCTGGAACATACCGTCCATTTATAGAGTTACATAAGACCAGATAGTGACTTTCTAACTTCTTGAGAAGTCCCACTGAAATCAACAAGACAACTTGCAGAGTAAGAGTCTATGGAACATAAATAAGGATACCAAAAGCTGCCCCATGATGCCTTTCATATTATACTTCCCCCTTTTTTAATACAACTGAAAATCATATTAATTCCTTGTGACTGCCTTGTGAGAGATGGGAGACTGGTTTAGAGGAGACAAGAAAGGATGCTGTAGAAGTATACAAATCAATGAACGGCATAAAGGTGATATGTTGGTGAGAACTTGGTAAATCTGCAGCCTTCAGGGCCTCACGCTTCTATAGTTAAACAACACATTTATAATCAAGTTATACAAGAACAACCAAGTTGAGATCAATACCATGCTGAATCACAACATCTAAACCAATCAGAATGGCCTATACTAGATGTGTCAGAGGAAAGTATAAGAAATGCTGTAGTGAATGTGTGGAAGAACTTTTTCATGAGGAAAGTTTCTTCTGAACTTGCCAGTCCTCAGGTCACTTATGACTTGAGGGTTTACATTCCTTCTAAACAAACATTTTAGTCTATCTATCATAACTGTGGATGTTTTCATCCTCCAAATAAATGCCCAGTTGTGTTCTGAATCCCACTAATCTCATTGGTCTCTGTGCTATCTTATGGCAGAGTTCCACAAGGAAGTTCTACATTGAGTAAAATGTTTCCTTTTATCAATTTTAAATGTATTGCCTTTCAGTTTTATTGAAGATTTCATTATTCTGGTATTATAAGAAGCTAAAGTGGAACACCTTACTTAGCAGCTCGAAACTATTCATTGTTTTCTATACCAGTCTGACATTTCCTCTAAACTAAACAGTTTCAGCCTTGTCAGTCTCTCCCCAAACAGATCTTTCCAGACTTTTACTAGGTTTCATTACCTATTTCTGCACTGCCATTTTTGAAATAAAGTGACCAAAACATACCCAGTGCCAAGACTGGGGTGTGAGTAATTTGACCTAATGGTCAGAGCAGGGATGGTTAGAGCCAGAGTCCAAGCCAAGGGTTAAAGCCAGAATCAGAAACCAAGGATCAAGCAAGACTTGGGTCCAGTGCAGCTGCCAGTCAGGAAGTCTCTCAGTCATTCAGACAACTTTCTGTGCCTCCTTTTATCTTAAATAATATGGTTAGGCCAGTTGGTGGAGCCGGTTATCATCCCAGTCAGGATTGTCATGGGTGATACCTTGGGGAGGGGGTCAGATTTCTGCTAGCTAATCACTTCCAGTAGTTTTGGGTGAGCTGCCCAGTGGTGACCAGGGTGTGAGGGCTGCCTGGGCACCCATGAGCCCTTATGCCAGATATTTTAAGTGAGGGTGAAGCACTGACTTATAGAATATTGTCAGTATATTTTCCATCCTAATCTCTCTACTTTTCTGACCACTCCATCCTGTGAAGTGGAGTGGTTTCCATTGAGTTGTCCACAAAGATATTCTGGTCTATTCCTTGCATCTTTTTTTTAGTTAATTTAGAGCACAGCTAAAATTATTCTTTTCAACATGTTACTTTGCATTTGTAAACAGCGAGTTTTGTCTGCCGTTCTGCTACCCTTTCGCCTAGCTTTATTAGTTCCCTTTGAAGCTCCTCACTGTCTTCTCTAATCTTCACTAACTCAAACAGTTTTGCACCTTCTTCAAATATTGCCACTTCTTTCTTTACCCTCTTTCCCCACGTCATCATATAAAGCACTTCTCTATGCCCAATCCTCTCACTTACACATTGATACCACAGAGTTTCCCTTATCTAGCTGGTCCTATGCATAGTACTGGAGATATTCCAAAGGAAGGTGCTACAGGTGCCCTAAAAAGATATCTTTGCTCTAGTAATCTAAACTTTGCTTCCAGGACCTCTCTTCTGTATATTCACCATGGCCACTGCTTCATCCACAGCATGCTCTAAAAGTTTTGTGAGCTCTACCAGTTTACACAACATAGGCAAGTTACTGAATAGATTCTCATGAACATTATATGCCCAGCTATTAGAAATTCTAATAATCATATCCCCTGTCACCACAGCTTGTCTACATCTAACAACTGTAGCCCCATCTCCTGGAGAGTCATCTTCTCAGAACGGAATGAATGTTCAGCTTCCTATAGGCACTTATTCAGACATCATCAATATATACGAGTTGCTTAGAGTTCATTGCTCTTGTCTGTACTGAACTTCCTCGGCCACCATGAAATACAAGAAAATTTATTTAGTCAGAACTAATGATAGGCTACAGCATGTTTGCTTTTTAACACAAGTATCAGTATGTGTTATAGCATTTACTTCCCCCATGTTTTGTAACCATGCACCTTTTATACTGTGGGATACCTGTAATAACAGTACGCATTTGCCAGAAGGCATCTTCAGTTAAATAAGAAACAAAATATTTGAGTTCAAGAGTGGAAGTTATTCTAAGGATGGCAGGTTGTTTTAATCTACTAGAGATAGGTAAGGCAGGAAGGCTAAGGGATTGCTATTTCAAAGCCACTGAGAAAGATTGTACTACTAAATATTATTTGTGACAATAGAGAGGAATCTTAGAGGAGACAGCCATGGCATTTCCAGTGGGGCAGAATAAGGTTAAATCAATAGACCATTACACCTAATGTTAAATCAATATTCTGTTATCAACTTCTCTTCTTATTTTTTGGCCAACTAGCATAAATCCTGCTAAAAACACATTAAGAACAGCAACAGCTAAAACAGCTATTGATTGGATTGTTGAAAAGTTGAAGTTTGTTGTAATTATAAACACTGCAATATGTTTTCCAGGAACATTACTTGTGCCAAATGGGCAAACCCCCATAAAATAATAAGGACAAGATTTTAAAAAAGTAACCAGTGATTATGGTTGCTTCCATTTTTGGGTGTTCCATGTGAAATAAAGGGGTCTTATTTTCACAAATTGCTGAGCATCCATCTATCCTTTGAAAATCAGGTCCCTTTAGTGTGTCTGAAGATGGGTGCTCAGATATTGGGATAGCTAAAATCACTCATCCCTTTTGAAAAATTTGGCCTGAGTGGGAAAGGGGAAAAGCAGAATATTTAACATAAAAGTTGCTGAGCTTTTATAAAGTAGTGAAAATAGGCATCTGCTTTTCAACAATTTGTTCCCACCTCCCACTCCTTAGAGTGATTATCAGGGATTCCCATTGGGAATTAGTAATTGCAACCTGTAGGCAATGTATATCACAGCACAATGTACCAATAAATAAATAATTTAAAAACTACCCAATTACTTAGTTGGTGATTGGTCCTGCTTTGAGCAGGAGGTTGGACTAGATGACCTCCTGAGGTCCCTTCGAACCCTGATATTCTACAATTCTAAGATTCTATGATTCTAAACATGTAGTCAATTAAGAAGGAAAAGAGAGCAGAAAATGTTGCACTGTTTGATCAACAGCCTGAAGATAAAATCCTATAAAGAAGAAATTGCTGCATGGTTTCCATTCAGAGTTCTTGAGGAAACAACTTACTTGAAATGATAGCAAATAGAGATCCCATAAAAGCAACGTGCATAAAGGGAAGAGGCATTTTCATGTGACTATAGAAAAGAAAATGGTAACATGACTGCTTGTTAAAAAACAAAGTGATTAAGCACGATTCTTTGAAATGTTAAAAAAAATCCTTTTATAGCAAGAAATTACAAATCAGGTCAAATTAATAACTTATGCGGATAGAATTTTAAACAAGCTGTTGCTTTGAAGAAATTGCTACCTGTATATTAAGTAGTTTAGTTAAATAAATTATCATGTGTGAGGCTTTGAAGTTTTGAAAATTTATCAAACTATATTTCAAATCAGGCCTGGGAAAACTATTAATAAACCAGACATTCACAGAAACAAGTTATTTATAACTAAAGAAAATTGTTGGCATTCTTCATTGTCAGAAATTTAGAAGTCTAGTTTTTGGTAAAATTATGCACTCTATTTTGTCCATGTAAGTTGTCATCAAGCTATGATTTTTCTCAGAGCTTCAAAATAGGGAAGCTAAATAATTTATTGTTAAGAAAATAAAGTGCTAAATTAACAAAACTTGGTTCCACAAAAGGTGCGTAGGTAAATTCTGTGTTTCCTGCGTACATTCCACATGTGTGCAAAAAGAATCCAGAACAGGCATATGCCATCTGCAAATATTGCTAGCGCACACTGTTCCTACATGTTTGTTAGATTCAATTTGGTTACTCACAATAATAAGCAATGTGCACCAGACTAAGTGTTTCCAGGATTATATTCTAGGACCCACTACTCTGACCTTGACTTCAGGTTCTCAGTAAAGAGCAGCTCCAAAGTGCACATAATATTGTATTTTACCTTAGTGATAACAACAGCAAAAGAATCTTCAGTCTAATTGCTGTTAACGGAAACCATCATCATCTTCAGTGTGTTCCTTCCAAAAGTGAGGAAGTAGCTATTTATTCAAACCCATTATATTTAAAACCCAGTGGTTACCTCAGTGGTACATTTTTGCTAACCACGTGCATTCAAAAATAAGGAGTTAGCCCCCCTACATAATGAGATTGTCTTAATAATCATGAGATTTTAAAAAATAATACATTTCAGATTATGTTTGCCTTCTGTTTTCTGAGCCTTTATGGTGCATTCACTTAATGTTTTCAAGCTTTTCTCCACAGTAATGATGGATAGAAATATAATTCTTTTTAATGAAAGCTACGATTTTCACATACTCTCTTGATTCCAGCAGCTGAGGCATTAAGAAAAACATCTAAATACTGCAAGTGTTGGTAACTCTGTTTGTAGTTAGCATAGAGCATTAAGAGAGGAAATAAATTAGTATAGCAAGAAGACAACGACAATGATGAGATACATTAAGAATGAAGTTGGCCAGCTGCTTAACAGTTCTTTAAACACTCACTTGATTGGAGCCTCTCCTCATTGCCATTTAAAATGCTCTTCCACAACAGAATCAATGAAGTCTGAGTTACAGCCTCCTTAATTAATTATGCATGTACTGCTGGGAGTCCAGGACTAGCAGTAGCAGCAGCACGCAGTATATGCAGGGATCCCCATATCCTTTTTCTGTGGTGCTAATCAGAATTAGCCGCACTGAGGCCGATTATCTCTGCTCTGTGCCGACTGTCTATCCGTAGAACACCTTCAGCCCCTGCCCTTCTTGGAGTCTTGGTGGCAGAAGGAGTTCTGCACCCTGCCGTACATAAGCCTCTTAGGGCTTGTCTTCGCTACGGGCGATAGCATCGGTCTTTTGGCGATTGATTTATCGCGTCTCGTCAGGACGCGATAAATCGATCGCCAGCGCTGCCCCCGTCGACTCTGGAACTCCAGCTCGCCAAAAGGCATAAGTTGGAGTCGACGGGAGAGCGCGCCATCGACCGTCGCCGCCGTGAGGACGGCAGGTAAGTCAGCTGTAGAGACGCCGACTTCAGCTACGTTATTAACGTAGCTGAAGTTGCGTATCTACAGCCGATCCAACCCCCTAGTGAAGACCAGCCCTAGAGATAATGCACAGCATCTCAGTGTTGCTGTCTACTGGGGCATTATTAGCTCCATCACACCCAAATAACCAATTACCCCAATAAATACTGCTGATTTTTTTAAAAAATGTTCTAAACTTCTCTATGCGATATTTCTGTGTACTTCTGTCACAGTTACTAGGATAACTACACCTGTGATCTGACCCCCCCCCCCCCACACACACCTGGTCTCTCCAGTTCTCTCATCTCAGACAGCTCCTGGGGCTGTAGTACTCTAGTACTCACTGTAATTTTCTTAGCAGGTTTGTCTTAGGTGCAGAACCTGCGGTTCTGTTCCCCCTGGGAGCAATGACCATGGTACCCAGAAACCAGAGAGATTTCTTAAAGCCAAGTATTTTTTATTTAAAACAAAAGCATGTAAGAAAAAATATCTTAAAAACAATAAGACAGTCTATACATATGCCAGCCTTTCCCTAAGGCTTACCACTCCCTGGATTTAGGAAGGCCCAACTTCTCTGTGTCACCCTGTCTTCCTACACTAGTGGTTTTCAGCCTGTAGTCCACAGAGCATGGGGGGCAGCAGACTATATTTTAGATCAGCATCTCCAACTCTGGGGTCTCTGGATCCCAGAAGGCCTGCAGGGGTACTCCAGGGGGTCCGTGGCTCCCGCTGATTAAGTCCTCCCCCTCCCCCCCAACACCTCCTGCATGCCAGGGAACAGCTGTTCCTTGACATGCAGGAGGCACTGTGAGGGAGGGGGAAGAGGAGCAGGGATGGGGCGTGCTTGAGGGAGTGGGTAGAACCATGTCCAGGGCCACCAGCCCTGCTGCTCAACTTCTCCCCTGCAGCGCCTCCTGCAGGCTGGGGAACAGCTGTTCAGCGGTGTGTGGAATGCTGGGGGCGGAGGGGGAACTGCAGAGATGGGGTGGAAAAGAGGAGGAGAAGAAGAGGGGGGCAGAGATGGGACAGAGGCTGGAAAAGGTGGGATGGGGTAGAGCAGGGGCTGGGCCTGAGGCTGAGCAGGGCCCTTGAGGGGTTTATGAAACTTTTAAAATCAAAATGGGGGTCCTCAGGTTGCTGAAGTTTGAGACCCACTGTCTTAGATTTCCAAAGGGGTCTATACCTCCACTGGAAATTTTTTAGGGGACTGAGAATGAAAGAGAGATTGAAAACCACTGCCCTAGGCAGTTTCTGACAAGTGACCACCACCTCCTTCAAAAGTTGTTTTTTAAACTGTTCAGTGTCCTTTTGATCCCTTTATTCCCAGCATTAGCATAACAGCTAAGTCATTTCAGCCTGGGGCCTGGAAGCATGTCATCGCCCTGTAATTGCCATCCCAATATTTGCTGGGAGGTTGCTTATCAATCATTATTGCATTGCTTCCCTGGCTGTTATTCCTGCAGCCCCTTATTAATCTAGGAGAATACAGTCACATAGGAAAGTCTTATAACCCAATGTACAATAACTTCATCTCACTGACCAGGTCACATAGAATGTTTATAAAATTATTACATCTCAGTGTTCTTAAATAATTACAGTGCATCTCCACATCCATCATCACTTCCTTTTCTACTATACAGTTTTAAAAAAGAGGTACAGTGTTGACAATTATATCAGAAGTGTTTTGAACAGAGCCCAAACAAGGCAGAGCCATTTAGTACGAAAGTCAGAATCCGAATACTCCTAGGAAACAATTGAGACAGGTATTTTGGTTTGCTTTTCAGTAAGGTATCCACAGTGGATTCAATAACAAATTACTCTGTGTGATAAAATAAGGGTAATCAAACGGTGATTTATGGAATAGGCTGATCCCCACGTAGGTCAGCAGATGTATTGAGTATATTCTACAATAGTGACAAAGAGGCCTGTGGCACCTTAAAGACTAACTAAAGTATTAGAGCATAAGCAGAAGTGACAAAGAGTCCTGTGGCACCTTAAAGACTAACTATAGTATTAGAACATAAGCTTTCGTGGGCTAATACCCTCTTCGTCGGATGCATGCAGTGGAAGTATCCAGGGGCAGGTATAAATAGGTAGGCAAGAACCAGGTTAAAGATAACAGGGTGGGTCCAACTTTAATCTGGTTCTTGCCTACCTATTTATACCTGCCCCTGGATACTTCCACTGCATGCACCCGACGAAGTGGGTATTAGCCCACGAAAGCTTATGTTCTAATACTATAGTTAGTCTTTAAGGTGCCACAGGACTCTTTTGTCACTTCTGCAATTCCGAACTAACAAGGCTACCCCTCTGATTCTATTCTACAATAGGCACTCACATTGCACTTTTTATGTGAAGATCTCAAAGCACTTTACACTTTTATCCCTATTTTATAAATGGAGAAACTGAGGCAGAGAGGTTAAGGCCCAGATTTTTAAATGTAATCCAATTGAGTCTAATTTCAGTTGATATCAAAGTCACATGGAAAGTCAGTGGAGGAAGCACACAATAAAACCCAGGATGATGTCCTGTTCCCTAATGCAGCCATCTGATTACGGGAAGGATTTGCCTTCCTCTGAGGTGTCATCTGCTTTCCACTATAGGATACTAGAATTCATGGACTGATGTTTGATATGAAATGGAAAATTGTATATTTCTGCAACCAGTCTGAGCTACATTTCACAACAAAGCTTTTCCATAAAGCAAGATTAAAAGAATAATCAGCAATGAAGCAGCTAACAATTGCTTCTCAACAGAAAGAAAGGATTTAAAAGCTGATTGCTTGCTAGCTCTGTCTTCTTGTCACATTAAAGCAACACACGTATACCTTTGTAAAATTCCATTACAGCTAAAAGGACACACAGTAACATTTATTACCACTATAATGGATTCATAGTTTTGAGAAATGCATAGAGCAAAGCACTGATCTATGTACTGAAATAGCCAAGTCACCAGTAGAGATGAGCAATAGCTTTCCTTCTGCTTCTAGACGTCCAATTAGAGTGGAAAATACTTATTGTCTAGTTGTCATACTGTCTAATTAATTATTATGCTAATAAATAATGACTCAGCTATAGGTGCTTTATTTTGTTTGATTCCCTTTCATGGGAGGGGAACATTAGCTGTTTTGCAAAGTGAGAACTAAAACTTTCTTCCCAACATCACACCAGTTGTCTGTAACATTTTCTTTTTTTTTTTTTTTTTTATGGCAAAGCAGACTTGACTTAATAGTTTATAGCCTCCATCAACTATAATTCATCAATACTTAACAGTTTAGGTCCTTTCCTTCTGCTGTATGTCTTTCAGGTAAAGTAACAGCATTATTTTAAATAATACTCAATTTCCCCAATGTTTTTACTAAATTACATAATGGAGGTTGTTTACCTTGACATTTGAATTTCTCAAAAATCTTTCCCCTTTATTATCAGAGCTCTTGCATACCCATAAAACGCAATCAATTAATTTCTTCCACCTTACAGAGTGCATATAGTCTGTCTTTGTCTTTTTACGGAAAAATATTTTTGTTTAAGTCTCAGTGGCCAGTTAGTACACCAAACAAAAGCACCTTGTTAGTATTATCTGGGCCCTGAAGTATGTTGTAATCCTCAACTCTAGGGCCCAATTAAAAAAAAATCTTTTTGCATAAATCCATTTTTGGGGGGTCATTCCTCTTTTAAAATGTTCTATACTAGGCATTTGGATTCCTGTTTACTCAAGGGCATCTCTATGTCAATCCTTGCATTTCTTATGGCATTTTTAGTTGCTTTGTCTGCCATTTTGTTCCTTGTAATCCTAATATGCACTGGGATCCAAACTAATGCTACATGCATCCTCATCTGCACTATTAGAAATAGAACTTCTTTTATTAAATCACTTCTACCTACTGAGACACCCTTTTTGATCACCATAAGCCCTGAGATTGAATCAGGAAAAAATGACTGCTGCTGCTGCTGGGTGTATATCCCAGATCCAATTTAATGCTAGAATTATTGCTACTAGTTCAGCTGTCATGTCAGCTACATAATCAGATATTCTTTTAGATATACTAATTCCCAGTTTTGGTATATAATATGCCTTCCCTCCTCTTCCTGATTTTTTTTCTTTTATAGACCCACCTGTATATATTTGACAAAACTGGCTCAACTTTTTGCTATATACAGGTACACTTCATTTTTAATACTTACTGTCTCTTTTTTACCCCAAAGTTTATAAAATAAATCTAAATCCATGTTTAGACATGCAACATTCCATCCATAGCTATTTTCCCCATGATTAGAAGTGTTTTGACTTCATTGAGCTTTGCCTTGTCTTTCAACTCCTGCATCCACTTTAACTTGAATGGATGTGGAGATCTAATGTTGTGTGTTACAGTTCACCTATAAAATTCCCAACAATCCTCATGAATTTGTTTGATACTTTCATCATTGTAATTCCCCTTAACTTTTGACTAGAAAGTTAGGTCCAGTAGTTTCATTCATAGTGTAACTGGCATTTCACTAGAAGCTATCAATAGTGCACGTATAGATGTTGTAATAAATGTACTACACACAATTTGTAGTGCCTTGCCTTGTATTAAATGTACTTTTTTATTTCTCATATTCATACTGACCCAAAAGCTTGGCAGCCATAGTTAATAACTGGTCTGATTAAAGCTGTGTATACCATCAGCAGTGTTTTCTTATTTGTCCCCAAGTCCAAGCAAGACTTTTAAGCACGTTTATCCTTCCTGTACTTTTATCTTTAACATAGCTTGTATGATATTTCCAAAGTATCAGATATAACCCCTAAGAATATGACCCTTTTTACTATATCTATTATTCTCCATACAGATACAGTTTACATTCCTTTATAGCTTTTTTTTTCTGTAGTAATGGATTTCCCCATTTCTCCAGTCAGAGATCTTTTGTAACGCTTTGTTGATTCTCTTTTCTGCTACCTCCATATTCCTACTCCTAACCCACAGAGCACAATCATCTGTGAACAGTATGACACGTATCTCAGCACTTATTTGATTTAGGAGATCATTTATTATAATTTTAAATAAGGTTGAGCTGATAATACTTCCCTGTAGTGTATATGACAAATATATATATAACATAACTTTTCCAACCTGAATTGTCCTTTCATATAAGAAGATAGCTGTCATGAAACCCTCGTACCTCATACTTCTTTGTATTTCAGTTTCTAATTCAGCAATGTGATCAATGATGCATCTTCTCCTAAGACCATTCTGCACCTTATCTATAATGCCATTGTTTTCCAAGTAGGAAGACATCTTTCATTCACCATTCTCTCCATAATCTTACCCAAGCAATACATAAGAGCCATGGATCTATAGGCATCCATTTTTGTGGATAGTTTGTCTGGTTTTTGTAATGGAATTACTACTGCATGTTTCCATCCTACTGGTATCACTCCTTTCCCCCATATAGTGTTAAATAATTCCAAGATAACCCTCAAACTTCTGTCAGAGAGAGATTTAAACATGTTACATACATTATCTTTACGTGGAGATGTATTCTTGCTGATATCAATGGCTTCTCAAGTTCTTGCATACAAAACCATTAATGTGGTATAGTATTTTCATGTTTACCCAAACTACATAATAGATCATGATTCTCTTCAATTAGTTGTCTTGTAATTTAGTGGAAAACTTCACTTTGTTTTTCATCCTTGGTAAGTTTTTGCCAAACTTCTGCTTTCACGTTATCAGAACTTCCAACTATATTGTCAATCCCAATAGTACCTGGGATGTGATTATTCTTAGTCTGAATTCAGTTCATTCTTCCAATTTGCCTGTATATTTCAGATGTCTTGGTATCTCTGTTTATGCACTCACAGTATTTTCTCCTGCTCACTTTCTTTGCTTTTTAAAAAAATAATTCTTTGTGCTATTCCCTTATTTTGGTTATACTTCATTAGGTATTTACAATTCATTGTACTTTTCACATTTTTATAGACTTTGTTCCATTCTTTAACTGCCATTTTTCATTTCTCATGCCACAAGGAAGTGAATTTTTAGTTTTGGGGTATGTCAATATCTAGCTACAGTAGCTGCTGCTATTAATCCCTTTGTTACATTGTCACTGGAATTCTCTATGTCATCACTCCCACAATGATTGTTCACTAATTCAGTACACTTACTTGTAAATAACTCCCTATTAGTTTTCTTAAAAATTCTAGGTGGGTAATTTTCCCTTACCATAAATCTTACCTTGCCCTTGAAAAGTAATGTATATTTCTTTTATATTTCCCAGTTGCATTTACTTGTTATAATTCCCAGAACTAAGCACGAAAAGCTACCATCTGCTGCATTAAATCTAGTTGTGTGGCCATCATTTAAAATGAGTAGATTGGGTTCATCAATGAACTTCTCTAAGCATGCACCATTTTAATCAGTTGTCCGTCTTTCGCACAATTTATGATGACTGTTTAGGTTGCTGCATTTTTCGCTATTTCTTGTAGCTCTGAACTTCCTCCATTCCCATGTGGGTTATAGATATTATCAATCCCTAAAGACATATTACTCTTCTGCAGTGGGATCTCAGCAGCATTATATTCTAGGCTTATTTCTTCATTCTCTATGGCTATATAGTTTAATCTTTTCCTTATGAGAGTACAAATGCTGCCTCCTCATCCTAGTTTTTAGTATTGCCTAAAGGCAATATACCCTGGAATTTTAAAAGTGAGCTTTTTAACCGACCTTCTTTCCAGGATGTACGTACATCTGGTTTAGTTTGCATTGCCAGGATATTTTACTTTAGCTTTTGACCATGTGCTATCAGATTGTGTGCATTCCAGCTCCAGACTGAGATCCCCATACCAGTCATATTTCATCATTAACTTCATTCAAAATTGCTTGAATACAGTTAATTGACAAACTGCTAATATGCAAGTAATTTTCTGCTGCATTTGTTATCAGTTCAATTTTTTTGCTTTGTTGCCCAGTTTATAATGTACAATTTAACACTTCTATCAAAAATGCAATCAACTTTTCTTTTCTTGTGACGAGTAGATCACCTATTTTTTCTGCAGTGTTTATCACATTCTTTATAGAATGAAGCTATGCCTGCAGTTTCCCTTGTCCTTTGCTGATTGTATCTCCTTCTCCAGCTGATGTTTTGAGAGTCTCCTTACAGCTTCCGCATAAAACAGGTTGTTAACAATTTTTGCCTTTTGTATCTCTTTAGCTTGCTTTGCCACATTACATTCTCTATTTACCCTGCTGTGGTTACCACTGCAGTTCTAATTTGACTTCTGTCCCTTCTATACAATTTCCATAGGAATGCTCTCCCCATCATTTACCCCATCTTGTTTTCCCTTTACAAATACCTGCTACATGCCCATACCATTGGCACTTATAACACCTTAAGGGAGAGCGGGATAGATGGCTTGGTTCTGAGTATGTGAAACTCTAACGGTACTTTCTCAGGTACAGTCCCTCCCTTAAATGTCCTTGGTACAGCTGCTGATGGCTTGCTATCTCTTCCTCATTTACTAATTAATCTCTTATTACTAACACTTCTGTGCTTTTCAGTTCTCTCATCATTGGTCAGCTCCAGTGGCACTCTATAGATTACCCCCTTTTAGTCAAGTAGTTTGGTAGCTGGCAACTTATTTTATCTTTCTCTAGCATTTTACTTTTTAGCATTTATCATCTTGCTCTTTGTGGTTTATACATTCAACTAAAACAGAGCTTCTCAAACTTCATTGCACCGTGATTCCCCTTCTGACAACAAAAAGTCTGAGCCCACCTGAGCCCCATTGCCCCGAGTGTGGGGAACAAAGCCCAAGCCCCACTACCTGGGGCTGTGAGGGGATGGGGGAAGCAGAGCCCAAGGACTTCAGCCCCAGGCAGGGGACCAGTAACCTGAACCTTGAAGCCCGTGGGCTTTGGCGTCAGCCCCATGTGATGCGGCTCAGGCTTCAGCCCCAGGCACCAGTAAGTCTAAGCCAGCCCTGGTGACTCCATTAAATTGGGGTTGTCAGGACTGTCTCCCCACTCTGAACTCTAGGGTACAGATGTGGGGACCCGCATGAAAAAAGAAATACCCCCCCCCCCCAAGCTTATTTTACCAGCTTGGGTTAAAATGCTTTTCCCCAGAACACAACTTCTTCTGTGTCTGGACTTGGTATGCTGCCACCATCAAGTGAGAATGTCTCAAAAAACTATTGGACATGGGCCTCTTGAAGCCCCTCTTTCTCTTTCCACAAAACCCCCAAACTTATTCCCTCCCTGGGAAGCTTGAGAGAAAAGTCTCGCCTGATCCTGCGAGACGTGCCCGATCCAAAACCAGGATCTTACACAATGGAAAACAAGCAGTCAGATTCTTAAAAGAAAGATTTTAATAAAAGAAAAAAAAGAAAGAAATAAATCCCTTATAACCATGAATAGAACAGCATCCACCATAATCAACACAAGAATCAAGAACCCAAACCTCTCCCCCAAGGCAACTTTCTCCCACTGTTGATATCTCTGCTGAATCTTACAATATCAAGAAGCACCCAGCCAACACTCACCCCTGAGATCCCTCCAAGTGATAAAAAAAAACAAAACAGATTAAACTTACTATTTGACTACCTTACTTCATAGAAAGTTTATAGTTACAGTGAAAGAAATAGCTGTGTTCATCCCATAGCTGAGTTGAACAGAGAGAGACCCAGAGACAAACTGAAATTCGAAATCCTTTGTCTCCTGAGGAATTTCTCATTGGTCAGTTGTCCACCTCTCAGGTTACCTTTAGCTTAACCCGTTACAGGTAAACACTAATTCTAGGCTACTTTATACTTATGACAGGGGTCCTGACCCTCAGTTTGAGAACTGCTGAACTAAAAGATCACTGTCTTGCAGCCTCCCAGCTCTTACAATAACTCCCACACTTTTTTTTAAATCCAAGCAGCTACTTTTGCAGGGTTAACATCATTTCATCTTATTTCTTTCGCTAGAGATCTTACTATTATAACATTTTGCTTTATTTCCTTCCTCAGCTTTGCTTTTTTGCTGATATCATCATCATCTGAATTGGCTTCTACTCTCTTCTCTTCCCCCCACTCCTCCACTTTGTATGCCTGTTCTCTCTTTAACAGATTCTTCTTCAGTTTGGAGAGTGACTTCATTTGGGGTTAGAAAATCCTCCATCTCCCACCAGCCCAGCCCAGTATGCCAGCCAGCCTCATGTCCCCTGTAACATTTCCCCAAAGTTGCAGAGATTGATTTCTTTTCAGAGAAGTAAAAAATACTGAAAAAGGGGAATAAAATAACAACTGTGGGGGAGGAGGAGACCCAAGTTGTCACTAGACAATTGATAGGGCAATATTGCTGCTAAAATACCAGCTAGAGCCAGTAGTACCTCTAACTACTAGCACATACAGTTTGAGAATTAAATACTCTTGGGTTATTGTAGTGCCTAAAATATATAGTTTATCAATAAAGACATTAATTAAGCAAACATACACTTCCTCAGCTCAGGGGATAAAAAACTTCTGCTCAAATAAAAACTTAGCTACAGGCCAAATACTGTTTATAGTTGTATTCTGTCTGAAAGAGTAAGAAAGCCCTATATGTGAAAGCCAAAGGCTCCTTCCTCTATGTCACTTCCTGCAAGAGTAACCCCTTCTTCTCCTCCGTGTCCACACTTAGGCCACCAATGACTGGTAGAGGGATTAAATCCACCCCTCATTTTAAAAATAAAATAAATAAGCAACCCCAACTGAGCTACACAAGTGGTTCTTATTTCCTGCTACAATGACTAACGGCTTGTTCTCTTTGGTTGCCAATATAGACTCCAAGGAGTTCTAGGGAGGCAGCCATTCACCTTGAACAGTTCAATCATTAAGTGACCGAGCCAACATAGAATTGTGAGCTGAATGGGAAATTTGTTGGAGAAAAAATGGGGATTCGTATCACATATGCTATAGGGTTTCTCAGAGAAAAAACAGAAGGCTAAATTCTGCTCCCAGCAGCTTTCTATGAAGTCAACAGTGTGAATGGGAAATTAAATTAATGGGAACTGCATGGGTTTTGCTAGCACAATCTGACTTAATGTGAGGTTTAAAGTAATTTTTGTTTGCCTCTAATTCTCATTGCTTCTTCTCTTTTAACTGTATTTTTAATTAACCACACAACTATACTGGGCCAAGTACCTGTAGCAGGGAAGTTACATGGCTCCTAGAGAACAAAGCTAGGCTGATTGGGGAAGCGGCCATGCCCCAATCAGGCCACACTTGGCCCTGTTATAAGGGCTCAGGAAGGAACTGTGTCAGTCTTTCTCTAGCTCTGGAGAGAGGAGGACCTGGCTGCTTGGGAGAGAAGGGTACCTGAGATAGAGTAGTGCTGGGGAATGGGCAAGGAGCTGGAGAGCTCCAGCCAGGTAAAACCCCAGGCTGCAGGTCTCTTTGAAGGCCAACAAGGTACTGGGCCTGCAGAGATACAGCCTGGGAACAGGCAAAGGCAGCAGGGTCCTATCCCCTTGCCAATGTTGAGTGACTATTACACTGCAGTCTGCCCCAGTGAGCAGGGGCTAGATGATGACTGGCAGTAGCCACTGACGCAAGGTAGGGATAGAGGGTTGGGGGTTCCTCTGGGAGGGGAGACCCAGATTATGGGTTACTCCTGCGGGCAAAACCCTTAGGTAAAGGGGCACTGGGGTCTGGGAGGGACATGGGACCGGAGGTGGGAGGGACACCGTCCAGGCAGAGACGCTCCATATGCTGGAGCTAATTCCCAAGATGACCAGCAGGAGGCACCACGCTGGTGAGTCTCAACTTTGCTATAGTACCTTATTGGTCTGACTGCACTGGCTTACTGTCCATTTTATGTTTGCCACTAAAAGACAGTGAGAGAGACCAGACCTCAACATAACAAAATGTGAATAAACTGTGTATGCAATACACTGAAGAGTCTAATCCCCATTAGAGCTCCACAGCTAAATACAGACAGTTGGGGGAAATTTTAGAATAGTCTCCTATCTACCCACCATTTCATTTAAATCCCTAATGAGCAGGAACTATTTGAAGCTTTTCCTTTTTTTTGTAGCCTAATGATGCTCCTATTCCTCTTTAAAAAAACAAACAAACATAGTTCCAAGTATATGAGTTAACTTCTTTCTTGGCCTAGTTGTCCAGGGAGACAGCCACAAGAATTTTGCTGCTAGAGTGGTAGAAAGTAGGGTGACCAGATGTCCTGATTTTATAAGGACAGTCCTGATTTTTTGGTCTTTTTCTTATATAGGCTCCTATAACGCCCCCATCCTGATTTTTCACACTTGCTGTCTGGTCACCCTAGGAGAAAGAGATGATTACCTGCGGGGTGGGGGTGAGGGGGTGGGAAGGACCTTTATCCAATCTGCTTGCTTATGGTCCCTTGTTTTTGATTTGTGTTTATAAAGATTCTCTAATGCTGAGCATGACTTGCTGCTTGTTGCTATGTTTTGTTTCTGCTCAGTCATCCCACCAGATTCTTGTTGCCTGACTATGATTCAGCTATGGATCTCCAGAAATAGGCTGTGTCTGGTACATTTCTGTGCGTTTCTGCTGCAAAGAAAGTTGGTTGACTTCTGAAAAGTAAAGGTTTATAGGCACTAGTATGAATTCTGAAAGGCTGTTCAGTTGGATCGTGTTCACACTATGGGTTTTTGTGAGTACAGATATCAGGAATAGCTATTTTGGGAGTGAGTGTCTTCATTCTCGGGGAAATAAAAGAGTACGTATGTTTGAACAAGACATTTATTTGTTCAATATTCTCATTTAAAAAGCTGCAGCTAGCCAGTGAGGGAGAGCCTATCATAAGACTTAAGGAAATAATCTCTCACCTCCAATGTTGAACATCAAAAAACATACAGATCATAAACACTGCATAAGCTGACATTTGTTTAAATAAACTGTTTAGCAAACTCTTGCCAATAACTAATGCCATCTGAGAAATCAGGAACCATTTGCAAAAGACTTGCAAACAGATATTTGTCAGCTATCTCATCGATGAAGACTAATTAAACTCTGTTAGACACTATTTATCTGAGGCTGTGTCACTTTAAATTCCAACAAGTTCTGGAAGGCTCTTTGTTGTAGAGAACAGAAAAGATTTGGTTATAATAGTAAAAGAAAAAAGTTATTGTATTTTTCTTCAGACTACAGCTTATTACCATAGAAAGATCTTCCTTATGGCTTCCCTAGACTCCCCTTGTGTGATTGTTTTCTAAATTACACCTCCTTTGTATTATTTAGACTGAGGGTTAGATGCATAAGGAGGTGTTAGGTGCATAAATCCAACATCTAGGTGCCACTACTACTCACAAAGCTCCCACAATCTGCTACTTAGGTGCCTAAATTTCTGCCACTGGGCAAGCACAAAAGCCACCTCAGTCCTGGCACTGCCAAGCTAGCTCACAACTAAAAGTTCCCCTACCTATTTCATCTGTGGGACCTGATCCCATAGGCACGCTCAGAGTACACCCAACTCACTTGAAAGTTACCAGGAGTAGACCACTCCCCTCTTCTTAGATAGCTCCCCACTCAAGGTGCTGACTTTAGTGAATCCCTCTTTTAGGCGTCTGACTCTCCCCATGTATTGTATAGAGAGCCAGGATTCCTAACTCGGGGCTATGAATTCCACGGGGTGCCAGGGTTAGATGTCACAATGTTCACTATTACCCTCCTTATGACTCTAGCCCTAAACTTTAAGCTGCTGTGTGTCCATCTTCACCTTGTGTATCCACTCCCTCCCCAGAAGTTCCAGGAGGAGTCCTTTCCTTGTTTTGAGAAGGTCAAATGATTTTCTTCCAATTAAAATAATGAATGGGTTTTGTTTTTTTAATATGCGGTTCTGGGCAGCAGTTGTGAACAGCTGGTCTCTCCCACTTTTCCACTTCTTACAGTAGAGACCTCTGACACCGGAGGCAAACTGCCCCCTGGATCTAGAAGCACAGGAGAGGCCAACAGTGCCTGCTTACTTCTGGGAGATACTGTTTGGGAACTGCATGGGGGTGGGGGAAGGGAGAGAAGGAAAGTAGCTGTTCATAGCATTGCAAAGTGATAGAAATATAGTATTGTAGTTACCCATCAAGACAAAAAGGAAATGGTAAATTTCAGCTTGTGTATCTTTCCTCCTTTACTTCTACTTCCTGTTCTTGTGGAGACACCATTACTAGCTGTCCACAGAGACTCCAACGAGACAGGTTATGGAGTTTTTTTGCTTGACTGATTAAACCCTGAGAAAATAAGACTGGAAAAATGAAAGGGATTAATTGGCTGAAAACCTTTGAAAGCACAGCTGGGGGCCCATAAATCTGGGAGGTAAAACTAGCCCTGCAAAACTCCCAGTGACCTCATAGTGTCAGGTTTTTATCTGTGAACTCTAAGCCTTAAGCAAAGTCCTTTAGAATGGAGACTGTGTCAGTTCAGACTCCTAAGCAAAGGGATGCTTGCTGAAACAAATACCTGAGCTTGGCTGTGGCTATTCCACCCCCTTCTGATAGAACTTAATATAAAAAGCATTCATTTAGAATACAAAATGGTCTCTGTCCTGTCTCCCCCACCCCTGTACGGAGCCATCCAAAGACTACATCCCCATGATTCCTATGCTCTAATAATAATGCAACAAGGTGTTTGGGAGTGGAGGAGGAAAGGTAGGGAGCATGATTGGTGTCAGAATTATCCACGCTTTATATAATCACTCCAGTCTTTAGTCTGGCTCCTCAAGGCTTCTGCTCTTGAAGTGTCAATGCTTCATTGAGCATTAGAGTTTTAAGACTAAGGTTTCCTATACAATTCTGAAATCTACACAGCACTGAGGCCTTGATGTGTCAGACTACAGAGAAGATGGATTACTTAAAATCTAACTATTGCTGAAAGTACAGGAGTATCAATCTCTCTTCTACACAGATGCCTGTTGTGATGGATTCAGTTTTGGAAGTAAACCTTTATTTTGCTCACATAAGAATGGTAAGAAGATATATATATATTTCTATTAATTGCATTTAAGAATTGGAATTCTTAAAATTCTAAAAGCCTGAGAATGAGTTGGGGAAGTCAATATCTCATAGGAATGGCACAACAGAGCAAGCTTTGCCTCTGGGGATTTCCCTTGCACTCTAAGCAAGAAGAGAGCTAGGTCTGGCACCACTCAGAGGTTTTCACTATGCAAGCCAGGGTAAATTATTGTGATAATGATTCCATCTGGTCGTAAGAGATTCATCGCACACTGCAATCCATCTGCTTGTGTATACCAAATGGCCATACCATAGTAGGACAAGATGTCAACTCAGTCACTGAATATGTGCTAAAAGTGGGTAGTGACACCTTTAAAAACTGTTCTCTCTCAAGTTATACCGGAAGGTTTTTACAGAAAAGAGGAAAATCAGAGCTGGAGAATACTGATCAGTATAAAAAAAAATGATTCATAGAATTTACTGTCCTGGCCCTCCTTCCTATCTTCCTTTGGTTAACTGTCTCTTCAGTTTGCAGAGAGACCAGGTGGGTACCTGGTTGCAACAACACTGTATATCTTCAGTTTGCACTCATATCTGACAACAGTCAGCTACACAGGCCGGTAGCACTTATTTTGCTGTAAAGTACAGCACCATCTCAAAAGTTCTGTAGCCTGTGCTCTACTGGAGGTCACACTAGATGATCACAATGGTTCCTTCTGGCCTTAGAATCATATGGATCTCTACACACAGCTGTAGAATTTAAATGTTGTCCATGTAAATGTCTTATCTGTAATACTTTCAGATTTTAAAACACTTCAATTTTCCATTTTTTCAGGGGAAGTGGAAGGGACAGGGTAATTAATTCATATTTCACTAAGGTGTAGCTTTTTAAAAAAAGTTGCAGATATTGTTTCTTCACCTATTGCAACAGAAAATGAATGTTCTATTATACCCACTAATTGAAGTCTTGGTCAAGACTGTTTTTAAACATGCACTGCTCTTCCTACAAAGTGTGTGCTTTCTAACTAATTGGTTTTCTCACCAAGTTGAATTCCCTTCTTTTCCATGACTGAGGAAGTGATCACTGTACAGTATAGACTGAGGCAGAAGACAAGGCATTTTTTAGAGCTGTCACTCTGCCAAATTGGCACTAAGCTCTTTTTTCCCTCTCTCCACATTCTGTGTCACTGTCACACAAAGCCGTAAGCCCCACCACCTGCTGAACTTCAGTTTGGTTGGTTGTGCCCGTTTCTGAGTCTTTTCTTCTTTCCCCAACTCCCAGTTCTTTTTGTTTTTGCGGCTGCACCACCTTTCAAAATCTTACTGTAAGTGCGGATTGAGGGAGTTTTAATGCTACATAGGAGAGGGCCCTCAACAGAATGGATTAGCAAGGGCCCAAGATGTGTTTTGAACTAACCTTGTCTGTACCATGTAATATGAGCTCTCAAGAAGAGCTCTATGTAAGCTCGAAAGTTTGTCTGTCTCTCTTGCCAACAGAAATTGGTCCAATAAAAGATGCTACCTCACCCACCTTGTCTCTCTAATATCCTTGGACCAACATGGCTACAACACTGCATTCAACCTATGCCCAACAAAACAGCTATGTCAACTATTGTCTTGCAAGGTTTACTTATTGTGTTGCTTTCCTGCAAGTTCTTCTAATAGCCCCATATTAAATTAGAGCAATGTATTCCATTAAGAAATTCTAATAACCCACCATAGTTATACAGTAATTTTATCTCACATGAAAGAGCCCCAGTCCAGTGAATGGGGCTGTATGTAAGGTTTTTTCTCCCCACACCACTCCTTCCTTTTCACATATTGATCTCTTCAGGCTGAAGCATGGCTTGCTGCTATAAGATGCACGTTAAATTTTAAATGACTAGATTTAGAACAGGCTGATGCTTAAATTGAATAATTAAAATGTAGAGTAGGCTGATGCTTACATTAACTGATTGGAATTATAAAGCACTCAACGAACATTGAGTCAGTCCTACTGCTCGGTTGGCTGAACGTTCCTAGCCTCTCAGTTCTGTACAGAGCATGGTTTTGTGCAATGGAAAAGGTGATGCGACTAGTGGCTAATTGAACCTTCAAAGAAAACATGTTTCCTGCCAGAGAACCAAATCTGATGCTGGTGAGGTTACCTCTTTTTATGAGAAGGCACTTGCATTTTCTGTGCAGGGGTTGTGACCTGTGATGGAACATGCAGCTTCTTTGTTTCATTATCTCCTGCCCCTCATGCCCTCTTTGATAGATAGTAGATAAATAACATCCAAGGGCACCCTATAAAATCCTTAGCCTGGGTTGCTGATGCTTATATTAAATGACTCAAGTTAGAACAAGCTCATGGGGGCGTTGTCCGCTGCATGGAACAGGCAGACCTACTGTATTTTTCCAATGCAAGCCTCTTGTGAGCAACACTTGCTCTGAAAGTGATCTTTTGAAAGCACATTGCTTTAATAGCTGTCTTCATGTAAGATCACAGCTTGGAGATCTGTATGTTTAAAAAGTACAGTCTCTGGGCTAATGTTTTTGGCAGGCCTGCAATTAATGATCCTGGAGCATAGCTACTTTATGGATCAGTTCAGAGTTCTGCAACACAGAATGCCTGACAACTCTATGCAATAATAATAATTAAAAAGCTACTGCAACCAAGATTTAAAAATGACATTACATCAATTTAATTTGTTGCCAGTCCGTGTCAGGAACCTCAGCCCAGAGCAATTTCCCTCCTTGTTCCCCTTCCCTGTTCTTAATCTAGTTTTTAAAAATAGCCAGACAGGAATCTCTTCTGCTAGACCTGTTAATGTCAGACACTTAACCCTAGGGAGGTTTACAGATGATAGGATCTGCCACAAATGTATAAACATACTGAATTTTGCTTCACCTAATTCTGCTTTCAAAGAGCGGTTGAGGAAAGGGTTGGTATGATGCATATTGCCGTCACTGTCTTTCCCCACCTACCACCACCCCATATTTCCTGTGGGCAGTGTTCTGCATACAACTATGGCCCAGCCAAGGGAGACTTTTTAACAGCAATCTCCATAGTCCTATCAATACACTCAGTACCGCTAAATCTACATAGCCAAAAGAATTGCTTTGAGATAGGCTCACCGTGCTTCTACTTCGAGGTAGAGAAGCAGACTTTCCAGCTGGCATTTCACTGATTTGAGAAATCATGGTTTCTGCTGGCGGGACAGGACTTGTTCTACATGAGACACCATTGCCAAATGGCCCTGTATCCAGAGACAAAGACTTCTCTAACTTGTGTATTCGTGCCCCAACCACCGTGTCATCGCTTCTTAAGCTTTCTAGGTCTGTCTTCTGAAGGCCTGTCCTGACTAGAGTATTCTCTTTCCAGCTTTTAGGAGACTTCTTAATACGCAAGTCTTCCAGGCTTCTCCCACCGGCCACACAGGTGTTTTTCGGCCTAGCAGCTCTCAAAGCCCTAATGCTCATGGGATCGAGCACTCTGAGAGTAACTTCATTAAGAAACTGAGAGAACTTGAGCTTTGCTTCAATTTTTTCTTCCACGATAGAGACCGAGCTCGATGACCCTTGACTCACCACACTCAAGTCAGACGCAGACGAGCTGCTTTTGGTTTGCACCTTCCTCTGCCTGTGGCGCTTTTGGCTGGTGTTTCCCACTGGATATAGAAAAGAGAGCTCCCGACCAAGGGTTTTTTCACCCCCCTTCTGACAGTGCTTTAATTGATGGGATCGATAGCCTTCAGCCTTATTTTTGCTGTTAAAGTTTTCTGTTTCTGACCTGGCGCTGCTCTGTAACTCAAAGCTTTCCTCGCTGGAACTGAGAGGGTTAGCGTAACCGTCCGTTGTTAAAACTCCTGAGAGTCTCCCCTCAAGGTCGCTTCCTGGTCCTGGTGCATGTGCAAAAGCAGAGGAACAGCAGGCTCCTTCTTTGGCCATCACTCCAGGCCCCTCCTGCTTAGTGGGTCTGCCATACGCAATGCTTTCGGAACCCTTTAGCAATGCCTCCATTTCTCTTCATGCATTGGTGTGTAAGCTGTCACCAGTACAGTGACAGTCCCTTAAATCCTTGCCTAGCTGCACAAAACAGAAGTCTCTCTGTGACCCACACAGCCATCTACATTTTATCATGCATTTTTCAGAACAGGATCAACAGCACATTTGCATTGTTTTAATTAGTCCCACTGATCAACTAAATCTATAGCACATGTACATTTTCCAGGGTCATTGAGTGCATGGGCTCTCATTGATCCAGAATAGCACATGATATATTCCTGTTTGTTGAACTGTGAACCAATCTACAACGATGTGAATCAATGCTTACCAAGTAAGATCTGGGGTAATTCTGTTGGAGGGCTTTTTAAAATCAGATAACAGAAGGTCATGAGATAGTTTCCCCATCCTAATACTATTAATGTGCTCTGTTCCATTAGAAAGCCAGTTGCAGATCTATAAGGGTTCCTAACAGCAAAGAGAGAAAGGTATTCTTAATTTTCTGCTTGCTTTCTCTCTAAATGAAAATTTAATGGCCCTTTTCATTTACAATAAAAACATTAAAGGTAAGGTTCCGTATTGTGAATAGGAGAGGTGGTAATAGAAGAATTGGCACTTTTAGAGCACCTTTCATTTGAGGCTTGAAGTTCTCTTGCAGATGTTCACGATTTATGCAAGTCTGAATAGCCCTGTGAAGAAGGAAAGTGCGATGCTGATTTTTACATATGTGCAAACTGAGGTTAAGGGCTACAGTCTAACCTTGTAATCTGGGTTAGTACGTAGCCACACTGCACTGGGATCAGCCCAGAGAATGACCTGTGACTGAGCCACAGTTGTTCTCCCCTCTCTGGGGCAGGAAAGGAAGTAAGTTGCTGTTACGTGACTTCGCAGTCTCCTATTTACAGCCAAGTTTTCCAGACACGGAGGCTTGGCTGTGTCAGATAAGATTTGAATTGGATTCAAATCAGAGATACATTATTGCTATTTGCTCACCAGAAATCTGTTGCTTTTATTGAAAATAATTTCCACATGGCTTCCACTGTTTCATTTGGACTGTACCAATTTGTTATACTTGGTGAAAGGTCCTTCTGTGAATCAGAACCCTCCAAACACAGAGAGAGTGGCTGAAAATGGATCAGATCCATTCATCATCTTGGTGTCAGTTCAGAAGCATTTCTTCTCCCTACTATTTCAAGATGAAATCTGCTGGTTTGTTGGAAAGGCTAGAGAACCTCTTACTGTTGACAATCATTTTGTTAGGGGAAAATCAAAAGGCGCGTCTCACCCTTACCTGAAACCCCGAGAAAGAGCGGAGTTGAAGGTAAAGCTCATAACAGTCAGAGACCACGAAGAGTTAAACCACACAGCTCTGATTAAAGCGGAACATTACGAGTTGCCCCTGGCTAGCAGGGGTGATGTGATGTTCAGTTTATTTAAGGCAGCATGAGAGATTTAAAGGGGACAGAGGAGGAATTTTGAGCAAAATATATGCCAGAGGCATGCATAATGGCAAGCAGTTACATAAACCAAGGGTCCATGACCTCTGGGTCAGCATCTGTCTCAAGACAATTCATCATTCAATGGGTAGCAATTTTTAACAGCTACAATATTCTAACAGAGTGTGAATACAGCACATTCTTTAAGCAAATACAGAAGTAACAAACGCGTAATCTTAAAATAAAGGCACAGGCCAAAAATCAGCAATCCGTGTGAGAATAGAACACAGAGTTTAAAAGCAAGGTCAAAGAAAGAAATACTAGCAAATACAATAACCCTACAGAAGCAAAAAGCTTTTGCCTAGCTGAATATTTTTAACCCTTAACAATCTTCATAACACTTTCAGCAGCATTTCCTGTTAGAGAACTCACTGTGCAACCTGAAGTTAGGCCCGAGTTCAATTATCTACTAACACAGATATCTGCATATTTATTGTGGCCCACTAGAGCAAGCGGGAGTGTCCAAAGATGCAGAGGTCGTCTGGCCTAATGCAGCCGAGCACTTCTGAGTCTCAGGTTCCATGGTGTCTGGCAAAATGGAAGTTCTGGCCTGCTGCAATTTAAGACATTTATTTACCTATTAGTTCCAGAAATGGAGCAAAACTCTCACTCAGGATGGACTCTTTCACAGCAGCTCACATGTGTTGGGAGAGGAGCTGTTATTCGTATGGGATTGAGCATAGTCATGCATGAGCAAGGGTATCTGCATGAGAAGCACTAATCCAGCTATCCAATACATACGTGTATTACATGCATAAGGATAGCTTACAGTGTGAGGTGTAAAAGGCTATTACAACCAACAAACATAAGTGAGCTTTCTCCTTTTCTCAGTCACGAAGAACCCATTTGCTTTGCAATCTGTGGTCCATGTATGAAGTCAGATATAATGTTCTTTGTGTGCAAAAGAGAACAGGAAAAGATGTTGTGGTTTCTAAAGGTTTGTAGGCCTGCTTATCGCCTGACTTATTTCCCTAAACTGCTCCTCATCTAGTCCCTGAGAAATTCAACATCCCAATGACTTCTTCAGGCACTGCTTCTTTTATAAAAGTTACCTTCCCCAATCAGGAAATGGGCCCACATCATGTGACCTGGTGGCCAACTACACAGAACAAATGCTCAGTTTGAAATATTCTGTAGACTATTAGCTGTTCATTAAAATCCAACAGATTCAAATATGTTGTTAGTAGTATTTAACAATTACAAATAACATAGTCCTGCTTGCTTGATTGGACAGCCCTAGTCAGGGAAAAGAGACAAATGCAAAGGACAAAATGTTTGCTACTTTGCTTCTGACAATTTGATCTGATCTGCGTTGGGTTGAATGAGTCTTCAGCATTTCATACCAGGACAGAGTTCCTTTGAAATGACAGACCACTTTTACTTGAGGAGCACTGGAATAGCTTGGGAATTCATAACACAGATCTCTTCACATCCACCCGTCTAAAATTCTGGCTAAGTCAGCTTTTACACAAAGGTGATCCCATACAATGACTCTCTGTGTGTGCATTTGATGAAGTGGGCTATAGCACACGAAAGCTTATGCTGTAATAAACTGGTTAATCTCTAAGGTGCTACAAAGTCTTCCTCGTCTTATTTACGGATACAGACTAACACGGCTGCTAATCTTAAACCTGTGTGAAATCAGTGTCTCAGTCAAGTCCCTCTTGAGCAAGTATCTGCATCACAAAAACAATTGCAGCCAGTGACACTCCACATAGAGAAGGCCAATATTAAATTGGCAAGAGCATAAGTGTCTGCAGGATTGAACCCTTATATTGTTTCACACTGTCAGAGTGGAATAACTTCAGTTACTTAATTTCCATAAGGTGCATGATCTTCTCTATAAAGTGTTCTGCTCTTAATGCCATATAGAATTAAATCTTCATAAGCATTTGAATGCCTTTGAAGATTTCGCTCATAAAGTTTCTCCTGTGCAAGTGGATACATCTGTGAATAGTAATGTGGTGTTGTAGCAATTCAGGCAATATTTTCAAAAGAAGTAACAGAGAGCGATATTAACAGTTTAAATGTTGTACTATTTCTCATTCTACTATTCCTTTGCTAGATGGATGATTGCCTGGTTTCTAATAGCTTTACAAGAGCTTATATAGAGATCCTAATAAGCGGAGACATTATTTTAAGGGAGAACTGAAGGTATCCCTCTTAAAACACTTTCAAATGCTAGAGCCAAATTCTCAGTTGCTGTAAGTTGGTGTAGCCCTGTTGACATCAGTTGAATCACTGTTCAGTTGGAAGCTATGTGGGCTAAGTGGAACCGGAATGCACTGGGAATAAAAAGACCTGTTTTCTACTCCCAGCTCTGCCACTGATCTGCTGTGTGACCTGGGGCATGTCACTTCACCTCTTTCTCCTGACACCCATTTTTTGTCTTGACTATTTAGATGGCAGTATATCTGGGGCTGACATTCTTATTATGTGTTGGTACAGAGCCCTGTGCAATGGGGTCCAGTCTCAATGGTGACTCTAGGCACTAATATCATGCAAATAGTACTGATAACTGAAATACTGAACTGGGCTTAGGTGTGTCCAATTTGTGTCTTAACTGTGGAGTTGTTTAAACTTTCATCTTTTTATATTAACAAAATGAGTGTAAATAGGGCAGGGGTGGCCAACCAGTGGCTCCAGAGCCACATGTGGCTCTTCAGAAGTTAACGTGTGGCTTCTTGTGTAGACACTGACTCCAAGGCTGGAGTTACAGGCGCAGAGTTTCTAATGTGCTGTGGGGTGCTCACTGCTCAACCCCTGACTCTGCCCCACTCCCTCCCCTAAGCCTACTATGCTCCTCACTCCTCCCACTTCCCCTCTGAACCTCCTGCGTGCCACAAAACAGCTGATCAGGAGATGCGAGGAGGGACAGGGAGGCACTGATTGGCTGGGCTGCCAGTGGACGGGAGGTGGGGGGGAGCTGATGGGGGCTGCTGACGTATTACTGTGGCTCTTTGGCAATGTACATTGGTAAATTCTGGCTCCTTCTCAGGCTCAGGTTGGCCACCCCTGAAATAAGGCAACACTTAGCTATCTTTCTTTCAGACCTGTTTCTAATGCACATTCACTTAGTATCTGAGGGTTTTTTTAAATGAGCCTCTCAAAATGTGATATTCCATTGGACTAGTCTGATATCTCAGATACCCCAGAATGATGACTTCTGGAGTACATCTAGTGAACCTGTTATGAGTGGCAGGGCTTAGCAGGGCATATTAAGATTTTTTTGGTAAAGGTTAATTAACACTTATTTATGTGGTGAATGCCATTTTACCCAGACACTTTGCACACCTGCAGGTTTTGGATGAAGGTGGAGCAGGTCAGAGTAGCTATCTCCAAAGTTGAATTGGTTCAGAGTTATCTCTCTACAGACCATAGTTCAAAGAGCTGAAAATGGAAATCTCATTTTTCTTTGAGAATTTTTTTTCTACTTTTTGTTTTTTTTAAAGAATAACACTAATGTTTTTTAACCTTTGGGAGGCTTTATTTTCCTGCTAATAGTATCAAAAGCAAGTGGAAATTCTCCTTTGTAGCAGTGCTAAAAGAACTGCAGCAGGTTGTTATGACAACTGGAAGTTTCTTAGAGTAGCACTCGGGGAAAATGTTTTCATTTTTGGGTCTCGGTTGTTAAATGTTGTTTCTACTAACTCTTGTTAGATTATTATTTTGTCTTCTTTAGCACCATAAAACAGGATATGCATGCTTGAAACTATACCTTTTCAAGAATCAGAGGGGTAGCCGTGTTAGTCTGGAATTGCAGAAGTGACAAAGAGTCCTGTGGCACCTTAAAGACTAACTAAAATTTTTTTAGAGCATAAGCTTTGGCGGGCTAATACCCACTTCGTCAGATGCATGCAGTGGAAGTATCCAGGGGCAGGTATAAATAGGTAGGCAAGAACCAGGTGGGAGATAACAAGGTTAGTCCAATGAGGCTGAACCAGCTTGTTATCTCTAATCAGGGAGGGTGAGGTGTTCCTCTAGCAGCTGAACTGGAGGTGTGAATAGCGAGAGAAGAGAAGCTGCTTTTGTAGTTAGCTAGCCATTCAAAATCTCTATTCAGTCCCAAATTGATTGTGTCAAATTTGCAAATGAATTGCAGCTCTGCAGTCTCTCTTTGCAGTCTGGACTTGAAGTTTTTTTGCTGCAAAATGCTGACCTTTAAATCTTCTATGGTGTGTCCGGTGAGGTTGAAGTGCTCTCCTACAGGTTTTTGAATATTGCCATTCCTGATATCTGATTTGTGTCCATTTATCCTTTTTCGTAGGGACTGTCCAGTTTGGCCGATGTACATAGCAGAGGGACATTGCTGGCACATACATTGGTAGATGTGCAGGTGAATGAACCAGTGATGGTGTGGCTGATCTGGTTTGGTCCTGTGATGGTGTTGCTGGTGTAGATGTGTGGGCAGAGTTGGCATCGAGGTTTGTTGCATGGATTGGTTCCTGAGTTACAGTTATTATGGTGCGGTGTGCTGTTGCTGGTGAGAATATGCTTGAGGTTGGCAGGTTGCCTGTAGGCCAGGACTGGCCTGCCTCCCAAGGCCTGTGAAAGTGAGGAATTGTTGTCCAGGATGGGTTGTAGATCACTGATGATGCATTGTAGAGGCTTAACTGAGGACTGTAGGTGATGGCCAGTGGTGGTCTGTTGTTTTCTTCCTTGGGCTTGTCTTGCAGCAGCAGGCTTCTGGGTACACGTCTGGCTCTGTTGATCTGTGTCCTTATTTCCTTGTGTGGGTATTGTAGTTTTGAGAAAGCTTGGTCGAGATCTTGTAGGTGTTGGTCTCTGTCTGAGGGGTTGGAGCAAATATGATTGTACCTCAGTGCTTGTCTGTAGACAATGGATCGTGTGGTGTGCCCGGGGTGGAAGCTGGTGGCATGAAGGTAGGCATAGCTGTCGGTAGGTTTTCGGTATAGGGTGGTGTTGATGTGGCCGTCATTAATTTGCACCGTGGTGTCCAGGAAGTGGACCTCCCGTGTAGACTGGTCCAGGCGGAGGTGGATGGTGGGGTGGGAGCTGTTGAAATCATGGTGGAATTCTTCCAGAGTTTCTTTCCCATGGGTCCAGATGATGAAGATGTCATCAATGTAGCGTAAATAGAGGAGGGGCGTGAGTGAACGAGATTTGAGGAAGCGTTGTTCCAGGTCAGCCATAAAGATGTTGGCATACTGTGGGGCCATGCAAGTGCCCATAGCGGTGCCACTGGTCTGGAGGTATATATTGTCACCAAATTTGAAATAATTGTGTGTAAGGATAAAGTCACAGAGCTCAGCAACCACTTGTGCTGTGGCATCATCAAGGATACTATTCCTGACAGCTTGTATTCCATCTTTGTGTGGGATGTTTGTGTAGAGAGCCTCTACATCCATGGTGGCTAGGGTGGTGTTTTCTGGAAGGTCACCAATGCATTGTAATTTTCTCAGGAAGTCGGTGGTGTCACGGAGATAGCTGGGAGTGCTGGTGGCGTAGGGTCTGAGTACAGTGTCCACATATCCAGACAGTCCTTCAGTGAGAGTGCCAATGCCTGAGATGATGGGGCGTCCAGGATTTCCAGGTTTTTGGATCTTGGGTAAAAGATAGAATAGCCCCGGTCGGGGTTCTAAGAGTATGTTAATTTGTTCCTGTGTTAGTGTAGGGAGTGTCCTGAGTAGACGGTGCAGTTTCTTAGTATATTCTTCAGTGGGATCTGAGGGAAGTGGCCTGTAGAAATTGGTGTTGGAGAGTTGTCTGGTAGCCTCCTTTTGGTAGTCAGACTTGTCCATGATGACAACAGCACCTCCTTTATCAGCCTCTTTGATTATGATGTCAAGGTTGTTTCTGAGGTTGTGGATAGCATTGCGTTCTGCTCGACTTAGGTTGTGAGGCAGGCGATGTTGTTTTTCCACAATTTCTGCCTATGCACGTCGGCGGAAGCATTCTATGTATAAGTCCAGACTGTCATTTCGACCCTCAGGGGGAATCCATGTGGAGTTCTTCTTCTTGTGCTGCTGGTGGGATGGTGTCTGTGTATCAGTGCGCTGTTCTATGTAGTCTTGAAAGTATTCTTTGAGTCGGAGACGGCAAAAGTAGGCTTCCAGATCACCGCAGAATTGTATCATGTTTTTGGGGGTGGTGGGGCAGAACGAGAGTCCTCGAGATAGGACAGACTCTTCTGCTGGGCTGAGTGTGTAGCGGGATAGATTGGCGATACTGCTGGGTGAGTTAGGGGTACCACTGCTGTGGCCCCATGTGGCAGGCAGGATTTTAGATAGCTCTGCAGTCTGAACAAGCTGGTTCAGCCTCATTGGACTAACCTTGTTATCTCTCACCTGGTTCTTGCCTACCTATTTATACCTGCCCCTGGATACTTCCACTGCATGCATCTGACGAAGTGGGTATTAGCCCATGAAAGCTTATGCTCTAAAAAAAATTTAGTTAGACTTTAAGGTGCCACAGGACTCTTTGTCACCTATACCTTTTCAGTGCCTGATAAAAATATCTCTATCCAACAACAAATTTTTTATTTAAACAAATCTAAAAGTTTCACTCGTGACAAGGTGCTAATAAATACTGATTATTTGTTTATAAACAATAACTGATTTTTTAAAATTCCAAATAAAGTAACTCAATGCACTGTACCATATGCTGGTGATTTCAACTCTGTAGAGTACTCCTCCCTGCTAATAGGGTCCAGGGCAAAAGGACATGGACTTAAAAAAAACTACTCGGAGTTCCTTCAAGTTACTGCAACCTGAGCCTGTAGCCTTCAGAATTTTAGTATGTTCAGTGCCATTAGCATCACTTTTCTTCTTTTTTATTTCATCTGTGGCATCAGCACAATCGTTCTTGCCTCTCGCCAAACTCTGCTCTTTCTCCAGTGCCACCAGCTATCCTTTACCCTCCTTCAATTGTCTGTTTTCCTTTTCTCCCTATCTCTGCTCTTATCTGTACATCTTTTTATTCCAATCCTTCTGCACACTTGTCCTTATCTCCTGCTCACCAGTGCTTCCCCTGCTCTTTTTCTGGTCTACTCTTTCAACCAGCTACTTTCAATGTAATGAACTGAAGGTTACATTGAACAAATCTCTTCATATTTACTGTACTGCACACTACATCCTACTAAGGCTGGATCCCCTGAAATTCCATAAATAGACTTTAGGATCAGATCCTAAATACACCATTCTTTGAGGCAACTGTCAGCAGAACTATACAGTTCTTCCCATTGCACAAATAAACATGCCCCTCCAAGTAATACAGATGTTCCTCTTCTATTGCCTTAGGTTTGGGAATGGTTTCTTGCTGTAATGACTTCCAAAATACTGATAGGTTGAAGATTAGCAGCTGTGTTAGTCTGTATCTGTAAAGAAAACGAGGAATACTTGTGGCACCTTAGAGACTAACCAGTTTATTTCAGCATATGCTTCCATGGGCTATGTGCATTTAATACAAAGCTTTCTTGTCTAATTTCTTAAACTATGCAGTGTTGGCATAAAAACTCATCAGCCTGATTTCCTTTTAACATCTTTTTGGAAAGTATTCCCATTTGTTTGTTAATGAGACAACTCCTGTTTCTAGGCAGACTGGATATCGCATGGCATAAATTCCACACCACTAAAATTTAACTTCACTATCTTTTATAGAGTAGGTATTCATAATGGACAGGATATGAAATGAACTTCACCTGTGGTCATCTACCATAAGGCATCATAATTCACTATCCTCTCCCTGAAAGACTTTCATCCCTAGTGAAAACTCCAATACACCTTGGACAGTTTCTCATTGTTTTACATGGTCCTGTAGCCCTCAGGACCAATATAATGGTAGACTTGTTGCTCTCTTCCAAAGCGGGGCTGCCGAATAGAACCTGTGAACATGTCAAAATGGAATTTCCTTTAGCGGCATCAATTGTTGATAGTATATGCTAGAATGAAAAATAGCAAATTGTCAGCGATAGTGGATGAAACCATCTTGGATTCTGAAAATTACTGATATGCAAATTAAATTACTCCATATATAGAAGACACTCAACCATGGGTTGTAATATACTTCCTCCATACTTGCATCAAGGCTTGGCAGGATTTGATATAAATTGATACATGTGGCTAAACGTCAGTTTCAGATGTGATGCTGAAATTAATGAGAAAATACCCTTTGGTAACAGCATGTCATAGTCCTGACTGGGGTATCTGCACCGTCCCACCAAGACTGCAGACTTCCCTGCACCTTGCACCTGGAAGGTGCAGGTGTCATCAGCTCTACAGCCATGCCAGGAGCCCTCTGCAGCTATGATGTCACAGCCCTGCTTCCTCTCTCCCCAGCCAGGGATGTGGGAACCGGGCCTGGGCAAGAACTATTCAGCAGCACCTTGTTGTCAGAGGCTCAACCTCCTCCTTGCATTCCTGGTAAGAGATCTCTGCTCCATGGGGCCAGGACCACACCTCCCTTGCTCCTGGTGCCCTAGTGTCTTAGGGCCCCGGTGTCAGTGCTGGAAGCTCTCTGTGGGTTCATGCTGCCCAAACGCCAATCTTACCCCCTCACCTTTAATTTCCAGCAACTGTAAAAATCATAAGTTAAAAATAAAATTCTTACTTAAACATAGATATCAATCGTCAAAATTAGAAAAAAAATGTAAATCCAATTCCGCCAAGCCTGCTTACATCCTAGCAGATGAAAATGGACTGAGGATGGGGGTTCCAACAGCCATCCATAAGAACGTAGAATCTTAACCGTTTGGTCGATAATTGATCCATTTAGCTATTTGTCTCCATTCATATTAGTCATTCTGAATTTGACAGAGGTTAAACTGGCTTCAATGTACCTAGCATGGTCTCTGAAAGCACAGAATCCCATCAATGTTGTGAGCCTAACATGGGACGGAATTTTATATAATTCTAGGTAAGCAACAAACTTGCAATTCAGTTATGAAAAGGCTTCGTGCAGCCCCAACTTTTCAGCTTGTTCATTGGTGCACAAATAGCTCGCCACTCAAACAAACAAATCCTAGCAGGGGAAAGCAATTTAAGTCTGACTTTTCCACACTGCCTTAATTATAGTAATGAGGGAACAAATTGCAGGTCTTGAAGAAGCAGGGGGCCTGACTGACTTGCCTGTTCCCTCCGTCTCAAGCAGACACTGATGTGCAAGTCATAGTCCATTTCATATGACTACCCCAGTCAGTATCTGTATAAACTGATAGCCAGTTATGTTGTTTGAACTATATTATAATTTTGCTTAGAAAGAAAATTCCAGGGATGAGTTACTCTTTTGTCTGCCTCCTCAATGTACTTGGAGTATTTTTAGTACTGAACACTAAAACTAGCTTCAGTATCTTCTGAACGTAAATGCCTTTGGTAAAGGTATAGACCACTTCCTAACCACAATAATGAAAATGTTACAGCGGAATGAAGTATGGGCCTAAAAAAGTTGCAGTACTGCATAGCTGAGCAGAGTAGTTTAGAAATGTTTGCTTCAGAGTTAGGAATCTGCACAATGAATATTATATCTGTTCCGTCCTGAAACCCAACCTTCATTCTCTGCATAGAATCAGGTCCAATGTACACTGTACTGTCTTTGGTAGAGCCAGCAATGGGGACAGTGACTCCTTAAAGGTAGTATAAAGATTTCTCCTGTGCTATAGGGATTCTGCAGAGTGCAGATTATTCTGGAGTAAAGATGCCAGTTTCTCTCTGCAGGGGGCAGGCCTGTCTACTCCTCAGATGCACCTTCTGCTGCAGCCACCACTCCTTGGCCCAGACTTCTCAATCAATCAAGTACTACTTCCGGGAGCCGCTGCTGGTCCCTCCTAGTTTCCCTCCATGCACATGGGTCCTGGACACACTCAGGCAAATATTTGTGTGCCTCACCACAACTCCATGGAGATCAAATCCAGTGCCACCTTGTGTATGTAACCAAACCCATCTCCCTCATTTCATTTATCTATATCTTTACACAGCACTTACACACATGCAGTATACTCATTCCCAGAAGCCAGGCTGGGATGGTGAGGTGGCTGCTTTCTCGCAAATATTAGAGCTACAGCAGGGCTACTCTGAATTACGCTGGAAACCTATTGAAAGCCACTTGTATGTTGCAGGGCTTGGCCATAGAGCTGGTCAAAAAAGTTGAAGGAAAAAATGTTCTTTTTTGTTTAAATTGCATCTGTATAAATTGAAGCCTGCCACGTGCCCCTTTCCCCATTTTATTTTAATCTGGTATAGCATTCACTTTTTCTTATTTTTGCAACACCTTTGTCTCCATCTTCTCTTCTCTTCCCCCTGCTGCCCAACATTTATTTTCATTAATGAAATAGGTGGGGAGGAGAAAAGAGGAGGGAAGTGGCTGGGTGGGAGGGAAAAAAAGGAGGATGGGTAGGTGAGAAGAGGGACAAAAATACTTGAAACAAATATTCAAAAATGAAAACATGAAACCATAACTTCTTGATGATTTTTATATAAATTTTTGCTTAAATCATTTTCTCCAATAACCATGGGGTGTTAAATCTTTGTAACTGTTTTTCATTGTTTGAACTCTACATCATGTTACTATAAATACTCCTTCTTTCCTATCCACACCCACTTTTTTCCTGTGCTGAGGTTCTCCCCTGGTCACTCTACAGCTGTCCAGTTTGTCTAGTCTAGATGCCTGCAGAATCAGCACTACAGACCTGCTAAAGCAGGTATGGGCAAACTTTTTTGGCCCAGGGGCCACATCTGGGTTGCAAAATTGTATAGAGGGCTGGGTAGGGAAGGCTGGGCCTCCCCTGGCCCCACCCACATCCAACCCCCATCCCTTCCTGCCCCAACTGCCCCCCTCGGAATCTCCAACCCATCTAATCCCCCTGCTCCTTGTCCCCTGACCACTCCCTCCCGAGACTCCCTCCCACCCCAACCACACCCCCAGGACCCCCACCCCATACCTAAGCCCCTCTCTCCTTGTCCCCTGACTGCCCCGCCCACTATCCACACCCCCTCTCCCTGACCCCTGATCCCGCCCCTGCTCCCTGTCCTCTGACTGCTCCAGCCCCATCCATCTCCCTGGGACTCCCACACCTATCCATCCTCCCTGTCCCCTGATCGCACCTCCTCCCTCGAACCTCTGCCCCATCCAACTGCTCCCTGTCCCCTGACTACTTCCTGGGACCGCCCCTGCACCTTATCCAACCCCCCCATTCCCCTTACCATGCTGCTGAGAGCCATGTGTCTAGAGGCCGTGTGGCCCACCTGAGGTAGACATGCTGCCCCACCGGAGCTTGCAGCCCTGCTCCCTTACCACGCCACTCAGAGCGGCAGGAGCTCAGGCCTCGTCAGAGCCAGCCACGCCGCTGCAGCGCTGGCCAGAAGCAGAGGTCCAGAGCACTAGTGGCATGGCACGCTGAGACTCCAGAGGAGTACGGAAGGCGGGGAAGGGGCCAGGGGAGCCTCCCTGGCCAGGAGCTCAAGGGCCGGGCAGGATGGTCCCACTGTCCACAGTTTGCCCACCTCTGTGCTAAAGGAGTCTATTTTATTAGGTGAAGCTGTCTTAACAATGAACTTAACATGACTCAGAATCTAGTCCAGTGATTTTTGGAAAGTCTTCCTGTACTATTCCAGACTTTTAGTATAGCCTCATTATTTTTTAATGTTTCCATACTTCTTTACAACTGCAAAAATCAGTAAGTTCAACAACTAAATGTTGCAGGAGAGGGATATCTGTCAAATGCAGAAGCCACAAGAGAATAAGATGTCACTACAATATTTATATTTTGACAAAGTCCATTCAAATTCATACAAGCATGTGTTCTAAAATCTGGTATCCATATTCACCCACGAATGCCGTGCAATGACTCAAAACCATTTATGCCATATCAAGTCACTATGGGACTCTAACCATTAACTCTAAAAAATACAATTGACATGTGAGGCCTCACTGTAATCCAGTCTATAGGATGGGAAGAGAAAATTCTGGAAGACAAAGCATGTAGTGTTTAATTGTTTCCTTGTTTACTTGTAAATATAGGGAACTCTTCTTCCCACCTCTTGATCCTGGAGCCTCTGTGCGCATTGAGATGGAGGGAGTCCTTCAACCCCAGCAATCTTGTTCTCAAATGCCCCCTGAGCCCCCCGCCCCAACCCCAATCATTTAGCAATTGCTTCAGAAGCTGAGCTACCCTGTGGTGCTTTCCCCTGTGGCTAAATGGCAAAGGCCATGGAGAAGACTCGGGTGGGGGTGGGGCACATGCTGCTTTAAATGCGTTTCATTCCTGTTTGAGTGGAGTGGGGAACATGCCACACGTTTCCATTGCTTCCTGGACCCACTGTTCCCACCCAGAATTTTCACAAATCCTTGACTCCCGGGAGCATCTGTTGAGGTTCTGTGATGAGCCACGCAGCAGTTGAGCATGTTCAGAACTGGGGTTCCTGTGCGTGAGAGAGCTGGTATGTCACTTCTAATTTACTTGGCCTGAAGAAAATGGAGGCCAGGACAGAAGGCTGTGTACAATAACTGCTAATACCCCAGAATTAATTGTACGCCAACAAAAGGAATAACAGTTCCAAGCTAGGGGTGGAAACTGCAACACACTTGAGCCTGTCTCCTATAGCTAGGTGACTAAAATACATTATAATTGGCTCTGTGGGTAAATTTTAATGAATACAAATAGAATGTGTCTTTTGGCACCATCCATTGCAGCTGCCTTACAGTGAAACCACACAGCTAACATCTCTCATAACACAGTAAATAGCTAGAAAGGCTGAAACCCATCCCAAGGCTCTACCAAAGGTTTTTTCAAAATCTAGATGCCCTAATTAACAGTGACCCAATTCTCAAGCCCATCTGAGGTTAGAAGGCTGGGTGGTGGTCTGAAGTAAACCTCAGTATTACTAAGTAAAACCTCATGATAATTCATGCTTTCCCTTAAGCTCCAGCTCCTGGAGTCATGCTGACTATGTGAGAATCTCTGCTTAGTACTTTTTTAAATGAAAGTTTCTAGCCCTTTTAATGGCAGAGAAAAGCCTGGAAATATGTCCCCACCCCCACTGCACCTGAAAGACACAAATCACAAGGCAAATAAAAATTCCAGTGTTTTTCTTAGTGTTTTAAAAGTCTCAGATTATCAGCCATTCTTCCAAAACATCTTTTGACCAACCTGGGTTGGTGATGCCATATTTCCCTATAAGCCTCCTAGGTGTAGAAAGGCAGTTTCTTCTGACTGAAAAGGAATGGCAATATGAATAACAGAAATGCAATGCCTATATGCAACCTGAAATTGTAACACCTTCTCTTGTCTGTCGTATCACACTGAAATTGCATGTCCTGATTCTAATGTATGTTAAACTATCGCCAGCTGAGAGGAACCCTGTGGTACAGCTGTCAGCGTTCAACCCATTTGTGTGCTAGCATAGGGTTAACTCAAACTCTGCCAAAATTTCTCTCATCCCAAGAATTCATTACAGACCCTAATTTTCTGATCCCAGGATGTTTGTTCTTGTTTCCAAGAGGAAATAGGTATTGTTCACCATAGTCCTATGCTGGTGGTTTTGTTCCTCCTCTTCATATTTATTCATTATCTCTGTGTGTGTGTGTGCATAATCCTCCAAAGATTTTCCATCTCTATTATACAATAAAAAAGGGAACGGCTGCTCTGGTTCCATTCTTCAGCATATTCTGAAGAAAGGTGCTCAAAAGCGTGTCTGCATATAAATAAGTTGGCTTGATGTTCTGTGTGTCTCTTAAAAAGGTATTGTTATGAATAATCTGAAAATAACCTGGAAAAATAAATTTACCTTTTTTCCTGTTGGTCTTGCAGTAGGCTAGGGGGCTGGCTAGAATCAGAGGAAAGTATTTGGATATCTTTCATATGACAAATGAGTTATTTGAATAGTTGACTTATACAGGTAATATATTTTTCCATACGTAAAATGTTGTGTTGCTGAAGGATGGTGGAAGACAACGTTGTGTTAAAAGTTTAATTGGATGTTAGTAGCAGACATGCAGCATATTGTATGCTTATGTAGTTACAGTGAATTTCTACACTACACATATTACTCATTCACTATTGGTGGATCACGTGCTATGTTAACGGAACCTGAGTTGCTAGTAAAGCAACTACTAAATGAAGAAGTATATGTATGTTAGAGCAATCATATATAGAGATCTTTGGGTTATCCACTGTAACAACCTCTTATCTTAACTTCCTACTACAACTGTTGTGACTTAAACATAAAAAAATGCAGTAAAAACTGCTCCTTTTCCCTTTCTTTCCTGACCCCACCTCACTTCATCAGGTCCTGATGAACATGTCTGGTGAGCTGTACAAATACTCTCGAGGAAGGCAGGCTACCATACATGCCACTTGTTTTGTCAAGTTGAATTGGATTTATGCTGTCTCGCATACAAATGATTTCATCAATACTTGAAAGCTAATGTTAGGGTTTGGCAACAATTGACTAATATCTTGTATAATTCAACAGTCACCTACTATAAACATTCTCCTCCAATATTTAGTACAAATCAGTACATATTGCTTAATATGTATGCATCAGCTTTATTATTTGGGTAGAATGCCAGAATGACTTTTTTCCCTTTTGCAGATAAAAATCACTTTCCTAATTTCATACTTGATGGCCAGTAGCATATTCTCGATGTACATTCCATTTATAATGAGAGCAAATAGGCTTGTTCCATGATGTGCATCATGCAAATGGAAGGTGAAGAATTTTTTCCCCAAAAAAACCTATTATGACAGTCAAGTATAAATCATTCAATTAGCTTTCTAGCATTGCAGCTCTAGGCAGCTGCACCCATGTAATTTGCCATCTTCCTCCATAATATATTAAATGTTTCTTTTTTTAAAGGCAGTAATGTCTGCCAAATTAAACAACAGAACACGTTAAATCACATTAAAACAGGCAATTCAGATATCAGATTGCAGCACAATGGGTCTTTTGCTGAAGAGTTTGGCTGCCTGTTATACATTTTAAATGAAGAAATATGCATACTGTACATTAAAGGAAAATACTTACTTGAGAATGATTCTGCAGCTTCTGTTCTGCTAGTCCACAGACTGAAATGATGAAGCCAGATTTAGAAGTAGCTTATTAAGTGCATGCTGCTTCAACAGTTGCAGTTTTTCTTTTTTAAAAAAAACTGAAAGACAGGATTGCTTTCTTTTAAGGAAACCAGCTGAGAATGAATTCCTGTCCATACTGCTGTGAATGCTGCAGAGCCAAATCAGCAATTTCCAAAGAACGTAGGTCATTCACAATTTACTGGTTGGGGCTTTCCTGTGTTGTCACAAACTTTAATAGCATCAAGCAGGGTCACAGCATACCACCAATGAAGGAAATCACTAGTTAATCCCATACAAACAAGACAGACACTGAGTCAATGCTATATATGACTTTAATTGGATGAAATTTAATCTTTCAGTCCTTACATAGTCAAAATGCCCATTGACTAAGTTTTGAGATCCTGGTTCTTAGTGGAACTGGTTCTGGCTGAACACTTTGATACATATCCAGATCAGGCCTTGAGCAAACCATAGAGGAACTGCCCTGTCGACATTATATTGCTGTATACAGCATGTGGTGCACAAGAAAGAAACACAGCATCCTGCTGCATCTTTGATCATCAGGTGTGAAATTTTTCAATGGCCTCAATCCAGCCTCTGTTTGTACATGCATAAATCATTGGTACACACAACTTTGCAATTCATATGAAAACCCGACGGTTCTTCAGTGCCCCCAACATACATTTGTCTGTGTAATTTGTTACCCACACATAAGTGCACAAAAATGGACACCACACTCCAGTGACTTGTGGTTCAGAGGGAGTGAAGGAACAGCGTGATTTATTGAGTGAGTTCCAGCTTTTAGCAGTCAGAGATTTAGGGACACCTAGAGTATGAGGCTGCGTCCCAGATCATCTTGGCTAATAGCCATCGATGGACCTATCCTCTCTAAACTTGTCTAATTCTTTTGTTGGTTTGAACTCAGTTATAATTTTGGCCTTCACATCAGCCCTGACAATGAGTTCCACAGGTTAACTCTGCGATGTGTGAAGGAGTACTTCCTTATGTTTGTTTTAAAGCTGCTGCCTATTAAGTTCATTGGGTGATCCCTGGTTCTTGCATTACCTGAATGGCTAAATAACACTTGTGTACACCATTCATGATTTTATAGACTTCTATCATATCCCCACTCAGTCATCTCTCTTCTAATCTGAATAGCCCTGTTTTTTTAAATCTCTCTTTGTATGGAAGCTGTTCCATACCCTAATCATTTTGTTGCCTTTCTCTGTACCTTTTCCAATTCTAATATGTATGTGACCAGAACTGCATGCAGTACTCAAGGTGTTGGTGTATTGTAGATTTATATACTGGCATTATAATGTTTTCTGTCTGATTAGCTATCCCTTTTCTAACAGTTCCTAACATTTTGTTAGCTTTTGTTGATTGCTGCTGCACATTGAGCAGGTGTTTTCAGAGAACTATCCACAGTGTCTCCAAGATCTCTTCCTGGAGTGATAACAGTTAATTTAGGCCCCTTCATTTTGTATATTTTCCAATGTGCATTACTTTGAATTTATCAACAACTGAATTTCTTCTGCCATTTTCTTTCCCAGTCACCCAGTTTAGCGAGATCCCTTTGAAACTCTTTGCAGTCAGCTTTGGACTCAACTATCTTGAATAATTTTGTATCAGTTGCAATTTTTGCTAACTCACTGTTTATCCCTTTTTCTATATCATTTATGAACATGTTGAACCGTGCACGTCCCAATAGATATCCTTAGGAGACTCTGCTGATTACCCCTCTCCATTGTGAGAACTGACCATTTATTCCTACCCTTGTTTTCTGTCTTTTAACCAGTCAGTGATCCATAAGAGGAGCTTTGCTCTTTCCTATGACTGCTTACCTTGTTTAAGAACTTCTGGTGTGGGACTTTATCAAAGGCTTTCTGAAAGTCCAAGTATGCTATATCCAGTGGATCACCCTGATCCACATGTTTGTTGACCCCCCTCAAAGAACTCTAATAGATCACTGAGGCATGATTTCCCTTACAAATCCTGGGTTGATTCTTCCCCAACATATTGTGTTCTTCTGTGTGTCTGGTCATTCTGTTCTTTACTATAGTTTCAACCAATTTACCTGGTACTGAAGTTAAGCTTACCAGCCTATAATTGCCAGGATTGCCTCTTGTGCCTTTAAAAAAAAATTGGTGTGTACATTAGCTATCCTCCAGTCATCTGGTCCAGAAACTGGTTTAAGTGATAGGTCACATACCACAGTTAATAGCTCTGCAATTTCCTATTTGAGTTCCTTGACGCTTGGGTGAATGCCATCTGTGCCTGGTGACCTATTACTGTTTAATTTATCAATTTGTTCCCACACCGCCTCTACTGATAGCTCAGTCAGGGACAGTTCCTCAAATTTGTTACCTAAAAACTGATCAGGTGTGGGGCTCTCCCTCACATCCTCTGCAGTGAAGATCGATGCAAAGAATTCATTTAACTTCTCTGCAATGGTCTTGTCTTCCTTGAGTGCTCTTTTAGCACTTGACCCCACTGATTTGTTTGCCAGGCATCCTGCTTCTGATATACTTAAATTGCTATTCGTTTTTGTATGTTTTGCTAGCTGCTTTTTGGCCTAATTATACTTTCATATTTGACTTGCTAGACTTTATTCTTTCTTTTTTCCTCACAAGGATTTTATTTCCAATATTTAAAGAGTGCCTTTTTGCCTCTTAACCACCTCTTTTACTCTGCTTAGCCATAGTAGCATTTTTTTTTGGTAATTTTTGGGGGGGTTTTAACTTCACATTTGGAGTACAGATTTAGTTTGAGCCTCTATTATAGCGTTTTAAAATTTCCATGCAGCTTACAGGTATTTCACTCGTGTGACTGTTCCTTTTAATAACTATTTATTGCCACAGTAGCGCTGATTAAAGAAGTATCTCATGTAGCCCTCAGCTGGACCTGGGCTGGGGAGACACCACCCCGCTTCCCCTCCCCCCGTAAAATGGCCTCAGTCCATGGGCAATGCCTCTCCATGCACAAACTCAGAAGCTGAGGCCAGAACTACCAAGCCCAAAAAATTTAGTGAGGGCATTTTCTGAGAGTAAAGGGCACTTTCTCAAACTCAAGGACAGATCTTCCAGACTGCTCAGAGATTCAACCTCCCCGATTCCATCCAAGTTGGATGAATCCTCATCTGCTGTCCCTAAGGGCTTAGGTCCTCTCAAACCAACTGAACATGAAGGTATGGTGCAAATAAGTAAGGATCTGTCAGTACTGACTTCAGTTCCAACTCAAAGCCCAAGGATTGGCACCCGCGATACCATCTAGGAGTTCCAGGCTAGGCTATGCTCTGGACCAGTGTGACCCCTCAAGGAGTCATCATCCATGATAACCAGGGATGCACCAGATCTGTTGGTCCTGACTACCTGGACACAATGAAATCTATACCTCTGGAAACTTTACCCTACCTTAACCACAGTCTTATTTTCTTTTGAGTCCAACCCTACTTGAGGACATTGTGACACCAGAAGAAGAAACCAATTTGAGGAGATGGGAATGCTCCCCTCTCCCATCCTGCTGGATCATTCATTGACTGAGACCGACAGTTCCAAAAGGGGTATCCTCCTTGCTAGATGAAGCAATTGCCCATCTTTGCTATCTCCATCTGATGACCACAGGCAGTATCAAAATCTCCTCCAGAGGCTGATGACCGAGTTCCAGGTCCAACTTAAGGAGTTTCCAGGATACTTAGCATAGGGTACTGGATATTCTGCAGCCTTCTGGTGCTAGCAGACTGGCCCTTCCAGTGAACAAGGCCATTATGCAACCAGGATAGTTTAGCATACTCCTGCTTTCTGCATCCCCTCCCCCCGCCCAAAGGTCTTAGAGATGTTATTTTGTACCAACCAAGAGAATGGAGTTCCTGTTTTTACATCCATCACCCAACTCCCCGGTGGTGCAAGCAGTCACTGAGAGGTCTAGCTGCAGCATGTTAAGATAACACCCATAGATGACAGTGCTAAAAGCCTTGACCTCTTAGGGAGAAAGATATTTTCTTTCACCAGCTTTCAGTTTTGAATTGCTAACTGCCAGGCCCTGTTAACAAAGTACAGTTTCACCAAGTATTCCAAATTCTTAGACTGGAAGGACAAAGTCCCTCGAGAGGACTGGGCCGAATTCCAAGCCCTCATTGAAGAGTGCAGATGGTAGCTAAAACATTTCTTCAATCTATAGATGCTGCTTTGAGAGGGATAGCTATAGCAATTGTAAGGAGGTGCTGGTTCTGGTCCTCAGGGTTCCCCAGGGAGGTTCAAAATACCATTGAGGCTGCACCTTTTGATGAGACTAAATTGATTCAGTGGAAAAACTGCTGCATCCCTCACTCACTCTGACACCAGAACAACCTCTGCCCCTCACTCAGTTCTCTGGTTATTTTTTACCCTGGCTCTGTAGAGGAAACAGCACAAACCATTGTAGTGGCCAAGACTGTCCCCTCAACAATTGTATCACAAGTGCTGTTATGAACTACCATGCAAATTGCAGAGGGTAAAAAGACCCAGATACATGGCCTCTTCCACCTGTACTGTCACTGCTCAACTCTATCCACCAGGTGGGGGTTACTGTTGATGGGGATGTTTGAGAACCATGTTCCTATACTGATGCCATCCTACACTCTCCCCCTTGCATTTTGGTGGCCACTTTTCCCACTTCACTCACAAGTGAAGGGGAGTAACAATGGACAAGAAGGTGCTAGAGATCATTCACTCTACACAGTCAAGTTTTTCTTACCTCCCCATTACAAACCTCCTTTCTGGCTTCTCTTCAGTTACTACTTTCATGAGGACATCCTCTGTCAAGAAGTGTGTGTTTCTTTGTTTGTTTACTTGTTTTCTTTTGAGCAAGGGGCTATAGAGCAAGTGCCACTCCAGCAACAAAGGGGAAAAGACTTTACTCCCTATATTCCTTAGTCCTAGAAAAATGGTGGATGGAAGCCAATTTTCAGTCTATACCCACGGAATGGCTTTATTCAAAAATTGGCATCAATCATCCACTTTCTGCAGGAGGGTGGCTATACTGTCTTCCAGTATCTGGAGCACTGGCTCCTGATAAGCAGAACCAGCAAGGAGATCCAGTCAGTGACCCTGTTCCTGCTCACTTCCTTGTAAATCTGTGTCAACAAAGAAATATCCACGTTGACTCCCAAGAGACCAAAAAAGTAACCCTAGACTCAACTGCAGCATGACCTAGATTCTGAAGGAAAAATTCCAAATCATGAACGTAATAAGACCGGTTACCCTCAGACCACACTCACGGTCTGGCTTTCCCTATTAGGCTACATTGCTTCATGCACTTGCATAACACCATTTGCCAAGCTTCCTCTCTATTGTCTACAGGCCTAGCTCTGGTCTGTTTACTTACCCTGATATTCTTGTTGTCTCTATCTGATAATTCCCATCGAAGTCATGGCTCCTTTTGTTTGGCAGATGAACCTAGAACAAGTGCACGTGGGAGTCCCTTTTACATCCACACCCGACATGATCATTATCATGGACACATCCCTCATAAGATGGGGAGCCCACAGGGATGGTCACACTGCACAAGGCACTTGAACGCTTCGGGAGGCCAGGCTGCATATCGGCCTATTAGAACTCGAAGCAGTCTGTCTAGCCTGCAGTGCATTCCTCCTATTCATTCGTTCCTGCCATATCCAGATAATGTCAGACAATGTGACTGTTTTCTGCAGAAATGAGAAGGCGCAAAATACCTTCCTTTCTGGGTAAGGGCAATCAGCTTAGAGAACTGGCGCATCAGGGACAACATAACACTCTTGCCAACATACCAGGTGTGTGGAACTCCCTGGTGGACAATCTCAGCAGGCACTTCTCTACAGACCACGAATGGGAGATGCACAATTCAGCTCTGAACAAGATATTCACTCAGTGGGGAACACTATCCTGGGACCTGTTAACTTCCCACACAAGAAATTTCCCATGTAGTTTTCCCGAGCAGCTCTAGGCCCGGGGTCCATGGTGAAGCTCTTTTGCTACGCTGAACAGACCACCTCAAGTATGTCTTCACTCCCACCTCACTGCTACCACACATTCTATGTATGATATGCCAGGAAAGAGCTCAGATTATTCCCATACAATTCTGAGTTTTGGACCTTCTGTGAATATATGAGATGACCCAGCTGCACTTCTTAAGGGTCTTGAGTGTATGCTCCCCTCTCCAGTCAGCTGATGGGGAAGAAGTGTGAGCACAGGCCATTTTGGAGCTCTTGCTATAGCCAGGAGCCATACTCAAACTTGGGGGAGGGGAGAAATATGGACTGTGGGGAGGGGGGAAATATGGACTGAAAGTGTTACCAGACCCATGCATAGGTACTCTTCCTTCCTTGTGCTCCTGTGCCGGGGTCAGCCAGACTCCGTGTTCTTAGTGAACAATTCTGTGGGCAATGTTAACATGTAATGAAGTGAAGCCAAACAAATAAAATGTCTCTGGAACTAATGAATCAAAAGCACGGCAATTAACCGAAACTAAACCATCCCTCCCTCTGCTGTTATTCTTCTGCATTCTCTTCTCACCCCGTTTTCACATTTGCAGGGAGCCAAGGCTTTTCGGCTGGAACCCAGACAAGGATTCTTTCACTTCGTGCCCCTCCCTGCACACATTCATTCCATTGTAAATGCCTGTGCAGGAAACATGAAGCAATTCAAAGGATGTAAAGTGAATAGTTTGCACAGCCAGTAAGCTGGAGAAAGCTGTACAATTTATGATCACTAGCCTGGCTGAGCAAACTGCAATATGATTGATTCTAAATATATCTTGCAGAGCACAGCCATCTAACCATTCATTGCTTCTCATTTCCCTCTCCACATGTTCCTCTCCTCTCAATCAAATAATCACTAACCATAGTCCCAAATAGCAGTAGGGAGTGAAAATATAGGTGAGCCCCACTCTTTTTTTCAATAATAATGCAACTGGAATTGTTACTCTTGTCTACTCAAAAAAATTAGTATTAGTGTAAGAGTTAAAACATCCCCTTTAAAGGGAGGTGGGTGGGACTGAATGATTCAGGGAATGGATCTCATGGGGCATTTAATCTATAATGAGCCCCATCCTGCTCTCACTGAGGTCAATGGCAAAACCTTAAGCTCAGAATGATACTCTTATTCACATTGAATAGTTGTGAAGTTCCATTGAAGTTGATGGGACTATTAGTGGAGTAATTTACTACCAAATGTCAATAAGGGTATTGCAATGTGATATTTACTGACAACAGTGGGAGAAGGATCTAACGTTGGATCATGTGCTCAAATTCAGAATGCTGTTGCTTATAACTTTGTTTATCATTTAAAGACTGTGAGTAGGAAATTAGAGATCTTAGTTCAGTTCCTTGTGAAGAAGTGAGCACATCACTCATTACTGGTGACTGGTCTGGTCTTGTGGTGCTCCTCTTAAATCTTCCAGTCATACTGTTTAGAAAAATAATAGAAGTTTTGGAATCTTTAATGTATGTTAGAGTTTGCTTTGATGATTGGTATTTCAAGTCTGTACTGTAGTAACATTGGCTCCAAACCCAAATGTAGACACCTAAAGATCCAATGGTTATAAGATGAGGTTAGGAAAACATTCAACTCAACATGAACCGCAACTTTTTAACAGTGAATGGATTAACCATGGGAGAACTGACTAAAGGATGCAGTAAATTCTCTATCACCTGGAGTCTTCAAGTTAAGATTGGATATTTTTCTAAAAAATGTCATCTAGTTCAGCCACAAGATTACTGGGCCTTGTGCAGGAAATACTGGGTTGTGTTGGGCTGAACATCAGACTATATGATCATAGAGCTGCTATCTGGTCTTGGAAATCTATTAAATTAGTTTTAAGAACCACTGTTCTGAAGTGATGAGTAGCTCCTGTGCAAGGCTCCAACCAATGCACAAGCCAGGAACTGGTCTGGTGACACTCAGGGCTGGTATATAACCCTCCTGAGAAGAGCAGCAGCTCAGTCTGCTCAACTACACTCCAGGGCTTGGACCTCTCTCCTGCCTGACAGTGGTTTCAAACTCCTCAAGCCTTGCTCTTGCTCCCGCCCTCTTCTTGCTCCCGCCTTGCTCCAACACTGCTATGGACTCCTGATTCTGGCTCTGACCCCCTGGCTCCAATCACTAGGCCTGACCGTCCTCCATCATGGCTTCTGACAACTGATATAAAATTATTAGCTTGTCTGAAGAGGTGTCTTCTCTTTCTGTTACATCTAACTGGACAGAAAAATTCCTCCCCTGCTTCTGTCTTGAGCTTACTTTTGAGACTAGGTGCCTGTTTTCACTGCAGTTTTAGCTCGAGGTGTTGCTCGACTGTTGCCAGGGTGCTGGAACAATTTGTGTAGCGGAGGTGCTGAGAGCCATTGAACCAGTCTGTAAATCCTGTGTATGATGGAAACCACTTCAAGCCAGGGAATGCAGCAGCACCTTTAGTTCCAGCCCCTCTGACTGTTACTCCCAACCTGATTCCCATCCACACGCACAAATCGCTAGTTTGAGTTAGGTGGTGCTTTAAACCTCAAGCTAGCTGGCCCATCGGGATGGGGAGGTGAAGCTCAAGCGCTGCTGGCACTGATGGCGCTCGCAAGGCAGTGGGGATGCAGCAGTTTGAGTTGCAATGCATTAACTGCTAATCCAATCACTCCGTGCTCCTCAGCAAATCACTCGGTAGCTTGAGTCGTGGTTCCCTTGAGTGTAGCTGCTCTCACTCAAGAAGCTAGCCCAAGTGCAGTAATGTTCCTTACCAAGCCCTATTCATGAAAACAAGGAGACAATTAAGTGCTTAGACATCAAGGGGATGAGGTACCTTTTTAAAACCAGAGTCACCATGACCATCTCCAGTCACTGCTGACCATTGTGACCTAGGGCTTGTCTTCAAGGCAACAGTTAGCTCAGGTTAGTAGACTTGAGTTTTCTTGCCATTTATTCCTATGCCACGTGGCGCATGTCTTAAATGAAAATGAGGGGTTATTTATATTTAAACCCCCACCCCCAACTTTAGGGGTTATTTATATTTAAACCCCTACCCCCTAACCAAAATATACCAAAGCCAGGCCCTAAACTTCTGGGGGTAAGGAATGATACTACCCCAACAAAGCAAATGACTCCTAACTGCCACTTTCATTAATACCTCATTTCTTGTGTACTCTGTAATGTTCACAGAATGGTTTAGATTCTGGAACATATGTGAAATGAATGAAAGCTGTGGGAAGTTGTATGTAGGTGTACAACAGCCAAGCTGCTGAAAGTTGAACGCGATTGATGTGGAGATAGCAGGCTATGTGTGGAGAATAATAAATACCAGGGAGGAGAGGATTAGTTCACACGTGAATGGTCGCTTGTTATACATTGTCTGCAGTATGCAGGAACTACCACACCCAGGAATTTGATTGGTCTGCTGGGCTATCCTGTGCAAAGCTCCTTAGAAGGAGGTGGTGGTGGAGGATATCTCTCCTCAGTAGAAAGAGAGGCAGCCATTTTTGGACTCTCCTGGTAAAAGGCCCTGAAACTGACCCAAACCCACTGGTCCTATGGTGGTGGGGAGAGTTCAGAGAGTCCCTGAGAAGAGAACAACAAGACACTCTGCCACCTTGGATGGGGTTTATGCTGGTGAATCCTTAGCAATTAAGTTTGCAGGTTTGGAGAAAGCCTACAGCTGAATGCTTGGTAAAAGAGTCAGTGAATTTCTTGCAGCTCTTGTGCTTATGTGATGCCAAGTGTTACACAGTGGAACCCATTCATTCCGCTGATGCCAAAAAGGGATTTTTTTTTTTAAAAAAATGTATTTTTGTGATATGAAGATAACATAAAACTAAGTGTAAAACTGCTGAGAACCAATGGGGGGAAAAACACGCTGAGGGTTTTTTCAAGTTTCTCCTCAGAGGGATCAACAATTACTGAAGGTGCACCAGTGCCTCCCCTATTTCCTTGCTTTGCTGTTGCCTTATTTAAGTCTTGCATAAACGTGTTTAGCAATAGAAAACCCTTCCTGACCCACCAGTTGAGTCATCTTCCTCCTCCACACTCCCAGCTTCTGCCATCCCTTGAGGAGAGAATAAATGAAACCATGTGCAGAAGTCAAATCTTAGTCTCCTGTACCAGTAATGGATGACACTCACCCAGTGCACACATCTCGCACAAGGCTCTAAGCCTTGCATTAAGGGACAGCCTCAGTGTGCAGACAGCCTCATGCACTGAAGTGAGTTTCTGATGACTAGCCCTAAAGTTGGGGGTGGGGGTTTAAATATAAATAACCCCTCATTTTCATTTAAGACATGCGCCACGTGGCATAGGAATAAATGGCAAGAAAACTCAAGTCTACTAACCTGAGCTAACTGTTGCCTTGAAGACAAGCCCTAGGTCACAATGGTCAGCAGTGACTGGAGATGGTCATGGTGACTCTGGTTTTAAAAAGGTACCTCATCCCCTTGATGTCTAAGCACTTAATTGTCTCCTTGTTTTCATGAATAGGGCTTGGTAAGGAACATTACTGCACTTGGGCTAGCTTCTTGAGTGAGAGCAGCTACACTCAAGGGAACCACGACTCAAGCTACCGAGTGATTTGCTGAGGAGCACGGAGTGATTGGATTAGCAGTTAATGCATTGCAACTCAAGCTGCTGCATCCCCACTGCCTTGCGAGCGCCATCAGTGCCAGCAGCGCTTGAGCTTCACCTCCCCATCCCGATGGGCCAGCTAGCTTGAGGTTTTGGATTGTTTTGCTACTGTTGCTGCTCCCTCCACCACTGCCACCACCTCCTCCAGCTTTGAAGATTTACCTATTTTATTAAAATGGTATCCTACTAAATCTACAGAAACTTGTGGACAATGGGAGATATGTACAAAAAACATTTGATTTAGCAAAAACTTGGCCCCAAAAGGACTTGACTTGTGTTCAGTTTTGCCAGCCACGTGCCCTCTTATCTCTTCTTTGCATTTTAAATAGAGTAGGCGAATGCTGAGAATAAACCTGCTAGGGAAACTGGTACGATTATATAATCTATGCACTATTTATCTTATACAGTCTTTTATTTGTTGTTTTAAATCTTTATGGCTATTCAAGCAGATTGTACTCCTTCCACCATCTGTAACAAACTCTCTATTCAATATGTTGTGAGCTTTTCTGACTCTTTAGCCAGAAATGTAACAGTACTTTTAATTGTACACCCCTGTAGAAAGAGTATCATATTCTGACTAGGCACTTCTAAGACTACTTCCCCAGAATGTTAGCTGGTATTTGGTAAGGAGAGCAACTGAATAATTGACTCTACCAATGCCAACTATGTTTGCATAAATGGGCATGCCTTCCTGTCTCTACCCAGCCAGTCTCTTCTGAAGCCAAGTTGACATGATATTCTAAAAACCTGACTCAAAGAAAAGCAAGCTCTCCATTTTTCTAGACATCTTGTGATTGGATAGGTGCATGTCTGGGTATACACAATGTCAGATGAAGCGAGAGAACAAGATGTCAAAGCCATGCATGTCTATTTTCGTTATAATGGGAGGAAACATGTGCAGTAAATATGGTATTTCAGGGAATATTGCCATTTCAATTACATTAATTCTAATTATCTTAATCCTACTCAGAGAGAGAAGGAAGAACCACCTCAAGAGGCCATCTCTTTGATTTTGTTAAACAGTAAAATTTGTAATAGAGTGCAGACCAGAAAGTTAACTTGGGCTGTAGACCCAAAGATAGAGCAACTCCCTAGAATCATGAGAAGAAGAAAATGACTTGCTGGGTCAGGGGATCCCTAGGGATTAGCCAGCTAATGCTTAAGTATCCAAGCTAATTTTGAAACCTGAAAGTTGATCAGTTTGGTTAGTTTTTGAAAAAAATAAATTTGAGATGGAAGTTTCAGAAGAAGCATAAAAACTAGCATATCACTAGCATTTTAAAGACCTCTTTTGAGCAACCTCATATCTCTCAATGCCTAGAATGGAATATGAAGAGCAAACTGCTTCCACTGGGGGGTCTTAACACCCTAAAATCCCTTTGAAAACCCCAACCATGTTAATCTCTTCCCTTTGCTCCAGGATCAGAATGCAGATACAGTTCACAAATCCATTCACTGGGATAGAAGTTTGAATGATGTGCACTGAACAGAATTTTTTATAAAGATCCAAAGGAAGCATTGTTGGTTTTTAATTGTTATTTTTAGATCTCTGATCTTTTATGCTATCTGCAGGGATTAATGTAGGTGCAGTACAGCCCTGAGCCTACTTTGCTAACAATCTCCCTGGAGTATTACCTTGTGGGAATAAAATCTAAGTCTAACTGGAACTAATCTATTTGGAGCTCCTTCCGTCAATCAGAGCAGTAAATCTCAGCCTGGTGGCATCTAGATTGTCTTTGATGTATAAGTTGAGCCAAGTTCTTTTCATTCTGAAGTTCTAAAAGACTCTTGGTTCATTCATGTTTTGGAGAGGGATACAAAGTTATAAATCCTTTATGAAATGTCTTGCCTTCCAAATAAAGGAGGTTGCTGTCACTAGCAAGGTTTGTCCCTGCAAGCACTTTGTACTGATATGTTTCTTTTTCTAAATAAACTTTGAAATGCGGAACTTCAGCTCAAGCATTTTCCCTCCAGAGTGGATTGTAGCCCCTGAGTTTTTATTTTAGATCATAGAATCCAAGAATATCAGGGTTGGAAGGGACCTCAGGAAGTCATCTAGTCCAAACCCCTGCTCAAAACAGGACCAATTCCCAACTAAATCATCATGGTGATTGAAGCATGAAAGGGCATATGAATCTTATAGCGCATCTGGCATGTAAATATCTCGTGACACTGGCTACAACAGTGCCATGCAAATTCTCACTTTCAGGTGACTTTGTAAACAAGAAGTGGGCAGCATTATCTCCTGCAAATTGTAACCAAACTTTTTTTGTCTGAGTGATTTTGTCTGAAGTAGGACTGAGTGGACTTGTAGGCTCTAAAGTTTTACATTGTTTTGCTTCTGAATGCAGTTATTTTTTGTACATAATTCTACATTTGTAAGTTCAACTTTCATGATAAAGTGCACTAAGTACTTGTATTAGGTGAATTGAAAAATACTATTTTGTTTTTTTACAGAGCAAATATTTGAAATAAAAATAATATAAAGTGAGCACTGTACACTTTGTATTCTGTGTTGTAATTGAAATCAATGTATTTGAAAATGTAGAAAACTTCCAAAATATATAAATAAATGGTATTCTATTATTGTTTAATAGAGCGATTAAAAGCTTTAAAAGATTAATTGCATGCTTGACAGCTCTGGGTTATTGGCAATCCTTTTAAATGTCAGAGTGTCCACTAGTTTAAAGTCTTGATTAAACTCATTTTGGGCTTTCCTGAGTGCTCTTAAGGCTGGAGGACCTATGCATGAAGGTGATTTTACATTGTTAAAGTCATCCTCTAGGTTGGGCAATATGAGCAGTAACTGATGTGCCAACTGGGTCATTCTCTTCTGCAAACTCTTCTGTGTGCTGCACTGCACCACTAGTTTTGGGATATTTCTGAAGCTTTTTCTTGAGCTGCCAACCAGATTTCACCAATCTTGGAAGCTGGTATCAATCCAAATATATACTTTGCTTGATAATTATATCTGATTATCACCAGATGTGATTCAAAATCCTCTTTTAAACACAGGGGGCTTGAGGTGGGATTTGAGCTGTGAAGGGCTGCATTCTATGCTTGGTGCCCCTCTTAATTTGATGCTATTGCATCTGAGATTCCACAGAGAGAATAGGAGAGAAAGCAAAACAACTTCAGACATAAATGATGAGAGCTCTTGCAATCTCTTATTCTGTGGGCCTGAGGCTAGTCTGCTGCTGGTAGTGGTTGGGGGCCAGAGAGGGAATATTATGGCTTTTGCTGTGGTAGGAGGTTCGGTGCACTGAGAACCTCTGCTTCCAAATGCTGACACTGGTTCTGAGGCTCCTGTGTTAACATTTAGGACTAGGGTCTCTATTTTCATCTTTTGTCTAGAAAAGGCAACAAATTCATTTTTAGTAGAATCCAGTATGCGTGGATCCTCCAGGGTGAATTTGCTGACATCCAACATTGATTCTCTTCTTGTTGAGGGTAATCCTATGCAATACCATTCATCACGTCTAGGGTCCACAGTCATTTCACACCACCTCAGTGGTCTCCATCTGCTGACAGACCTAAAATACTGAACATGGATCTTTTGTAAAGGAATTGACAGGATGATCTCCTTTGTCCATCCACAGGAGGAAGTCTGTTTATTAACCAGCAATGGCACTGCATGTGGATCTATACCCTTCAGGATGCTTGACAAAGATTAAGGAAATCTAAAGAAACCTGGTGCTTGCCTTGCTACCACTTCCTCAGTGACTTTATCTTGGAAGCAGGGCAACATAAGCACACCAGCTTCAAAAGTATTTGCTGAAATGCTGTTTCAGGGGTTCTTTACCTGCAGGTTGCAACCAGGGGATCACAAACATCTGTCAGAGGTCATCCTGCATCAAACATGTTACTGTATAGGAATGGTTGTCTGCTAGATCCTGGCTAGATGAGAGGGGAGATGCAGGATGGTTCTGGTGTGTGGAAAAGCTGAGTTACTGGGCTATTTATTTGAAGAAAACTGGTATCCTGCTTTCCTTTAGGAAGGGTTAAATGATCTCAATCTGCAGTGGACACAGTCCTCATCCCTTGATATGCTATTGATAAAATCATGAGTGTCTTGATCTTGGAAATTCCTCTTTGAGCTAGGAATTGTCATATGTATATATAACGCTTAGCGCAATGGGGCGCAATCTGTGGCCTAGAAATGCTACCAGAATATAAATGTTTAATGTATGTGTTTTTTTAAAGCCCTCCTCCCTCCCCCTCTAAAGGCTCAAAATGCAGATGGCAAATAAAAAAAAAAATCCAAAATGTATTTTAAAACCTCACGATTTTGTGGGGCCTGACAAACAGTACTGTTATCACTAGCTATAAGGGGCAACATGTCCAAGTCACAATCTTAACCTCCTCCAGGACATCAAGTAAAGAAATTGGCTGCAATTTAGCAAAAGACAATATGGTCGGACTCCAGATATAGATCTGGTCCTTTGGAAGAAGCTAATAAGGGCTGTATCCAATCAACCTTAGTCATGATTGATCCAGTCATTAAGTAGTTCTACTGAAGGAAAAATATTGGATCTGTGTCAATAAATCATTCAAATCATCCTCCAAAGCACAAGTTCTGTGTCATGCACAGTGGAGAAGGGCCTGAGCAAAACAAACTGGGATTTTCAAAGGGGCCTGAGGCAAAATCCCACCCAAAGTTTGGATCCAGCCCTGAACCTTGGCACTAAAGGCAGGCTGTGATTATCAGATGTGGATTTGGACCTTCCCCAATGTTGGAGGGTGTTCATATTTGGCACATTCCATCTTTAGTCTGTACCTAGGAATTATTGACAAATATCCCATCAAATATGACTTGAACATTCTATTTTTCTCAAGACATTTTAGAATATTACAGGATAGGCTCTTCCTCCTCACAGGCTGCCATTTCAGACTTCCATATGGGTCTTAGTAAAGCTGCACTTCACAGTATATTTCCACAGCTATATTTTTCAGATCTTAGCTACTGGAGAATAAGTATTACTTCTCTCATTCTAGCTGAATTTTCCTTTAGAAATCTATTATTTGGAGAGGATTTTTTTCTTAAAAATAAATATTTTTTTCCTGCAGGCTAATAAAACTGCCTAATTCTCTAACTGCACTAAAAGATCTGGAACAGAAATTCAGAATCAGGGTGGCAAAAGCAGGGATGTATGTTGATGGTGGTGAAGTAGGAAGGGTAAATGAGTAGTAACTGCTCCACTGGTCCAACCATGATCATGCCACGAAAGTTATTCACACTGTACAAATATGGTATGACTGCAGAAGTTCTCAAGTTTAGAATAATGCCACCTTCAGAGAGGTTTTTTTTGTTACTGCTCATTTAACAATAGCAAATATGGAGTCATACAAAGATTGGGAATTGATAGCATATGAAAAGCCAACAGAAAATTTAACTGGGTGAATCATGATGGTTTTGTGGTAGATGACAGGTCAAATAATGGTTTTATTTGTCTTGCTATTTTTTTAAAAAATCAGCTTTAAAAATTCACATTCTATGTAGTGAGTTGTTTGCTTTTTTAAAATTAAGCTTTACTGTGCAATAACAAAGAGGATTTGGAAAATTATAGGCCAGTCAGCCTAACTTTGATATCTGGATGATAGTGGAACAAATTCATAATCAATTTTTAAGCACTTACAACATAATAGGGTTTAAGGAATAGCCAGAATGGATTTGTCAAAAACAAATTATGTTAAACCAACCTAATTTCCTTCTTTGTCAGGGTTACTCAGCTTCCAACCAGGGTCACTTCATTTTGCCTTTGTAAAACTTTTCCTTTCTAATTTCAGCTTACTAAGGAATTGCTTGGATAGTGTGGTGCTGTTTAACAGTTGCTGCATTCTGTTTCTGAGGTGCCTGTAGGGCTGAATGAAATTATCTCTATGTAAAAAAAAAAAAAAAGTCTTTTAGTGTGTAAACTGGTTTCGGACCTTTATTAATTATTTGAGTGCATCACTGGCTCAACACAACACAAACATACATTTTGTTCCAGAATGAAAGTTCTTAATATAAAAATAAGATGCTGTTGTTACTGTCTTGAGCTAAAAAGTGGCTCCAACCACACCTCTTGCTGTTCTTCCGTCAGTCATTGTCTGGCCTCTGTTATCATTCGGCTGCGCACCCTGTCTCCTTACAGGGAATAGTCTTTGGCCAATAATTTATATGGCACTCTCCTGAATGTCTTTAGTTATCATGTTTTGTTAAATGTGCTCTGCTGTCACGAGTTCTGGGGTTTTGGCGCCCCTATACAGTTTCTTCTTGCCTTGCTTGGCTACACTTCAGCAATCTTGTCAATTGTGCTCCAGACAAATTCCTTCTTCCCCTCAGCTTATGCACAAGGTCAAGACAGGTCAGATCAAAGCAGAGGATGAATTGCTGTTACACTAACTAGCTGCCACTTGACTAAACTACTGTAAGTGAGCTTATTACAAAACATGACCTTCCCTTTTCTGGGTGTTTGCACCTCTTGAAATGTTATACCATAGAGGAACCAATCTCTCTCTCTCGCCTATATATTTCTAGCTTATAGCCTTTAGTTATTAAAACTCCTAGGAAATCAGGGCCTCTCTCAAAAACCTACCTCACCGAAATCCTGATTCAGGCTTCTTTTAATTATGCAGTTATGGCATGTTACTCAACCCCATCTAGGTAAACCCTTGACATACAACCACAGAAAATGATTCTTTCATAAATTTGTTTTATATCACCCTCTACAAGGCCATCGCCAAGTCTCATACACACACACAGGTCCAGATCCTACTTTCATTGAAGTAATGAGCAAAGCAAGACAGATAAACCTTCTTAGATGGTCATTTGTTATGACTACATCTTAATGAATACCAAAAGCCACAGGAGTCCTATTCAGTCACATTTCAATCTCCTCTCTGAGGCAGTACAGCTGTCAAAACCTGACTGGAGTAACAGCTTTGTAGTTATCATAAAAAAAAAAATTTCCCATTAAACATCCCATTGCAAACTGTTTTCATTATTCTTGAGTCTTGGGTAATCTGTGGACTTTTGTACAGAATCAAAATCAAAAGCAAGTTTTCATTTTTCTCTTCTTTGCTGACCTCATTTAGCTCAGATACAATCCAGTGCTCCAGTAAATTAGGCCCCTGTGAGTGTTGTTTTCCTGAGCTCCAAGAAGGAAAAAATATATCAAAGTATTTCTCCTCTGAGTGGCCTTTAATAGCTCATAAGAACATAAGAATGGCCATGCTAGGTCAGACCAAAGGTCCATCTAGCCCAGTATCCTGCCTTCCACCAGTAGCCAATGCCAGCTGCCCCAGAGGAAATGAACAGAACAGGTAATCATCAAGTGATCCTGTTGCCCTTTGCCAACTTTTGGGAGGAAGGCTAGGGACACTATCCCTCCCCATCCTAAACATTGATGGACCTATGTTCCATGAGTGACCTGTTCTCTCATGTAATATTAACCCCGCCTCCCCAGTAAATACCATTACCTCAAATATCTTAAATGCTTTTGAAGACATAACTTAATCGCCCCCCCTGGCATTTTGTGTTCTGTTCTGTTTTTCATTTGGGCTTATTTAAAATCAGACCTCTTTTATTTAAGATCCTTAGTGTGGATTAGGTAGTATAAACCATGCCTAGATATACAGAACAGTATTCAACAGCAGTGATAAATGGAACTTCATAAGTGGCTTTCCAAATCTCTCTACAGTTTGGATGTTTTTATGAACCTCATGGGACTGAAAAAGTAGGCTGGACATCTCAAGAGTACTGGCCTCCTTATGAGATGTTCAGGATTTCTTGCTTCCATTCTCAGCCAGAGAAATGTGGTGTGTTATATTCACACTGCAATTTGAGGGTGAATGAGTTCTAGATGTATGCATGTAGGCTAAACTGTAGTCCATTACCCTTATCTTGCAAATACTTGTGTTGGGCTTAATTTTAAGCATGCAAGTGATCCAAGTGATTGCAGAGGTGTTTGCAGGATTGGTACCTATGGGAGCTGCTCTGCTTATATTTGCTAGCTGTACATGAGGTCACTGAAAAGTGAAAGTTAGCATCTTTTTTACTCCTCTCTCCATTATACTAGTCTGAGCCAGTTTCAGCTGGAAATCTGTTTCTGTTACATCATGTGTATGGTAAAGAGTTTGTAGTTCAGGTTACAAAACCAGTTTCAAATATTAATCCTGTTTTCAGTCACTCATAACTATATGAAAAATTCTCCCTTGGGCCTGGAATTTGAAGAATAGCCATCAACCTAGTTTTAAGTTGTATAAAATGGAAAATAATATCTTTTCTATTGGAAAAAATATTGCCATAGCTACAGTAATCTCACATAGCTAACTCAACAATGGCAGAACTTTGAAACTCTGCCCCTGATCCTTCAGCTGGCTATGGAGCTGATTAATTGATTTCAGTCATGCTCTGTGGGAACGGGTCCAGCTGCATGGAACCAGGTACAGGACTCGTGCCTTGGTTTGCAAATGGTGCTCATTATGGGTTATATCCATGGGCAAGGTTGAAAAATATTAGTAGAATATTACCACCCCTAAACATGAGATTGGCTTAAAAACCATGAGATTTTCCAACTTTAGGCTCTTCTTCTTTGCCTTCTGGTTTTTGAGCCCTTAGCCTTCACATTTCCAAGCTTTCCTCTGCAACCATTTGGGCTAAACACTTACTTTTCATTTTCAAATGAAAGCTGAGTTTTTCACATAATCACAAGACTCCTGAGGACAGAGCTTTAAGAAAATAACCAGATTTTACAAGGCTTTCCATAAAACAGTGAAAGTTGGTAGCACTTATTAATAATGAAAGCAATTTTAAAATGTGTTTCAACCTGGCCAATGAGTACCAGCCAAGATTATTAGCAGAGCCAGTTCAAAATTTTATGATAAAACAGTTTTCAGTCAGAAAATGCTGATTTAGATTGTTCAGTGTTCTTCAGGAACATGCTGATCCTGTTAGATGCTGGCTGGGTGGTAACCTGCTTGGTTTCATGCCAGCTTGGCCACCCATCTCCCCAGCAGACCTGACTCCTGAGAAATCTGGATTTTTGGCGGCACACCTGAAGGTTTACTTCACCTCTCAGCGTCCACGGGCTTCCTGTTTGGCAGGCAACCAGTGGGTACCACAACCAGGCAGCCCTCTTGCTTCTCAGGTGGGCTGTCATGGAGCCAAAATACTCCATTTAGATTCTTCCCAAATTAATGTTTTTTATCCTTTCCTTCCTGTCTTCTCCCGCCTCCCTCCCCAATTAATAACAATCAGGATTTTGAAAATTGGAAACAAACCATTTTTTTCTATTCCAATTTGGATTTTTTTTTCCCCTAAAAGCCCAATTTTTTTGTGGACTGGCAAATCCTCTTCCCACACAGCTCTGATGTAGAGAGATTTTAAATGTCTATTTGAAGCAGGGTTTGTCTACATGCAGCTTTTGTACAATTTTAACTGGGTTTGAAATCACTGAAGTTGAAACACTACAATGCCCCTAGTGCGGACACCGTTTTACCAGGATAAAAGTGCTATGTATACTGGTGGAACTGGGGGTTGTGCTGTTTGAACTATATTAGTAAAAATTCATGCCCCCAACAAAAATACTTAAATTGGTACAAAAAACATGTCTGTGATCTGAGCTGCATGTAGCACAATCTTCCAAAAAACCAAGCACAAGATAAAATTGTAAATGTCGGGTAGGGAGAGAAATTTCGGTGGTTCCCAGGAATGCAGGATCTCTCCGCCACCTCTGCTGCATTCTGTATTATGCAAGTTCGATGCTTTCATTTACTATCCATCAAGTTTCTCCTTTTTGGTTGCCAAGATAGTGTTTGCCTAATGTCCTATTGACCCAGACTTGTAGAAAATATCTCCAACTATATAATAGTAATGGCAAAAGTGTAAACGCACCCTTACCCTATTCTATTTTCTGCCTATGAGGAAGGCACTTCCACTTAGTGCATGCTAACATGAGTAGTGTTGGGAAATTTACCCCCTCCCCTTTTTTTTTTTAAAAAAGAGGGAAGGTGTGGGTAGGGGGAGGGAGAGGTATAATGCCTACTATGCATGTGGATCTACCCCCTTCTTGCATGAGAAGGTGATTCAGACATCTCAGTGGCAACTCCCCCATTCCCCTCCTGTTGAGCCTCTGGAATCCCTTCCAAGGAATTAAATATCCATATAGGAGAAGGGGACAGGGAATGGATGGGACAGAGAAAGGCAGGAATTCAGTCTCCCTTTGGAGATGAGAGAGGAAAAGTTACACAGCTTAGGGCATTAAGATCCAAAGTTTTTGATCCACCTTCCATAGAAATAGGAACATGGGAATTGCCATAATGAATCAGAACAATGGACCAAGACATGTGGCCTGATTTGACAGTGACCAATACACCTGGAGTTTCAGAGAAAGGTGCAGGAAGCTTGATAATGGATGACTATAGAATAATATGTCCATAGGAGAAGTTTTATCCTAGCCCACCTTCCCATCACTCAGTGTTTGTCTTAGTAGCAGATGGCCATCAAGTACATATCCAGATCTGAACACCCTGAAGGCTTGGGGGTGTCTGGATCCAGTTTTGATTTGGGTCCATCTCTAGTCATTAATTTGGACCCAGCTTGCTAATTAATATAGTTATTGCATGTGTTGTACTGTGTTTAGTACAGCAATTTGTGCATGATAATTCAATATTTCTCCAAGGAGGCATGGGACTTATTTGTCAGTTGATAAAATGTAAAAATAAATGGCTTCTTGCTGTAGCTTCTGAACTTTTCAGAAAGGTCTCTTATTGCAAGGGAAATATTTTCCCTTCAGTCAAACCGTCTCCCTGTCCTGCCTTGATTTATAACTTATTGTGAGCATCATCTGGAAATGAAAAATAATACAATGCCATAAAGGTTTTACTAGAAGTGTACAGAATAAAATGACGTCCATTACTGCCAACAGGAAGACAGACTGATCTGTGAATAAAAGCATCATAACTGATCAAGAGCCGGTACGAAAGAGGCTTATTAAAATACTGTATCTCTTTGTGGTTACTTAATTTATTCCACTATATTGCTTGCAAAAAGTCTTTAATGGTTCAGGGAGAAAAGTTAAGGTCAGTAACATAACCAAACCCAATTTCTCAGCTCTGGCAAGGAGATCAACATTGGAGAGATTTGCAAAAGGAGACAATGTGACACATGGGAATAAGCCCTTCCGAGCTTCAAAGTAACATGAAGGGCGAAGAGAAGCTGAGATCAAGAGAAGAAAGTGAAGGGAGCAGTTAGCAGTGGAGATGAAGGGTGGTCTATTAGTTAAGCTGGCATTAGCCTAGGACTTGAGACTGCCACAGACTTTCTTTGTGATCCTAGGCAAGTCACTTAGGCATAGATTTTTAGTATCTGGATGTTGCTGCACTCCGCACTGCAGTGCCTAACTGATTTAGGAGCCAAAATCTCATTTTCAAAAGGGATTTAGGCAGTTAAAGAGCGATTTAGGCTCTTAAATCTATTAGTCATTGCAATGATGAGCACAGCAGCACCTAAATACCTTTTAAAAACCTGGGCCTTAGCCTCTCTGTGCCTCAGTTCCCCATCGAGGGATAACTGCACTTCCCTAACTCACAGAGGAGCGATGAGGATAAATATATTAAATACATTAAAGATCTGATACCTTGGTGATGGGCATCATGTAACTACCTAAGATTGATGAATATAGTAGAGTATTCAGCATGAAGTGGAAGAGTGTGTGACAGATGGAGATTAGAGATGTAGGAAGGAGTAGAGGATTATTATTTATTTTTATTTTATTATAGGTTCTCTTGATTTATTATTCGTTGTAAGAGGGAAGAAACCTAATGAGCATGTACGTATGCTGTCTGTATATTGTCCATATATATTTCTAGTGTGCCAGCCAGTAGTAACTATGTGCCTAAATATAGATAATGTTAACATTATAAAAGGGAAAATCTGGGATAAAATCAATGTAAGTCATTAATTTTCAGAGCAGTGTGGGATTTTAACTGCTAGACATTCGTTGACTTGAATAGGATTCATGTTGGTAAAAACACTGCACAACATTGTGAAAATATACCCCTCATTGGAAATATTCTGAACATTGGCTGCCCACACAATCTTGCATTTCTACATCACTGCCTCCAACCCAATAAAACATCCTGGATCCAGAGTGTGAATGTATTCACAGCCCATATGGAGTGGACAAAACCACCACAAAAGTGTCAAAACTCATTCCGATCTCGCTTCCAAAAGTCCCTCCACCAGTCAGTGGTGATTTTCACTCAAGGCTACATTTCCAAAATGTTGTCAGAGTATTTTAATGATTTCATTACCATTCATTTCATTCTGGGTCAGATTCTGATACTATAATACATGTACTTATCCGTGACTGGGGCTATTGGTGGCACATGGCAGTAATGTGAAACATGAGTTAAGGTATCTGAATCCATCTCATAGGAACAAGTTTAAGCTCTGATTCTAAAATGAGCCAGATATTCTGAACTCCCACTAAGGTCAATGGGAGCTGGGGTTGTTCAGAATCTTTGAATATTTGGCCCCACCCAAGTGCCCAATTCTGCTTCCATTAATTTCAGTGAGATCAAGACAGGAACCCAAGTAGATGTGGAGTTTGCTTTTGGACTGATACTGCTGCCACAGACTGGAAATTTGGCCTGGATTTGTATCCTGAATAGTTCTCCCTCTCTTCTAAAGTTTGTGGGTGTTTGGGCCTGGGCTTCTCATTCATGCTGAATTCTATTACAAACATTGACAGAGAGCCCTGGTCCTTTTCCTGACTCTGTCATTGACTAGCTGTGTGACCCAGGGCTATTGAATTATCCCATCTGTAAAATGGAGATGAGGGTTCTTACTCTCCATTACTCACTTGTGCAAAATGCCTTGAGATCAATGGATCAGATATGCCATATAAGTGTGCATTGTTTTTAATGGCTGATTCCTAAGTAAGCAACTGCAAGAGGACAAACTCCAGTATCCTTCTTTATAGTATGATTGTGTCATGTCCTCCAGCACAGAACATAGGTTCAGCAGGTTTTTTACAGGACTATGAAATACCAGCAGTATGGGAAGGTCTCCTTACACCCTGGCTTTGGAAGAGAAAAGGGGACCTGCCATGATTAAAATCATTGTCAGGTATCCAAGCTGTCTTCCTTCCAATGTTTATTCAGGATGCATTTTCAGTGCAGCTGGGAAAGCAGTTACTCACTGATGAGCAAGGCTGGCCATGCATTGAAAAAATAGATGATTTGACAGACTTAGCGTTAAATACAGATAATTTTTATCCAGAAGGTGCTGCTGATGATACAAATGCTGACAGAATATCTGACATCGTGATGATGGCTTGGTAATGACAGCTCATGATGAGGAGCTGCAATATGGTGAAATTCAGTCTTCTGAACATGAATTCCTTGGAACAAGAGCAGCATTTAAAACTCCACCTTCCTTGATTTGAAGAAGACAACCAAAAGGCCAGGCAGCAATGATACTGCTATAGAGTGAAAATGGTTCTCTAGCTTTATTTTAAGCTCTTTAAAACTTTATTTTTGGGTTGAGGAAATGCTTACCATTATAGCTACAAAGAAGAAAGTGGCTAGACAGAGTTTCACAAATGTTAGGGGAAGATATTATAACTCATATTCTGTGTGCCGCATTTACAAACTTCGTTTCCCTGCTTGCCAGCTCAGACACAGTGCTATGACTCAATTCAAGATGAAGGGTTTTGTACATTTGTGCTCTATTTAATTTAAAGAGCTGTGTAACCTAGACTGAAAATACATGTTTGATTTCTTGGATAGGGTGTCCAGTTGTCGACCAGAAAGTCCAGTCAAAAAGGGGACCTGATGGTGTCCAGTCATATCTACTGACCACACACCCAAAGTCCAGTTACTGCAGGTGAGGAAGGTGGGGAGACACTGAGTCATCACCTGTGCCAGTCCTTACGCAGCTGGGGTCACCTTCTAAATGTATTGGGCGGCTCCAACTCTGCAGACAAGTCCCTCCCAACCCACACAGGGAGGGGACAGAGGGGAAGAGGACTGAGTGGGTCCATGGCGTCTTGGGGGGAATACTGTGTGACAGGGGTGCGGCAGGATGTGAGAGGCTCTGGCATTCCTGCTGGAGTGCCCGGTTATTATATATTACTAAGTTGGTAACCCTAGTACTTGAAAACTAAGAGGAGGGGGCGAATTTTGTCCTCGGACACTTAGGAGGGGATTATGTTTGGTATTTTTGCTGTAAACTTTACCAAAAGTGGTTGTACATGCTCTCAGTTTTCATTTACAAATGATCATACTTTATTTACGCAATGCAAGATGTATAGCTGGAAACTAATCCTTCTGATTCTTGAGAGTCCTACAATGACACTGAAACACATGAGCTATTTACAAGACGAGCTACATGAAAGTGTAGTTATCAACACCTGGACTTTCTTGGGGTTGAAAAGCTCAATGACATGACTTTAATGTAAGTGATACAGTGATATTTGTCTGAGTCTGTGGCCAGCCTCAAACAACAGCTCTTATATAAACTATCATTCATCTCAATGAGATGTTAACTCTGGACCTCACTGTTCAGGGCTGTTCTCCCCTTCCCCCGTTATGACAGGAGGGCAGTAGGCTAGTCCATCCATCTATCCATCCATCCACCACCCAACCAGGTACACTATGGCTGATTGGGTGAGTGCTAGGACCCCTTTCCACCACTACTGATTAACGTTACTGGTCCTGATTCCCCCGAGGAGAGGAGGGCCCTGCTGCTACTCCTGTAGGGAAAAGAAAGCTCATGCCACTTATCCTGCTTCTCTGGGATGAGAGGGCGTTGAGTCACCATCACTCAAAAGTTCAGGGTGAAGTTGCAGTGTGAGGGGCCTGTGCTGCAGAGAGCCTCAGGCCTCAGTTTGCCTTAATATATACAGAAAAAGTGGGCTAGGTGTTATGGCAGAGGGTTATTGCCTGTAAAACTCTTACTGTGGGATGACTGAAGAATAGTGCTGTTAGCTCCCCTTCTAGGTTGGTGAGAGATGCTGGTGACACTGAAAAGTGATAGAATTAGGACAAACAGATTGCCCTGGGAGGTCATGGAAGCTACTTCACTGGAGGTTTTCAAAAGGAGCCTGAACAGCCATCTGTCTTGGATGGTTTAGACACAAATCCTGCACCTTGGCAGGATTAGTTAGACTAGATGACCCTGGCAGCCCCTGCTAACCCACGGTTCTGTGATGTTTTTTCCATTTGTTGCTAGTATTCACCATGCTAGCAGGGCCAAATGGCATTAGTTTTGCCTGGGTGACTGCTCCGCCTCAACCTAGAGTTGACAGAGAAAGCTTGTGCTATGACCACAAGAAAACTCAGTGTGTGAAAACATCTGGAAAATATGAAATTATAATTTTTTTCTGTAATCTATTATAGACCATGTAGGTGTGATGTATTATTTACATGCTAGCAAAATAGAGGATTCCCTGGAGCCTGAATTCTGACGCTGTCATTATAGCATCTCTTGAGCTACTACATTAAATATCATTGGTATGCAAATGTTGTCCTGAGCAGCTACTTAAAGGTTCCAGTTATTCCTGGTTGGCTCTGTAACATGGGCTGTCATTAAAAGCTCAATACTCTGGTGTCCAATTAGAGATCCTATGTTTCATTATTCATTTATGATTGTCTTTTTTTTTTTTGGAGACACTGGCAGAGAATATGTTGGACCCTTCACAATATCACTGGAGAAAGAAATTGGACTATATACATTCCTTGATTCTAACACTTGGATTCTTAGAGCTGAATTAACTTGATGGTAATTGCTATGCTGTGGTAACAGCATTATGTAGAAAAGGAGGCATATATTTCTTTTCAGGCAGTTGGTTTGAAGAAACATTTTGATGTTATTTATCTATAATATTTGTTAATATAGAAAAACTGCAATGCCCAGTCTTACCTCTAACCATCAGCAACAAAAATAGAATTCTCACCTAAAGCTTCATATTTAAGCTGACGTACAGTAGCCTAGGTAATCTTTTCTTTAACAGCAATAATTCCTTGGTTCTCTAATATATAGTGCTATAGGCAGAGCTGGTAGCACCACCGATTAATATTAAAGTTGATTGACACTTCCCATTATAAGACTCTGGTATCAATTGCTAATAGCTCTGCCAAACCTGAGGTGTCTGTGTCATGTTGAACTTTTTTAGAAAATGTAATCTAAAATGGTTCTGAGCACAAAACTAGGGGGAAATATGTTCTTCTTTGAGTGATGGTCCCCATGTGGGTATGCATGCCTCCGAGTCTGGAGATTTTTAGTAAGCAGTATGCTCAGTTGTTCTGCCCATTCTCTGAATTGAAGTTAAAATGGTCAGTGTAGACCAGAACCTCTCCAATTACTTTTTACCACTGCATGGTCTGAGTCAGAATCTTCTGTATCCACAACTTTGTCCTTCAGCTGATTCAGTCTGTAAATATACTGTACATAGTTTTAGTATTTTACTCTCCTAGTCTTAACTACTAGTGTAGTTAGTCAGTTAGTTGTTGTTTTTCCCCTGCTCTCATGAAATCTTCCCAGGAAGGTAGGATTTTGCCCAGAATCCTGGGGTTCAAGAATGGCTTTTCCTGTCTCCGGTTCTTTTCAGTGAGAGACGAATTCCAGTGCTGCCTTTACTGCCTAGGTGAGGTTTACATTTTGGCCAAGGGAAGCATTTGCCCCTCTTTCCCTCACAGAGCACTTGAGGGCCAAGAACTGAGACTTAAAAAAACATCTAATGGAGAAGGTCATGAGGCCCCGATCAAATCTGGGTTGGGGAGACCTCCTGTACATCAGCCTCAATCAATAGGCAGTATCCTCCTGAACATGAGATCAGGAGTCAAGGCAAAGTTTGCAAGTCTAAGAGGAAGGCTTCTTATGAGTGTAAGGAGCACGCTCACAAGCATAGAGACCAATCATCTTCTTCCAAAGCTGCCCTGAATAAAAGAGATCCTTCCCTGACTCCTACAAAGTTGGGAGAGTCTTGATGCATGAGTCCTAAAGAACTAGGCCTGAGTAAACCTCCTCTGTAAGTTTCACAAAGAAGCATGAATCAGTCAATTCTGATAAGCAAACTGAAAGATAGACATCCACCTCCTCTCCCTTTGACATCCAGGTCAGATCTTCTGCTTACATTGTCACAGCTCTAGAGGAATCAGACTTCCACTGTATCCAGGGACTTTCCAGATCCAACGGCTCTACCAACTGACTCAACCAGTACTCTGGGGCAGTCCAAAATCTGTTTCTCTGGAGGACATTTTTGCTCTCCCCTGTTCTTACTCCCTTCAGGTCTGTCTTTATTCTGAGACTTAGTTACTCCAGAGGAGGAAGCTATTCAGAGGACACAGAGCTGCTCTCCTCCCGCAACTGTGAGTCTATGTACCCAACCATCTGTATCATCAGTTCAGCCATTAGTTTGGGTTCCAGCTTTCTCATGCAATCAGTGCAGGGGCTCTTCTGGAATCTCTGTCATACAGAAATGGGTCTGCACAGAAGCCCTAAAAGACTGGGGTTCTGTCCTCTGACCAGATCTGACTTTTCAAGAGGCAGGTGGTATCCAGTTGATCTCTCATACGGGAGTTACTGGGGGCCTTTGGGATCCCTACCAGGCATCCAGGATCAGTACAAGAGGCTTACTTACCATCTCCTGGTAAAAATCAACCAGCTTCATTGAAGTATGTGGAAGCCAAAGCTGAGCCAGATCTGACAGTTCTGGAAGCAATTTCTTAGGGTAGGGCTACAGTACCCGCCGGATCGGCAGGTAATGTTTGACATATTGGGGATCAATTTATCGCATCTCGCCTAGACACGAAAAATCGATCCCTGAAAGCGCTCCCATCAACTCCGGAACTCCAGCTCCACAAGAGGAATAAGCGGAGTTGATGGGGGAGCCACTGCGGTTGACCCACTGCCATGTGGATGGCCAGGTAAGTCGAACTAAGATACTTCAACTTCAGCTATGCAAATAATGTAGCTGAAGTTCTGTACCTTAGTTCGAACCCCCCCTGTTGGTGTAGCCCAGGCCTTTGACTTTTCCAGATGAGGAAGTAATCCCATCTTCACCAGCTCTATCTGATGACTACAGTCACTATCTGGAGTGGTGTCTGATCTCCAGATTCAGCTGAGAGAGGTTCAGGAGTCCCAGTATAGATTGTCGCACATCTTGCAACCCTTCGGTCCTAGTCAAGTGGCACTTCTAATCAATGAGGTCATCTGGTTCCAGATAAAAAAAAAATGTGGCATACTCCTGCGCCTTGTGCTCCCACCCCAAAGAGGGCTGAGAAGTGCTATTTTGTTCCAGCTAAGGGGACAGTGTTTTCATTCCTCTTTCCAGGCTGCAATAGATGCTGCAGAATCTGCATCCAGAGGGATGGCTGTAGTCATTGTCATGAGGAGTGATTTGTAGTTACAATCCCGAGGTTTCCCTAGAGAGGTTCAGAGTACCATTCAAGATCCGCTCTTTGATTCAGTTAACCCGTTCAATGAAGTGACCGGATGACTCTCTCCCCTTTCTTGAGGACTCAAGGATAATGCTTTGTTCTCTTGGTATGTCCCAGCTTGTGGTGATTCCTCTTAGGGGGAGGATATAAAGAGCAAGACCACCTTCTCAACCATTTTACCACCAAAACTCCCAAGAACTACCACACAAACCACAGAGGGACAAAGGCCCAGGTATACAGCTCTTATGCCATCCGCTGCCATGCCTCACTCTAACCCACAGCCAAGAATTTATTTTGATGGGACTGTCAAGACCTGCATCCCTTTACTGATGTCACATCATTTTTCTCCTCAGTTTTTTTTGAAGGCCACCTTACCCAATTTGCCCACAAATGAAATGCTTTAACAACAGACAGATGGGTGCTGAAAATTATTCACTACTGTCATTGTCAACCTGTACCAAGAAACTTCTTCCTGGTTCCTTTTCAGAATCTCTGGAAGTTCTGCATCAAGAAGTCAACTCCTTTCTCCACCAGGAGCCATAGAAAGAGTTCTACCGCAACATCCAGGGAAAGGATTCTACTCCCTTTACTACTTAGTCCTGAAAAAGAATGGAGGATGGAGACCGATTTTTAACCTATGCTATCTAAATATATTAATCTGAAAATTAAAATTCCACCTGGTCACACTGGCAAAAATAATTCCCTTTCTGGAAGAGGACACATGGTTTGTGGCTCTCAACATGAAAGGCATATTATAGTTCCTTATATTCATTCACCCAGCCCACAGAAGGTTCCTCAGGTTCCTCTTTGGTCAAGACCATCACCAATTGAGTCCTTCCACCTGAGATAGCTATGATCTTTACAAAGAGATCTTTTTCAGTGGTGGCAGCTTGGAGGAGAAGAAACAGGCTTATTGTCTTCCCAGACCTCAACAACTGGCTTCCGACAGATCGTACAAGGAAGTCCAGTTGGCAACCTGATTTCTCCTACACGTATTACCTTCTCTGGGAATTTGCATCAACCACAAAAAGGCCACTTTTGCCCCCACAAGGTCCATAAACTTCATAAGAGCGACCCTAGACTTGAATACATGTATAGCAAAAACCTATCTACCTACTGAGAGATTCCATGACATGGCCTATCTCATAAAACAGGTCACCCTTAGACCTTGGACTTCAGTCAGAACTTGCCTTTCCTTCCTCAGCATATGGCCTCATGCACACCCTCAGTGCCATTTGGCAGGCTCCCACCCATCTACTGACCAGGAAAAAAGTCAACATCAATGCCAAAGTAGGAATTCTGTCCATGGCCTCTTTCATCTGGTGCACAGAAAGTTTGAGTAGGAACTCTTTTCCCCCATGCCTATACCCGAGGTAACCATCATTACTGATGCATCCCTCTTGGGTTGCGGAGTTCATTATGGGTATGCATACTGCACAAGTCATCTGGACTCTTTGGGAGCCCAGGATGCATATAAATTTACTGGAACTAAGAGCTGTCTGTTGGGCCTGCAACGCCTTTCTCCCACTCATCTGATCCCAACATATCCGGATAATGTCAAATAGTCTGATGACTGTCTTCTATATAAATATACAAGGGGGAACAAAATTCCTCCCTCTTTGTCAAGAGAGTCAACCTCTTGAACTGCTATATCAGTCATCCCATAACTTTTTCCACAGCATGCTTACCAGGTGTACAGAACTCCATAGTAGACAGTCTCAGCAGACATTTTTTGTTGTATGGACCACGAATGGGAGAGTCAGGATTCATAGAATCATAGCTTCTGTCCTGAACATGGTCTTCATTCATTTGGCACCTTTTCATATCACAGGTGAAAACTTCTCCTGTATTGTTTCAGAGGAGCTTTAGGCAGGGATCAAAGGGAGATGCCTTTCTGTTACCATGGAGGGATCACCTCAGTTATGCCTTCCCTCCCATCCCATCATACAGCAAGCCCTGCAGAAAATCTGTCATGACAGGGTTCGAGTCATCCTCATCATGCCCAACTGTCTGAGACCGTTTTGATTCATGGACCTATTGAGATTTTCAAGCCATCATCACCTGACCATTTCCGGACCTACTAATGCAAGACTATTTGTTTCCATTGCAGAGAGATGAATGGGTCAAACTATATCTCCACAGAGACTAAAAGAACATTATCAAGTTTGCTGAGTCAAAGCTTCAAAAGTTAGGAAATGCCAGAATTAATTTGGACCCCTTGATTGTATGCATTATGATATAGTCTTTAATTATATGAGCACATACCATGTTTTTCCCTTACTCAAGGCACAAGATTGGTCAGTGCTCATCTAATGAACAGCTATTCAATATTTTGTTGTATCCCCATTGTTGAATTCATGGTCCCAGGCCTTATTCAAACCCTACTCTGAAGACTGAATTAATTTCCTCAAAGGCTTTTCTATTGCGCTTATCCCTATGGTATGGGTAAAATGAGAGTGGAGGCACAGAGAATCTAAGGCTAGAAGTATTCACTCATTGTGAGTGCCCAACTTGAGATGCCTAGGACTTGATTTTTCGGAGTACTTAGTGTTATATAGCACTCTGTGTGGTTCAAGCACAGGTCCTATTGACTTCATTTTGGTTTGGTTTAAGTGACTTATCCAGGCTCACATTGCAACTCTCTGTCAGAGGCAGGAATAGAAGACGGTTGTTCAGGGAAGCATTCATCTGCTTTAAATCTGAGGCCCTCCTTCTTGCAATCCTCTGCTCTCATTCACTACACACCATCCAACTTCTGCAACAAATGCTTCAGGGGTCCTACAAACAACAGCCTCCTTTACTATGTAACCCTGGTTCCTGTGCACTGCTTTCCCTTTGCAGGGGATTTGCCTGGTGCAGAGGGACCAAAGAGCCCATGCACTGAATGATGCAGGATTCTGGGGGGAATAATAGTATGTGATCATGCAATTAAAGACTGTATTGTACTGCATACACACATGGAGGATGAATTAAGGTTGCACAGGCCACTTTAATTCTAGCACTGTGAGTACCCATTCCTCAGCTGGGATAAACTATACAGTTTCACTGAAGTCTAATGGAACTTGACTAGTTTACACCTGTTGAGGATCTGGCCATATGCACTTACCACTCTATGGAAACTGCACTATCATGGTGTCTCCTATTTTAAGTATAGAAAGGGACCATAATTACTACAGGCATCTGGACAGGTAAATATTGGGTTCTTCAAATTAAGGTCCCTGTGTATATGCATGGATGCTGCTCTGATAACACTGGTTCCCATCACCACAATACATCAATATTGTTTTTCATGGAGCCTGGCTGACTTGGTAACCATCTTTTGTTTATTTTTTAGCTGCTCTAGGTTCTTCTTTGGAACTTTGAGAGTATTAAGACCTAAATGTTTCCTCTGTTACCTGTAGGACTGAGGTCAGTCTATTATTCACTTGTTTTAATCTTGAAGCTCTTCCAACCCTATTAGTTGCTTGGATTTATATGCTGCAGTAACTTCTGTCAGTATTTTCCAGCTATTTCTTTTGTACACTTTCCCATGGCTTTCTGAAAATTATCTTCTGTTATATGATGTTTAGATATATAGATAATTCATGATGTCTGGAAACTTTTTTTCTTTCATTTTTTTGGTTTACGTTTGATTACCTTCAGCAATGATAAAGATGGTATACAGTAGCACCTTCATATCCGCAGGTCTCAAGTGCTTGACAACATTTAATGACCTTAGTCTCATAACACCTCTGTGAAGCAGATAAGTATATTATTATACCCACTGCTTATGTTAGGAAACCACAGCACAGAGAGACTAAGTGACTTTCTCTAGGTCACACATGAGTCAGTGGTGGAGACAGGTATGCCTCAAGTAGTCAATTCTAAGGGATAAAGCTGACTGGTTAAAAAAACCCAGGGCTGTTCTGATCCCACAATGAAGATGTAGTCTATTTGTGGTTAAGACACAGGACTGGTTAAATTTATATGATGAAAGATACTCTCCTTTCCCCCATCTCAGCTATCACATACTTTGCTATATTCTCTGCTCTGATCTATCTGAAAATCAGGCACCTTTAAATGTGTCACAGGTTGGGGCACTCAAAATCACTAGCCATTTTTTGAAAACCTTGGAACCAAACTTTATTTCCTGGCCACATTCTCATGGCCTGGGACAGGGGGCCAAAGGTAATTACCCCTATTAAATGACTTGGTCAGTGTCTACTGACATCAGAAGTGATCACTGAAGTTTTATTTTTAAAATTGAATTTCATCTCCAAAATATTAATCAATGTTAGAACGTCAGAACATAACAATGGCCATATTGGGTCAGACCAAATGTCCAACCAGCCCAGTACCTTGTCTGCTGACAGTGGCCAATTCCAGGTGGGAATGAACCTAACAGGTAATGATCAAGTGATCTCTCTCCTGCCATCCCTCTCCATGCTCTGACAAACATGTTATGGTCTATCTCTATAGTTATGTCCATGGGTGGTGGGTATCATAAGCCAGGGTAGGTTAAGCCTCCTCCAACCCAGGCTGTGGCCCTGCACACACTGCACCTGAAGGTCCCACCCTTACTCTCTCTCTCCCCAGAAGCCAGCGGGGGATCAGCTTGGGCCAGTAGCCTGGAGCTTGAGGCTCAGGCCATTGGAAGACTTGGGCCTTCAGGCGGGTTGGGCCGGTCAGGGGCAGCCATGGACGGCTTAGGGGCCGGGACAGTACTCAGGGCCAGCTGTCAGTCTGGGGCTTGGGGCATTTTGACTGGGGCTTCTCTGACCATGGTGCAGGGTCGGTGGGGAGGGGGAGGCAGAGAAGGGGTGAGGCAGGGCCTCGGACGGAAGGAGAGGGGCTGGGAGGTTATCTGGTCCAGATTAGTATAGTATCTTGAACCCTCTGAAAGCAATATTTTGGCTGTATGCAAGCTTTTTAATGGAAAAGAACTGTTCAGTTCTAATAATGGACAAATTATATTGTTCTTCCATTAATATTCATGATGCTCCAAAGAACAAACATCTAAATTGTTTTCTTTGTGATATCTAGCAGAGTATGATTAGCTAAGGAATGATTCACAAACACTTGCAGGTTTTCTTTTGCCGTGAAATGCTGATATGACTTTGCTTTCAGCCCTTTTTAATCTGCCTACTCTATCTGTTTGTTATAATAAATGAGGTTGCATATTGTACACATTTTACAAAGTAACAGTCACTGAATAGGAAAATTAACTTCAATACCTACTGCAAAAGTACACCCAAAAGTTGATATCTTTGCAGACTGCTATGGACTTGCAGATTGGCATGCAAAAAGACTGTGAGGGGCCCTTGCTCATTCACATAGTTGTGAGTCAGAAACCTCATTATCCCTCTTCCTTATTTTCAGCAGTACGTTGACATTTTATTATATGAGTCCCTGCCCTCACTGAAGGAAGCAAGCAGGTAAAAACGGGGGATCAGTGGGAAGTGGAATCAAGGCCCTCTTGCCCTGACCCATGGAGAAGGGGAGGTATGCTGGTGGCAGTGGGAAGCAATCAGCTCCATTCTAATGGATGGAGCATATTGATTACCCTGGTGAGAATTGTTGTAATGATCATGCATAAGTTTGGACTTTATTTATTTATTTATTTAAACTGAAGATCTCCAAACGTGTTGCCAAGAGCCAATTAGAGAAAAACAGGCAAAAAATCCCTGTGCAGAGAAACATGTCAAAATGACCTGACCAGATGTGCACAATTAGTGCATAATCAGTGGTAATAAACCAATCAAAAAAGATGAATAATGACATGAAAATAGCTTGGGCAGCAAAAGATAATGCCGATTACGTTTCACGTGTAGATATGATGAGTTACGTAAGATAGTTAATATTCATGATACCGGATGGTGATCGGAAGAGAACTAATGATTATGGAATTTGAGCGTGTAATAAAATGTGATAGAGTGACAGGGTAGTCAGAGTTTCATAGGAGAAATCCATCATGACCCTCCTATGCTGCTGTTCCTTACTATTTTCTGCATGCTCGTTGATCTTATTTTCATAGTAATTGTATTGGAAAGAAATGCTTTTGGTTAAAATAAAGGTTTGAATTAATAACCTGAGTGTCTTGGACCCAAGTGTGTCCTTTCTCACCCAAGGACCCACACCACCACCACCACTACCAAGGAGCAGCACTGGAGAGACTTTGGCTAGCTGAGGGACACTTTTGCTGTTGTTGCTCCTGGGGTATTGTAAATAGACACTGCCCTCTACTCAGGATCTGGCTTAACAGGCACAATCAAGCCCTAAGAAAGAATCATAAGGGCAGAATCTCTGCGTTAGGGCCTATTTGTGCTGCTCAGCTGGTAGATAAACCAGCAGGAAGTTCTCCTGTGACAGAAACAAATTCTGCTTAGCAAGGGGGCTGAAGTTGGGCCTTGTGCCTCTGCATCTGCACTCACAGCCCAGCATAGAGGCTATGTGGGTGGGTTGGGGGTCATGTGGCAGACCAGAATTCCACTGTGCCAAGCCTATACCAATGGTGCAATTTAGTGCAGCTTGGAGGTTTCTCTAAGTGGAATCAAGGTTGGAGCTGGACTGAGAATCAAATAGCTATAACCAGCTTCCCTCTCACCTCCACTTCCTGCAGAGAATGTAGCTTAGCCACAGGAGAGAAGCTTACCCAGATGTTCTAAATCAACATCTGGCTCCAATTACACCCATGTTACCCCATGTTGCCAATGCCCATTCAAACCATTTGGCTTTACAGTATGTCCCAGAAGGTCAGCAAATTTGGGTTATTTCAGCCCTCTGAGATGCAGAGGATTCCAAAGGAAGGGGCCTGTACAGACAGCACTCTGCCAGCAGCCCCTTCGATTTTAATATGAGAGAGATACAGTTCAAGAGCGTCTGTTGATCTCTTCCTCATGCCATGCTGCCACCGTTGCAATCAGATTAAGTAGCTTTGAGATTGAGGTCCCCGTTTATCAAGTACCATCAAATAGAAATGTACTAAGGATTCATAATAGTAGGCCTTGGAGAGATTGTCTTTATATTGACTCCTGCTGAGACAAATGGACAGATGTCAATTGGAACTTTGCCTGAATGAGGATTGAGTGAGGGCTTGTGTGTGTGTGGAGGGGGTGGACATCAGATACTTAGGGGAACAGGGCATGTTAGAAGCTGTGTCTCCCACCTTCCCAGGTCAGCAGGTGGCTCATGGCTGTTAGGTATTGAAATAAGAGTTGCTTGGAGCCAATGGATGCTTTATTTGTGATGTAAAATTTAACTGATGAGTGAGCACAAAGAGGTGAAGCAATTCTGAGGAACTAGCTTAGAAATGTAGAAAAAATGATTTTTATAGCAGCAGATGTAATATTTGGGGTGGAGGAGGTATGGAAGAACACTGAGATGGAGGCTGACAAATGCTTTTTATGTTGCATGAAAACATTTGACAAAGAACCAAACCTACTTTGGGGTGTGTGTGTGTGTTTTTTTTAAGAGGTAAGTGGGGATAGAAACAGAAATGGTGAACAGGTGTCCTGTATGGGAGTGACGTCAAAAACAGTGATTTGAATATGCTAATTAAGCAGCTCTAGCAGTACATCTGTAACCAGGATGGGACGAGCAGGCCATAGTTTCTCATCAGTAGGGGGAAAAACGGTGTTTAGAGGTGAATGGGAGATATGAGAAGATGTAATAGCAGTGGATCATTGAAAGGTATCCTTGTGAGCTAAACCAGCTCTGAAGATTGCAGCGTAAGTAGCTGGATAAATCTGAGCAAGCATTGATGTGATGGGCGCTATTCAGGGCAGGGATTGTCTTCAGCTGGTGCTTATAATCATCATGGCAAATCCCAAAGAGCTGTAGCCTCTTGGTAGGTCAAGTACACCCCCTGCAACCATCTTCACTTCAGTCCTTAAGATGTTCGGGCTGGATAGTCAGTCTTAGGGTGACCAGACAGCAAATGTGAAAAATCGGGACAGAGGATGGGGTGTAATAGGAACCTATATAAGAAAAAGACCCCAAAATCAGGACTGTTCCTAGAAAATAGGACATCTGGTCACCCTAGTCAATCTATGTCCATCACTGGAAATCCTATCACGCCACCAAAGCTTTTGGTGCCCGTAGTGTTGCCATCCATGTAGCAGCAGTCCTTGATGAACACACGCTATTGTGGCATGCCGCCGCAATTGAAATACTTAATTTAAACATGGGGATGATGATTTGTTAAGCACCGGGGGGGGGGGTCACTTCTTCTCCATGGTGCTCTCCATTATTCCTCCCCCCCTACTCTTGTTAAGAAGACCAAAGCATCTGTAAAGAGGCAGTTGCCCTGCTTCTGCCCCATCCCCCTTGCAGGGGCTGCTGCACACTGCAGTGTGGGGAGCCACTTGAGAACAGGGACACTGACTCCACTGCCACAGATGAGGGGGCCCATTTGTCCTTTGAATTGTTGCTAAGAGAAACGTAGTGAAATTGTGCTAGCGCTCTCCAGGCTCTTTTACAGATCCAGTTAGCAGGATGAGCATCTTGCCTCGTTAGTTGTTCTTTCCCCCGTTTGTTTTTCTCCCAGATTAGTAACCTGAACTGAACTTATTTTGAGTGAAGCTAGAAGAACGTGCACTTCACAATTAGCAAGGAACATGGCAAACAATACCAGTTTTAATGTGTCTTTGAACAGGTATCCCAGAATGGGTCACCATTTCTCCATCTCTTCAGATATAGTTTGGCTTTTCTTTTTTTTTTAACAGGCAATCAAAGGTAATGCGTGGTGGGGGGTACATGGGGTCACATGCCCCCCTTCTCCTGATTTCTGCCAGGATGGGAGTCAGGCTGGGTGTGGTTGAGGGGGATGTGCCTGGGAAAGACACCAGCACCTAGCAATCTCCCTGAGCACCACTAGGAGGCCCGCAGAGCAGGGAAGAGAGACTGGGCTGGCAGTGCAGCTTCACCAGAGGCAGAACTGGGAAGCCACTGAATCCTGTCCCCTCCTTGCTCCCAGATGCAGTTATTGATGCTTGGCAGTAGGTGGCTGGAGCCTGCTCTGGCCTATGCCACCCCTACAGTGGGGAGGTGATGGGAGAAGTGGGAAAGGAGCTATCGGAGGAGTGGGGGCAAGGTGGCGCCAGCTTGGAGCAGGTCTGGGAAGTGTGGGGGGAATGGAAAAGGGACCAGAGGTGATGCAAGAGGTAGTCACATGCTCCCCAAAACCTTTAAATTGTGTCGCCCCCTCCCCCACTGTCAAGATTCATGTGTCGCTTCTGCAGACAAGAAAATCTTCTAGGCAAAATGATCAACCCCAACCTCAGTTACATGCTCTCACATTCACTTGCACTGAAAACTGGGAAAGGGCCCAATTCAAGGCAACTGGAGTTTGGCCATTGGCTTCAACTGGTAAAAGAGATGTTGATGTGTTGGCTTCTGTGGGACATGCGTTTGCTCAGTCCTGTGAAGAATTAGTCCATTTATGTGTACAAATAGCATTATATGTCTACAAAATGGTAGTAAGGGGCAAAACTGGGTCTGCAAAACCAGAAGTCAGTTACCCCTCCCCAACCCTATATTTGTTATGACTCTTACTAAATCTTAAGGGTTGTTTTTAATCTTTAGATCATGATCTTAAAAAGAACTCTGGATGGGTTCTGTGGCATAGCAAAATTTGAGAAATTCTGAAATTAGACTACTTCTGAAGCCAATTGGAAATACATTCTTGCATTTTGCCCATTTTTGTTACTCAAAAAAAGGTTTATATATGAATGTAGCTTGTAACTCTTTGAAAAGCATCAGCAATATGACCTGCCATCCATTTCTCATGTTGATTTTTTTCTCAGATCCCTCTGTTTAAAACTCCATGACTGAAGTGCTGTATTAGAACATTTAATACTCAGTGTGAACCACTTATTTTAACAGTTTCTTTGTAAAATGTTCCTATCCATATAGTCTACTTACTTTATTTAAAATTATAAACATGCTTAAAAGGGTGCCTATTCATGTGCTGTAGGTGTCCTTAATGTGACATAGCTTAAAAGTACGTACTAAACACAGCATTCAGAGCTGACCTATTACAAATTCCCCACTTATGCCTCAAACAATTCCATGTCCTTACAATTAAAGTTATAATTCTCCATTTTCAAATGCCCAGGAGTAGGGGAGGGCAGGGGGCAGGGAATGAGCCTTGCATGTCCTGAAGGTCATCTGATTTGAGGCTATTTCAGACCAAGACTCTAGACGAATGTATGTGAAAAGCGAGATTTCTGAAAGAGCTCAAGGTCTGTTTTTTGTTTTGTTTTTTCATTCGCAGCTGGGGCTAAATTTTCAAAAGTACCCAATAGCAATCATTAGGACATTCATGGCCTACGTTTTCAAAAAGGCATGCTGAGTTCTTTTGAAAATCTGACTCTAAACAATAGTGTTATAAGCTGGTTAAACCACATGCAATGAGTTAAAACTTTGTTGAGATTGATAAGTGTGAAAACACCCATCAATTAAATAGCTGTGAGGATAGCCTTGCCCAGGAGTTATGGAATGAGTGCATGGATGAGCTTTGTTGTGTATTGTTTGGGTAAAGGTGGGCTGGTTTACATTTAAAAGGCTGCATTGGCCCAGTTGCAGCACTTCAGTGAAGACTCTCCCTACACTTCCAGGAGAGCTTCTCCCATTGGCATAGTTAATCCACCTCACTGAGAGGTGGTAGAAGCTCTTCAGTTGACATAGCGCTGTCTATATGGGGAGGGGAGCCTAGGTTGGTATAATTATCTTGCTTAGGAGTGTGGAATTTTCACACACCTGAGTGACATTGATATACCTATATAGGTCTGTAGTGTAGACCTGGCCAGAGTGCAGGTGAGGGAAGGTAGACTAGAGAGAAACCGAGAGACATAGATAACTTGAAGGAGCAACAAACTGAAAGCATGATGTATGACTCTGCAAGAAACCAGAGGAGAGGTTTTTGGGTCAGGATACAGGCTGCAAAGTGTGTTCCAGGGGCTGTGACCAAATAACCTGTTTCCTGCTTTTTGATTCCTTCAGTGTTTGGAAGCACAGGACTTTGTAAACTCTTTATAAATAAACAAAACTGCATTTACCTCCCCCCAATATTTTCCCCCAAAACCCAACAACAACAAAAATAGACTCACCACTTTCTTCTAAGCGGGAAAAAAACCTACTAGACCATGAATTTTTGGCTAGCAGCTCAGATCAAAATGAATAACAATACCATATTTTACCAAAATAGATCTTCCTGTATCTCTTGCTGGTAAAAGGAGTTTTTGATTTGAAAACTGACATAGCAAAGCAAATTCTGGCTCTCTAAATCATGGGAAAATGAGGCTTAAAACCTTCACTATGAAGTGGATAAAGAGCCTTTTCCAGGTGGCTCATTGTGACTTCCATTTTTGCAAATCACATGCACATCACATTTTTGCAAATCACATGCACGTCCCCCCATTTTGGTATCAATATATTGCTTCCTTATTAAATAAGCAAATACAAGACTGTTCCTACATGCTCTCAGTGAGTGTGTAATCACGACCATCACTGATCATTCTATTCTGGTCCTATTCTAAAGCAGTCAATTAAAATCATTATAGAGAAGCCAAAATCAGCTTGGAAAAAGCCCGGGGAGAAAAGAGTATGTGTGGTTTTTTTTAATAATGATATTTTTGTTTGAATTAAGGACAAGAATAGTTTCTAGTCCCAGTTAGCATTCAGACAAAGAGCAAGTATATAATCCCCACTGAGATAGCGGTTCATTAGATCAAATTAAGATACACACCATAGCTTTCACATGGAATGCTGCACTTGGCAGCACTCATAGGTCTTCAAGATTAAAGCCCTGATGGGCACTGAGAGACATAGCTGGAAAAGGGAGAATTAGAAGGGAGAACAATGTTCACTTTCAATCTGTTTCTCACATCCTATCTTTAAAACATGACACTCATAACCCAGACCTTTGGGCCATATCCTGAGATCCTTACATAATTTCTGCCTTATATTATGCAGGAAAGCACACTGTGAAGTCAATGACATCTTCGAATTCAGCCCAGATTGTGCAGGCTAATGACCATGTGCAGCAGGTGTGAAGGAAACGCCAGTGCAAATCCACTGACTTTGATTTGGAGGGTGCCATGAAAATGTATACAGTTATGCAAGTAATTTTAAAATAACAATAAATGGCATGAGCACCATGGGTAATCAGAAAGATGGAGTGTATCTGATCCCTGGCTGTGTAGTGCAGAAGCTGACAGCAATGGTAAAAAAGAATTAACTGGTATTGTGTCAGGGAATGTGCATATATCTATTAGAGTAACGGAATCTATTTTACACAGAAGCCTTCCGAGCACACCCAGAGGCAATGTAGGTATGTAATATAATTAAGAGCACAGTTGTTCCTGCTAAGGGCAGCCCTGACTGAAGGGCAATGCTGAGCTGCACTGACCCAGTGGAAGCAAAAGAGAAGTCATGTCTCCAGTGGGTACAGTCCCTTCCACTGCAAAGAGGACAACCACTATCCATTGCTACTCCAGTAACAGAGGTGCTCTGCTGAGCACCTGGCCAGCTCCATCAGCTCTTGGGAAGCTGCTTTATCTCAAGCAAGTGTGGGGTGGTGAGTGCCTGCAAGGGCATATGTGCCATGGGCAGGGTATGAATGGGAGAAGGCTTCTAGAGCTCAATATTTGGATTTAGGTAATAGGAGCTGCACATGGAGCCTAGTATCCTCACCTGCACACCATGGCCAGCCCTTCATTGCAGTGGCAGCGGAACGGCTTGCTTACACACACTGTCTGATAGACTGGTTTAAGACCTGCTGTTGCCTCTCTTGGGCAGGTGAGGACCTCTGTTCTCTGTCTTCAGGCAGTCTATTGTCTGCTCTGGGTGAGAGGATTTAGCCCTCACCCAGCTGAGCACAGGTGTGTGTGTGTGTGTGTGTGTGTGTGTGTGTGTGCGCGCACGCGCGCACCCTGCAAATCTATGATGGAGTAGCAGCAGTGAGCCCCAACCCCATGCCTACACCTGCAGCCTTTGGCTGGGTGGTGAGGTGGGTTTTAGAAGATAACTGCCCAGGAAGGTGCATGGTGCAGCTCACCTCTCTGAGCTATTTTTTCAGGTTCTCTGCAGATTTTGGGCAGACCCTGTTGCATTGGTTCAACTCAAAGTCTCGCTTTCAACTCTTTCTTTGCAATGATGGGGACTAGAAACTGGATTACTGAAAAAGCCAGTGGATAGCCAAGTGGAAGGCAAATGCATGCTGTCAGACTACAGGCATAGAAAGAACTTGAAATCAGAGCAGAACAAATAAGTGACTTCGGGTCAGGGGGCCAAACCCAACAATCTGGAAAAAAATTCAGTTTGGTATCAACTGAAAGATTTTTTTGGTTTGGTTTCCTTAACAAAATGACCCCCCCCCCAATTTTTGTTTATGGTCAAACAAAATATTTTGTTCAACTCCCACCCCCAAATTCTATCGGGGCAGATTTTGTTTTATTTCAGGTATTTCACCTTCCATTTTTTGTTAAAAATTAGCTAAATTGAATCTGGATTAGACCTTTAATAAATAAATTAAATTTTGCCAACCCAGATGATGTTTCCCAAGCAATATTTCTTTGGCTCATAGCTATAAAAATGTTGGAATCAACATGGGGAAGAGGCAGATGGGTGCTGACAGCAGATAGGCTGCAAAAAATCTCTGAGTGAAGAAATAAGATCTCGGTCTGCTTTTTGTAAAAGAAAATGTGGGTGGGCTTAGAAGGGGGTAAGGAAGAAAATGTACTTTTTATTAATTAGTTTGTGAAGGATCTGTATTTTGATACACAAACCAGAATGGCTAGTAGGCACAAACCAGCAAAATGGGTCAAGAATAAAACTGCGTGTGAGAGAGAGAAAGATTCTTCCTCCCCTCCCCAAACATGGTAAGATTGTGATATGAAGCTTGAATGGTGTTGATAATCAGAATCAGGCTGGTTAGAGCTCAGAGTGAGGTGATTTATTGTCCAGAGGGTGAAGATAGAATCTGTCACTGTGACTAGATTCAGCCCATCAACTTAATGATGCATCAAAGGAGCTACAAGGTCCTGCTCGTCAGTGTTTTAGGCTCTCAAGGCTTGCTGGGGGACAACACATGCTACCTGGCTTTCAGGCTTGGGGTGGAAAACTCTGCCTGGGGCTACACAACATTTATAGCTAGATATTCATGTGTTTGCTGTTAAGTACTGGGGGAGGCTCTATTTTTACTAAGTAAGGCAAAAGGAAAATGAAATCTGTATTATTAGTCTTACTTATCAGAGACTGATTAACATCTCCTCCCTGAGGAGGAAAATTTGTAAGCCCAGAACATGCACACAGGGCATTTAATTGTCCTTAGTTAATTTATTTGAGATTTCTCAATCCAGCAGCACTTCTGGATTGGCAAATTGACAGCCATCAAATGACTAACCAAAGCCCAGAAAAGTCAGTACAGCAAAAATAACTTTCCCGACTTCTTATAGTTCTGGGGCCAGAGCTCGAGAGAGACACTGACTATCAGTTAAAGTGCCTTTATGTAATTAAGTGTTTAAAGCAGGAATATTCAAAGGAGCCAGCAGGTGTCCAGCTCCTATTGAATCTTAATGTGATTTCGGCAACTAACTCCCTTAGGCTTCTTTAAAAATCCCAGTCCCTCTCCCCCAAGAAAAAAAAAGATTTAGATTATTGTGCCCTTCATTAATGCCCTGGGTTTCCTCCAGTATTCTTAGCATTCTGGAACCTCACATACCATCAAGACCTAAATAGTACAGGCCAAGAAGTAAAGTGTACATATGCATGTACATAGATGGACAGGCTCTCCCTTCCTGATGTATTTAGTTAGATAAATTGTTTCTGTAGCACCCTGCACAAATTGCTGAAGAATCTAAGCAAAGCAATATAATCTAAAGAAGTTTTCTATCCTCTTGAAAGCCTGAGTCTATCAAAGTAACATCAACAATATTATTTGAACCAGCCATTTTGAAAAGGAACTTGACATCTGGACCCTCCTGGTATGGTCAAGAATATCGGATTTGAATGAACTAAATACCAAGGGACATATCTAACTTTTGGGTTAAGTGGTTAATTAAGTTAATTGTCTTTAATTTGAAGCAGAGATGCTAGATGCATATGTTAGAGAAGCCACTTTTTTAGAGAAGTTGTTGCATATGTTAGAGAAGCCTCTTTTCCCTTTTATAATGCTCCTTTCAGTTCTTTAAAATTACCATGCATGTTTGAATATTTCCAGGTAAACTCCAGTATTTAGCTCAGTTACTAGATTAGACCGTTAAGGATTTTCCTTGTTTTCATTATGATTTTCTCTATAGTAGCACATTATGACTTTCCCTGACTTATCAGGGCTGCGGGTGGGGAATGAGCCTTATGGAACGGTAAAAACATTTTTGTTTGGTTGGTTCTAAAGGTCACTTGGCACAGAGTAACTGCAACAGAAGCTGTGGGAGGACAGCTGGGAGTCATGTCAATATCAAGGACTGTAAAACTCCCTGAGGTGATTTCAGGATCAGTTCATTCTGTCCTCCCTACACTCAGGCCTGCAGTGTACATGTAAGCAGTGTCAGGAATGGTGGTGAATTATGGGAATTGCAGTGAGCGGAGGAAAATAACTTTGGGGCTGATTGATTTGCATAGACACACCCACCGCGCCTAGCCTGAGCTCACAGCAGCCCACATGGCCACTTCGGCTGATGTGGGAGCCCCAGTTTCTATGTTACTGGGGCAGGAGTGATAAAGTGATGTTACCCTGATCATGTGAATGAAGGACTATGGACATGTACTTGGCCCTTGTTATGATGGAGAGACTCGCCATCATCTAAGTAGCACTCACTGGGCAAGGGCCACGTGCTTCAGAATGCTTTGAGATTGAGGGAGGTTATGGGTAGGTCTTTATGCCTTTTGGTGAGGAACTTGTCCAAGGGCCCCCCAGGCCTATTGCACCTTTCTACTACCCACTGTGGAATGTTAGAGCTAATGTTTGATTCACTTAGGAGTCTAGGTTCAGCCTGCTAAGCTGAATTCACTTTGGGTCTGCTGGTGTACCTGTGCCAAGGCCCCCCTACTAAGAGCTGAAATCACTTAAGAGCTGAAACCACTGAGCACTGTGTTAAGTAGGGAGGGACCTAAAGGCATGTCAGTGGCACCAAGCAGTTTGTGTGGCTAGCAGAGCGAAGCAGGAGATTCAGCCAAGTGGTTCCTGGGTGCAGTTCGTGCAACTGGTAGCGGACTCAGCCAAGCTGTTCCTGGGTGCAGTTCGTGCGACTGGCAGCAGACTCAGCCAAGCAGTTCCTGGGTGCAGTTCGTGCGACTGGCAGAGTGGCTGGCACAGCAGGGCAGTTTGGGTGTCAACTGGCATGGCGGCCAGCAGAGCAGTTTGTGCTGCTGGTGGAGTGACTGGCACCGCAGAGCAGTTCAAGTGTAGGCTAGCAGGATGGCTAGCGGATCGACTGGCAGAGCGGATCGTGGGACGGCCGGCAGAGCAGAGCGGCTTACGGTGAGGGCTGCAGCAGAACCCCGCGGAGAGGTGACATAGCCAGCCTCGGACCACATAAGGTGCCCCTTGCCCTACCCTCCATTTCCACCCAGGCTGGGAGGTAAGACTCTGTCGGTTGACTTTTGAACTCTGCACTGACCCAGAACAGAGACTCTTGGGCTGTTGGACTTTTGGGACTATTGAGTGATTTTTTGAGGTTGTGGGACTCAAGAGCCAAAGGGACGGCCACGGCCTATTTGCTGGGAGGGGGGCTTCTGGTTCATGGTTTGTTTTATTAATCCTGTTTGTGGTGTTTCCCCAATATAATGCCACATTGTTTCTCTCTGCTATTAAAAGGCTTTGGTACACTCAAACTCCGTGCTTGCGAGAGGGGAAGTATTGTCTCTTACAGACGCCCAGAGGGGTGGTATATGGTTGTCCCAGGTCACTGGGTGGGGGCTTGAGCTGGTTTTGTATTGTGCTATTGGAATGGAACCCCTGGATACTGAACCTGGCCCTTGTTGCTGCCAACTCTGATGGGCAGGAGGGTTACATACAATACATGATAACTACTGACGTATGACTAGATGTTTTTGATGCTAACCAATGAGGTCTACTTTTCTTTGAAACTGACATATTGTCTAGGACAAGCCATCCCTCTGTGACAGCTCTGCTCCACAATGGCCACCACAAACCTCTCGACAGAGGAGTACATCTGTTTGTATGCACGGAAGGTGCCAGAACAGGTCAAGCAATGACAACAATACATGTTATTTCCCTTGTTCTAATATTCTCCTCAGTGTGGCATTCTTTTCATGAAAATATGCCTTGATAAAATGAGAGGGGTTTTCACCCTTCAGTCAACTGCTCTTTCTGCTTCTCATAGGAATTAAAAATAGTGAATTTCCAAGAATATCAAATGCATTCCCGGAGAATTATAGAAACACTTTTAAAGTGTACTTTAAACAAGAATATTATACATGTATTTTCCAGATGCTACGCTAACCCATTAGAGCCTATATTTTCAAGAGTGCCCAAGTTTTTATGTCCAACTTGAGATGTCTCAAAAGGAGCCTGATTTTTAGGAGAGGAATGCTCACTTCTTGGAAATCAGATCGATACTTTAAATTGTCTCAGTCAGGGAATCCCCAAATCTAGGCATCCCAAATCACCACTCACTTATGAAAATAAAGGATGTTTGGAAATGATCTATTTACATGGTCTCTACCATTAATATGCAAATTGTCTTCCTGCTAATATTTTGGAAGTCTGCTGCTTTGGATTACTCCTAAATTAAGATCACTTTGTTAAAAGAGACTTAGATGTTTACTTTAGCTGGTGCTGCACAATATCTTAACTTGTGTGTTTCAAAAGTTATTGTGCCCCACTGGGGAATGGCCCTATTTTAGATATTGGATTGCCCTCCTCAACCTCAAACCTGGGAGCCTTAGCAGATTCATAGAACTGGCCAAAACAAATCTACAGATGATTGAGTTTTCTACTCTCTGCTGCTCTCTCTGAGTTTTCTTCTCTCTATTTAAAAAAATAAAACCTAACATTTACTCATGGCATTTTACTTCTAATGTCAATGAACTCTATATGTCATTTACTGGAAGAACTCCAGAATCCTCTCATGCTTCCAGGCAAATGCTTCCTTTCTCTAGCCCTTTCTTGGCTATTTTATCCCCAAACTGAAGACTTATTCAGCACAAAACAGTGACCTTGTGTGTCTACTGACCAGATCCAAAGAGAGCCCTTTGGTTTTCCAATTAGACTATGAGCCAGCATTAAAGTTCAGATGCAGATTAAGATACAAACTTTCTCCAAACCCCTGTATTCAGATCTAGGGTATGGTTTAGATCTAACTTGGTTCCTCTTGTCTATTTATACCAGTTGCAGATATGACCCCTTGAATTAGCCTCACTCCATTGATTCCAGAACAACTACAGGTGGCATAGTAGTGGGTCCTAATAAGGAATCAGCTTCCATACTGAAGCTGCTAAAGACAGACAAGAGCAAGTGAGATCATCTGAATGTTCTCAATCTGTCAGCGGACTTGTCAATGGGGACAAAGCAATGTCTGTATAATACATTCATATAATACATTCATATTGTTGTCCATTGATTCAGTGGAACTAGGCTTGATTTTTACTGGCCGGGGATCAGGCCCCAACGTTCATAAATGAACATTGTAGCAGTCTTAAGTAATAACTTCTGAATTGCTTTTCCATTCACTTTTTCTGTGTTCATAGATTTCAGACTAGACTTGTTGAAGGATCATTATGTCTGAAAGGAACTTAAAATAAAGGATAAGGCTGCCTGGTGTTATCATTATGCCAATGTTCCAGCAGGAGCTGGGAAGAAAAAGAATTTAGAACAAAAACCTATTCCGTAGTGTTCCATTGTATTTCCTTGAGAAATCATAATCCTAGGCTGATGATACTGACATTAATTTAAGCAAAGTAAGCCAAACTCAGCCCAGGTGTCAAGAGGTGCAACCCTATTGAATTCAGTGTCGCTCTATCTATTTATACCAGAGCTAAATTTGACCAAGTATATCTTGCTTAAAACTGCATATATAGTGGAATTTATAAAACTGCAATTTCCACCTTTCCTGAAGGCCAAAACAAGTGAAATTCTATTATTTATAAGATTCAACTCCCACAAGCATAAAACAAGAAGCTTTGTCAAGTAAAACAAACCCTGAATAGAAAAGGGAATTTAAAAAATCAGTTGCACCTAACTGCATGAACTGCAAAGTATATTTAAACATTAATTTTTTATGTCCCCTTAGTATTTCTGATCCTTATAGTGCTTGCAAACGTAATTTATGACATTGTCAGCAGTGGAGGTCAGTCCTACGCACTGTAAACTGTTTCAAAGAGGCTTTTTACAAACAAGTATGGAGAAAAATCATTTGAGCGAAGAGACTTTCTTTCAACAGAAGAATGATATTGACCAGAATTTATGTCACTGTTCTAACTTGCACGTGCACTCACACATGCATTTTGGGGCACTTTGAGCCTAGGAAAATATGACATAACCTAGGCACTTCTCTTCATTGGGTGCAAACTACCATAACTCCCTTGAGGATCTGCCTAAGTTATCAAAGTGTTATGTGAACCCTTTGCCCACAGGTTTCTCACTGTTACTAGAGAGCTGATCTCTAATGTGTAGCCCACAGGGCTAGCCTGCATGCTTTATTATATACCTTTTCTTATGGGTTTGATTATTTGTTTTATTATGATAGATTTACAGATTGGTAGCAGAGTGTTTTTAGCCATAATGCAAGGAACCTACAGACCATATCCTGTATGTTGAGCTAAAGCAAGTTTAGCCCGTGTATGTTCGGAACCTTTACCCTAGATACATGATGATGAGTTAAAGCGAGTTAGGCTTTTGGCATAGATAGATGGCTACCTAAGTTCATGCCTTCTTTAAACTTAATAGGTACACAACAAAGAACATGGAAATAACTGGTTAGGCCAGAAATGACAGATGTGAGACTGAGCCAATGGTCATTAATATATCTGAACATGCCAGACGATAGAGTAAGGATGCCCTGATATTTTGTGGGTGAGGAAATTGTTTGGACAAGGTAGGTGGGCACATAGTGCTCGGCCTCTATAAGAGCAGCAGCCCACCATGTTAGTTAGTTTTAGTCAGGCTTTAAGCTAGCCTCTGTCCTCTTTCTAAAAAAAAAGAATGAGGAGTACTTGTGGTACCTTAGAGACTAAAAAATTTATTTGGGCATAAGCTTTCATGGGCTAAAACCCATTTCATCAGATGCATGGGAGTGGAAAATACAGTAGGAAGAGATATATCTCTCTCTATATATACAGAGAACATGAAAAGATGGGTGTTGCCATACCAACTCTAACGAGACTAATCAATTAAGGCTATTATCAGGGCTATTATCAGGAGGAATAAAAACTTTTGTAGTGATAATCAGGATGGCCCATTTCAAACAGTTGCCAAGATGTGAGTAACAGTAGGGGGAAAAATTAGCATGGGGAAATAATTTTTAGTTTGTGTAATGACCCATCCACTCCCAGTCTTTATTCAAGCCTAATGGTTGAATAATTAAATGGTTGAATGGTTAAATGGTAATGGTTTCCAGTTTGCAAATTAATTCCAGTTCTTCAGTTTCCTGTTGGAGTCTGTTTTTGAAGATTTTTTGTTGAAGAATTGCCTCTTTTAGGTCTGTAATTGAATGTCTAGGAAGTTTGAAGTGTTCTCCAACTGGTTTTTGAATGTGCTAATTCTTGACTCTGATATGTATCCATTTATTCTTTTGCATAGAGACTGTCTGGTTTGGCCAATGTACATGGCAGAAGGGCATTGCTGGCACATGATGACACATCACATGGGTAGATGTGCAGGTGAACAAGCCCCTGACAGTGTGGATGATGTGATTAGGGCCTATGGTGCTGTCACTTGAATAGATAAGTGGACAGAGTTGGCAATGGGCTTTGTTGCAAGACAGGTTCCTGGGTTAGTGTTTTTGTTGTGTGGTGTGTGGTTGTTGGTGAGTATTTGTTTCAGGTTGGGGGGCTGTCTGTAAGTGAAGACTGGCCTGTCTCCCAAGATCTGTGAGAGTGAGGGATCATCCTTCAAGATAGGTTGTAGACCCTTGATGTACTGGAGAGGTTTTAGTTGTGGGCTGAAGGTGACCGCTAGTGGCGTTCTGTTACTTTCTTTTTTGGGCCTGTCATGTAGTAGGTGACTTTTGGGTACTCTTCTTGCTCTGTCACTCTGTTTCTTCACTTCAGCTGGTGTATTGTAGTATTAAGAACACTTGATAGGGATCTTGTAGGTCAGGGGTGGGCAAACCTTTTGGCCCGAGGGCCACATGGAGTTCAAAATTGTGCGGAGGGCAGGGTAGGGAAGGTGTGCCTCCCCCAACAGCCTAGCCTCGCTGCCTATCCGACCCCCACCCACTTCCTGCTCCCTGACTGCCCCCCTTAGAACCCCCGACCCATCCAACCCCCCCGTTCCTTGTCCCCTGATCACCCCCTCTGCAGACCCCCCACACTCTAACTGTCCCCTAGAATCCCACCCCCTATCTAGCCCCCTGTTCTTTGATCCTTGACTGCCCCCTCCCGAGACCCCCAACACACACCCTAACCACCACCCCCCGCGACCCTCCAACCTAAACCTACCCCCACACTCACCACGCTTAGCCTGGCACCCCAGGTCAGGAGCGCAGGACCACTGGCACCACTCCCCCAGCCCGAGCTCGCAGGCCAGATAAAAATGGCCAGCTGGCCACATGTGGCCCGCGGGCCGTAGTTTGCCCTCCCTTGTTGTAGATGTTTGTCTCTGTCTGAGGTATTCATGCAAATGCAGTTGTATCTTAGAGCTTGGCTGTAGACAATGGATTATGTGATGTGTCCTGGACGGAAGCTGAAGGTATGTAGGTAAGTATAGTGGTCAGGAGGTTTCTGATATAGAGTAGTGTTTATGTGACCAATGCATATTAGCACTGTAGTGTCCAGGAAGTGGATCGCTTATGTGGACTGGTCCAGGCTGAGGTTGATGGTGGGATGGGAATTGTTGAAATCATGGTGAAATTCTTCAAGGAATTCTTTTCCCTAGGTCCAGATGATGAGGATGCCATCAGTGTAGCACAAATAGAGTAGGGGCATTAGGGGATGACAGCTGAGGAAGCGTTGTTCTAAGTCAGCCATAAAAATGTTGGTTTACTGTGGGGCCATGCAGGTACCCATAGCAGTGCTGCTGACTTGAAGGTATACATTGTCCCCAAATGTGAAATAGCTGTGGGTGAGGACAAAGTCACAAAGTTCAGCCACCAGGTTTGCCGTGACATTATTTGGGATCCTGTCAGAGAAAAGGGGGGTTGGATAGGGGGTGGGGTCCTGGGGGGAGATTAGGGACCTAAACCTAAATCTAAACCCCAACCTAAAACATACATTAGAAGAAGCTAGTCTCCAGTGCCACCTAAGTCTGTATTCTGGGCCCCCTTCAGGCCTTTTCTTCACTAGGAAAGAAGGAGAAAAGGTTTGTTCTTTACTAACTAGCATTAGGTAACACAGGGCTAACTAACACTGCAAACACAGTGAGGACAAGGAAGTCTGCAGGTTTCGTGTGAGTCAGCAGATCAAAGTAATTACTCACTGACAACTTACTAACTTGTGTGAAAACTGCAAACTATCCTGTCTTCAAGATATCTTTAACTCAAGAGATCTAATTTGAACTAAGAACACACCTTCTCCCCACACCCAAGTGTAGTCACTGCCTCAGTCAGGTTTCAGACCTGGGCATGGCACAGACACTTGTTGCTCCGATGGAGAACCTCTTCCTGTCTATAGACAAGGGAAACACAACCGTATTCAACCTGCTGAATCTCATTGTGGCAGTTGATGCCATTCATTGCCAAATACTCTTCTCCCAGCTCCAAGAAACATGAGCCCTGAATGGAAACACTCCGGAATGGGTCAGGTCTTTCCTTTTGCTGAATACACAGTATCACTGTGGTAGATGTTCCTTCACCTCTAGATCCCTTCCCTGAAGAGCTCCTCGGGCTCATTCTTCACTTCCATATCATTCAACATCTATATGAAGTTGTTGGCTGAAGTGGGGAGACAACATGGGATGAAGTGCAAGCAATGTACAGATGATGTGCATCTCTGAATCCTTTTCACACCATCTCTCAGCTTTCTCAATTCTTTGCCAAAATCAATGGATGGATGATGAGCGGACCCCATGTTATTGTATGCTCAGGTAACCATAGCAGCAAAACATTCCTACTTCCATTAGTGCCTGGCTAGAAGATTGTGTCCTGTTATTTTGTACTCACACCAGGTCACAGGGATCCACACATTTATGATCTCCAGTCTCCATTGATGCCACTTATTATTTCTGTGAATTAAGCCACATGCCCTGAAAGAAGCGCCTCATGACACAAAATGCAGCAACTCATCTGCTTAGCAACAGAGAGCAGATAACCCTGCTGCTCCACCTTCTGCCTTTGGCCCCATATTGAATGAATACAAAGTCCAATCTAAAGTCTCCAGCCTACTATTCAAAACCCTACATAGATAGAATTTATTTTGCCACTTGCTGAAACTGAGTGTTCAAACTGCAGATGGAAGAGAGTAGTATCCATGGAAACGTCATCTAAACATACGGGCTGGCAGTTTCTTTTCTGGTCCTCTGATTAGAATTTTAGCCATTCTATAGCACAGGTGTTTCTATAATTCTGGTACATTTGAAAAATTCACTGTGCTCCAATGGTGATTGTGGAATTTGTTAATATGCTGCATCATAATTAAAGAAACATCTGTGCTAAACAGCTATTGCTAGTTCATTATTAAAGTCCCAGTTCAGAATGCTAAAATGGGCTCATCTTGTACCTTGCAGTTTGGCAAAGCTTTCATTGAAGTCAGGTATGTAAGCATAGCTGGTTGCTACAGGTTATTCAAACCATTTACTCAATGAATTTTGCACGATGTCCATGCATAGCATTTTTCAAATGTATTCATTGTTCAAAATTATTAAATAGTTCTTTGTCTATATCTTGTTAACAAACAGTTAATTAAGAGTGTGTGTGATCCACTGGGCTGGGATGTACAAGCCTGAGTTCTATTCTCACCTCTGCTGCTAGCCTCCTGGGTCTCCTTGGGCAAGTCACTTCACTTCTCTGTGCCTCCATTTCCCCAGCTATAAAATGGGGTTAATTGTACTTCCCTTGAGAGCTGGGTGAGAAATGGTTTTCCTATGCTGCCAAATTTTTCAAGATTTTAAAAAAAAACAGTTCTGCTTTAGGACAAAACAGAGAGCTTCTGAAAATGTTCACAAAATTTAGACCCTCCTCACACATGGTTGGGCTGGGTTCCAAGACTCCACCCTCGGCTGAAGCCGGATTGGATCAGAATAAGAGCCATGCAGGCAGCTGTGGGAAGCCGGCACAGACTCTGCACCCCCACCTGCCCTGGGGATCTGGGCAGGGGGCTGCTTTTGGCCCCCTGCCACTCCGGACGTGGAGGGGTCTGTGTGGCTCCTGCAAATACACAGGCTCGCTGGCCAGGTTCCACTCACTGCTGGCCTGGCTGAGGGGTGAGGCCTTGGGGAGAAGAGGAGGAGAAGGGGATGAGGTCCACCATGGCAAAAAGTGGACGGGCCAGCCCCTCTCCCCTTCCAGCACCACTGGCTGAATGAGAGTTAACATAAGTATGTCTGCTCAAACTGGGAGTCAGACCCCTTACTCCAGGTGTACGCACACTTATCCTGAATCTGTATGATTCCTCTATTCTAGCTCCCTCTACAGCAATTCTAGCAATTCCTCTATTCTAGCTCCCCAACAGCAACCTGGTGTTCCCAATGTAGTATATAGCTGGTTTGGGTTTGCATTGCATTGCCTTGGAACCTGCTGTGATTTTCAACAAGCTATTAAAATATTCCTGAGGAACTCATGTGAGAGATGGGAAATACTTTATATCTTGGCTAAAGCTGAATGGCATTTCATGGGTCAAAGTGGGATTCTCTAAGCTGAATACCAGCGGCCTGCTGCAAACAATGAAGGTGTGAAGGCATGCCAGAAAAAAGCTCCCAAGAATTCTCTTGTATGGAAAATGTGAGGCAATTTAAAAACAGGTTTGTTACCAGCTGCACCTATAATCAAGGTCCTTCCATGGATTCCAGTGACTTTAATGAGGCTCTGTGAGGGTGCAAGGAGTTTATTGCTGGAGAAGGGCTTGTATTTGCATTATTAAACATGGTCTGGTTGGCAGAGAAATGTCGAATATAAATTGCTACAAACTTGCATCTTTCCCTGTAAAATAGAAAATTGATTTGAATTTTAATAATGCAAAACTCACAGTGTTCACAAGGATGAAATTGTAGAAGATTTCTTTTTCTTTTGTTTTTGTCCCCAAGACTTTTTCAGTAGATTGATATCATTCTAACTTAAACTGCCTACTGTACTTCCAGTGAATATTATGATTAAGATTTACGGCTAAAATCTACTTATTTGATATATAATCTCTCATAGCTCAATGTGTTGATTCAGTTCTAAAATCAGATCTAAAACAAAAAAAGGCTAAAATTGTAAAAATTTTAATTAATAAACGTGATATACATTGTAACTATAACAACTGTGGGCAAATACTGTCATTAAATTTAACTGCACAAATAAGCCATTGGGTATCTTCCTGGCTTGGTTTTCTTCATCTTTTTATTGTTGTATAACACATAAGAAAATAACATTTCATTAAAATATGCAGTCAGGATTAAAGTATGGCATTTTTGCAGTGAGAAGAAAAATGATTCCCTCTAACATAAGGTATAACCCTTTGTTTAGACTGAATTGTGAAATTTGATGAATAGGAAAGAAGACTGCTTGGGACACTTATTTGTAGATTTTGTACAGTGCTTTACTATCCCTGGGAACCCCTGGACAACCCAAGAATTTCGGAACTCCTTTTGCCGTAGCCTGAAAAGATGTTAAAGGAATCACTAGAAACAACAGAAAGAATAAGACATAAAGGTTTGCTGTTATATAGCCCTTCTTATTAATGAGAAATTGAATGGGTCATTTTGGCTTCAAGGGTTCATCTACATCCTGATTCTGAATTAGATGCTGTAAATGCTCAGCAGTGTCATTATAGAACTCAAACTTTGGGTAATTCTGCCTTGACTATTACAGATCAAGAATTCACTTCTCTTCAGGGATGGAATTCAGACCCTATTGCAATCAATAGGAGTTTTGTCACACACTTCAATGGGGCCCAAAGTTCACCCCTGGTAATCATCAAGTTAGATACATAGAATCATAGAATATCAGGGTTGGAAGGGACCTCAAGAGGTCATCTAGTCTAACCCCCTGCTCAAAGCAGGACCAATCCCCAACTAAATCATTCCAGCCAGGGCTTTGTCAAGCCTGACCTTAAAAACCTCTAAGGAAGGAGATTCTACCGCCTCCCTAGGTAACCCATTCCAATGCTTCACCACCCTCCTGGTGAAAAAGTTTTTCCTAATATCCAACCTAAACCTTCCCCACTGCAACTTGAGACCATTACTCCTTGTTCTGTCTTCTGGTACCACTGAGAAAAGTCTAGATCCATCCTCTTTAGAACCCCCTTTCAAGTAGTTGAAAGAAGCTATCAAATCTCCCCTCAGTCTTCTCTTCTGTAGACTAAACAATCCCAGTTCTCTCAGCTTCTCCTCATAAGTCATGTGCTCCAGGCCCCTAATCGGTTTTGTTGCACTTCTCTGGTCTCTTCCCAATTTTTCCATATCTTTCTTGTAGTGTGGGCTCCAAAACTGGACACAATACTCCAGATGAGGCCTTATCAATGTTGAATAGAGGGGAACAATCACGTCCCTCAATCTGCTGGCAATGCCCTTACTTATACAGCCCAAAATGCCGTTAGCCTTCTTGGCAACAAGGGCACACTGTTGACTCATATCCAGCTTCTCATCCGCTGTAACCCCTAGGTCCTTTTCTGCAAAACTGCTGCCTAACCATTGGGTTCCTAGTCTATAGCAGTGCTTAGGTGTTTTTAAACTCCCACTAAGCACCTAAATACCTTCAAAAATTTGGCCTTGAGTGCCTGATTGTGCTATTTTAAGCACATTTTTTTGTGTTGGGGTTGCCCTAAAGTCAGGTTGGCTGGTCCCAGGAGAATTGCCCTAGTGTAGAGGGATTCAGTGTCTCCCACTCAGGAAAGAAGGAGCAAGCAGCAACTACACTGTCTGCATTCAATATACTTAATAAACAATGATAGCAACTGTGAAGCCATGTGATGCCACTTTCCTGTACCTCACAGTAGTATTGCGAGAACCATAGAGTGATACAATAAATGGAGAACACAGTTTAACTAAAATTTGAATGGAGAAAATACATTGTGTTAGAAGAAAGGATTGAGTCTTCCTCAAGATAGCCTCATTGTACTGGGTGTGATCCCACTCCACCTTTACTAAAAGGCCTAGTTTTTGTCAGTCCCTGAATAGTCATTGAAGGTAGGTTTCATTTGATGTGATTTTTTTCTGTAAATGAACAAGTAAATTGAAAGCACTAATATAGAATAAACGTTAATGTAAGATGTGCTGTAGCTAAAAGCTTTTTGGGAGCCAGTGTTGTGTGTTGCATATAGGACCCTGTGAATTCCACAGCTAAAATGTTGCCTCCCGCCCCACTAAAGTCAGTTTTTATGCTTGGTTACTGGTGTGTGAGCCCCTCAGGAGGATAGAACGCCAGACTCTGAAACATTTCAGGTTCAGTCAAGTACAGCAAGGAATGCTGAGCTAATAGTGTGATACCCACAAGCCCGTATGTCTTCATTTGTCCTCAGTAGAGCTGGTCAAATAACAAAAGTACTGTTAACAAATCATTTACCAGTTGACAGAAAATTCCTAATAACTTCCTTGGAAGGTTATTTCTTTGATTTAAATTATTTGATCACCTATGGAGCTGGTCGCCTGAGCATCTGTAGTTGCATAAATGACAAATATTTTGTAAATTAAACTATCCTGGAATATTAGTAAGTCAGCTTTATCCCTCATCCTCAAAGTACTTCCTCACAGTAATTCTTGCTCTGCAGAAATGGGCTGGCTAGTACATCTGGGCAAGAACTGGATTTTCCAGTAGGCAGGAAAATCCACTATTTTGAAACTTGTTCCATTCTGAAATGCAACAATTTCCACCAAAATGAAAATAATTGACTCCAAATGAATTTATTTATTAATCAAAACTTTTCATTCTGATTTCAACCTTCTTAAACTTTTTTAAAGTGAATGTCTTTCAAAAATTAATCTTGACATAAAAATCAAATTTTGTTCTGAAAATATCAAAATTTTGACAGTCAAAATGCTTTTTTTAAAAGTCAAAATTAAATTGAAATCCACACATCTTCTGAAAGGTTTAGTTTTAAATAAAAAAGATAATTTTGGGGTCAAAAAACCCCATTTTGATGAGCTCTGCTGACTACCTCACGTTTCAGAGACCATTAATGCTCCTGGAGGGGTCACTACAGAAGGGAAATATGATGCCTCTCAGCTCAGCTCCTTGTGCAGTGTTGTAGCCACCAGCATAAATCTGGAGAATTGAAATACAGCATAATACAGGTTAGCATTCTATTAAATCTCCCACTTTAAGTTCTACATTCCTACTATTTACAATATTTACACTATCACACTGTTTTTGAAATTCAGTAGGTATCAGTCTAAGTGTCTATGAAACAAACTGGTTTTCTAATTACGTGACCCAAACATGTAACAGCTTGGTCAGCTGGCTGTCAATTAGTTGCAGCAACTGGCTGTGGTTGGTTTGTAATCCTCGTTTTTCATCTTGTTCTGCATCTGGCATCAGTAGAGTTTGCTGTCGATCTTTCTGAGGAACAAACTTTAGATGTTGACAATTTCTGTTGAATTCTCCATTGTCAGTCGTCTTGATCACATCACTGAGTTCTTTTCTTTACAACAGCTAGAGTTATTCATTCTTTTTCTCCATCCAATTTGACATGAATGTTGTCACCTGGTTCTAGTCCTGACAGTTTTCGGAGTGTCATCTTATGAACACTTTTACAACAGATCTTTTTGCTTTTTTATCCAGTTTGACTATTCTCATAATCTCTGGCTATTTTGGAATAGATTCTTTTCCAAAGCTGGAAGTGTAGTTCTGAGTTGCCTTCCCACCAGGAGCTGTGCTGGACTATATCCAGTAGCTGCAACTGGTGTTGAGCTGTAAGTCAGAAAAGAAAAGAAAGTGGTTTCCTGCTATGGGATTTTCTTGGCTGTCTACACAGCTCTCTCTACCTCTCCATTCACTTGTGGGTATTGTGGGCTGCTAGTAATATGACCAAAATCATATTTTGTTTGGAATTACTTACATTCTGCTGTAGTGAATTGAGATCAGTTGTCTATCTGGAATACTGGATTGAGCATAAATGCACTTTAATTTCTTGATAACATTGAAACATTATGTCTTTCAAGTATGTTATTTCTTTATACCTGAAAAAATAGTCCCCAAGAACCAAGAAATGATGTCATCTGAATTTGCATACATCTGTAGCTAGTCTCTTCCAAGGTTTCTCTGGTAGAGGGATTTGTACACTGTATGGCTCAGCATTGTCTCTTATGCTGATTTGTACTGGATCTCCTTTCAAAATTCCAATGTCACCAAATATTCCTATGAGTTCTTCCACCTTTCTCTCTAGGCCCATCATGGCTACTAAACTGAGGCTGAAAAGGCTCTTGGTCTGTGGTTCTCTGAATGCAGAGTTTTTGTCCTTCTAAGTTATTCTTATGATGAATTGGCCCATGAGTTCAGAAAACCTCCAAGGCTGGTCAGAGCTGTGTCAGGTTTAGTAGGGGCTGACGGTGATTACAAGTTCTTTCTGAGATGACTGTGATGTCAGATCCTGAGTCAATTTTAAAGGCAAGAGTCTTGCCATAAATATTCAGTTTCACTTTCCAGGCAGACTCTCTGTCATCACAAGTGATAAATCTCAGAAAAAATGGCGCTTGATTGTCTGCAATATGAGTCAACTCTGTGATCACTTTGATGTGGCAAACAGCTGCAGAATGTCCATATTTTGTACAATTGTCACTCCTTGTGCCTCTGGCTGGCCCATCACCATCTGTCGGGGTATGACTTTTTCCACACTTTGTGCACGTTAGGCTGAAATTTGTTCCGTTTAGCCTGGGAGTTCTTTTTCCTTGTCTCAGGGGTTTTAAGATAACTTTTAACACTCAAGTGTCTATTTTCAGTTTCTAAGATAGTTTCAGATTTTTCAAGTTTGTCAGATTATTTCCCTCAGGGAACCCAGACAGCACGGAGGATGCCACTTGGAAGAGAAAAATGGTGTCCTCCAAGCAGCATGACCTTGCATGCATCATATGTCTGTGACGCGTTCCCTAGCATGAAACTTGGAACTGAGGTACTGCTGAGCCCTCTGTCTTACCAACTTGGGCTCCCTCTCACACTCTGATGTTGTGGCAGGTTGCAAACCCCTCCAGGTTCTGCACTTACACAGACATCCACAGGCAGGGACACACCCAGATGAACTACATGAATGCTTCTAGCCACCCATGAACCAACAACAGAGAGGCTTCAGCCAATTCCCCCAGCTCCCCAGCCTAGGACCCCAGGCCTGTATTATCCTGCTCTGGTCAGAAATCTGACGAGTGTATGTTTATTACCCAATCACCACTTCTATAAAGGAAAGTCAATGTGCACCAGCTTTGTACACTGAGCAAATTCCCCAAGCACTTCAGGCAAAACACTCTGTTTTAGGTAAAATATAAAACAGATTTATTAACTACAGAAAGATGGATTGTAAGTGATTTTAAGTAGTAAGTGTACAGATCAAATTTGGTTACCCAAGAAATAAAAAGTAAAATTGTAATCTGAGGTCTAAAAACTAGACAGGATTTGATTCAAGCGGTGTCTTACCCAGATAGACAATACAAGCAGGTCACTGATCTTCCATACACAGGCTGGAAATCCCCTTCAGCCTGGGACTACCTCAGTCTTTGTTCTCCAGACATGTCTCCAGGTGTTGAGTTGTGGGGGGAGTGAAGCCAAATAGTGATGTCACTTCCCCTCCTTTATAGGTTCCTCCAGCTTGCAGAAAAGAGCTTTTGCTATGACGTGAATCAAACAGTGTCCATTGTCTGCATGCTCCCTCTGAGAAGCCTTCATTGTATACAGATCCTGTGAGAGTCCTTTGTAGTGTGGATTCTCATTAACAGACCATCCACGCTGTCTGGCTTCTCCATTGTTACACCTGAAAGGCTGGTTGTGGGTGTTCCCAGCATCACAACCTATTTCAGTAACATACACATAGCAAAACTTCATAACTTCCCATAATGATAGCACATACAATCCAACAGGATATTAATATTCAGCAGATCAAGATTTTTAAAATGATACATCACAAGGCATACTTTGTACAAAACATATCATAATTATATGACAGTGGTGAATATAGGTGTTTTAGGATGCTACTATCAGGCACAGAGTGCCACAGTGTCATACTTTGCAGAACAAAATGGCATCTTCTGCATACTATGGATTGCTAAAACCGCATCTGCTGATGGTATGACCCACACTTGAGATCACAAACCAAAGCTTGGGAACAGCTGGAGCGGGGTGGAATCTCTCTTCAATTGTAGCTACTGTGAAAGGTTTTTATCTGTTAACCCAATAACTAACCTGTCTCTGATATTTTTATATTTTGCATTCCCAGAATCACAATTTTCAGACAAAGCGTGGAGAGCTTTCATAAAACATTCAGCATTTTCTCCTGGGTACTTGAATTCTCTTGTGAAATCATGCTCTTTTATAAACTCAATTTCTCTGATGTATAAAGTATGCATCAGACATGATTCTGAAAGGCTTCAGACCCTTTGTGACTATCTTCGGTAAAAGAAAAAGGATTTAAAATATGCTCTGCTTGCTTCCCCATGGCATAAATTAAAGAATATACCTGTATATCATCATTTTTCTTGTGGAGCTTGGTAGCAATACAAAATCTTGCAAAATCTTGTTTCTAGTCTGTCCAGTCTGAATGTTTGTCAAAAATGAAGTTTTCTGGGGCATTGAAAAGTAGCATGTTGATGAGATCCTGCAATCTTTGTTGCTTTGTTCCTTCTGGTTGCAGCCTTTGTTGCTACAGTACTTTCTTTCTGTCTCTGTTCTTAATTCCACTGATGCTACCATGTTATGTTCTTTCTGTACCAGATATGGACTGGTCACAGAGCTTGCGTATACACACCAGCGGTGTTTTTCATAAGATCTTTTAATAAGTTTAATGCTCTGCCACATGGCTGAAGTTAGTTTAAATAAGGTATTTTACATACAGTGCCACCAAGTGCCTGAACAGTATAATGCAATTTAACATTCCACTACAGATATCACACAGGAAAGCACAGGCTCCCACTAAAGACTTGGCATGAGACTTTGCCCTTTTTCCGATCAAGTTTTCAAGGCTGTCTTCCTCAAAGTATTTACAATCTTTATTGCTAGCCGCTTTCTAGATCTGTCTGTGGCTGTGAGTTTAAAGTTATCGATATTGCCGCAGCAGGAGGTGAAATTCTGCTTAAGGGCATCAAGCATTTTGTGTTCTGCTCCTTCTTCACTTTCCGGGTTTCAGCTTGTCATAGAAAACTTTTTTGGGAGTCTATCATCACCCATTCTGATAACATAACCTGTTCAGCTAAGCTGAGCTTTGATGTTCATTGCCTTGATGCTAGTTGCTTTTGGTCTTTCTAGGGTGTTAACGTTTGAGATTCTGTCTTGCATGTGGACCTTCAGCATAGAGCAGCGACAGCACATGTGATTTTTCAGGTGGTTTAATGTCTCTGTGGTAAACTGTCCATGTTTCAGTATGAATTATATGTATGTTAGATACTCATCAAATAATGTTCTTCTGTGGAATTAATGTGGTGACTGACTTCCACCCTCTGCTTACTAATAAAAAAAAAAAGGAAATGTTTCTTGTAAATGCCATTCTGACAGCAGCTATGTGTTCTCTGAAACTCTGTCAAGGACTGCACATACATTTGATTTTAGTCTAGAGTGGTAACTATGGAAATATCAGAACAAATTCTGTTATTAGTTACACTCAGGGCCATCCTTACTCATATGCAAAGTAAGCAGCTGAGTGCTGCTCCAACCCCTGCTCTGGTTCTTCCCCAGGGCCCCCGCCCTTTTCCCAGCCCAGCCTGGCCTCTTTCTGCATCCGCTTGTGCTCTGCCCCAGCCCCACCCCCCAATCCCCTGAGCAGGACAGGGCCTGCACTCACTGGCGGTGGGAAGTGCAGTGATCTGGCCCCAGCTGCTCCGCTAGTGAGTGCTGGGGGGTGGTTCCCCCTACCCCCCAAGCCAGCCCCGCTCCCCCCTGGTGGCCTGGGACCCGCCCCTCCCCTGTGGAGGCCTGGGGCCAGTCCCCCTGCTCTCCACCGCAGAGACCTGCCCCACAGGGGGGCTACATATGGCCCCAGAATAGCTAGGGATGGCCCTGTTTACACTAATTGAATTCCAGATTTACACCTGAGTAACTGAGAGCAGAATTTCTTCATCACAGTTTGTGTTAGGTCCTTACAGCTTAGACATATTTTTTATAGTCCCAGTGTTGATGTTTGTTATTGCTAATAACTACTGATTTGATCTAGTATTTGGAATTTCTGTATTAAGCTCTTTGGTCACAATCTTCACTTCACACAATATCTTTGCTAGCTATTGTCAGAGAGAGAGAGAGAGAGAGAAGTCACTTTAGATTTATGGCATTAACTGTAGGTGAGCTGTCATCATTCAAAACCTGGAATGTGCTCATCAAACCTTTGACAGTCTATAGCCCAAGAGAACACTTAAAAAACTTGGCACTATTTATAGACTTTTCATTAACGGTTTGCAATGAAAGCATCCAAGTTTTTTTTTACACATTCTTTCACCCTAATTAATTCAGAACATACCGATGGCAAAATATGCAGCTCTAGTCAGAATATTCAGTGTATGAATACAACAATGGATACTAATCACTTGTTTAACTCTTCCTCTACTCTTGTTAACAATCCTATCACAACACTACTCAGGGTATGGTTAGACTTACAAGATTATAGCGCTATTGGTTATAGTGGTCCCCTTATACAGTAATATGTATAGCGCTATTGTATGTCCACACTCAGACGCGCCAGCGGTATAGCATGGTCACATTTGGGGCACTTAATGTGGCATTAAGAGCAGCACATTAGGGCAGGTATCCTAGCATTCAGCTGGGTGCAACGTGCTTTTTAAACGAGGGGGGTGAGGGGGACGCGTTGTGTGTATGCGGAGGGAGAGAGCCAGTGATTTTTCTGTTCTTCTGAAAGCCTGTCAGTGAGCCTCCATTCACAGAGGGCTTTGTTTTCACACAGGCTCCCTCCTTAAACATTTGCATTGCTTGTCTGCTGAGTTAAGAGAGAAACTCTAAAGAGGTACTTCCGCATTCCTCCAGCCGAGTTCAAAACAAAGGCAAGAGACGTCAATTGCCTTAAATGGCTCTAGGCATCTCAAGAGATCACTTGTAGCACAGTGGGTGTCCACATTCTTGCTTTAGCGCTACAGCAGCTGCGCTACAGCCCTTATTCCCCATGCGGAGGTGGATTACGAGGAGCGCTATAACTCCGTGGTTATAGCGCTCTACGTGCCTTGCCAGTGTGGACGGGTAGGAGGTTATAGCGCTTGTGGGGGCTTTATAGCGCTATAAAGTGCCAGTGTAACCAAGCCCTCAGTAATAGATCTGAGATCAAGTTTCCAGTACGGGAGTTCATGAACAATGAAGTTGTAAATTGATTAATTTTTTAGATTTTTGGAAATGGAACCCATCTAGGTAATTTTGCTAAATTACATATGAATGTATAAGAGGGTATCCTTGTTCTTTTTCTAGATGTCTTTCATATCAGCCGTGTCCTCAGGAAAAAATAAACCATAACTTTACATTAGAAAACTTCCAGTGCTTTCTTCTGAGGACACATTAAAGGCTGTGATTCTCAGAGAGATGTGCACAACTGCTAATTAAAGTCAATGGAAGTTAGATGACTAACTCCCTTAGTTCCCTTTAGAAAATCTGAAGTGAATGTAATTCTCCTATGAACTGTAATGTATGTGCCCTGTAGCCTTTGATAGGTTTAGGTTACACAAGTTACTAATAACATTTTTTTTAACTGACATGGCTTTGTAAAATTATTATTCAGTAAGATTGGTGAATCTCACAAACAGAAACATGAAGACTACTTAAAATCCACATAAATCCATGCATAAGCATAAAAATAAAAATACAAAAACATATATATACATAACAAAACACTCCTCCCCCTCAGGGCTTATGTAGATCATTAGAAATAAAGATGAGGAGAAGAATAAGTTTAGAGCAACATAAGTGGATTTGACTGTAATGAAGTTTTCTCTCTTCTGTCATTCTTCACGTCCCAGCTAAGGGCTGGTCTGACAATCTTTTATAACTCTTTCCCCTTATGTCGCCACACACCTCCAGGACCATATTTGATTTAGGTCCCATGCGTGATATTCCGGGGAACCATAATTAGGTTTCCAACTTACTAGCATACAGCTATTTGTGACACTTCATTTCCCACCAGTTTATATATGTAAATGTGGTTTTTCCATGGGTTACATGTACCAGAAAAACCCTAGAAATCCATTTGTTTAAACTCAACTGTTCTTTTGTGGTCATGTGTTTATCATAACATATGTATTACTGAAGCTCCTATAAACCTTGCAACACTACATCAAATAATTATGCTACATCAAATAATTAAATTTTCAAAATGGAGAGGGGTAACGAGTGATGTTCCCCAAGGGTCAGTACTAGGACCAATCCTATTCAACTTTTTCATAAATGATCTGGAGAAAGGGGTAAACAGTGAGGTGGCAAAGTTTGCAGATGATACCAAACTGCTCAAGATAGCTAAGACCAAAGCAGACTGTGAAGAACTTCAGAAAGATCTCAAAAAACTAAGTGACTGGGCAACAAAATGGCAAATTAAATTGAATGTGGATAAATGTAAAGTAATGCAAACTGGAAAAAAATAACCCCAACTATACATACAATATGATGGGGGCTAATTTAGCTACAACTAATCAGGAAAAAGATCTTGGAGTCATTGTGGATAGTTCTCTGAAGACATCCACGCAGTGTGTAGTGGCAGTCAAAAAAGCAAACAGGATGTTAGGAATCGTTAACAAAGGGATAGAGAATAAGACGGAGAATATCTTATTGCCCTTATATAAATCCATGGTATGCCCACATCTTGAATACTGTGTACAGTTGTGGTCTCCTCATCTCAAAAAAGATATATTGGCATTAGAAAAGGTTCAGAGAAATGCAAATAAAATGATTAGGGGTTTGGAATGGGTCCCATATGAGGAGAGATTAAAGAGGCTAGGAATTTTCAGCTTGGCAAAGAGGAGACTAAGGGGGGATATGATAGAAATATATGAAATCATGAGTGGTATGGAGAAAATGAATAAGGAAAAGTTATTTACTTGCTCCCATAATATAAGAACTAAGGACCACCAAATGAAATTAATGGACAGCAGGTTTAAAACAAATAAATGGAAGTTCTTCTTCATACAGCGCACAGTCAACCTGTGGAACTCCTTGCCTGAGGAAGCTGTGAAGGTTAGGACTATAACAGGGTTTAAAAGAGAACTGGATAAAATCATGGAGGTTAAGTCCATTAATGGCTATTAGCCTGGATGGGTAAGGAATGGTGTCCCTAGCCTCTGTTTGTCAGAGGGTGGAGATGGATGGCAGGAGAGAGATCACTTGATCCTTACCGGTTAGGTTCACTCCCTCTGGGGTACCTGGCATTGGCCACTGTCGGTAGACAGGATACTGGCCTGAATGGACCTTTGGTCTGACCCAGTATGGTCGTTCTTATGTTCTTTATGCTACTTGCTAGGGCTCATGCTAATCACTGTACCTTACTATACCTTAATTAAGCTTATTGCAAACCTATTTTATTTACTTATTATATTTCTATTTCTCTGCTTATATTATAGTATTTCTTAAGCAGTTTAATTTATAACATGTAGATTAACATTTATTTTCACATGTAGACCTCCCAAGATCAGGCCTGAGACTAAAGGTCAGCGATCCACTTAAAATACATTGTACTTCCTTTAAAAGAAGTTGTACCCTCTTTAAATATATTCCTAAGGCTTGGATGAATTAAACTACAAGTCGATATAATCCATGTAAGTGTTTTTATTTGTATGTGGATCTAAAAAATGTAATAGTAATTGTAATGTAATGAGAAAGCAATAACTTGTCTTTCAACAGACCATTGACATATCTAATAATATTTGACACTATGTAGTTGTACAATGTCTTCCATATGTTGGCAGACTTTTACTGTCCAGGAAAGGTCAGTGGATTGGAACTAGTGGATGACAAGGACAGAAGAGCAGAATGTGAGACAGAATTCTACATGTTTGACAGCAGTGGTTGTCGGAACTCTTGAAAAGGCCAATATTCAACTCCCTGATTCTCCCAGGTTGTAGGCTGGGAAGCTGTCTCCATCTATAACAAAGAATAAACAAAGAAGTGATGTGTTACAGAGGTGAAATAGCCATGAGGCAAAATGATAATGGAAAAGACTTAATTAAAGCTAAAATGGTTGATGAAGTGTTTAGAGAAAGACAGCCAAATTAATTCCTGATCCAATTGCATTGTCATTGCTCAGACATCAGTGCTGATCACCCAAGAGTGAAGACACACATACCTTTAGCTGCTTCTCAAAACTTTAGTCCCAGGCTGTGCATATATAAGGCCTTTTGGAGAACGAAGAGCCATATTTACAAAGGTATTAAGCGCCTAAAGATGCAAGTTGGTGCCTAATAGGATTTACAAAACCATCAAAGCAAATTAGGTGCTTAACTGACTTGGGCATTTTTGTAAATCCCATTAGGCTCCAACCTGCATCTTTTGGTTCCTAAATACTTTTGTAAATCTGGCCCCAACACAGTACATCTCCAGGTCTTGGCACCTGGGAGTTATTTTTATCACTGTGCAGCTGCATGAGGCTTGGTCCTGGACTCCCTATTCAAGCATTAACTTCAGGATATGATTTACTTCCTGTATTGCACTCTTATAGTGTATTTTAGCAGGTTGCTATTAAACAGCTGCTCTGTTTCACCTTCATGCTGGCAGCATTCCATCCAGGATTCATAAAGAGGATGTTTTGCAATATTTTGCACTGGTTTACAAACACTTTGGGAACCTTTGGCATGAAATTTTGTACAGATACAAATCATTACCACGAGTTGTGGAATAAGAGATGAATACCAAAGTATCTGGTCTGGTTTGTAGAACCATCCAGATTAAATCTAGATGCTTTTCAGAAGCTTTTCTTAACTTATCTGAATTTGTTGGGCTGGGGATGCAAGTTATCGGTACTTTCTGATTTTGGGTTGTTTTTTTAAAAATGAAAAGAACAGCTGCTCTTTCAACACTGCAGTATTTCTGCCTCAAACCAAGAACTGAAGGTATGTTAACATTCTAATTTAAAGCAAAAGGTAACCATTTTTCAGGTACTAAAAGATTTGAATTCAGTTTGGTTCATGTGTCAGGTAATAGCTTGGGCTGACTCTTATTTTATCTAAACATATTTACTCATCTCACATAAAAAGGCAATTTTCTGGTGTCTGGGAAATCTGGCAGAGCATGATTACAGCACACAGTGGTGTGCTCAGATCCAGTAAGTCTCTCTTATTTCAAGCAGACAACTCACAAGTTTTAGACTGATATCAATAGAGGTTCTCAGACCATTCCAGTGCTACAGTCTACACAAGCAATAACACAGACAGGAGTCAGAAAGATAGTAGATGCCTGAATTCAGTGCCTGAAGAAGGATACTTCGTTAGGTCTTGTCAACAGAGGAATACTTGCAATCACCTGCACAGACGTAAAATGAACTACAAAGTAAAAATGATATTTTGTCATGTGCATGCAGTTGTGTCTAACTAGCCTTTTGTATTTGAAAATGACCGATTCATATATACAATCACAGTGCTTGTACACTCAAATTAGGCGTGCACAGCTGGTTACTATCATCTTTGAAAATCAGAACTTTGGCTTAAAACCAACATAAAGAAGTACTTCTTCACACAATGCACAGTCTGTGTGTGGAAGTCATTGTCAGGGTTTGTTATGAAGGCCAACAGTATAACTGGATTTAGAAAAGAACCAGGTAAGTTCATGACAGATAGGTCGATCAATGACTATCAGCAAGATGGGCAGGGGGACAACCCCAGACATTGGGGATCTCTAAATCTCCAACTGCTAGAAGCTGGGACTGAGCAACAGGATGTATCACTCAATAATTGACCAGTCTTGTTCATTCCCACTGGAGCACCTGCCACTGGCCACTGTCAGAGGACAGCATGCTGGGTTGAATGGATCATTGGTCTGACCCAGTATAACCATTCTTATATTTTTATTATATTAATGTTTGTGCAGTAGGCATTCCAAACATGCCACCCGTGACCTAATGGCTTCAGATATGGAATAAATCAAGTCTTTTTTTAGAAAAGAAGAAAAACGGTGCCCCTCCACCCCTTTGCAGCTAATTATATGAGGTGCACCTGTAAGTGTTTCCTAGCCTTGGATCGAAAGGAAATGAAGTTGTTCAAGTGTGGTGATGTGAAACAGAGAGAGTCGTGTTCAGTTCTGATTAATTATATTTCCCTGTGACCAGAGGTGCTACTTGCAACCTCATTCTTCTTTGTTTAGTTTTTTTCAGTAGTTTGTATGAATCTGTATTACTGACCGTGACTGATAATCAATAAGGCCAAACGGAGTTTAATTAAACTTGCATTTCCTATTATGTCATTGAGTTTCAGGTGGCATTCCCACTGGAAACTACATTCTACCTGAAAGAAACATATGGCAAGTCTTTGAAATCACTCCAAGATGGTTGAAAAAAGATATTCTTTCATTCCAAGTGTTCTCTGACCTCAGAGGCAATGTGGATTAGATTATTCAATAATTGGGAACAGTGGAAAAACAGTAAGCAATTTTTCATAGATTCATAAATTGCTAAAACCGGAAGGGACTATTAGATTGTGTAATCTGATCTCTTGTATAACAGACTATTAAATTTACCCAGTTAATTTGGCATTGACTCCAGTGACAGTGTTTCGCAAAGGCATTCCATCTTGATTCAAAGACATCAACAGATGGAAGATCCACCACTTACGCGGTAGGTTCTTGCAATGGTTAATCTCCATCACTGTTAAAAATTGTGCCATATTTCCGGTTTTATTTGGTCTCGCTTCAGCTATTTGTTCTTATGCCTTTCTCTGCTGGATTAAAGAGCCCTTTAGTACCCAGAATTTTCTTCTTGTGACATTTCTTATACAATGTAAAGAAGCCACCTCTCAATCTTCTTTTTGATAACCTAAACAGAATGAGCTCCTCCTAATCAAATGTGCTCATAATTCTCCTGTTTTGTCAATTAGCCCTTTAGAAGCACTGTTTGTGAATGACCCGTGTTTGCACATATTGAATGTAATCAGGTCATGATCCTAGGACAACTACCAACTTCCAGTTCAGTGATTAATTCATCTTTATCTGTCACAATGAGGCCCAAAATAGTTACCTCATGTTGGGTGCGATACTTTTTGTGTTAGAAGATTATTCTCTAGAGTTTCTAAAAATTATAAAGATATTTTGCTACTTGGACGCATGGGACCACCAGCATATATCTCCCAAATTGAAGGCCGCAATAACAACAATCTTTCTTTCCACACATTACAGATACGTGCTTAAGGAGTAACTCATTGTTGAGTTGTCTGGTTTGATTTTCTAGTCTGTAACAGATGCCTCCCGGAGTTTCTTATTTAGCATATTAATCCCTATGCATTCAAGATCTTGTGGTTGGCAATAATTCTAAAACAAGGTTGCCTCCCATGCCTGTTTTACCCATTCAATAGTTCCAATCATGCAAATCTTCTCACCAGGTTTCAGTAATGCCAATTCTATCAGATTTTTTTTATCAATGAGAATTTCTAATTCCTTCTACTTCTTATCCAGTCTCCTAGTACCCTTCCCTTGTGTTTTTAGTTTAACCTTCTCTGGTGACTCCAACTAGTCTTTCACTGTCCCCACTAACTTTGAGAATCAGGCTTTCCCATTTGTGCTTCCTCCCTCTCTTGTGAATGTGGCCTAATGTCCCACAAAGTCCAAACCTACCAGTTGTAGAGCCAGTGGTTTACCTCCAGTATTTTCTGCCCTTTCCCTTCTCTCACTCATAGGATCAGAAGGATCTCCAAAAAGATCACATGGACTTTCCTCTTCGTAGCTCCCTTCCAAGATCCCTGAAGTCTTCTATAATCTGTATAGTTCCTCAAGATGGATGCTGTGTCATTGGTTCCAATGTGTATCATCACCACTGGAGATTTGCCTACAACATCGTAATCCCAGCCAATCATGTAGAAACATCTTGTATTTTTGCTCCGGAAGACAGCACGCTCTTCTGTTGTCTTTGTGTCCCTGCTGCATTCTCTGACCACTTTTCTTAATATGGAGTCACAGATGATGACTGCTTGTCTTCTTAGGTGGTTGGTAGCTGCTTGTTTTGTACTACAAAGATGACAGTCATGTATGTTCCCTGTAGCTCTCTGTTCAATTCCTCCAGAGACCACTTCTTTCACAGCTGACTTGGTGAGTATCTGATAATAATTCAATACTCCTAGTCAGACTGAATGCCTGCTGGTTTTATTTTTCTAATATTAAAAAAAAATGGTTGTTTTTAACTTTGTGAGAGGGCTTCATTCAGTTTTGAGGGCCTGGCTTTTATGTGACATTGAGATAAATCAGGAGTGTCTCCCTTGAAGGCAATGGACCTGATTCTCCTTTCAATTTAGAAAGTTTTCTATTGTAACTCCATTGACCTCAGAAGAGTTTCTGTTGGTTTACACCAGAGTCAGAAAGAGGAAAATCAGGCTCCATGTATGTTATCAGAGATACTACAAAGCAGAATGAGAATTAGTGCATTTACCCTTCCCCATAAGCAGGGCTGTCCCCACTGGGGTGCGGCGCCCAGGACAAATCAGCCTCCCTGCTAGTCTCCTCGCCGTCCATCCAGCGTGCACCCCCCCGAACACCGCTCTCCTCCTTGCTGCCTGCCTGACTCCTCACCTGCCTGCCGCTCCCCTCACCTACCTGCCACTTCCCCCCTGCTCAGCCTCCTGCCTCCCATCTCATCTCCCCACCCACCTTCTCAACTGAATATTGGGACAAATGGTGCCCTGATCGTACATCAGTCGGGACGCGTGACAAAGAGCTAAATATCAGGACAGTCCCAATTTTATCCAAATGCAGGATCCCCCACAGCGCGGAGCCTGGGACAGTCACCCCGATTCGCCCTACCCAAGGGATGTCTCTGCCCTCAAGTGCACAGTCTTGGAACAGATGACTAGTTGGAAGCTTGTGGCTGCATTTCTTGATGGTTTCAGACACTCTCATTGGTTACTTGTTTGTGCAAATCCATTTACCTAAGAGAACACTATGCACAGATACATTGCATTAGAAGAGAAGCCCGCAGCAAACAATAGAAACAGGGGGATAAGTTCATCCACAGATTTATTTAGGAGGATGAACTCAAAGCTTAAGTTGAGAACTCACCCGTGAGAAATGAGCAACCTGCCACAAACATATAAACTTATCTATGGCAACAACGTTAAAAACAGGGAAGAGGAACAAAGAGAGGCTGTGCAAATGCTTGATTCTTCATATTAAACACTTGATGGGTCAAGGCATACAGTGGACAAAGACCAAAGCATTGCAAATCTATATGATCCCAGGTCCCTTAGACATCATTTAGGCTAGCATTTTCCTTCAGATTTCCCACCAAAACATTGCCATGATGCAGCAGTACCACTAATAGCATTAGTGGGAGTGTTGATGTAGACAGGCTGCTGATGGTTGTCAGCAATTTAACTGCCTTGTCATCTGTTCTGGGTGGAGAACACATCCATATTGCTGTGTAAAAGATGGAATATTCTTGTACTGGAATCACTACAATGTTTGTATTACTCTTTTAGTAAGAAATAGCTTTCTGGAAAAGTCACATATATTTTGATGGGTATGAAACTGACAGGGTTCTATAAAATTACTCTTAAAAACATCTGAGGCAGTAAATAAAGAATGAGCTAGCTTCCACCCATGACCATAGTATCTGAGCTCCTTACACAAAAAGTCCATAGTAGTACATGGAGTCTCTAGTTCTTCTCTCTTTTTGGGGTGAAAACTCTGCTTGGGAGTTTTTGATTTTTGTGTTTTATGGGGTTTCATTAATTTTTGGGGGTAGCTATTTGGGCAGATGAAGCTATCGTTGTGAATGTCATTCTTGTTATGGTGGAAAAGGTTTTTATGAAAAAGAAGGCTTTGCAGTGACATCTTAAAAATGGAGGGATAATTGCTATGAATAGTCATTTTAATCCAGAGATAACTATTGGTTCAGCTGCATGCATGACAACTTCTGTGTGATTGCTTTCCACCAGTGTTTGAAATCGTGAGCTTTTCTATCAGGGATCCTCACAAAAAGTGCAATGAATGTTCACTGAATGAGAATTTTGAATCTACACTTGACTGTAATATTCACAAGTTCAACTGAGTGGCATAATTGCTTCAGTGCTGAGTACAATGGGAACTGACAGCCTGAAGCTGAGAGAAGCTGCCATCAGAGTAGGCAGGGAGGTGATGATGGACTTAGAGAACAGCATCATTGCAGCCGCCTCCAGGGCTGCCACAAGGCCAGCAGTAACTTGAGACAGGTGACACTGCCTGGAACTGTCTCATCCAAACCAGGACTGTTGTCAGCTCTGATCTTTAGATTCCAAGGTCACCAGTCCAGTGCCTTTCATCAGCGTTTAAATTTAAAGTGGAATAAGAAAAGAAATGTATGATTCAACTTAGGCTAGAGCAATATTTGACTCTATTACCCTTATTTATAAGTGTAATGCATGTACAGATACTGTGCTGATGAGCTGGGTATAAAGATTTGTACTGAATAGATTATCATGGAATATATTTTCTCCTGGTTAGTGTACCTTATACACTCTGTTTAACCCTTTGGGCTAAGTATCCCTGTCATGGTTCCACATGCAGAGCAGCTACTTAATTCTGCTGGTGTTTTGTGCAAAACCCCATGTCAGAATATGGACTGCAGAAGGGTTGGGGAGAGGGACGGGAACACATTGGTGAAGGAGAACTTGACTTGCAATGGCATCTAACAGCTGTATACTGTCCTGGATGCTGCAGGAAGAAAGACAAGGCACCAGGAACTTTATTAAGTAGCACACCTGGGAACTGTCTGGAAATACCTCATACAGTTCAGGTCACCCTTCCTGTGTAATCCATTCTACCTGCTGGAGAGCTGCCAACAGCCACCCAGCCTGTTAATCTGGTCTGAGAAGCATTGCTGAGACCCCTCTACTCTCCTTCACCTGAGGGTTGAGGGGGGTTGTCACCTTGCTGTACCAGATGCTAGGAACCCCAATGCCATTTCCCACCCCCTTTAGGAGATGCCTTCTCCTGGTCAGCTTCTAGCTGTGGTTTATCAGGGAACTAGAAGCCTTATTGAACAATTGTCTGTGCTGGATACCTGCCAAATTAGCACAAAAATGAATTTTCCAACTTAACCTACCCTTTGGGTCCTTGGACTGCTGAGAACCCCACACTGCCCAGGTTAATCTTTGGATAAGGAAAAATTCCTTCCCAGCCCCTAAAACATGACCAGTGGGATGGCCCAAAGATCCAGTCCTACTCTAATCCCAAAGGAAAGAGAAGGAGAACTTTCCTTTCTGCTTAGAATGACCCTACTAGAGCAGGGAGAACATTTTATAATTTCTCCCTTTAAGTGCATGGGAGCCAATGAGCTTTTGTTGTGCCCTTGTTTCTTACCAATTAGCCCAGAGCATTTCCTTCCTCAAGACCATGAAGGGACTGCATACCTCCATGCAATGGAGGGTGCGATGTACTCCTTGAAAAGGGAGCAAGGATTTTCTTTTCCCTGCTGGCCCAGACACAGCCCCCAGTCAACTTATAAGGCTGTGGGCAGACAGGGTGCATTGTATATAGCTCCACTCGCACAACACTTTCTGCAAGTGTAAAGCGACACTGTTGGCAAAGTGCTATGTTGAGATGTGACAGCATTTTAGTGCTTTCTGAAACAGTACTAAATTCAGAGTAATAGCTGTAAAGCAATAGCAAAAATAGAACTGTGAGCATTAGTAATCTTTATAACAGAAGGGCACTCAGGGAGCCCCAATCAAGGATCAGAGTCCCATTGTAAGGGCTCTTTGCAAATGTAGGGTTTTGTTTTGTTTTTAAATCATGGCCTTGCTTAGGTCAATGGGGTCAAGATTTCACCCACAGCCCTTACCCCAGAGAGTTTACAAGATTTATGGCAAGACATACAAGGTGGATGAAATAGAAAAGTAGGTGGAGAGAGAGAGTGAGGCTGGAGTAATGGTAAAACAAGCATGTCTTGGTGTAATCATTAGCAGGCTCCAGTTGCCTGCCTAGCCTTTGTCATAGTAGTTGATTAGTAAGAAATGCACTTACATTTTATGTGACAGAACCTTGGCTCCATTGATTTAATATAAGGCTTTACTCATGGTGTACCAATATCATTCCTGATACAATGAGATATATACCAAGAATGTATTCAGTCCCTTAATTTTAAGAACACAGTTAGCTTATTATTCAAACTGCAAGGGAAGCTAAGATACTGTGGTGCTAGGCAGAGTATCTACAAAGGTAGGTGGACAATATGGGTTAGCACTGTTTAGAATGACCATGACTGTGTACGTTGTATTTACATAAATTCTGCAATATACCATAAAGTGTGTCCCAGTCAGTAATGTATATCAGCACTGCCCCTCTTGAAAGCTCTGTTCTGAATGCTGCAGAACTTCAAAGAAATATGTGGCAGTTCATATGTGAAGTCTTAAATGCTGAAAGGTCATGAATTGTTGCTCATGTGGGCATTGTGCAGCTCAGAACACAGGAAGTCAGTGGTGGCTGCATGAGGCAGGGAATTTAGTGGCTCTTAAATGATGGCCTCTTGGAAAAGTTGCTCTGATGGGCATCTGCCACTAGGAATAGTGGAGCATCTTTATGGCTCGTGGGCTGTGTGTAGACTGAGCCATAGTCTGTTCACACAGCCCCCAAAAGGATGATTATTTCTCTCAATATGTATTGATTGTGTGAGGAGCATGCATAAGGGGCTGGTTTGGGATATAACACAGGCACTCATTCATGCTGCCTATGTTGTCTGTATTTTAACCTGTTTGGAGGTCTGTTATGTGGCAGCTAAAACATTGCCCTCCAAATGGAAAGTGAGGTATTTTTATGATTGTTTTTCTAAGCATGCCAAGTAGTCATGTTCGCAGAGAAAAGAGTAGAAAAGAAAAGATAAATGCATCTGGCAACGTGAGAGACCAACTCCATTGCCATCTACATTTAAAGCATGCCATGCATCACGTGGCTGTTACAGAAGGCATTCTGAAGAGCAGTTCAAGGGCTGTAAAACACTGGGAAAGCTTGAGTGAAATACAGATATCCTTTTAGCAGGGAGTCATACCCTATCCACAGCTATCTCTTGACCTGAGATCACCAGCTTCTGTAGGAATGCTATCCTTCTCTGCACGATGAATAAATGATCAGATAATGCTCCATTTAAAATATAATGGAGGAAGAATTGATTAAATCTGCTGGACAAAATATTGGCTGAAAATTCTAAGCAGGGAAGTAAGTTTCCGATGTTTCTCAAGTGTCTTTTCTGAAGGTGAAAATGTTGTGACTGGGGAGTAATGGGCATTCTACCCCTTTCCACTGTCATGTGCTGCAGGATATGAACAATATTTTCCCCCGTCTTCTAAGAATTTGTAATAAAATTCCAAATCCAGCCATTCATATGTGGTGGCTCTTTAAATAAAGCATTTGCTCTTGAATATTTCATTAAATAAAACATTAGCTTGTCAATATTTCATTAACCCCCAGCATTTCTATGCCAGCTAGACTAACAGGAGGTATTGTGTTGCACTACCATGATACTATATAAAAGAGTCCGTATGTAATTGGAGCAGTTTGTTCAGCAGTAAAGAGATCTGCATGAACAATTTCTCTGTGATGTTTAATGGTTTCTGCTCTCTGAACGTGTGGGTGTGATGGGGAGAGAGAAAATGTGTACTGCCTTGAGCTGATGGTTTAATTCAGGGACACTCTGTAGGACTGCTGCATGCCCCTAGATTTTTGTTGACCCTCAGCAGGGTTCTGACTGACTGAGCCAAACTGCAGAGGGCAGTTGGACAGAGACCAATCCTACTTATGCACAGCCTGCACCCTGCACGGTCTCATGTTGTATGTTCATAGCTAAAATCCTAAAGACTCAGTTAATACATCTAATGTGCTGGTCCCGCTCCATGGCAGGTGTGGAAGCAGGGTTGGACCCTAAGGGAGTTCTGAGGCAGCACAGGGACAAAAGAAGGCTCTTTGCACTCTCACACCCCCAAACATGCTAGGTTCACGCTCTGAGAACTGGATCCATAGAAGCGAACACAATTTATGCATAATGAAAATACTTCTGGAAAGCAGGATGTTGCTTTTCAAAGGCCATGTGCTCTCAGAAAAACCCGTCTATGCCGTGGGACCAAGGGAATCTTCCTAGGCGAAGTGCTGTATCCTGTCAGCTGGCAGCCTATGTAAGTTTTGATTTGTGTATGTGTTACTGGTTTTGTTCTATAGCGGTATACTCTAGTGATGATTGTGGTGCCTGCAGGATGTAACACGTGGCAGTAGAAATGGAAACTTACAGTGAACTACGGAATATTTCACAAGTCAACACTTACGTTGTAGCCATGGGTGGCTGGGTAGACAGCAAAGCTATCAGAACCAAGATAGGGTTTGTAGCCAGCCCATTCCCAGACATCAGTATTGTGAATGTGGTTTTGCTCAAGGAAAATGTACCTTTCAGATCCTCAGGTGGAAAATCCAGTTTCTATTCTGTGCCATTGTAAAAATAATGTATTTTTGCTCAAGCCGTCTGTAGCAGGGTGGTCACCCACTCCGGCTCTGAAAGGATTAAAGCTGGCCCAGAGAGAGTGCTGGGCTGTGAGAAAAGGCTAGGCTGGTTGGAAAGGCAGCCACAGCTGGGGTCACGGCCCAATCGGCCGTAGCTGACCCTATAGAAGGCCAGTGAGCCAGGAGCTTAACAGTCTCCAGGCTGGGAGGGAGCAGGGCCTGGCTGCCTGCAGACAGGATACCTGAGGTGGAACAGTGCTGAGGGAATAGACAAGGGAGCTGGGGAGCTCCAGCCTAGCAACTCCCCAGGATGCAGGCCTGAAGTGAGGCCTAAGGAGGGTACTGGGGGCTAGACAAAGGCAGCTGGTCCAATCCCCCCTTTGCCTTTGATGACTGGCTCTTACACTGCAGTCTGCCATAGGGAGCGGAGGCTTGATGACTGGCAGTAGCCCTAGACTGGGGCATGGTGGGGATTAGAGGGTTGGGGGTTTTCCAGGGAGGGGAGACCCAGAGGCAGAGTGTGGGGGTGTTGCCAAGGGGCAGCACCCCAGGAAAAAGGGCACTGGGGTTCAGGAGGGACATGGGGGCCAGTGGACAGTGAGACACCATCCTGCAGAGGGTGCTCTGAGGTGGAAGAGCTAATTCCCAGACAGGCAGAAGGAGGTGCTGCCGGGTGAGTCATCACATCACTACACCATCAATTCAGGGGTTACGTTTATGGATGTGATTAGAAAGGCAGGGATTTCAAGAAATATCTGATCCAAACTGGGTATGTTTCTGGAATGCTAGTTTATGCAGCAGATTATCTGGTATGATTTAGTTGGGATTGGTCCTGCTTTTGTCCAGCTTTGAGCCGGGGGTTGATGATCTCCTGAAGTCCCTTCCAACCCTGATATTCTATGATTCTATGATTAAATCTTACGCAATGCAAAGAGTTGCACGGCTAATATTTTCTACTCGCCTATAAGATGCTGTGATGGATGGTGCTGCATGCCCAGCTAACTCCACAAAAAGAAGCAGCATGCTCGTATGTGTAGTGATGGAATTTAATGGATTTAACTCTTCTGTGTACTAACATGCCTTAAATATCGTGGCAATTCAAGGGTCACTGCAGCCACAGTAATTAGGCATGTCGTGGCAATGGCCAAGCCTCCCTCAGCTCCTGTTTGGGAGCTGTTTAGCTGTCTCTCTCTCCCCTCTCACAGACTCCGAGTGGTATATTCCCTTCAGTGTTCCCTGGAATTGAGGTTGGCTGAAAAGGTCATAGGAAAGTTTAGCAGAGAAGGAGAGTGTGGGTTAGCACCTCTGAAACTGAAGGAAGGTGCGGGGAAATTGGAATTTGGATACTCTAGGGATGCTCGGATAATTCAGGCACAGAGCAATGGGTGGTGGTCATAACTTGCCTTACCATAGTGTCCAGAGGCTCCAGTGATGACTGAGTCTTATTTCACTAGGCACAGTAAGTATAGGCAGTGCCTGCCCTAAAGAATTCTATCTGGAGCTGGCCTAATGGGCCCCAAGAGAATGCAGGAAGAGAAGAAGGGGGAGAGCAGTAGTGAAGTATCAGTCATGATTTGATGAAACCATTGGCAAATCCAGAATATAGCTTTCTCTAAAATAAAAAAGCAAAGTCCCTAGAGCGTCTTAACTGTTCAGTTAGGGCCTAGCTCCAGGCAGGGACGCTGCAGAATCCCCCTGAAACTCTGAGACCAAAAAAGTAGATAACAGAGTTTTTGCTCTATTGAGTTTTGCAGGGAGGAGGCTCTGTTAGAGAGGCATTAACTGTTTCATTAATGTCAGCTACTAAGATATCTCAACAGGTGATGTTAGTATAAACAAAAGACTGGATTGTGTCTTGGACAGGGTGCATCCATGTGAAGGAGTAAGAATTCTCCCCGTGGGGGCCTCTACACCTCCAACTTGGGGCCAGCCACATGGGAATAAGAGGGAGCTTCATTCCGGTTTATTCTTCTTGGAACAGATAGGGAATGAGTAGATTTAAGACCTTATGTAATGGGTGGAAGTAAACTTTAATACTTCTCTCCCCTCCCCTTCTACCAGGTCAGCATACTGAAACAAGGACCCAAGGTGACCTTATTTGCTGCTGATATAGGCCAGCAGCAAACAAATCTGCCTGGAAGCAACGGGAAAGCAGGGTAGTAATTTTGCATCCAGGGGTACCTCTGAGTCACTGTGCTTCCTGGGATGCTACAGTTAACACACCTAAAGTCACAAACTAGCCTAAAACAAATTAGAGTTGAAATTTAGAAGTCTACAAAGTATTCATAATAGTAGGTGAGTTTTTAATTTGCTAATCTTCTCGACTCTTTTTATGGAAGCTGATGTACTCTTATCAATAACTACAATGGAGTCATTGTGTATGCGCTAAAATTACTTCAAAGAGATGTTCAAAGCATTGCACAGGAGAGAAGCATACATTAAACATATCCTAACATTTCCTGGAAAGTTTATGAAAACCTTCGTGGTTAGAAATAATACTGCTTATGTACCACATTTTCTCTATTTTTCTTCCCCTGTTTTTTATGACTAGGGACAGTTGTGAAATAGCAGGGGATTTTTTACTTAAAGCTGATCTGTTCTCATTGCATATTCCTCAGATGAAGTCAATCCACCTTTAGTGATGATTAGTTGCTGCAGAGATGATTGATGTCACAGACAGAGCACTGTGTCTTCAAAAGAAAATAAGTGGTAGATCAAGACTCCTTTAGATTCCTCCTTAAGACTCACTTCTTTAAATTAATGCTCAGACACTGACCTTCTCTACAATGCTCCTGCCCTCCAGAAAGATATTTCTTCTACCAGTTATAAATGCAACATATATATATATATATATATATGCCAGGCAGAGAACAAATGGGTATTTCAGCTGAATTATTTTAACTTGAGATCAACACGATAGAACAAAAGTAAAGTCTTTAGGAAAGAGCATGAAGTGTGCTTCTCTACTATAACTGCTCCTATATGAACACAACATGGCTGCCTTTCTAGACTCTAGAAGAGATTTCAAGATACAGCACATAGAAAGCAAAGTCAAAACATTTTTCATAATTAAACACACTATGATATATGGAAGAGGAAACTAATAAACAGTTAAATAACAAATCAGATTTTAAAAAAATGTTTCCAAGCAGTAAAGGTCATACCAGAACACCACTATCTACTAATTAAAACCAAGGAAAGACATCATATAATCTATAAGCAGACCTATCTCTAAAATGATGATTTTCCCAAAAAGTTTTCCATCTAGCACTGGCAGCAATTAAAACACTGGTGGCTAATAAGGTTTAGTATGTATCTATCACATAATATAGCACTTTGAAAATTTAGCCTTTAGAGTAGAAATAATAAGCCTGTTATGTCTTCCTGTCAAATGAAAAGTAAGGAAAAGAGAGCAACATTACATTTGATTTAGCTGAACAGTTCAAATAAATATGTACAAGCCGACTGAAGGAGTTTAAAATGGAAATTTTAAGGCTAACAGACAGCTACTATTTACCCCCCTCCTTGTGTCTACGTTGCCGGCCGTGTAGGTAGGCAGTTGAAGTTATACCCAGAAGAAAGTCAGTAATTATGAGATTTATCTTTTAAAAACAAGAGCTGCAGATAGTTGCAGGAGCAAGTACTTTGTGTGAAATAAGCATAGGGAATACACACACTCCTAGTAAAGAAGACTGGAGGGCTTTTCATTTATCACACTGACAAACAGCTGTGCAAGCAAACTGTATCACAATGCTTTATCTAATCGAAAAAGATGCCTTTTTCTTTTTCTGCATCTGTTCTTAAATGGCCCATTTGTATTCATTTAAAAAGCCACTACCATGCTACTTGCTTGGTGTAGTTATTTAGAGCAATTTACAGGTTTCCATAGAGGTCAGTACATTAGACTGAGAATTAAGTGGTTATATTGATGATTATAATGGGAGCCACATTTTTTTCATTTCAACCGTGCTCTGGCATATTTTAGCAATGTGAAAGAATATTGACTTCAGATAAAAATTTTCAGGTGTAAATGAGCATTAATTATACAGCAGAAGGTGCATGGATGTATAGTGAGTTCTTTTGAATTTTTTTTAAACCAATGTTATTGGCTGATGCGAAATTGCTTATGATGCTAATGATATTTAGAAAAATTATTTGGCTCTTTTTAAATTATGAGCAATAATGTCAATGTTTATGTGGATTGGGACATCTGGCTCTGGTGTATATTAGAGTTACATCAGCTAAATTTGTGTAATTTTTTAAATTGACATATAATCAAATATTTAAAAATAATAGGAATTTTAGGGAAAAACCCCACTTCAATGAGTTTTCTATAAATATTTCTGTTCTGTAGTGGAGAAAAATAATATGGCTAAATTTAAATGTATATATCTAGGAACAAAGAATTTAGGCCATTTCTGGAAAGCAGTTACTGTGAAAAAGATTTGGGGATTGTGGTCAATATTCAGCTGAACATAAGCTCCCACTGTGATGCCATGGCCAAAAGAGTTAATGTTATCCTGGGATACATAAACAGTGGAATCTCGAGTAGGAGGAGAGGTTATTTTATCTCTGTACTTGTCACTGGTGCGACCACTGCTGGAATACTGTGTCCAGTTCTGGTGTACATGGTTCAAGAAGGAGGTTGATGAATTGGAGATGGTTCAGAGAAGAGCCATAAGAATGATTACGGGATTAGAAAACATGCCTTACAGTGATACTAATTAATTTAACCTTAATCTTACCAAAGAGTAGCTTAAGGGGTGACTTGGTTAGTCTGTAAGTATCTAAATGAGGAGCAAATATTAAATAATGGTCTCTTCCATCTAGCAGAGAAAAGTATGGCATGATCCAATGGCTGGAAGTTGAAGCTACACAAATTCAGACTGGAAATAAGGCATAAATATTTAGCAATGATGGCAAATTGTTCCAATGATTAATTACAAAGGGTCATGGTGGATTCTCCACCAGTGACAATTTTTAACTCAACATTGGATGTTTGTCTTAAAGCTATACTCTAGGGATTAGTTTGGGGAAGTTCTAGGATCTGTGTTAAACAAGGGGTCAGATTTTTGTCTTGATAGAGGCATGGAATTGACTTCCATATAGAGAAGATTAGGATGATTATTTAGTAGAGGAGACAAGTAAGAGCTGACATGAAGATTAGGAAGATTATTTAGTAGAGGAGACAAGTAAGAGTTGACATGACAGAGGTATACAAAATAAAGAATAGTAAAAAATCACTCCAATTTATCCTTTTGCATAATGCAAGAGCAGGGGACATATCATGAAGTTGAATGGCAATAGATTTAAAGAAGTGACAAAGAGTCCTGTGGCACCTTAAAGACTAACTGAAATTTTTTCAGAGCATGAGCTTTCGTGGGCTAATACCCACTTCGTCGGATGGAT
>ML677332.1:75933599-76138004 GCA_007922305.1 Dermatemys mawii
TGGTTGGCAGTGGTGGGATGAAATTTTGTGAATCTAAAAAACAGAATTTTGCAGAAAGCAGTTTAAATTTCCACAGTTACTGAGAACAAGCAGTTTTTCTCTAAGGTAAGAATGCTAATGACCTCTCAGCAAGAACAAAGCAGGTAATTGTGCTGAGATAAACACCACAGGGGGTCACTCTGGTGAAACTTGTTCTTCAGGTTTTGGAGCTGTAGATAGCTCCACGCTTTGTCTTTTTCAGCTGCCTGAGGGCAGAGAGCTGAAGTTGTTTTTTTTTTTTTTTTGAGAGGGTTTTCTCCTGCTGGATAGCAGTGAGTATCCCAGGTTTGCAGTTAAGAGTTTAATAGGCTCATTAAGTGCTAGGTAACCATCCCAGGAGTCCCTGGGGAGCGGGAGAAACTGGCCAGTCCAGTTTTCTGAGAATCAGGGTAGGGGGTCTTTCTCCCTCTGCTGGTAGGATTAACACCCTGCTGCAAGAATTTCCAAGTGATATAAGAAATTTTTGTTTAATTTTCAGTTAGTAAGTTAAACACAGAAAGATTAAAATGACAGGAGGTAAGGGCCAAAAGGATTTAGAATTAGCCAAATTCCAAGCTGAGGAGAGACAAAGGGAACATATGCGAGAGATGGAGAGAATGAGGGAAAAACGCTTGGAGCAAGAACTAGAGGAAAAGCGCGCAGATGCTGCACACCGGAGGAATATGGAGATGAAGGAAAAAGAGAGACAGCATGAACTGGAGTTACAAAAGGCACAGGCTGTGCAGAATATACCAGCCCCGCCTAACAACCCTTCTCCAGGTACCGCTTTCCATCACAGGAAATTCCCCACCTACAAGGCAGGTGATGATACAGAGGCCTTCTTAGCCAATTTCGAGAGGACCTGTTTTGGGTACAGCCTCCCTGAAGACCAGTACATGGTGGAGCTGAGGCCGCAGCTCAGTGGACCCTTAGCAGAGGTGGCAGCAGAAATGCCTCAGGCAAACATGAACAGTTATGAACTTTTTAAAAAACAGGCCCAAATCTGAATGGGGATAACACCCGAGCATGCCCGTCGGCAGTTCAGAGCCCTAAAGTGGAACCCGGACATGGCTTTTTCCCAACATGCCTACCACATTGTGAAAAATTGGGATGCCTGGATATCAGGAGCAAAGGGTAACTTTCATGAAGAGCTGTCTTTCCTAATGCAAATGGAGCAGTTCTTAGAGGGTGTTCCTGAGGAAATAGAAAGGTACATCCAAGATGGGAAACCCAAAACTATAATCGAGGCAGGGGAGATTGGAACCAGATGAGTGGAGGTGGCAGAGAAGAAAAGACCGCCTGGCAGTGGGAGTGGATCCCAGAAGGGACAACCCGGGACCACATCCTATCAGAAGGGGCAGCCCCAAACTCCATCTACATCCCAAGGAAAACCCCAGACACCTCATCGTTCCACCCCACCAATCTCCAGCAACCAACCTCGGCCCAGTGACCAGTCAGCTGGGCGATGTTTTAAATGTAATGAGCTGGGGCATATTAAGGTCAACTGCCCCAAGAACACCAACCGAATGCTGTGCATTACCCTGAAGTCACACCCAAGGTCCGCAGGCCCAGATACCTCCCAGATACCCTCAGAGCGATGGGAAACTGTGAGAGTGGGCAGAAAGAAGGTTACAGCATGGAGGGACACTGGAGTTCAGATGTCACTTATCCACCAATCCTTAGTGGACCCCAAGTTAATCAACCCAGAGGTTAAAGTGACTATTCAACCCTTCAAGTCAAACTCTTTCGACTTACCTAGAGCCAATCTACCTGTCCATACAAGGGCTGGTCCGGAACGTGGACTTTGGCAATCTATGATGATTATCCCATTCTCATGCTGCTGGGGGATGATCTAGCCAATCATGTGAAGCTAGCCAAGAGGGTGGGAATGGTCACCCGCAGCCAGGCTAAGCAAGCTTGCACACCTATCCCTGTTCATGAGCCTTCCATCAGGGGCCCAACTGGGTTACCAGAGACCCCAATGACGATGGTGGAGCTGGATTCCCTGCCCATGACTGAAACAGCAGTAGAGGATCCAGTCCCAGAGACCCAGCCAAAGTCTCTGCCAAAGTAAGGTAGTCAGGAAGTTTACCTTCTTTTTATCACTTGGAGGGTTTTATCACTTGGAGGGTTCTCAGAGGTGAGTGTTGGCTGGGTGCTTCTTGATAGTGTAAGATTCAGCAGAGATATCAACAGTGGGAGAAAGTTGCCTTGGGGGAGAGGTTTGGGTTCTTGATTCTTTTGTTGATTATGGTAGATGCTGTTCTATTGATGGTTATAAGGGATTTATTCCTTTCTTTTTTTCTTTTATTAAAACCTTTCTTTTAAGAATCTGACTGCTTGTTTTCCATTGTGTAAGATCCTGGTTTTGGATTGGGCACGTCTCGCAGGATCAGGCGAGGCTTTTCTCTCAAGCTTCCCAGGGAGGGAATAAGTTTGGGGGTTTTGTGGAAAGAGGAAGAGGGCTTCAACTGGCCCATGTCCAATAGTTGTTTGAGACATTCTCACTTGATGGTGGCAGCATACCAAGTCCAGACACAGAAGAAGTTGTGTTCTGGGGAAAAACATTTTAACCCAAGCTGGTAAAATAAGCTTGGGGCGGGGGAGTTATTTCTTTTTTCATGCAGGTCCTCACATCTGTACCCTAGACTTCAGAGTGGGGAGGAAATCCTGACAAGCCTCTACACATTTAGGTCCACATTGCGATATCTCTTACTCACACTGAGTAGTACTTGACTCCAAGCATAGTTCATTGAAATCAAAACTGACCCATTGCCTTCAATGGGCAATATATACATTTTTTACATTTCCTCTTTTGTATTTTTATACTACTTGGCATTATCTCACTTACTGAGCTAAGCAAGTATATTGAATTGTCCAAAATGTATTGTTTAAGGTCTTCAACCTGAAAAAATATATACACTTTTTTAAACTTTGCATGGGATTACTAATAGTAGATTTGCATGGGATTACTGATAATGCATAAAGTTAAGCCGGTGTCTAAGTGTTTGCAGCATTTAACTGAAATATTGTTAACATAGAAAAGCATAGGTTTTGTACTGTTTTCAATTTTGCTCATAAAACATGACATTTCTCGTCTTAGTAATGTAAGCAGTGTCAAGAATGAGATATATTCTGACATCTGGTGGCGAACTATGGGTATTGCAGTGAGTTATGGAAAATAACTTTGGGGCTGATCTTTGCGCCTAGCTTGAGCCCACAGCAGCCCACATGGCCACTTCGGCTGATATGGGACCCCCAGTTTCTCTGTTATTGGGGCAGGAAATATAAAGTGATGTTACCCTGATTTTGTGAATGAAGGACTGTGGACACATACTTGGCCCTTGTTATGATGGAGGGACTCGCCATCATCTAGGTAGCACTCACTGGGCAAGGGTCATGCGTTTCAGAACACTCTGAGGTTGAGAGAGGCTGGGGACAAGCATCTATACCTTTTGGTGAGGGCTTTGTCTGGGGGCCCCACAGGCCTATTGCACTCTGCCTCTCTCCACTGTGGAATGTCAGAGTTAAATTTTCCTTCCATTAGGAGTCTGGGTTCAGGCTGCTAAGCTGAAATCACTTTAGGCTCACAGGTGCACCTGCATTAAGGCTCCCCTGCTATATGCTGAAATCACCTAAGAGCTAAAGAAATCACTGACCACTGTCTCAAGTTGGGGAGCCTGAAAATAGTGCAGAGGGGCTGGTGCAGCCGAGCTGTCTGTGTGTTGGCTAGCAGGATGGCTAGCGGAGTGACTGGTGCAGCAGAGCAGTCTGTGTGTAGGCTAGCAGGACGGGCTAGCGGAGTAGTTGGTGCGGCTGGCGGAGTGACTGGCGCCACAGAGCAGTCCATGTGTTGACTAGTGGAGCCATTTGTGTTGCTGACGGAGTGACTGGCACCGCAGAACTGTCCGTGTGTCGGCTAGCAGGACGGGCTAGCAGAGTGACTGGCGCTGCAGAGCGGTTCGAGTATCGGTGAGCAGAGCACTTCGTGGGATGGCCAGCAGAGCGGATTGCAGTGAGGGCTGCAGTGGAACCCCACAGAGAGGCGGCGCAGTCAGCCTTGGACCATGTAAGGTGCCCCTTGCCCTACCCTCCATTTCCACCCAGGCTGGGAGGTAAGACTCTGCCGAGTGACTTTTGAACTCTGCACTGACCAAGAACAGAGACTCTTGGGCTGCTGGACTTTTGGGACTATTGAGTGACTTTTTGGGGTTGTGGAACTCAAGAGCCAAAGGGAAGGCCACGGCCTATTTGCTGGGAGGGGGCTCCTGGTTCATGGTTTGGTTTATTAACCTTGTTTGTGGTGTTTCCCCAATATTATGCCACATTGGTTCTCCCTGTTATTAAAAGGCTTTTGGTACACTCAGACTCTGTGCTTGCGAGAGGGGAAGTGTTGTCTCTTACAGACCCCCAGAGGGGTGGTATATGGTTGTCCCAGGTCACTGGGTGGGGGCTCGAGCTGGTTTTGTATTGTGCTATTGGAATGGAACCCCTGGATATTGAACCCGGCCCTTGTTGCTGCCAACTCTGATGAGCAGAAGGGTTACAGTAATATGATGGAATTGGCTTACACTGGCCTTTAACAAGTAATGAATATGTAAAAAACAAAGAAAGAAGAAATTCTGGTGAGCTATAACCAAGAATTTTAGATACACTCTTCTATTTACATAATACATTATAAAGTTATAAGGCTGTCCTCTTGGAGTAAAATAAAATAATCTTTGTGAGTAAACATTTTATTCTACCTGATGCTAACGTAAATCTAGTTGTTTCTGGTTTCAAGTACTAAAGACTTGCAATTGCTTCTGGGTTTAGCCATCTTGGAAATTACTAAAAGTATAAAACAGACACATGATATGTACACAATTGTTATACAAATGTTTGATTTTTCCTAAAGAGAAAACTACTGTAAAGACCTTTGAAAATGCTTAATTAATTACATTTTTAATTATTTGTAAAATCTATTTCAGTGTAGCTCATTTAGGTTCCAGTACAGAAACACTTATCAAGCATATGAGTAATCCCATTGCAGTCACAGCTTCTTCAGGGAAAATCCATGTCCTCTGATAAATTATTCAATACATACTGTTAACTGCTGAGTTCAGTAGGGCTACTCACATGCTTAAAGTTGAGCAAGTGTGTCAGCACTTACAGAATTGGAGCATTTTTTCTTGTGAATATTCACAAGTATACATCTAGGGATACTGTCTTTTCAAAGAAAGAAAAGCCATATCTTTCTATTTATGACAGAGCTCAAAATTTGTTTGACAAGTTTAACCATGATTATGAATGATTTATCACTTTGTATAATTATTTTGGCATAGTTATCTAGTTTCATTACAATTTTGTTTTTGCACACATGTTACAGAGCACTTTTGGAAAGAATGCAAACTTAAGAGTTTGGAGTATAGCTTTACTAAAACAACTAAGAAGAAAAGGTTCGTTTTTCACTTTCCATGTATTTTGGAACCTGAACTAATAAGCAGTATCTCTTGAATAATTTATCAAAGGACAAAGATTTTTCTCTGCACAAATACTGTGTCAATAAAAACAGTGTTTTGTTCACATAGTCATTTCACTGGTCAACCAGTTATTTCATTTTCCATAAGCTAAGTATTCAAAAACAATTGCTGTCCTACACAATATGGTACATGTCATTAGTTTCTCCAGTCAATCAAACCACATTTTGGAATGCACAAACTATTCCCTTGCATTCACACTTGTTACATTTTATCCCACCTTTGTGGCACTTGTGTTGAATCTACCACTTGACATTTTCCAGGTGAAAGAGCAGATTTACAATATTTCTGATCCATATTGGCTTCATATCAAAATTTCATCACGTTTGTTTTGCAGTGCAGCAAAAATAAATAAAAAATAAATTTTATATCTGATATTTCAAGAGGCCTATTTCATCCGCATAAGTTCTGCAATTTTAAAATCTCCTAACACCATTGAAATACACAATCAGATCCTTATCTGTGTAAGCTGATATAGCTTTGTTCATGTCAAAACAAATCTACATCAACACTGATTAGGCTGAGTAGTTGATTTAGTTGAGCATCTTGCCTGTAATTTTTATATATAATTAATCATGTGGTTGTGACATTATATTCTATACTGCAGCATATGAACCTGAAGGGCCTATGCAGAATATAAATGCAGCAGCCCCTTAAGCACTGCGTAATCATGAGCCAGACCATAATTTATATAGTCTAGAACTTATATAGTAGATATTCATAATTTATTATATGTATAATTTATTATATACTAAACTATATATTTTAGAAAACCCTCCACCAGGATCTGTCAGCACTTACACATTACTAACACATAACTGAAGCTGTTAATTATTTCCACTTGCATCAGACTGAAAATACAGTACTTCCTACCAGTACTTCTTAAGGGAGATTAAAGATTGTTGTTGGTTTTCCTCTCATGAACTAAAAATGGAAACATCACCCAATTAAAATTGAAAATCTGCTTCTTATACAGGTTCAATATGCAATTTTCATGACCAATTGCCCTTTCATTTACATCAGTGTAAGCAAAGAGTAATTCCTGTCATAGCCATGGAATTACATTAGTGCAATACCAGTGTGAGGAGAGATTCAGGCCCACTGTTTTTATTTCAAAATGTATATATTATAACCAAAATCTAAATCTGAGTATGAATCAAAACCGCACACGTGAGCATGCCAAAAACTCATAGTAGAGGGACAGAGGAAATTGGAGGGACATGATTTGGACTGGACTTTTGACCAACATGACCTATATGTGCATAATAAGACAAAGCAGAATCCCAACGCAGAAGTCCCCAAAATTTGTTTGTACATGAACCCAGATCTGATCTTTGCAGGCCTGGCTAAATCAATTGATTTTAGTAGCATCTTGCTGTACTGAGGATTAAATTGCAGTGATCTAAATAACAATTTTACACATCGATTTGAAATTCCATTGTGGGTATTTTGCACATTTTCAGTAGGACTATAAGAAGACAGCCAACTTTCATTGGATTATTTTCATAATAATGTACATTATTAAATTATTACATCACAATTACATTATTATGTTTGGGACCATTGTCAGTCCCTTCCTCACAAAAATGAGCGGTTACCACCCAAGCACTCCCATTGGAATCACTCGTGTAAGGCCTGGTCTGCATTAGAAAATTAGGTTGATTTAACAACATTGGCCAGGGATGTGAAAAATACACACTTCTGAGCAGTATTGTTAAGATGACCTAAATCCCTATGTAGACAGTGCTAATGCACTGGAAGAAGTCTTCTGGTGACCTAGCTACTGCCTCTCAGGAAGGTGGATTACCCATGCCAATGGGAGAAATCCTTCCATCAGTTTGGGTAGTGTTTACACTGCAGTATTTTAAGTGCAGACATTCCCTAGGTAAGGAGTTTACAGTTTCACCCACACCCTTTATATAACGTATCTGTGCATACAGTTTATGTCTGATGTAAGCCTGAATCTATTAGAAACAGGATGAGACATCCCATCGTGGAAAAAAAAATGGAGAAAATTCCCAGGGTGGGGCAATAATTAAAATGTGAATAGACCTCACTAAAGTAAAGGATGTTGGCTTAAGCACTATCCAGAGGTATATATACCTATTGGACATAACAACAGGTAATAAAAGCATCTGTTCAAAATAACTCTTTGAAATGCTTGGCACATACTTGAAGGAATTAATCAACTTGTGAATTAAAAGCTTATACAAAGGTGATCTAATATAAAGGTACCTTTGTAACAGTGGGTTACGTGTACATTGCAATCTGAGGGTATGTCTACACTGCAACTAGACACCCGTGGCTGGCCTGTGCCAGCTGACGGGCTAAGGGGCTGTTTAATTGTGGTGTAGGTGTTCGGACTCGGGCTCCAGCCTGAACTCTGGGGCCCACCCATGTCTCAGAGTCCTAGAGCCTGGGCTCGAACGTCTATACTGCAATTAAGCAGCTCCTTAGCCCGAGTCCTGCAAGCCTGAATCAGCTGGCACTGGCTGGCTGCAGGTTTTTAATTGCAGTGTAGAGACTTTTGATGAAACAGCTAACGTAAATCTGAACTTACTACCATCATTGTGGTTTCCCTCAAAGGAGGAACTAGATATTAAAAAGAAGGCTGAGAAAAATCTAAGTTTCTTCTCTCATGTAACAACTGTAGCTACCCATCTTGAACATTTGTTAGTGGGTCTCAGAGCTTGTGCTAGTGAAGGTTTTTGCAACCTGTGCAAAAACTAGACAAAACTGTTTTATAGGTCCTGATCCAAAGCTCATTGAATACAGTGGAAAGACTTCTATTACTTTCAGCGGGCTTTGGATCAGACCCGTAATGTTTTCCTGCCTTTTTATGTTTCTTCCCTATATTTTTGTTTAACCTAAATTATGATTGCATTTAGGCTATTAATATTAGAGAATGTGTGCCTGCTGATCATTCAGAGTCTGAGACAGATACTGTGTTTGAGGGAGGAAGAGAAAACAAGGGACATTCATTGATCCACAGTAAATGGCATAAGAAGGCAACTTGGTGGGGCTGCAACACAGAGATGTCCTAGATGATGAAATGGGGTTTGTGAATGCATAAAGGGAGCCCTGAGAACTTAAGGGTGCCAGGGTACAGTGATGCATTGCTGCAAAAACAGACTGACTCAATGTGGTGATAGCATTTATTTATGTATTTGATTATTTTTAAAGAATGGGTTTCCTCTATTCCTCTTTCTTTTTTGCTGTTTTATTTTAAAATTAACACACTGTACTACCTTCTGCTACATTGATGTTATGATTATTAACAAGAGATATGAGTTAAAGCAGATAATCAATAATTGTCATTTTATTTCACCAAGCCAGTAGAGATTCTTTTGTGCATTAGTCAGATCAACTTAACCACTTAACCACTGTTACAGCAAATGTGAATAATACTTATCAGATTCTTCTGTGTAAGTTTTGTAGCTGCTCCTTTAGCAAGGCTGGCAACGTGTCAAATTTTAGTCTCCCACGCCCAATTTCTGGCAAATGTTTATGCATTTATCATTCATAATTATCTGCTGTAGTGTATATTTACTGTACTATGTTCCAGCCTTTACTGGTGTGCAAGTGTACACAAAAAAGCAACCCTAGGAGAAGCCTGAAGAGCAAAACAGGAGCTATAGCAATCTTTATCCATATATCTGTTGTACTACTGGTGTGAGTTTAAAGCAAAACTTTTCATTTAAAAAAAGTTTAATTGCGATTCATATTTTCCCATGTAGTATCTTGATATAAATGATACCACTTTATTTTGACAAGAAACAATTTTCATGCAAAAAAATGTCAACAATCTCCAGTTACCGGGACTCTGCCAACAAAATGTAATCCAGTGCATGCTACGCCATTAACTCAAACCTGCAGAAAACTGTGTTGAGCATCCAGTCAAACATGGGCTCCCTCTCCTAACTCAGTTCACTTAATTACAATTACAGGTGAGGCTGGTAGCACTGTCTATTAGTAAGGTAGCCAGCCAGACATTTCCCATTATGAAACCCTGTTTTCAGTTGCTTATAACTTTGCCAGAATTAAACCATTTGGGCTGAAATGTATCTTCCTCAATGTGTCTGCCTCAGGCTGATTTCGTGTGGGGGAAGAGAGGGGTTTCAGCCAAACCTATTCAGCCATTTCCAGAAATAAGGCTAGGGAAAAACACATATTTCCCATATTAAAAAAAATTCTGAAGACCTTTTGGGAAGATTTAGTGTCTCCATGCTTTGGAACAGGTGCTCCTAGTGCTAACCAGACTGCATGTGCACTATTCCCACAGAATGATAACATGTTCTAGCCAAGGGCTACAGGAGATCAGAAGGACTTTTCCTGTCAGTGCTGCTCAGGGAAGGTGGAGCCAGGTACCAGAACTAAGAACAAGGAGCCTGTCTTTCCTGTGCCTTCGGTGACCCCTCCTGTTAGATCTCAGGGAGCATGGAAGAGGAAGCCATTTGATTTGAATGCAGAGGGGACAAAAGCTGAACTAGAGGGACAGAAAAAAAAGTAGATTGGGACAAAGAGTCTGCTGAGACAGGCCGCAGGGATGGAAGAGAAACTGTGACTTGGAGTTGGAGGAGGGAAACTGGAATGGGTTGGGCAAGCAGGATGGAACTGGGAGCTGTGTGTATGAAGGACAGTGGTGAGATGGACAAGGATCTGGTAAGGAAAGGGAAAATATTATGTGATCATTTAATTAAAGACTGTGTCAATAATGTATACCCACAAGGAGCAAAATTAAGGTTACACGGGCAACCTTAATTCTGGCATTTCCAAACTTTTGAATGCTTGGCTTTGCAACCTTAATGTTTTTAACAGGGTTTTTTTTTGTGTATAATACATGTGTATATAGTGCTGGTAGCCTATCTTAGTAAGAGAGGCAGGAACTTTGTCACCCCTATGCTCTAAGTCACATTTTAAGATAAACACTTTCTGGGAAATGTTGTCCAAATGAAGGCAGTTTCCAGTAGCTGTTTGAGGTTTGTATTTGAATCACTTGATGTCCTACTGCAGAATGATTTAGCTGCTTATGCGCTGACTTGAATATCAATTTGGTCTTGAATAGCAAATGCACATAAAAAGGACAATACTCTCAAATCAGTTTTCTTGTTTTGTTCTCTTAGCTGTAGAAATATTGGCTCTTTTTTGTGTCACATATAAAGAATAGACTCTTGGCTCCTCCATCTGGTTACTAACCACGCACCATGAAGGAATATTCTCCACGAAGGTTGATCTTTAGATAGAATATATGCACTGTAAAGCATGCCTCACTGATTTTTCCTTGGCTCATCTTTACTTTTGAGCTGTACTGCACTGTGATAGTCTTATGCATTTCACAGAGCGTTTGTAGTGAAAAGCTAGTGAAACAATAACACTGTCTGACTACATGTTTCTATTTGCTAGTCTGCTCTGTCAGTTAAACAGCACATGGCTTTACTGGGGCCCTGTGTTAGTAGAAGGGGCATCAGTCCCCGAGGGGTCCATCAGTAAAAGCAATGTGCAAATGGAACAGTTGCCCTCTTGACTGACACAGTGAGGAATGAGTGGGGGACCTTCAGAGATAAAAGCATGAGCTGCTAAAGAGCCAATGCTCTGTAAACAGGGGCTGTAACAATTTATATTTTCTGGGGAGGGGAACCTCTAACACACAGGCATCAGTGTGTTACAGAAAGTTGGCACAGTATTCATTGTCTTAAAAGGATTGCGGAACAAGTGGTGCCAAAACAATTTTTATAATGGGGGTGCTGAAGGTGGAAACCTTGTATTTGGGTTGTTATTAGCACCCCTATCACCTCTAATTCCAGCACCTCTGCCAGGAACAGCGCCGTGATGCACTGGGTATGGTAAAGATGCTTTCTCAATTATCTTTTCTAAAAGATTTCTCCTTTACAAGAATCATATCTGGGAGATGGAATAAAAAACCCATATGTCTGAATAGTGCAGAGAATGGAATACTGATGCAAACTGACAGATGCCAAGAAGATTCAATTGTAGACCGCCACTCCTTGATTAAACTCATGTCATTGGCCCATTTATTTTCATGCCACCATGAATTAGCCAGTAGTGTCAGCTTTAACTGAATTTTCTTTCAGCATGTGCCACAATAATGTGACTTTATTTAATCACATTACAGAAACGATTGTATATTACATGGGAGAAAATGTGGTGGCTTGGGATATCTTTTGTCTTAGTTAGATACTGTTCATAAGATTTTGCTGGGTGGCTGTTACCATACATCCCAGCTGCCCAGACGTGTGATGATGAAGCTGTCTGATAACGAATTCCTTTTTCACTATGAGAAGATGGAGAAAGAGTAGGCAGCATGGGAACCATGCTCTTGTGCTTGCAAGGAATACAGGCTCATCTCCTCTGGATCCAACTGGCTGGGTTCCATGCAAATTCAGAGCAGAATGGCAAAGGTGTCTTTATACCTTTGTGTTTTCCTGGTCTAGGGACTTTCAGTTCCCTTGGTTGGTCTCTAGGGTAACTGGAGCTAATCTATATGAGCTACCAGTAGCCAAAATGGACCATTCCAGCAGCCAGGGATCATAAGAATACTTTAGTCACACCACCAGAACTTTGTGCTAGAATTGAGGGCACTGGCTTAGGAGCTGCAGGGGAATCCTCCACTAGCTCATTTAAGGGGCTCTCAGGCTCCTTTGCATAGCAAATATGCCTCATTAGAGGGCAGAATCTGGCGCATAGGATGTAGCCATAAAAAAGCAGGTATTGGTTAGCTATAGACAGAGCACTTCTCTAATGCACTGAGCTTGTCTTTGATATGTCTGCATTTTGAAAACTTTATTTGACTTTTGGACCTGATTTGCAGGCCAGTCTCAACCCCACCTTTTTTTTCTGCATGTAATTTTGTGGGTGTAACTCGTGACATTTTGGAGGTTTTACTAGCTCATCTGCAGGCACAAACATGTAGTAAGAACTTCAGCTGAGATGAACGATGCCAAAAACATTTGCATGAGCCAAAGTGGAACCATCATTTATTGTGCCAGCCAAGTGCTGTGCAAAATGGGAGAGAGGCTTTATAAATCTGTCCCTCCACTCAGAACCCTGGGTATTGATTTAGCAGTATTTGAGGGGGATGGGGACAAATAGCATTTCCACATTGTTCCTTTTAGTCATTTTATTAACCGTGAAGTGTTGACCACTAAGAAAATGGGAGATCAGCAAAATAGGAAATCAGATCATTCAGCTTTTAATGCAAATGTCCTCCGCTACTTGAGCTAAAAGCCAATTCCCATCAGCTTTCATCAGTCTGAGATCTTTGCCACAGTTTAGCAGTGAATGCATTTGGTAGAAGGTAGTGAGTGGTACACATAGAGGACATTAGTGCTCACCAAGGGAAGCTTTCCACTGACTTCAGTGGTAGCTCGGCTGAGTCCCAAGTTCATTCCTTACAATACCAGAGATGATTAATATACATTTAGCCAGTCCAATCTGATTGAAATTAGTGCATTAGAGTGGGAGTAGCATGCTGTACCATTACTGACCTGCTACACTCTGACTGAGTCCTGGCCTACACTGGGGTGGGGTGGCGGGGAGAATCGATCTAAGTTATGCAACTTCAGCTACGTGAATAATGTAGCTAAATTCGACGTACTTAGATCCATTTACCGCAGCATCTTCACTGTGGTACGTCAACTGCTGACGCTCCCTTGTGGATTCTGCCTGCGCCTCTCACAGTCGTGGAGTACAGGAGTCAATGAGAGAGCGCTTGGGGGTCAATTCTAGATGCGATAAATTGACCCCCGCTGGATCGATTGTTACCCACCGATCCGGTAGACATACCCTGAGTTAAAATAGGACCTCATGGCTATTGCTAATCAGTTTATCTGTAATAGTTCAAACCTCGATGCTTTTTAAAAGGTTGAATAATGAGGTTTCTAATATTTTTTCTTTCACTTTTTATTAATGCGCTACTTATTCATAAATAAACTAGAGATCTTGTTGGCTGACATGCTGTGGTTTCAGTTTTGTCTGATAATTTGTAATTGTTTTGCATTACGTGTTTAGAACTCAGTCCTGCTCTTAGCTATGCAGGGACACAAGTGAATAGACTTATAGCAGCAAGTGTTCCAAGTGAATAGCCTTATAGTATCAGCAGGAGATGTTGGAATCCATTGTAGGTGACATTCACCCCAGTGCAGAAGGCCTGTATGAGCCCTAGGCACCATGGAAGTCCCTCTTAAGCCCTGTTGTGAGGATTTGTGTGGTTCATTGACTCTGTGCCAGCTGTGTGTGTGGTATGAATTGAATCTGTAGGGCATCACCTGAAGGAAATGTCCTTCACTCGTGTTGTATTTCACTTTTTTCAAACTTTTCTAAGAAAGGGTCAAAACATAACAGGCCTGAATCCAAATCCTGCAACTATACACCCACAAATTTTGGGAAGTTCAGAACTAGATCTAAATCCAGATACTACAGTTGCTGTCTTCTCTATAATCTGCCACATCAGAATGCTAAGGCTGAACACCTGACATGTTGGAAGAAGAATTTGGACCCTGCTTCTGAACTTTGCAGCCAAATGGAATAGAATTGTTCAGAAAAGCTCTCTAATGAGCTCAGCTGCAGTTCTTGCTCAGGCCCCAATACGGCAGAGCCCTTAAGCATGTGAATAGTACCATTAGCTTCAGTGGACGTTTTGGCTGAGTAATGACTGAATAAGGACTCTGGGACATGACCCATGTCAGTTACCCATAGTAGCAATAAATTTTCAGTCTATGATCTAAAACTGCATTCTGATCTTACTAGCGCTGGTCTAACAAAGAAATATGTCCATTGAATTCAGTGGAGTTACCCAACTGTAAGTTGTTTAACTTGGTTGCTACTATGTTTTACACTATATTTTAATGGATGCTTATAATACATTCAAATACCTGTTCACCACCTCTCACTTACCTTACATCTGTTTATTTTATTTTATTTTACAGTGCAATGTTTTCAAAAAGATAATATACTAAAGAGAAAAATTATATAAGACAGTGAACTGGTTTTGGAGATTTTGTGTTCTTATATGAGAATGATTGTTCAGTACTCTGTGGAGAAATCATTATTTAGAAATTACATATCCCAGTTGTTTCTATGGAAACACTTTGTCACCTTATTCAAATGAAACAGGAGTTATGGAAAAAATAAAGATTTTTTCTTTTAGCACAGAAAGCCATTGTATTGGAAGAGTAATTCTCTGCAGATTTTTGCAAAAAGTTCAGTAGTAATATTTGGCCAAATTTATCCTTGGCACAACTTCACACCTGGGATGCATTTGTCCCATTGTGCAATGGAGTTCCAGAAGCTAGATGGAGTACTGTGATTATAAAACATGCATACTGTTAACTAGCAATAACATGATAAATTAATATCTTTTCTAACTCAGGCACAGGCCAGCACAACTATGTGTCCATGTTGAGTTTCCTGTTTCATTTATGATTTTTGTTCTCGCCTTGTGTAATATAGTGTGGTTAAAATAATTTATAATGGATGCTTCTTTCTGCACCCTCACCTTACCCCAAAACACCGGAGTGATGGGAGGTAAGGGCTGGCGTATCCATAGGGTATTGCAGACTGATTTGCATGCTTCCCTGGAAAGGTCCCTAGCCTGCAAGTGGGACCAGGGAATTACAAGCTATCACTTTAAGTGTAACACAGTTTTCCATATACCATAGTTCTATTTCCATGTTCTGCCACCAATTTAAGGTTTCACGCTGCTCTGGGGTCCATAACAAAGCTTCCTTTGATTTCAGTTGTGCAGGATCAGGCCTTTGTTGCATAAGCTAGGTCTGTGCAGTCCTCTGAGGCAGGTCCAGTGAAGAAGCGACAGAGAGCAGCACTGAAGTTGTGCACCAGCTAACCGCTCAGAAGTTGGTCAATTAGTCTTCATCCAGACTCATTTTATCCACCACAGAAGTTACTGCAGCCCTGTGGTAGTAGCAACTCAGTCAGTATGCCCAGTGTGGAGATGGACTCATGCGGGGGTCTTTGAATTGCCCTACTTCACTAAACAGTTGTATCTTTTGTAGGGGATAGCTAGGGGTGTGTAAGGGGAAGTAAGTGTATTTTTTCCCTTCTTTTCCTACCACCTGCCTTGATGAGGTACGTAGAGGGGAAGGGAGATGGAGCAACCAGGATCTCATGTAGAGTAGAGGGGTAGTAGACCCGGACTCAGGACACCTGGGATCTATTCTTGACTCTGCCACTGGTCTGATAGGTGATTATGGACAAGTCATTTCAGTTCTCTGAGCCTTTGTTTCCCCTCCTACCTTTAGTCTGTCTTGTCTATTTTGCCTCCACGTTTTTTTGGGAGGAGGCAGCCTCTTCTTATGTGTAGGTACAGCACCTTGCACCTGTTCTTGATTGAGTCCTTTAGGCACTACTATAATATAAATAAGTGTTTCTAATAAATAGCCTGTGATATCTCTGGTTGGAGCTTGTTGAAAAATGCCAATTTTTTAAGTGGAAAATCTTTTTAAATAATTGTTTTCAAAATTTTTCGTGATATTTTTTGGTCAAAAAGCTCAAACCTAAAATAAGTTTTCACAAGGAAATTTTTTGGGGGGAAGGACAAAAATTTCAGTTTTCAAAAAAAAATGGAAAATTGTCAATCAAAAATACTTTTATTCTGCTCCAGTTTTTCATTAAAGTTCCAGAAAAGTTTGGCCAAAATAACTATTTTCCACGTAAATTCTGTTTTTGTTCATAAATCCATTTTGATCAGATCTAATTCTGACTCATAGGTCCTCTTCAGAGCTCCCAGTGGGCGATATAACTTACTGTAGTGCTGAATATGTCTCCTCACTTTAATCAGCAAGGCACTATGTGTAATCAGTACTTCTCTATCATCCTCTTAAATTATAATTAGAGTAGATCCTTTCAAGTGCCCTCCACAATACACTAAATATATTAATCAGCTTTCATGTGCACACACTTATTATGTGCCAGTGCTTTTTGGAAAATCAATGTAATGCTTACGTTCACTAATATGTGGGGCTAATGGAAACTGTGAGGTACTTTTTTCTGTCATGAGCACAACAAGTGCAACCAAGAGAACCCTGCATTTGTGCACACAGCTCTAGCAACTGAAGTGCTTATCTGAAAGTGGCATTCTACTTTTTGTGTGTGTGAATGCATGGAAATACATATCCAAGTGTGTGCCTTTCTCACTGCTATTTGTGGAATTAAACAAAACCAAGCAAACTATCCTGACATGAGATTCATTGTGCATATGCTATATAATATGAAATTAAATTAGTTTAATGTATCATTTTCCTGCAGGTACATTAGTTCATTGTAACATTAATATAAGAGAAAAATATACAGATAAAATGCAGTTAAATGTATATCCTTCTATATAAGTACAATATAGTGTATATGTAGCTAATTATTACATGTATTTGGAAAATACAGTTTAAACTATTTTGTGAAAAATACATTCTCATGCTATTTACATAAAAATAACTTGCGGAGAGTGCAATGCCATATGTGTGCACGGGTGACCTATTTTTATTTAAGAGCAAACCAGGTAATAGAAAAAAAATATATCCAGTTCTCACTAAGAATGAGCTGACTCATTAGAGAGGTTTGAATCTCTGCTGAGCTGTGGATATTTAAGGTATAGAGTAGTAGCTCCTGAAGTAGCAACCATGAGATGGTCACATAAGAAATTTAAAATAGTAAGTTACTGCTGAACACCACTACAGGTTTAACTTACACTCTGCAGTAACTGTTAATCATAAAAACAACAAGCCAGTATGTTGAAAACATCAGTCAATAGAAAAAGGTCTAACACTGAAGTTAAAACGGCTATACAGAGAATTCTATCCACAGAAAACAATTTACTGAGTGCTTTGCATCCTGTAATACTATTTTAGGGTAAGAAATTATTGTAATATTACTAGCATGGTTATTTGTGTAATTGATTTTAACAGATCCCAGCTATCCTTTACTGTTGATAAGGTGAACGGCCAATGTGATCAATAGTTCATTTGAATACTATTATACTACAGAATTCCTTTCAATCATCAAATATGGAAGGAAAGTCACACAAATTGTGAAATGGACACGTAGCAGGAGTTTCAGAATTCTGTCTTGCTTTTTAATCTCACTCAGCCTGATCATTTATTGCTAATTCAGCCTCCTGCTGCCACCCACTGCCAGCTGTGCCTATATGAGTTCTTAAATCGACAACAGGTTAGAAAGGTGAAGATGTCTGGGTTAGGCGCATTCTGTCTGGAAGAAAATTTAATGTGGTAATGGACTTCTCATTAAAAAAAAAAAAAAAAAAAGTAGCCAAGTATTGACTTACAGCGTATGGCTTTTCTAGGTTTGGAGTGTTAGTAGCAGCTGTCGCTTTTGTCTCTCAGTTTTCTCTTTCCATATACTGTGTTTATGTTATGAGTATGTATACTCTGAGAAATTTGCACTTGAGTTCAAAGCAATTGTGAAATATGATTTGATGGCCTGAGACCCTAGCTGCTGCAGTTTCCAAATGTAAAGCTCCTTGCAAGAGTTTATGTTGTTGTTAATCTACATCTACAAGTGATCGCGTCCTTCAGTCACATATTACTCTAGTCTAGATAATAATTATGCTGAATGCTAAGAAATTAAGGGATAGGCTGAAGTCAGTGAAATTGCTCCAGATTTCCATGCAATTGAGTTTCAGAATCTGGATCTAAATGTAGGGATCTTAAAAGGATAATAAATAGCACAGAACAGTGCATGATTTGTAACACAGAGGTCCACACTGGTGGATTTCCAGAAATTTGAGGATTGCCCCTAATTCCTATATTTATATGAATAATTTTATTTTATTTTTAAAACAGAGTAACTGCACACAACCCCAGCATTTTCCTTGCCTCTTTACTATATTTTCCTTAGCAACATAATAGAAATTGCTTGTTGTTTTGAGTTCACCAGAAATAAAAGCCTGCTGTTAGTTGGTCGGGTTTACCCTTGCCCTGCAGTTGCATAGAAAGGGTCTCATTTTAGGACTATGGAGGGCAGGACCACAATTTGGTTACCAAAGGGTATTATTTTGCCTTTCTGTGAAACAATATTTTTTGTGACCGGTTTAAGATTAGTAGTCATGTTAGTCTGTATCCGTAAATAAAACAAGGAATACTTGTGGCACCTTAGAGACTAACCAGTTTATTTCTTGTATTTTTTGTAAGACTCACTTGCCTTAGGAAGACAGAACTCAAGCACAGACACATACCTATGTGCATTTAAAAAAATGCAGGACCTGGAAAGAAAACTGAAAAAGGGCTAATTACAAAATATGAGGTTTGTAACCAAATTGTCATCTTTAGCTAGTGTCACTGGGCAGCCTGTCCACAGCACATTTCCTCTTCAAAGCCCGTTACAGACATTTGGTTTAACCTTTACTATACTTCTGTGAGATAGGTGAATATATTGATTTTACAGATGGGGAAAATAAAATGGAAGCAGGAAGATGAAGTGATTTGTCCAAGGCCTCAGAGGGCATTTGTGTCAGAGCTATCTGTGTTTAGAATCCATGTCTTCCTGATTTTCTGTCCTGTGCTTTGGTCACAAAACTGCCTCCCTTTTACCCTACTCACCCTTACCTTTATTGCAGTAAGTGTTACTCCTTTCTCTTCCTGTATCATTGTACTTATTTTCTTCTTTTAAATGATTCATTTGAACAAGACATAGTTCTGCATGGGAAGCCCAGGTAATTTAACCATTCTAAACAATAGGCCCAATTGATTTCAAAGCGGGCTACCCCAGGGATATGCTTGGCCTGGGGTGACTGTACAGTGTCAGCAGGAATATTTTCCCTTTAATTTTAATCTCTTATATTCAAAGAACTATGGTAGTTTGTTTTTCTGCTTTGACCTTTAGATTTCACTATTCAGAATGATAATTGGTTGGCCATCCGGTTCTCTGTTTATATACTCTCAAACCTGTGGCCCAAAGAGTGGGATTATAAACTTGCATGAAAAAGGTCAGTATAGTGCATGATTAGCATATGCACTGGGGCATAAATAAATATGAATATGTTTATAAGCATTTATGAATTGAAACCTCAGGCTGTTGAGGTATAGCTTGGTGTAAAAGCAGCACAGCTCCTGTAGAACTACTTGAAGAAGTGTAATATTGCACCAAGAATATGATTTGGCAACAAAAATTTAATAAGCAGAAAACTTCTGTTTCTTTAAGTAATAAATATCCATTCTGGGGGTTTTACCAGTTAAATAGTGACTTTACAAAAGAGGTAATGGCATAAAGAAAAGTTTTCCAGTATTCTGATTTCAGCTCTGCTTAGAATTTTTAATTCAAAATAATCCAGTTAAAGTTAGGACAAGGGTGGAACCTCCAATCCATATTCCTTCAGCTTTTAGGTTGAGAGGGAAAGGTATTGGATTCATATTCCCAGATCTAAACAGCCCTTACAATTTTGTGTCCAGGTTGAATCTAAAACTGGAAGAGTCCTGTTCTCCTGCTCCACTTTAGACATGTCCAAAATCTCAGAAGAGCTTGTGAGATTCTTGGCCCCAAATGATGGAAATCTCTTGAGTTTAAGAAATCATGTGATATTTCCACCATTCTGGGCCAAAAGTCTCTTGAAGCTGTAAGTATTATCTAATCGGAATATGAGCCCTGGATCTGATTTGGTCATGAATCTGAAACCCAAATCCTAATCTAAACTTTGAATATAAACATTCTCTAAGGGCTTGTCTATATGGGGAAGGTTTAGCGGATAAGGTAGGGTGTGAATTTAAAGTGCTGTAGCTATACTGGTATAACTCCCCATGTAGGCACTTTTATTATAGTATACGTGTTGCAGTGTACTTGTCTGTCCCGTAGGAACGAGGCACTCAAACAGCTATTGAATAGAAATAGTGAGTTTATTGAAGGCAAAGTGACACATCCGCAGTGGGGGCTTCACTTGCTGCTGCCACTAAACAGGGACCCGACGCATCAGAGCAATGCCCGGGGAAGAAGCCCACTAAGCATGAGAATACAGACAAAGAAATAACTGAAGCATTTGCATCTCATGCATACCTCATGAATAACTATATCTTATTTTTGTCTTAATTGGGATTACATAATACAAGCAGGTGTCTTACTATCTTCTTATTAGTCTACACACTACAGATAGGCACTGGGCACTGGTTCAATCCAGTCTAAAAACTATGCAAAAAACAGAGCAGGAACTGATAACACTAACCTTGAGTACCCCTTCCTTCCCAGGAGTGGGGGGGGGGCATGAACACCCTTTCCTTCCCTGGAGTCAAGGAGGAGAGTGCCTAGCACTCATCCGTAACAATGTCTTCCTCGCCCTTCCAATACGTGTGTCTTTTTCTGGTTTAGCTTTGTCACCGAGCCCAGAAAGGTGCTGGGAACAGGATCAAGAGGCTGGGTTAAATAGAAGTCTCTAAAGGCAGGGGAACCTTTTTGATTGTTGAGGACTTTTTAGTTTGGACTTTTGATACATGGGAAGGGGTTAGGTATGTTTGTGATAAGGCTGGGGTTCTAAGTTGCATCTCCAGCACAAACTGGTGTATAAAGAGCCATGGAGACCCACCTCAGGGATGGAAACTGAGACAAGGATTATTGGCAGAACCATGCTCAGTTACAAGGGTACTACAGAGCAACCATATCCCTATGATAAATTGGCACATGGGGTGGGATCATGAAACCCCCTCCCATCAAGGGGGGATTTTGCAGCAGAGGGATACAGATGCTTTCTTTGACTGGGTAGCATCCATTTTCCTTGACTGGTGTATGTATGGGAAGGATGTATCTGTGAACCCCTTCTAGAAAAAAAACAAAAGGAATGGAAGACATTCTTTGCCTACTGGTGATGCAACAAAGGCAGACACAGGCAGTCCTCATGCAGCTCTTTCAGGACCAGCAAAACCCCCAGTATCAGAGAGACCCCGGCTTTAGCTGGGGTGAAACTCCTGGTCTGCTTTAGGTGCAGAAAGGTGAGGCACATAAAGAGAGTCTTCTCCTTGAAAAGGAGAGTGGGCAAGTCCCTTGGAGTGGAATGCTTCTCACGTGTGAAGACAAGCCATATTAAAAGGGTCTGTCTCACTACGAGCTTGAATATTTGGGGAAAAGGACTGTAGCAAGCAGATGCTAAGCCACATCTCCAGGACAGATCAGTGTGTGGAGAACCAAGGAGACCACCTTAGGGAGAGAAATGGAGGCAGAGAGTGATTGCAGCACTACACCTCAGTCAACAGGTAGCACTAGGGGGCAGCCACATCCCTATGACAAGCTTATGTTGCTTTGGAAACAATTTAACAAAACCTAAAAAGCCACTTTTATTCTGGAATAAGTGTGCCAATACAAGGGAACTAAGTGAATACAGCTAAAGGGTGGTTTGATTACATCAATATAACTGGAAAAATCATCCATGTAGACAAGCTTCAATTCTGAGATCCTTTCTAGCATTGTTCACTCCTTAGAAGTACAGTACCATTCTGTAACCGAAATAAGTTCAGTGAACAAGTCAATGATGACGCTGTATGTCCCTAACAGATACTGATTAGAGCTATGCAAATACAACAGAAGCACATGCAGTGGGTAGGCATTCAAACCTGAAGGTGTATTTGTTTGGCCAAAACATAAAAAGATGTATTTGACTGAATTTTACTTACACTGCACACAGAGAGTTAACTTGAAACTGAATGGTGAATTTTAAGCAGATAATAAACGTTAAATTCACCTTGACATGTTTTTGCACCGGAGGGGGCGTATTTTAAAAGAGATGGGACATAGCAAGGGGAAAATGTTACAAGCCCTCCTGACACTGAAGCAGTTAAATGAAGCAGACAAATTACTGGCTGCTTTGTAACCTGGCTTTTGCATGTGTTCAAAAATAACTTCTGTGCCTGTGCTGAAAGAAAAAGTAAATTTCAAACTCTGAACTTAAGCAATAAATTTTCCTAAATTTTCTAGGAATGATGCCTCAGTGAAAATCCATGTGCCTCAGAAATGAAAAAGTTTAAAATGTGTCATTCCTTCTTACATAATACTTAGAGCCTGAACGGTTATGTGGCTTATGCTCATCTAATCAAGGAGAAGAAACAATACCATGAGGCTTGAGGGATCAGTCACTAATCAACACATTTTGACTTTGCTGTCTGGAGTTTTATCTGTTCATGATTAACCCATAAAGGATAAAGCAAAAACTCACTCTTTGGGGGAGAGGGGAGAAGGAGAGATTGGTTGGAATAAAAATATATTTGGGATTGCAATCTGTTTAGGCATTGCATAATGGGTTAAATCCCTTATAAATAATTTGCTACCAATTATTCTTTATTATATTACTGATATTAAATTGGACCAAATTAAGAGTTCTGTTAATAGTGAATATCTAAAATGGATGGACACTAAACTCATCAAACGTTTCTAATTTAAATAGCAAAAATAAAATATTATCAATTTACATGCAATTTCATTTGTTGCTGCTTGCTGTGCCAGGCTGCTCAGTATGCTGCGCCAGCCTATATTAACTGGAGGCTGATATAAGATAGGGTGTGAATGCATGGGCAGGGGACCATGTGATTGTTAATTAATCATGTATACACCCCACACTCATGGCTCTGACAAAATGAGCCACCCATTACTCTTGCCCATTCTTAGACCCAAACTCAAATAAAATGGTTTTCAAAGGTTTGGGAAAGTTCGTTTAATCTTTGACCCTCTCTCCATCTTCCTTTCTCTTAGCAGAAGGTGGAAAGATTTAACAGTCTTCATCTTCCTCTTTCCCCAAGGATATGTGACTCTCCTACCTTCTTCAAAGAACCTCCTCCCCACACACAAAAAAAGCCTGTACACCTCCTTCATTGTGTGCTTTGTTCTGTGGATTTCCAAACCACCAGGCTGTACAAGAGCAGTAATGGCCCAACTTTTGTCTGTAGAGTATTAAAGGAACAGTGAGAAAATGCTATATCTGAGGACTTAGGAAGCAGGATGTCTATTGGTCTGTCACCAAAGAAGCAGGAAGAGAGAATGGTCCTTCATGTCACCATATGAAGAGTGAGGAACAGGGAGCATCTGATCGTTGGATGAAGATGATAGAAAGAGGAGAAAAGGGCACCAGGCCTTCTCTACCATGAAGGAGCACATGGTAGGTGGTGGGGAGAGCAGATCTCTTGACGTTAAGGAGGTGTCCTGCTAAATAGGGTCCTTGGATGTCTGGTCAGAACTTCTGAGCAAAGATCTTAGTTCCTGATCTGGGACTTTCCTTTTAAAGTATATGCCCCTCTCCTTGCATAACTGTTCAAGGTCTTTTGTTTCAAGACCATCATATGACTGCATTCTACTCATTTTGTCTATTCTTTAATCCTTACAAAATTCTCAATATCATATTTAAACTTTTAACAGTGCTGGGTTATGGTCTATACATCCAATTGACTTGTGGCATGGGAATCCTGCCGACTACGCCAAATGTGTAGAGTGGCTCACAAGTGAGAGTACCAACCTCAGGGCAGACAGTTAAGAAGCAGGGTACAAACCTTAAACTGGTTTTGAGTTTTGTACTTAGATTTTGCCAACCAAGTAACAAGTTTAAACTCCTCAGGCACTATAACAGCCTTAACATAGAGTCATAGACAGTCCCCTTGGGCATTGCGATCTATCTTGCCACCCAGGCAACCTTGACTCTGTGATAGATGGTCACTTTACACCAAAGACCAGTCACTTACCCCAATGTGTACCTGAGAGCTCACACCAAGACAACACTTGTAGCCAATCCTATAGTAAATGAAAGGAGGATTTATTAACTATGAAAAAGAAATTAGAGTTATTTATAAGGTTAAAACAGATAAACACACACACAAATCGGTTGCAAACGTAGGTTGATGGAGCTGCTGAAATATGACATCTCTATAAATCCTTTGGGGCTAATCCAGGTTAATCCTGGGGATCTTTTGCTTATGTTTAGGAATGTTTGCCCCTTAGAGTCCAAACAGCATAAAAAAGACCTTAATTCCTTCTGGTCATAGATTTTTATCCCCATCTCCCTCAAGGGCAAGTTGATGAGATGAGGGCTCCCGCACTCCCCCCTCTTCCTAAGTTCTTGTTCTTTGATGGTTTTCAAAGACCCATTTGGACTCAATAGGCGTTCCTGATGGGCTGAAGATAATCCCTCCATATCAGTATTTCACAGTCAGTGATGTCTCTTTCCTGGCTGGATCTGCATTTTCATAGCAAACATTTTTAGAGTTACAGAACAAACACTTAAGTGTTACTTTAAAGTATGGGTTACAGATATTATGAATGAGATTAATGCACGCAGCATCTTATAAGCATGCCATAAAATCTAGACACATTGTTACAAATCTGACACACAGGTGAGTCAGACGGATTTCCAACTATGCATTTGATAGTGTTCACATGAGGTCTAGGGACCTTGGCATGGTCTGCCAGCATCACAGGAGAGTTTGAGTGGAAGAGAGGAAAGAGCTTATGTAAATGGAGGAGGTCACTTTGTTGAGGTCAAGGCTCTAAATTTTCCAATAAACATCCAAGCTTCTTGGTGCTTACTGGAGCCAAACCTGAATGCCAATCTTGCTGAGATTTGGCTGTCACCTAGTGTGCCTCTATGCTTAAATACTATGAAACAAAACACCAGTAGCAATGCCCTGTGAGATGGGACTAGTGGGGAAGTCTGGATGGGTGAAATTATATGTCTTCAGAAATAGGAGAGCCACATGCATACATCATCTTTGATACCAAAGAAATGTTTTCTGTCATTATTTAATGTCAGGGGAGGGAGGAAAATAAATGCAAATTCACTTACATTTTATCTGCTCATCAGTATGTGGATTAGTACATGTGACATTTTTGTTTATGCATTTCATTCAACATTCCAGCTCTCACCTGCCTGAAATGAAGAATTAATGTGGCACAAACACAGAAGACAGTTGTTCATGAAAATACATTAACATCCCTCAAGCGCTAATTTATTTATTGGAGCTATGTAATTTCTAGTCAGGTACTGAGATTGGGGTAATTTATTCCACTTGCTTATTTTATATCTGCCGTGTCATGACAAGCTTGCACTTATTGCCAGCATCCTAATATGAGAATTAATGAATATGCAAAACATACTGGTATTGTTTATAGCCATGAGCAATGAACATCTTGTAAATCACACTGTGATGGCTGGTCTTGTTTATCTGACTTCAGTTGCTGTGTTACTGAGATTATTTTGTGTTATCCTCACACTATAATTTGTTTGTCTTATTCTGAAGGTCTCTCATATAACTGTGGTGTATATCTGTTGATATTAAATTACAAGTCATGATGCATCAAATGTGGTCATTACTTTAGCACAGATGCTAGGCAATAAAAGAAAATGTGCTTCTCACAATTCAGTGGGAAAGACAAAGTTTAGAAATTGCATAGTGTGTTCAAAGCTGGATAGAGCAAAACGTGAATGGATATAATGATGCGATAATTGATTTTTAGCACTTTGGTAACCTAAAAGAATTTTGTTTATTTGTTTTATTTCTGGGTGTTTATTTCAAACTGCTTGTAATCCAGTGAGAAAGTCTCTGTCCTTTTGTTGTAACTTGATCTTCTTCTTATCAAATGTGATAAAGCATTGTTTAGACATAATGGTCAAGATTTTCAAGTGTGATTTTGAATATCTGTCTTGACACATATTAAATAGGCCTGCTTTACAGAGTGAAGTTCCCTTAATGGACAATCACTCGTTTTGGCTTGACTACAAAATTTGGACCCCACTCTGATGCTATCCTAGTCTTTGCAACTTCTTCCTGAATCTCCCAAATATTTTACAGACTTATTTAATGCTTTGGTACTCCACCTGTCTGTTGACTTTCTACCCCACCTTTAGATAAGAAGACTTTCTTTTCATGGAAATCAACCTTGAATCTCACACTTGGCACATAATTTGTATTATTTGGGGATTGACTTTGAACCAGAAATCTTCAGATTCAATTTCATTTTCAACTATGGCATATACTTTAGTGTCCCAGTCATCTTGCAGAAGTTCCTTGGTCCTCTTCACTCCTCACCCTGGAGGTGTCTACAAGCTATATTTGTTCTATATATATTTGCTGAAATTGTTCTATATATTTTTAGTCAAGGATCATACACCCATACACAGCCTTTCAGTCTGTAAGATTCCAGAAGGCTTTACAAACTTAAACTTTATGCAGAGATCACTTCACGAAGCACTGACTTCCTCTGGGATGAAGGATATCATCTATATAACAGTGCACAGAGACACCTAAACAAGTTAGCAAGGAAGTACAGAACACATTATCCACTGAAATTGCAGTGGACTGTTCAGTTGGCAAAATATAGTAGCTCATTGTAACTTGGTTCTCTGGTTGCCCCCAATCCTTTAAAGAGTGATTAGTGCCTGAAAGATCCATAGGATTAGTTGCTGCTGACTCTCTGGAGTATGTTTGGCTTATCAGAAGAGAAGTGGGAGAAGATGCTTGGATCTGGGATAGCCAGAGGGTAAAGGGAGGGAATTCTAAGAGCAGCCAGTCCTATGAAGGCTTGAACTGACATTCTTATGGTGTTGTTTTTGGCTTTGTTTTTTATTGGTAGAACCAGACACCAAGACTTGTTGACTGTAAAAGTGAGTAGCTTCTGGTGAGGGCTCATCCAGTTTATATGTGCCAGGACTAATACCTCTGTGCTCATGTAAAGTTCAATGGCATCTTTAATAGCCCAAAGTGGTCAGAACCTCTCTTAAATATTTCCTGAAAAACAGCACCTCCAGCAGCACAGCATCATCTAACAGCACATAGGATGCTGGTTCAGTATTATCTCAGACAGATGGTGTCCATTTATTGCTAAGTTGGCACAGCTATGCCATCCCTGGAGAAGCACTGTAGAGAGATTTTTCCTACTTGAGCTCTCCTCTTGCACTAAGGTTGGTTGAGTCAACATTTGCTTCACTCCTTTTGTGGGGTATAACATGCTTCTGCTTTGTGCACCTGGCCAGTTCCACAGCCTTGTATATAGAGGAGACACAATTATGGCTCAAGCTGTAATCCATCCTGTAAGCGGAGATTTTAACAGCCGAGCAAAGTGTCTAGGCTATCATCAGTAACTGGAATATTGATTGCCATGCTTATTGCCAAAAGGAGCTAAGCTGTAAGGCCTTTCTAGCAGCCTTACCATAACTAGGTATGCCAGGAGCAGAGGGAGAGTAACCACGATAATTGAACGTGACCCTGCGCTATCCTATTGGGCTTTCTTTTAAAGCTGAAGCATGGGGTTTTGAAAGACAGGAAGTCTATTTATATTAGACTTCTGCTATGTTTATGTCAGGGGCATGAGACTGCAGACTCTGCTAAAACACATCTGTATAACTAGCAGCTTGAAACTTCTTGCCTAACAAATTGCTTGTTCGGTAAATATTGGTGACTGATAAGCTATGTAACACTTATGAGTATAAAAAAGGAGGAAAGGTCTCCATTGGGTGGACTGTTCCTGGACATATCTCAGTATCCCCAGCAGCCAATGGAAAGCCAGCTACCACAAATCTGTTGCTGACCCACTTGAGACCACTGCAGATTTTGGGGGTAACTTTTGATTTGGAGTGCTCTATAACCTATTGGTTTAGGCTATAACGTCAATCAGACTGTGGTGGAGCCTATGGATCATAGAGTGTGGGTTGTGAAGATGCCCAGGAATGATAAACAGGACCTTGGAATTGGATGAGAGTTCATCAAGAATGCTTTGCAGTCATAGAATGTGTGTTTGAAAACAGCTGAAGGGAAATGTTGTTATGCTATTAACCCATTTGCAAATCGTTTTAGAGATAGGTAAGAACTGTTTATCTTAGAGGTTGGTGTCTGGTGCTCATTATTAATTATGTACATCATGTACCTCATAATCCACATGGAAACAAATGTTTTTGCCACATTATAGCTATTGAAGAATGTTATTTTAAATTTTCAGTGTCTGAGTTAAAATATAGCCAATTAAAAATACACATTGTTCTCAAATGTAATTCCTGTACCAGTTGGAATGAATTTGACCATTTTAAAGATACGCTTGGGCACCCCCATTTCAGGAATTATTTCTATGATGCTAAACAGGAGGCATGTAGAGTCGTGTTCACTGACCATTACTCCATTGCTGGAATGGTCTACCACAGGGATTTTTAATTTGGCCTTATATTCAGTTTTGTGATCCTGATGTTTCAGGTTGTGGTGGTGGTTTTATTCTTGGCACTGAAGTGCTGGGTAGTAAAGAAAATTAATCATCTGCAAAACTTGCCTTTCCTGAGGAAGACTATATAAAGCCTGGCTAATAATGAGGCAAGATTGGGGCAAAAGTTAAGGGCACCAGTGGGAAAATCTTTGCTCAGTCTCAATTGAGAGTCCTGAGCCTAGGGTGGGCCGCCTCATTGCTAACCTACTAAACTCATTATAAGTAAAGGCCTTCATGTTATGTGACCTCCAAGGAGGGGATTATTAAGGGAAACATTGAGACTCTAGCAAAATGCCTAGGCCGTTGCCAGTAACAGGAAGTTACATTTATTGCCAAAGGCAGCTAAGCTAGTAGGCCTTTGTAGCAGCCTTAGCAGGACTAGGGAAGCCAGATGGGGAAGGGGAGTAATCACAGTAATTGAGCATGACCCTGCACCATCCTGCTGGGCTTTCTTTTAAACTGCTGAAGTATGCAATTTTGGAAGACAGGAAGTCTGTCTATATTTGATTTCAGCTGTGTTTTTGTTGGGGTCCATGAGACTATAGACTCTGCAAAAACACATCTGTATAACCAACAGCTTAAAACTTCTTGCCTAACAAATTGCTTGCTCAGTGGTTATTAGTCATTGACAAGCTATGTGACACTTTGAGCATAAAAGGGAAAAACAGGTCTGGGTCAAACGGACTCTGCTGTGAACCCATCTTAAGGTCTCCAGCAGCAGACAGAACACTGGCCACCTGGAGGCTATTGTTGACCACTTAAGACCACTCCAGACCTTTGGTGTGCTCTGTAACCCATTGTGTTTGTATTCTGCTTGAGACTAAATAAAGTAGAAACTTTAAGTGAAAGCACTCTTGTGGGGGGTGCTAAAGACTAATAAAGCAAAAGTTTTAAATTAAAGTACTCTTTTATTTTACTGCTTGTGCCAACAATGTATCAGATGGATGTGCTGTTCCCCCCATTGATTTATTTCCTGACACCACCTTGCAAAGACTAAAGTTATCAAGAGCTTTGGTAACAATCCATTCCCACCTACTCCCACCCCATTTTCTTGCACAGGAGAAATACTGGACACACAATGCCTGGTTTTCTTCTTGCATCTAGAATTCTGATCTTGTACAGCAAGCAAGGGGATCGAGGCAGGACCTCACTCCTCATTCCCACACATTGTTTCATGTACCACATGTTAGATAATAAGAGGAAAGGACTCCATGCTTCTAAAACTGAATAGGCTCTTTATTAATAGAACTACCCATAGAGATGTTGCAACTGCAGTAAACATTCCAGCCACGTGCACTCAAACAGTTTTCCTGCTGCCTTCTTCAAAGTCTTCCCTACTGCACCATGTGCTCCTCCATCTAAGTTCCATGCAGGTTGCTGTACACATGGCCATATAGGGCCAGGGCATAGTCTAACCCTTAATGTTTATATAACTTTTTAAATTCCCTATGGAAATTACTTGCCCAACCCCTGTCATAACACCATTGTTCTGGTAGGTAGAAGCTCAATAAACAATTATGGTGAGAGGCAAGAAAACTGATCTCAAAGTATAAGACAGATGTTGAACAAGGTAGTGGATTGGGGAATGAAATAGTCAGAAGTGACAGGCAGAAGATTAAACTTCTTTAATTTCTTTTATTATGTCCAGGAACTGCAAGAACCGAGGCAGGAGGAACAAAGACAGAGAAATGGGAAACAGAAGTGTGTAATTAATTCATCAAGGAAAATTTAGAACCAATGTATGACACAGTTGAGAGACTTCATATATAATACTTATAAATAATACAGATGGAAGTCCTTATAAATTCCAAATTAAACTGAATAGGAAAAAACATATCTTGGAACTACAGGGCAGAGTTAATTAACACCTTATTTGGATTCACTGATTGAATAAGAGCATTTTAATTCTCTCTCTCAAGGGTTTGGCTGGCTGGTTGTTGCTTGCATGTTAAGGGTCAAACTTGAAGGCTATATGTAGGGTCAGGAATGAATTTTCCCCCAGGTCAGATTGGCATTGACCTTGAGAGTAGTTTGACTTCCTCTGAACCATGTAAGTTCACTTTTCAGGATTATCTGGGTATATCTCACTTAATCATTTTGTTGCCTTGGGCACTGGTGCACTTCAGTCCCTCCTATTTTCTGCTTGTGCACATATCTAGTCTCCTGTGGGCTGTAACAGTTAGGTTTAATTTTGGTTGTTTGGGTTTTGTGTTTTCTCTCCCTTTTCTCCCACCTGGTACTAATGGGAAGATGAATGTCTACATGCTGCTGCAGCACATCTGGTGAAGATGCTCTATACTGACTGGAGAGAGTTCTCCCATTGGCATGATAAAACCACCTCTGCGAGCGGCGGTAGCTATGTTCACAGAAGAAGCCCTCCCACTGACATAGCACTGTGCACATGAGCCCTTATGTGTGTGTCAGTTACATCCCTTAGTGGGGTGGTTTATTCACACCCCAAAGTGACATAAATTATGTCAACATAAGCTGTAGTGTAGACATAACCTTAGACTTTGTTTTAGGTATGGCCCCTTAACTGACCCTTACAACAGTCTCAAATTGGGCAATCACTTACATGTCCATTAGAAAGAGGTTTCAATGCAATCATACCAAGTTTTCACTCACCTTGTAACAGTATTTAATAGTTTCAAAGGCTATTAACGTTGTAGTCATGGCTTATTCCACAGTATAAATTAGTTTAGATTACAATTATTATGACACACACTTCCTAACGTTAGGTAATTTTGATTAAACAAATATGGACCAAGGAAGTTTAATAAGAATGTATCTAAGCTGGCATCTAAGTTTAAAGGATATGTTTTTAAAATGATGAATTATTCACAAATCAAGATGAAATGGGGAATTTTCTGACTTGTGCTTTTGAAGCCTCATCGCATTAATTTAGGCAATTTTATGCACTGCTATAGTCTTTTCATCTCTGGAAATCTACTGTAAGCACGGTGAGTTCATGTCACTTAATTCTTATTGGCAAAGCCAGAATGTCAAGAAATAAGTACTTTAAAATTTGCAGTTTATTATTATTGTGCTTCAATTAAAATGTAATATTCCTAAGGGGGTTTTACAAGGGTGTGGATTTTATGCTCATTTTTAATTTTTAAGACTTTGTGGTTTCCATTATTTAGTCAGTCATTTCATTGCAAATTTGCTAGCTTAATGTTCAGTTTGTTTCCATAATACCTAGTGTTACCCATTTAAAACTTTGTACTTTTCTTCACATAATTTTATCTTATTTAGAAAATTAAGAACTCAGTGATAGGACTAAACCAAGGTCTGAAAACTTCCAAATGCTGGAAAAGTTCAGCTTCAGGTATAAATTTAGTAGCCACCCCTTATTCTGGTGATGGGTTGAACAAAAATCTTGGATCCAAATATTAGATATTTGGACTGGGGTTCAAAAACTGAAGCTCCTCTATTAGAGAATTAGTTATGTTGTTGGTCTCAAAGATTCAAATAATAAGCTCCTGTTAGATTGCTGTTCCCCAGGATAGGATCAAAATTTTTTAGTCTTAATGATACAGTGAATACATTTATAAAAGAGCATGTTGTTTATAAGATTAGTGACAAAATTGGAGAATTGAATTAATATGTGAGAGTATTTTGTCTTTTACATAAAAAACAAACAAAAAAATAAATATGTGAATGAGATTGCTGGGGCAAAATGTGATGACAGAGTGTTATAGCTGTCTAGAATTTTTTTTGGGGGAAGAACTTTTGGTCTGTCTGGAATAACTTTTGGTTATTTAGGGTGGGATTTTCAAAGGCACTCCGGATTGGCCCAACTGTCCTCTGAGTGAAATCAATGGAAGTTTTACCTATGACTTCAACAGAAGCAGAGTTAGGCCAGTGCCTAGTACTTTTGAAAATCCCTTCCTCAGTATATAGTTTGTATCTTTGCAGCAAAATCAATAAAAGGCATAATTTACAGCATGAAACCAAAGATCCTATAAATACGAATGTTGTAATGCAGAATCTACAGAGTTGCCATATTTCATGATTTTATTATGAGGATCATATTTGGTGTTCTTCTAAAGCCTCCGATCTTGTAGTTTTGTTATTTTTGTGAGACTCTCACCTTTCATTTCTGTTTTTTTAAAAGTAAATGTCTAGCCCTCATGATTGCTTTTAAAAATATTGAAAATGTGATCCAATTGCAGTCTAAAGTTTCAAAAATAAGAGGCAAATGAAAAGTAATCACAATTTATTTTTAAAAAAATCATTATTATTATTAAGCAAATCTCAATTTTTTGGATCCTGATTGATGATTTTTTTAATGCTTGGGTTTGGCAATAATTGAATCAGAAGTGGAGTCTGAGTAGAAATGGGAAACAAATCTAAATTGTGTTGATGACATTAAAATCTCAGCTAGGAGTCAAGTAACCTGTGTATATGAAGTTCATTTTAGGGCTTTCCCATGGCCCTTTTACAACAGGCCAACTTAAGCTAAAGGAGTAACTCCCTTAGGTGGCAGCTGTAGTAGGCTATTTCTCTCCCATGTTCAGGGCTGCTTCAGGGGACAAACACCCACTGTCTCTTAGGGGGGTTTACACAAGGATCTTGATAGCCTTGGGTAGCTAATGGATTGTTTGGGGGCTTTTTAAAATTCTTTGTAAATTGATTACTTTAATAAGTATCTATTACCTTAATTTTATGAATTGTAAGTGATAGGAACATATAAGTCAGAGCTCAGTTATGACAAAACAAGTGCTTGCAATCTTCTTCGTATCAACGCCAGTGCAGTGTAGTTCTTATTTGGAAGACAAAATTCTCTCTACACTAGTTGTATAATGACATTCCTGGTACACTGCTCAACTCCCAAGCAAATTTCTGCATTTACCTCCCCCATACTGATCAGCTCAGGAGAATTCCCCTGACACAAAGGGGAGCCTGATCTAGCTGGCTAATTAAGAGCAAGCTATAGATCACACTTCTTTTACAAATGATGAAACACAGCCCCAAACAGTGGGAGACTGAATCTTATGACTGAGTTCTTCATATGCCCCATCGTTATGGAAAAATCCTACCGAATTTAACGAAGAATAGTATCTTAGCTATAAGCCTGCACAGTTCTCCAGTACTGTAGCTATACAATTTAATTCTTTATCAACTATATTGATTGGTATGTCACTCTTTATTAAACTCCATTGCTTGTTTTGAGTAATTTCTCTGCTTCCTAATGCCTAATAAACTTAATAAGATTTTTCAATTTTTAGCCTAAATCTCCTAACTACCTCATCGAACTCCCCCCACCCCACCCCCTAAATCATCTGTTGGTGCATGTGGTTGCTTCCCCTCAGAAGCAGATAGGAGGCATAGCAGCAGTCCTCTACCATTCTTCATGATCCTTGGAAAAGTCAGGGAGCGGCCTATGGCAGAGAAAAATCACACCCTTACCAAGGATGCAGCCACGTACAATAATTTGGAGAGAGGGGGTTAGGGTGAGGACCAGGGATGAAAACGCTTTGACTCCTAGAGCCACATTGACAGGAAATGTGGTCTGAAAGCCTTGAGGTGGTGGGCATGGTCCCTCTTTATGACTCCCAAGATCTGTGCTGATTCATCTCCACTGCCTTTCTCTGATGAGCTAATACAAGTTAAAATAGCAGTGCAGACATGGCAACTTAAATTGGCAGCCTGAGGGGCAGCCTAGGGTTGAATTCAAGCTGCTAACCTGAATTAAAAGCAGAGTTGCTGTGACTTCACTGCTATTTTAACCCAAGCTAGCTAATGCAGGTTAGCTAATCTGAATTAAGGACACCTTTTTGCAGTATAGACACACCCAAAGTGGCAGAGGCAGAAGTGCCCCACAATAATATTCAATGCCAAACAAATGCATCAGAGAAGCTCGACATACAGTTGCAAACTCCTTACTGATGTATAGGATTCTTCAGCATATTTTTGGCATTGATCATTTTTATTATTTTATATTGCAGCAGTGCCCAAAATGTCCTAAGCATGGTGCAAAGAGAGGAAGACAGTCTTCACCCCATAGAGAAAAACAGCAATATAGAATTAGATAGGAATCCATCAGCCAGATTTTTCTCTTGGATGCATGGATTTAACACCACTGGGACCCAATAGAGACCAGCTGGATTATGCCTGAAACACTTTAAGAGGGGAGATTCAGGCCCCTTGCATTTTATAAGCGTGCAAGAGACAGATTTTACCCTCCTTGGATTGTAGGAATCCTTCAGTCTGAAGCGTGTGTGTGTGGGTAATGCATTCATGATGATCCATTTGCTGTTGTGGGCAATGAGCCAACCTATGACAGAATGCTTGGAGGTTCAGTTTAGGGTAACGTTTATCTCTTGCAGCCATAGAACATGTGTATTCCTGTCAATGCAAATAAAGCTCAGTATTACCTAAATTTGTGGGTTCGGAGCAATTCAGGCTAACTTGTTCTTCTGTGCCAAAATTCCCTTGTATGTCTTCCTTACCTCTGTGCACCAGATGATTCAGGTTTTATGCATTTATTAAGTTATAACTGCAAGTCTGTTTTGACTACAAGTAAGTAGACAAAATAACACAAATGATGCAAAACAAATACAGACTAAAATTTGTATTCATTAGAAATGAGCTATGGGATTTTATATGCCAATGATGAAAATCTTTTCTCTATATCTGGCAGGCCTATTTACTTGAAATATTGGCATGGAATAGAGGATTTTTTTGCTGTGTAGATCACTAGGAGACAGTTAATATAAAATATATTGTACATGGCTGAGCAACTGAGAAGAACAGTTAATAAAACAGTATTTTTGTAACTCAACAGGGACTGAATCTTCTTACTAAGCCCTTCTTATTTGTTTGGAGATTACTTTCTATGAAGATTTCTGAGGGCTAGTGACAAGATATGGTTATTGACATTCATAGTCAGACTTTTCTCCATTAAAAAAGGATAACTAGGTTTTCAGACTGAATATCTTCCCTGCTTCTGTTTGACATCAAATTAAAATAAATAACTTCTACTCACTTTGAATTCAGGATATCATGCTCCCTTAAATGTCTTCATAATAATGTAATTACCAGTTTGTAAATTGATAATGTTCATTTTTTCCATAATTTTTAATGCTAAACAGAGGAAAGGATCAGCATGCTTTCGCTGTATGAAATGTAAGATGGATTTGATCACAGCCAGGTTTTTTTGAGTCTCTGTTTATCATGGAGTTTATAGTGGCACTGCTATGGGTACCCGCATGGCCCCACAGTATGCTAACATTTTTATAGCTGACTTAGAACAAGGTTTCCTTAGTTCTCATCCCCTAACACCCTATTCTGGCCCTTCAGATGTTTTAATCTGGTTGTCAAGCTCCAGCCAGGGAGTGGGACCCAGGGCTTGCCCCACTGCATGTGTGCCATGGCTCTGCGCAGCTCCCGGAAGCAGTAACATGTCCCCACTCTGGCTCCTACGCATAAGGGCAGTCAGGGGGATCCACACACTGCCCCTGCCCCAAGCGCCACCTCCACAGCTCCCATTGGGTGCCCTCCAAACCCCTTCCGCCCTCCAAACCCCTCGGTCCCTCCCTCTTGCACTCCAGAGCCCACACCCCCAGCCAGAGCCCTCACGCCCTCACCTTCACCCAAATACCCCGCCCTGCCTGGAGCCCCCTCCTGTACCCTGAACTCCTCATTTCTGCCCTCCCCCTGAGCCTGCACCCCAGCCAGAGCCCTCACCCCCTCCCACACCCCAACCCTCAATTTCATATGTATTCATGGCCCGCCATACAGTTTCTGTACCCAGATGTGGCCCTGAGGCCAAAAGGTTTGTCCACCCCTGCCCTAGAAGAAAGATCAACACCAGAGGAGCTGTGGGAAAAAGAAGCCTGGGGGAGGGTAGGTAGAAGCCCAGGAAACAGCTGCAAGAGCCAGGACTGTACAGGCCTTGGCTTATTGTTGAAAGGTCCCTGGGCTGTAACCCAGTGTAGAGAGTGGGCCTGCACTCCTGCCAGCCACCGTGAGGTGGCACAGGAGCACTGGAGACACCAACTAGACAGCTGGTCTGGAGAGACTTTATTACCTTGGAAGGGTAGGATTATAGTGACGTGATCAGAGGGGCTGAATCTCAAAGAAGGAGCACCCCAAGTCCTGGATAGAGAGAGGCCACAGTGTAAGGAAGGGGGGTGTCAAACCTGAGTGTAGCTAATCTCCAGATGTGGCCACACGGAAGTGCCCCCCGTGGTAAGTGAGCCCTATCACAGTGTCTGTAAAAGTAAAATGCATATAGCTTATGTAATAAGTACAGACTGTATGACTTTTTATTCAACAATGTAATCTTTAGAGCTCTCATTTAAATTGTGTGAACATGTTGCCTCAGAGACTTTTCAGGACCTGGAACCCATTAAGTACTCTGCTTAAATAGTATTATCACAAACAAACAGTGAAATCATGGTTACCTAGAGTGGGGCATGTTATATAAAGAATATAAGTACTCATTAAATATAATTAGCAGAGTGCTCTGGTGATCTGGATTTGGGATTGGCTTCCATTCCACATTTCTGTGCCAGCAGAGGCTGAGAATAATGTTAACAACAACATTGTGCACTTCGATAGCATCTTCTATCCAACAGTGTTGAAAGGCTTTACAAAAGTAGGTAAATAATATTTTCTGCATTTGCAGTAAATGGCATAGAAAGGTCAAGTGGCCTATGACCACACTGAGAGTCAGTCACAGTCAGAATAAGATCCTAGGCTTGAGTGCCATTCCTCTTTAACCACGTGATGTTGGTTGGCCTATCTGGATAAAGTAAATCCCCCTTGAGTAGCTGAATCTTCAGGTGGAATCAGGGATGCTGGAACAATTTGCAGAGCGGGGGTGCTGAGAGCCATTGAACCCAACTGTAAGCCTTGTATATGATGGAAATCGCTTTGAGCCATGCATGTGGCAGCACCCCCCATACCCTTAGTTCCAGCACCTATGGTTGGCATAGAGTGACCATAGATATTCCTATACCATGCTGGCCAAGGATTGAGTGTGGAGGAGCATAATGAACCTTTGTTCACACCTTTTTCTGGTTATTTTCCAAGTATGATGTTTCTGGACTGCACAGTCTGGCCATCTGTGTAGCACCTTTGTTTGAAAAGATTCTGTGGTCCCATATAAGGCAAATGAAGAGAAGGATTAAGTGCAAACACTGGAAAATCAAAAGGATCTTCCCTTTTCCCACATAATAAAGTCTACAGTTTAGCTTTTTTTATATACAGTAGCAAGTACTAAATAATAAAATGAATAACTTATGCTGAGATTTTATAAGTGAAGAAACTCACAGTTCCATCTGTGCACCCTAGCATGATCAAACCTTAAGATTCAGGAAATCACCAACATACTAAGGGCTAGATTCTGAACCCCTGGCTCATGTTGCTAAGAGAGGGGAAACAGGTAAAGTGAAATACTACTATAGCTAATGGAAGTGTTGGTGGAGTCAGGATTTCATACAGGGCAAAAAAAAATCTTGAGTGAGATCTACTAGAATGTGAAATGGGTATTTTTCTTCTTTATCTTATGATATGATGGGTGTGAAGTTTTTCAAAAAGTTAGCAAAGATATATAGAAACAGTAATGCAGCAGATTATTTTGAGCCCCAAACATCCCCTTGCAGCTTTGCATCAGCTCTAAAATAGAACTGAGAAGAGTGAGGCTGTCAAGAGTGAAATGTGAGACGAGAAGCTTCATCTGGCTGCCAACCAGGGTGAATTATGAGGTCTGCCATTGTGAAACATATAGGTAATATATTACACACACACAAACCTATGTTAAAAGAAGGTTAGCAAGGTTGTGAATCAAACACTCAAAAAGTTAGGAAATGCCAGAATGAAGGTTGCCTGTGCAATCATAATTTGGCCCCCTTGTGCATTTGCATTATGATACAGTCTTTAACTACACAATCACATCCTTTTTTCCACAGAAACCCTGTCTCATCCAAGGTGAAGGACAGATGATAGTCATTTATTGAGCAACTTTGCAATATTTTGTTTTTTCCGTATTGTTCAGTGTGTGACTGCAGGCCTTATTCACTGAACGCTATTCAAAACCTGTGCGGAAGCCAGAATTATTCATTTTCTCATAGGCTTTTCTATGATGCTTGTCACTATAGTATCTAAGTGCTCCTCAAACATTAGTTAATCTTCACAACAGCCCTGTAGAGTGATAGGGTGGTATTATCCTCATTTTACAGCTGGGCACAGAGATTAAAGTCAGAAGTGTCCACTAGGGTTTCCAGGCATCCAGTTTTCAACCAGAACATCTGGTCAAAAAGGGACCCTATTGGCTCTGGTTGGCATTGCTGACCAGGCCATTAAATTCCAGTCAATGGTCAGCAGGGGCCTGGGACTAAGGCAAGCTTCCTACCTACCCTGACTCCACATGGCTCCTGGAAGCGGTCACCTGGTCCTTGCGGCCCCTATGCACATGGGAGGCATGGAGGCTCTGTATGCTGCCCCCACCCAAGTGCCAGCTCAGCATCTTCCATTGGCCGGAAACCATGAACATAGGGAGCTGCAAGGGCAGCACCTGCAGGCGTGAGAGGAATGCATGGAGCCTTCCTGGTTGCCCATCCAACTACGGGCCACAGGGACCTGGCTGCTGCTTCCTAGGAGCTGCAGTAAGTGCTGTTGAGACCCTGGACCTTGAACCTCCTCCAGGACTCCAAATCCCCTCCTGCACCCAAATTCCCTCCTGGCACCCATACCCCACACCCACGTCAACCCCCTGCCCCTGCGCTGAACTCCCTCCTGTACTCCAGCCCCCACCCCAGCACCTACATCCCCAGCCGGAGCCTGCACCCCACCCACATCCCTGCCCCAGCCCAGAGCTCCCTCCTGCACCCCAAACTCCTCATCCCTAGCCTTACCCCAGACCTCACACCCCTAGCAGGAGCTCTCACCTCCCAACCCCTGCCCCAGCCTGGTGAAAGTGAGTGAGGGTCAGGGAGAGCGAGCAACAGATGGAGGGGGGATTAGAGCAAGTGAGGGGGTCAGAGAACAGATGGGGCAGGGGATTCAGTTGTGCGATTGGAAAGTGGGTAATCCTAGTGTCTACAAATCTGAGATACCTAGGATCTGATTTTTCAGAGTACTTAGCATTATATAATATTCTATATATTCAAAGCACAGCTCTCATTGACTTCAGTTGCAGCTAGCGTGACCAGACAGCAAATTTGAAAAATCGGACAGGGGATGGGGCGTAATAGGATCCTACATAAAAAAAAAAATCCAAGTCAGGATGGTCAGAACCCAGAATTTATGTTCTGCAGAGAATTCAATTTAAAAAAATCATCCCATTTCAGAATTTCCCATGGAATGAAGGAAGTCCAAAACTATCATTTAAGAAAAATTGCAATGACATTGTTTTAACTCTTTTGAAACAAAATGAATAAGGGTCCCCAATGGGGTGACCACATAGCAAGTGTGAAAAATCAAGATGGAGATGGTAGGTTAATAGGAACCTATATATGACAAAGTCTTGAATATTGGGACTGTCCCTATACAATTGGGACATCTGGTCACCCTAGTCCCAAAGCTGCCCGGAACTGTGGCTGCCCACCTGATGAGCTGCCAGGAAACCAGGAGCCTGGAAGTCCCTGACAGTCCTAGCTTGACGTGGGGCTGCCAGGCTCCTGGTTTCTTGGCAAGTCACCTTGAGTACTTGGCTTGAATCAGGGCTTCCTGGGTCCCAGCTCTGCAACAGCCCATGAATGCTTGAGAGGATTCATTCATTCCCACAGAACGTTTAGATTTTGACAAATTACCACTTTTTGACAGAGAAGTGTTCCTTCAGGAAATAGTCAGCTAGTGCCAATAGCAAGACACTGGATTTATAAAAGCAAAACCATGTGCTTAGTCATGAGCTGTGAATTTCCTCTTTTTTATGCAAAAAGAAATACCTGAATGATATTTGTTACTGTTTTGTAGCATTTATTTTGTATAATGAATATACATCACGTGTTTCCAGGAACAGGGCTAAGCATAGTACAGTATCTTTGTCCTAAAATTTGATGGGAAAAGCCATGAAGAATGTCTTTGATATGTTCTTCAGAAATCTTCTTTAACTCCAGCATGACAATACTGTTTCTCACTGTCAAAGAGACACTTAGTCATGAGACAAAGGATATTTCTATACTGAAATCTCAGGGTGTGATAGCAGCTTGAGTACATCTCCAGGAGCTAGCTTTAATCCAGCTAGTTCAGGTACTGGAGCAGTGAAGCCATGGCAACGAGGCCTTCACAGGTCTGTGCAAGCCTACCTGGAGCCCTGCACAATTACTCTCGGGGCTAGCTTGTGCGGAAGCATGCTCTGTGCTGGATCAGAGCTAGCTTGGGCACATGTAAGGAAGCTGAAATCATACTCCCAGTGACTGCAGTGTAAACATACCCAAAGTACAGAACCATGGAATGTATTTATTATTTATTGAAATATAGTGAGTTTGATTAGGTTAACCTAGATGATTCCTAGGATCTCATGCCTGGTGATCTATAACAAAGCCATGGGTCAGTAACATGCCAGTAATCTCTGGAAAGGGACTCCTAACCTCATTACATTACTAACTGTAAATGTGTGTTTGGGAGCGGGGGGAAGCTGTTTTGTTTTTACTTGAAGTCCCCTCCCCCTCACACACTTTTGCACTATTTAAGTTTTGACTTCTGTGTGCAGGGGAGGCAATGAGTGCTGATACTTCTAGTTTAATGTGTGGGAGTGAAGATACAACAGTAATGGGGCACATGCACGTAGGTGGATGACTAGGGAAAATAGATAGTTTGGAAAGATCGAGGTGCCTGATCCTTCCATGAGTTGCACTGGTAAGCAGACAAACAGGGTAGACAAGTAGAGGAGGGGAAAAAATCAGGATACCTGTTCCTCCCTGAGTTATACTAGCTTTAAAATGCTGACTTAACTATGACACCAAAAGCAGAGGGATACCTGATTTTGAAAAGGAAAAAGGGGCAATGTTCACTTGTGTGTGGTCCCAGTCACTCTTAACCCTGAAACAAATGTATGTAATCTATCAATTCACACACTGATGAAACCAGCCACGTTTCCTGTGGCAACTGCCATATTGAAGTCCTGGTGTTGCATAACCCCTCACTTAAACCCAGGAAAAGTGCAACATGTAGGGCCAGATGGTGCTACAGGGCCTCTGGTTGAATATCACTGAACTAAGCCATAAATAAATAGAACACACACAAAACCCCTTCCCCTTGAGCCATGAGCTCCCTTGGTGTGAATGGGCACAAGTCCATGAAGCCAATACAGTGACAACAGGGGTAAATTTGATCCACATATACTGATATAAATTTTGGAATGTAGCAGTTTTTTAGCTCTGCAGATACTGCCACCAGTATGCAGAACCCAGTGTTTGTCATGCATCTGCTAGGAGCCAAAGATACTACCTTGTCTGCTGTGTGAGAGGAATCGGCAAAGGTAAAACCTGTAACTCAAGGACTCGTTATTAAAGCAATAAAATGTGATCCATTTTTATCAATAATACATTTCTTCACCAAGGTTAACTTGATTTATGAGCTCTCCAGGGTCTCTACTGGAATATAAATACATCTATTACGGTGAATATTATTGCCTTATGCTTTTTACATTTTTATTGACTTATGCTAGTATGCATATGCGTCTGTATATTTGATTGCATTTAATACTTATCTCTTATCCTGGGGAAAAATAATCCAGAACATAGCTATTCAATGAGAGGAAAAGATGCACTGAAAAAGGAAATGTCAAAGCAAGTCCCACTCCATACAGCACTGGTGAGAGTACCCCTATGACAGTTTTGAACAGCTCGACTGAAGATGGCTTTTGAAAAGCTGGAGAGAATTCAAAGTAGTAGAAAAGTAATTAATGATCACAACATCTGCCTTTATGGGAGATATCTATAATGAAGGTGAAAGCTGAGTGATTCCTAGGGATATCTGGAGAGATGGGGACTTTCATTTTTTAGTATTGTTTCATGCCCTGGAACAATGAAGATATCCCATTAATGTGTGCAATAGAGTGGCCTCTGAATGAGGAATTTGTGATAGTTTTCCACAATAGTTTATTTCATCAGCTGTTTTTTAATACTATAAATTGCAGGATGTTATTGACATTATTTCAGGAACTAACTGAATGTATGGAGTTGTTTTAGAGTGGTTCTACTAATTTATTTTGAGTACTGATGTCCCAAATGCTCTCTTGTATTCTGCCTTGCAGGAACTGATCTTTTCACCATTTTATGCATTAAACCACTGTGTTTATGTAGACAATAAAGTACTGAATGTCAGCATAGATAAATACTATATGTGTGAAGCCACTTAGAGCAGCACAGTTTTGACATATCGCAGTACTCTGAAAGCTAGATGTTATATTACCCTCTCATCCAGCCAAGGCAATCCCATCTCAGCCCTGTCCTGTTAACTGGTTATCACATCCCCCATGGAATGTTACTGGCAGCAGCTCTACCAATGTAGGATAGACCTATTGAGAAAGTATCTTTTCTGATAGCTCTGTCTATTAATAAGGAAAGCCACCTTTGGTTGAAGATGTTTGTAACTGGGGTACTGTCACAGGGCAGCCTTGACTGGAATACCCTCTGCAGCATGACAAGCATTCCTGCCTCAGTTTCCCCTTTTAGAATCCCCACTAAATCCACTTCAAGTTTTCTTACTTCAATAATACCCTTCCTTGAGCCAGTAAATTATCAAAAGCATAAGTAAGTAGTCCAAAACATAGTCCATTTCCCACAACAAGTGGATATACTCCTTAAAACCCCACTCTTCCCAGTCAGCACCCCCACCAGTGTCTCTGCTTGGAATCCTTCCATACCATACTCCAGCATCCTTCAACCACAGCTGGACTCATAATCTTCTGTCCCTGCCATCCTAGCCCTTCCAACTGGAGTGCAACCCTGCTATCCCCAGCAAGATCCCCCACAGTCTGTCTGCTGGGAGGTTACCCTTTGTAGGGAAGCATCCCTTACACCTCTGGCCCTCTCAGTGTCCCCCTGGGTCCAGCCCTCTAATGTGAACATCTCACTGGGAAAGTGTCTCTGTTTCTCTCCCTTCCTTCAGCCCTCTACAGCCCATGGCTCCAGCTTAGGGCCAGCAGGCAACTCACTCTGCTGCTGTTGCTCCTCCAGCCTTCAGCCCTCTGGTCCTGACTCATCTATGCCAGCCAGCCATCCTGTCTTGCCACTGTGCTGCCTTCAGCCTCCTCCCTGGAATGACCTTCTGCTTCCTTCCAGGACTCTTCCAGTCTCTCGGTCTCTGGCAGCGCTCACCTGCCCTTCCTGACAGAACCAGCCTGCTTTAACTCATAGTAAAACAATAGCTTCTCCCCCTGATATTTTATAGCCCCTAGGTGCTACTCCACCCACTTAATTGGCCAAATGAGATTACCATCTCTGACACAGGCAAGTTGGACCTACTTCATTTACCGGGGCCAGCCACCCTATGACATGAACCATTAACAAATACCTGTAACAAAGCATTAACAAATACCATTAACAAATACCATTTTTGGCTTAGGGCGGCAGAAAAGCTAGAGCCGGCCCTGGCTCTAGACTATTGCTATTTTTGACGTGCGCGTCGTACTCAATGACAACAAGGAGACCAACACAGCTACAGCAACACTGCAAACATGGCTCTGCTTTAGGTTAGAGTAAATGGGTAAAATTCTGACTCTATTGAAATCAGTGGAAGTTTTGCCAGGATTTCACGCAGTGTGCTGTAACAGCACTTTTACCCCCTAACTGTTGTAAATCCAGCTTTATCCAGCCTTTCAAGGCTAGCTGATCTGCCATTGCCACCCTTTCATTCTAGGGAAACTGACTTGATGGAAATATGACTAATATTCCTTTGTATTCACAGCCTGTTAGGAAGAAGCATAGGGATCCACAGACTAAATCTTTCCTACAATTTTCTTGATGCTTATTGGGGCTTCTAGAAATCTGCCTACGTCTGAAAGATTTGGTATACTCACAGGGGTGCTGAGAGCCATTGAACCAAACTGTAAATCCTATCTAGGATGGAAACTACCTTAAGCCAGAGGGTGTAGCAGCACCCTTAGTTCCAGCTCCTATGCTTGCCCATTTACAAGCTGATATAGTCCAGTATCAGCCTCAGAGCAGGCCTTTTAACCCACTTCAGCTAGAAGAAACTTTACTGATTTCAGAAGAGTTTTACCTCAGGGCTGAATTTGGCCTTGCAAATGTTACAGTTTGTAATTTGGGGCACAAGTTTTGTGGGTAACCAAGATCATCATCTGTTTTAAACAGTAACTAGTTGATGATGAACAGGCAAGGGGTATGTTGGTTGAATATGGATTTCAGGATTGATCCCAGTCTGCATTGGAGCACTAAAGGAGATGACTGATACCTTCCTTGAGGCCATTTATTATCCTGAGCATTCTCTGAAAACAGTCTGACAAACTGTCTGAAATGCCTTCACACGGCAAGATCTCAGTCTCACTTAAATGAGTAATTCAGATGGGACACCACAAACCAACAGACTTCCAGACTTGAAAATCCAGTGCAGACAGGGAAACAGGCAGAGTTTGTTATTTTTATGATTTCTGAAATAAAAACTTATTGATACAGCCTCTCTGTCTCTGACTCCAGCTCAAGGAAGGAGAGATTTTGCCTAATAAACATATTCTGTAATAGGCACAAGAAAATGGGTAGTTTTATAACCTCCGTATAATTTCCTAGAATACTCTTAAGAAGGACTTTACTATGAGGTGTAGTAGCTATTTTGCTGTGACTTTCATTCATCCACAAGTTTTGTGGTCCAAAAAAAGCCAGACCGAAGTATTACTGTCTTTAATTACAATGATTACTTGTTCTTAAAACAATAGTTTAAGATAAACTAAACAATACTTTTGTACTAACCACAAGGAAAGTGCCCATTTCACTACCTGATTTTCCTGCAGCTGCCATCTGTAAAATGCACAACAGCGGAAAGTCTTCCAGGCACAGTGATATAAGCTGGGGGTCCTGGAATCTGTGAGTGCAACCCCAAAACTCGTCCCAGTATGAGGCTGTGCCAGGTGATGTGTTGAATTTTTGCCTTCCTAAGCAGCCTTTGTTGGCAGGGGTCTGAGTAAATTATAAAGCTACCTTCCTCCATTAAAACAGGTGAAGAAGGTGTGGATGCACTGCTTGCTCTTCTCCATGCAGCGGAAATACAGGGGAATGAAATTTGCACTGTCCATATTGTATATTTATAACATCTCAATGCCAACCATCATTTTTGGTGGTTGTTACCAGTTTTGCATATACACATGAATATTACAATAATAATTGGTATAAAAAAGGTCTGCCCCTCATTTTCTTTGAAAGATCCTACTGGCCTTTTTTCTTTGATTTGACATTGGGGAGGAGACAGCATCCACCTACGCAAAGGACTATCTTAAGACTTTAAATACTAAAGATAATTGAAGCACACTTGCAGAATAGCATGCGGCTCTTGCAACTTTGAGTGCTGAAATACAATCGTGATGGGCATGACATAAGAACCTAGATGGAGCATGCGCGTCACCAATGCATGGAAGTGAAGGACCTTGAACAATCACACTGCAACAGCAGTTATGATTTGCAAATGGGTTTTAAGGGTAGCCCCAAACACAGCCACTTACAACAAACCATTCTAGAGGTTACAAAGGTGTAGATGCAGGGCCAGCTCCAGGCACCAGACGAGGAAGCACTTGCTTAGAATGTGCCTTCCCCAAGCACGTGCTTCCTCATCTGGTACCTGGAGATGGCCCTGTCTAGAGCACCCCAGATATAGTTACCCAAAATCTGAGAAGGTGCTGAGTGTTCAGCAGCTGGGTTGTAGTGTCCAGCCTTCCTCCTAACTGCTGGGGAGGTAGCTGTCAGACTCCAAGCTCGTAGAAATCTTCTCAAAAGAACTTCTCCAAAGCATCTCCAAAGTGCACACACTAATACTCTTTCTTTTATAGCGACAAAGAGTCTTGTAGCACCTTATAGACTAACAGATTTTAGGGATTATGAGCTTTCGTGGGGTAAGACCCACTTCATCAGATGACTGTTGTGGAAATCTCCAGAGGCAGGTATAAATAGCAGGCAAGAAAGCAAGGTAAATTCAAGCGGGGAGGAGCGGTGAAGCCCACTTCCAGTAGGTGATCTGGAGGTGTGAACACCCAGAGAGGAGAAACTGCTTTTGTAATTGGCGAGCCATTCACAGTTAATACTGAGTCCAGACCTGACGGTGTCGAATTTGCAGATGAACTGGAAATTCATCTGCAAATTTGACATCATCAGGTCTGGACTCAATATTAATTGTGAATGGCTCGCTAATTACAAAAGCAGTTTCTCCTCTCTGGGTGTTCACACCTCCAGATCACCTACTGGAAGTGGGCTTCACCCCTCCTCCCCGCTTGAATTTACCTTGCTTTCTTGCCTGCTATTTATACCTGCCTCTGGAGATTTCCACAACAGTCATCTGATGAAGTGGGTCTTACCCCACGAAAGCTCATGATCCCTAAAATCTGTTAGTCTATAAGGTGCTACAAGACTTTTTGTTGCTTTTGCAGATCCAGACTAACATGGCTACCCCTCTGATACTTTCTTTTATAGGTTACTCAGAACAAAGCATAACTCAGAGTAACCCCTCATGGGCTGACGGTTTCCCTAGCAACAGCAAAGAAACCCATAGTTTCCACTTACCAGTCAACAACTTCCAACAAGAAACTTACAGTTGCAGATACCTAGACTCAAGGTCAGCTGTCTACACTCCATTTGTATTCTCACAAATCTGTTGCTTCATTTTATCTATCCATGTTAGTAACACTGCAGCTGTGCAGTTGTTTTTGTCTGCCTAAGCAAGGCTGCATTCCTTCTGACTACACGGTGTCCTCGCTTCCAGCTTATGGTGGCTAAGTGCACAAAGATGGCTGAGGGTTATGTCAACTCCATATGTTAAGCCCAGTTCTCTCACAACAAAAGAACCTACAGAAACATATGATCTTTTGACACACTCTCCTCATCAGTCACTAAATAGACAAAAGATTATATTTTAGTACTTATTTTCTTTTTCAGTCTGCTGGGTAGAGATTTCAAATGCTTCAATGAGCCTGAGATTAAAAACAGTGGTTGGAAAGAGCAGTTTAATCTGTGCATTTTGTAATAAATTTTATCACCAAAGACATTGTAACACTTGTAGTTCTAAAAAGTACAAATAAGACAGCCTAATGATTGATGATCAAACATTCATCCCACAGCATTTTTGACAGCTGTAACTTCCATTTGTTCAAGATAAGTTATTTAATGACTTTCCAAAGCTCTTCACATTTCCAAACATTCCTGCAGAATTTGTACAGGATTTCAGTCCACTGAAATGCAGCATTTGTGTATACTGTATTAAATGCCTTAGGGCTTGTCTTCACTAGAGCCGGGAGAGATCCATCTTATGGCGATCGATTTATCGCGTCTCGTCAGGACATGATAAATCGATCGCCAGCGGCACCCCCGTCGACTCCTTAACTCCAGCTCGCCAAAAGGCACAAGCTGGAGTCAACGGGGGAGCGCGCTGCCAACCGCTGCCACTGTGAGGACAGCAGCTAAGTCGGCTGTAGATATGCCGATTTCAGTTACGTTATTACTGGGGCCCAGTACAATAAAAATGAGGCCAAGAGACCTGGGGCCAAATCCTAGGTCCAGGTTAAGTCCCTTTGTACTAATCGAGCGCACTACCCTGGCCTAGCTAACCACAATATTTTAAAAAGGGTAAATGGGATGACCAAGTAATTATAGGCCTGTCAGTCTGACATCAGTTCCATCATGATAATGGAGTGGCGGATATAGGACTCAATTAATAAAAAATTAGAGGGTAATCAACATAGATTTACGGAAAATAAATCCTGTCAAACTAGTATATATTTTTATGAGACTACAGGTTTGGTTGTTGAGGTAATAGACTTCTGTAAGACATTTGACTTGATACTGCATGACATCTTGATTTAAAAAAATAGAAAGACATAAAGTAACATGGTGTCAGAGGATCAGATCATAGGCAGTCATGCCTAGTGGTCAGAGTCTGAATGCAAGAGCCAACAGTTGAGACAATTGGAATCAGAAGTCAGAGTCAAGGGTCAGAACCAGATTACCAGGAGTCAGGGAAGGCAGGAGCAGGGCTCGTTCTGAGGCAGGAGCAAGGCTGGAACAGGATGGGAACAAGGCTGGGAGCAGTGTAGGATCTGGGCTGGAGCTATGGCTGTTGTCTACTCTGCCATTGATGAAGTTGGGTGCCTTAAGAATCCTAGAGGGAGTTTTCTCACCCAGTTCCAGATACTCGACTTTACGGGACAGGGCATCAGCCTTCTCATTTCTTGCTCCTGGGCAGTAGGTGACTATAAAGTCAAATCTGGTGAAGAAAAGAGACCAACAGATCTGTCATTGATTGAGGTGTATGGCTGTTGAAGATATTCTGGGTTCTTGTGAAATGTGAGCACTTGGACAGAGCCTCCCCAGTCAGTAGGCTATTAGTCCCACCCTATATTGGTCAGTGGGGAATGACTGCAGATGCCGGCATTGATTAAGAAACCCTTCAAATGTTCCCGGATCACCATTAAACTTATCAGGCAGGAGCATGTTTGACTCATGCAGAGTAGGGGGTAGAGTTGAGAATGGTGCTTTCTGCCTGTGCTGTGCTGGCTTTTATGTCTGTAGGGCAGCAACCTGGCATACAGAGTAGTAACCTGGGCCTGCAGGGTCTACAGGTACCCCATATTTCTGTCAAGGGAATACTGACTAGGGAGGAATCCATAGACGCTGATGGTCTGGATCCCTTGTCAGCTTAGTTTCCTTCTGTTTACCTGGGCTGCTCAAACCATCAGGAGACTGGGTCATAGGCAGTCAAGCCTAGTGGTCAGAGTGCAAATGCCAGAGCCAAGCATTAAAAGTGTGCTTAATCTCATTGATTTTAATGGGACTTAAGCACATATTTAAAGTTGAACATAGGCTTTGCTGAATTGGGATGGTGTGTTGAATTGGGGCCTTATCCAGTGCTCAAAACCACAGCAGTTGTTATTCTTTGCCAGCATTAGAAGACAGATTTCCTGTTCCACAGCAAGTGTTCAGAGCACTAGAACATGTATTTTGGTAAAGTGACGATTATTTTAGTTATTACAAAAAATACTTTTATTGGGGTAACAAATTAGAATAAGGATGACTGGGCATGAAAGAAAAAGGTTTCATGATTGAGTTTAATGCCTCAGCTGTTTTAGTTCCATGAGTAATTTACCTTTATTATGAAATAAAAGGGATATGTTTTATGGAATGATTATTTTTCTTCTTCTGGTTTTATTGCTACAAGCGTTATATTTAATTATTTTTATTGCTGAACTTTAGTAACCATATCTGTGTTATACTTACTGGTTTTTAAATCAATAAAGTCAACGTAGGAGCATTGCTTAATGCCCCAGGTATGCATAAGTATCTTCTGGTTTTATCAAACTTGAATACGGTAGGTAGAAAAAACTCATGTACCAGATCATATACAGAGAGTAACTTTCATCTCTGTTTTAGGCTGGATTCAATTAATCTTAATTCAATTTGAATAAGATCCCCAAAATGATGGTTATTTTTGTCCAACAATTACTGTGTATCACAGTTAGCTCCAATGGCTAAAACCCAGGAAGTAATAGTAATACTATGAGTTTGCACGGCTATAGTGCCTACTATCCTAGAGGTTCAAGTGCTTTTCATACACTAAATGAATCAAGACTTGCAAAACCCTGAGGGAAGGGGGGTGGATGGAAGCGGGGGGATTGAAGTACAGACCAGTGCCAGCAAAAGTGCAAGTATTGCTTATGGATAATGCATGCAAGGATGAAATATTCAAGGTTTAGGGATCTAATTAAGGATATTTGCATATCCCATGTGTCCTTATATCATGCATATGGAATTCTTACACTTTTGCCAATATGGAGAGACATTAGGGCCATAATTCAGCAAAGCACTTAAGCACATTTGTAAATCAGTTCCTATTCAGCAAAGCACATAAGGACATGTTTAAGTATTGGGCCTTAAGTGACTTGCCCACGGTCACAAAACAGGTCAGTGTCACCACCAGGAATGGATTTGATTTGTCCTGTTGGCCCCTCCTTTCACCACAAAAGCACCCTTCTCTGTAGTTGAGTAATCTTTCTATTTTTCCTGTATGATTTCTGTTTCATAATGAACCCTGAACATTAGTTGGATTATGATTAAAGAGATTATTGTACTTTTTGCATTAATACCCAGGAAATGCATCTCTTAACTTGACTATTTGTCTAATTTTTGTGTCACAGCATAGTGTACCACAATGTAATAGATGTAGTGTGGCACAGTGTGACATAAAAGTGATTCGTGATTTTCAGAATTGTTACTAAGGGTATGATGGCCATAGTCACTAAGAGCATGAGATGACCCTAAAAGAATTAATATTATTTTCCTGTGCCATTTCAATTTCTAATATACTGAGTTACTTCAGAAAAGAGACAGCAAATACATTTTTAGCACCATTTTTTGCAGTATGCTTTGTTGAGTGAATGAAGTTATTACACATCAAGTTCCCCAGGTAGCAAAATAACCATCCAGTTAGAGAGACAGTCTGCTCCATTTTTGTTCAACTCTAGCTAAATCAGTTTGTGGGCCAGCTGACAAGCTTCTAACTGGAGCACTGGTAAAGAGGGACATAAAGAAAATGTATAAGAATAGATTATGTTCTTATACAGATGAATCAAACAAAATACAGGTAATGTTTCATTGCTGACCCATGTTTTTCAGTATGCATCGTTTTAACAAATGAAAGTGGGGATAATAACTTCTGTTTTCCACAAGTTCAGAAGAAAGTATGTCTTTTGCATCTCATAGGCTGTGCTTTGGCAAAGCACTTAAGCATGTTTAGCTTTAAATATGTGAGTATTTCTTTGGAAATTCTGGATCAAAGCACATGACAAAGTACTTTGCCAGATAAGGACTGTAGCAGGGCAGTCACCCCGCTCTGGGCCCGAAGGGGTTAAAAGCAGCCCTGGAGAGGGCTGTGGCTGTGGAAAGCAGCAAAACCCAGGTTGAGTAGAATAGCAGCCAGAGCTGTGGCTGGCCTAATCAGGCCACAGCTGGCCCTGATAAAAGGGCTGAGAAGCAGGACCTAGGCAGTCTCTCTCCAGGCTGGGAGGGAACAGGGCCTGGCTGCTTGCAGGACAGGTTCCCTGAGGTGGAACTGTGCTCGGGAAATAGGCAAGGGAGCTGGAGAGCTTAAATCTAGCAACTCCCCAGGATGCAGGCCTGAAGAGAGGCCTAAGGAGGGTACTGAGGGTTAGGCAAAGGCAACTGGTCCCAATCCCCCTTGCCTATGATGACTGGATTTTACACTACAGTCTGCCCCAGGGTGTGGGGGCTTGATGATGACTGGCAGTAGCCCTAGACTGAAGCAAGTTGGGGATTAGATGGTTGGGGGTTCTCCAGGGAGGGGAGACCCAGAGGCAGAATGTGGGGGTATTGCCAGGGGGAAGCACCCCAGGAAAAAGGGCACTGGGGTCTGGGAGGGACATAGGGCCAGAGAGACATGGGCCAGCAGAGGACACTCAGAACTGGAAGAGCTAATTCCCAGATGGCCAGCAGGAGATGCCTCAGGGGTGAGTCATCGTGCCGCTACAAGGACCACACTGTTCTGGGTATGTGCAGGGATGGATTTATATCTTGTGTGCCCCTAGGCACAGCATCTTCAGAGCCTCCCCTGCCTACTGCTGACCTTCATCTTGTACACAGTTTTAGAGAGATAATGTGTCCCTAGAACACCGATCCCCTAGGCACATACCTACTGTGCCTAATTGGAAATCCAGCCATGGGTTTGTGTTTTAATTTTGCTTTGGTAATGCCTCACATTGCATATATTAAGGAATGAGGTAATGTGTTTCTTTCATTGTGAGTGCAGAATTCCTGGTAATAGTTGCCAGCCAAAACAGGTGCACCATATTAATGAGAATATATGGAAGTAGTGGTGTTTGAATCTTTTAAATGCCTGTCACAGATTGAGATGATTGAGTAAAACTCAAAAAAGAAACCAGACCTGCCCCAAAATGACATTGCTGACTTATGCAACAGTGGCTTTTTTTCCCCATTTTAATTATAGAACTGGTCAATTTTTAAAATGTGCTGTTAGACAAATATTTTCACTATTCATCAAATAATTTAGATGATGGTTTGTTTTTCAGTGTTTAGCGAGATGAGCAAATGCTACAAGTCAAATAAGAGATCTGATGACTAATGTTAATATTTGCTGAGTAACTCACTTGAATTTTTTCAGCTAGATATAATTATTTATAATAATGTTAACACTAATGCTCATACTGGATCATGTAAACAGTGACTTCGTAGGTAGTTAAATAGTATATGATTCACATTGCTATGTACATCCAGCTAAGTAATGCATACTATGTTGTTGACCTATTGCTTAATTCAGAAGAAGAGTGGGAAGAAAAGAATTTATAGGAGCCTTGGAACCCATTTGTTTCAAATAATTCTTCAAGATCTAATCCAATTTCCTCATGGAAAAACTTTCATTAATTTCAAAGGGAGCTAGTTGGGGCCTTCTATTATTTACCATTTTAAAGAACTAATGACTGTAGAGCTAAACCATATGGAGGTTAATCAAGATGGAAGATGACTGAAGCAATTGATATCAAAAGACAGTTGGATCTGCTTCTGGAGAAAGTACTGATGAAAAAGCAGAAAGGTGGGATTAAGATAGGCAAAAGGACAGGCGTGTTGGGTTGGATGGCCTTTCTACTTTCTCGGTCCAATTTTTCAGCCAGCCTGACCACAGATGCCGATTTTGTGTACACAACTGATTGCTCCTGCAAAACACAGTTGGCTGACTTTCACATGTAAATGAATGAGCATGCAAAACAGGATTCAAGCCCATTTTGGCTCTCTTGACCGTTTATGCAGGCCAAAGTGAGAAATCAGACGTGAGGGCTGAAGATCAGACAGAGCAAAACAGTATGAAAGAGTAAACGGATAAATCTTTAATTTAGAGAGATTGTGGGGTCTCTAGTGGGAATTTTGCCACTGACTTCACTGGGGCCATTTCACTCCATAAATGTATCAATATAGTCTTCAGGTAATACATTCTGATGTGTGTGCACAGAGAGAGAGAGATTGGAAATGAATCATTAGTAGCCCAAAGTGGTGATATGAGCTGGGCAGCAACACCAGGAGAGAAATCTGTTATTATCACTCTTCTGTGCTATAAACTATATGAGTGATTGAAAAATGCCGGGATGGCAGGGGTGTCATGTGGTTTCTCGTGTGTATTCAGAGTTTAGATTGGCAACGGAGTGGGCGATCTGAGGTTTGTTTAAGAACTGCTGATGCTGAGGTCACAATCTGTAATTTCCCAACCTGTTGCTTTGCATAAAACGTTTTTGGAAAGTAAAATTTTTGATACATAAGCAAATCCAAATCAATATTCAGATAAGAAAGTCAGGATAAAGGTCAATGATCCTTCTAAATTATTAATGCTGCTTAGCATTTTCTGGTATTCCATGAATTTCTAATGAGCATTTGTCGGATGTGCTGTACTCTCACTGGGCTTGACTCTGCAGGGCCCTGAGCTCTGAGGCCCTCATCCAGCAAAACATTTGAGCACATGCTTTTCTTTAATCACATAGAAGGCCTTATTGAAGTCCGTGGAACAACTCACATGCTTAAGTGCAGTATCAGGGCTAGAGTGCTCAGAACCCGGCAGGATAGGACCCACTTTTTATTTTTTTTTTACTTTACATCTGATTTAGGAAAAATAAGTGACTTTTCAGCCATTTTTGAAAAATATTGTCAACTCAGAGCAGCTCTTTTTATATAATACTGTGGTCAACTATTCCACAGCAATGATTTATACTTCAGGAAACATACAGGAAAGTTTGATTATGATGGAAAGTTACTTATAATTTTATCAAGCAATATAAATACCTCAGCAATAAACAGGGATTTAACATTTTTGTATTGGGAGTTCTAAATATGAGTGATATATTTGTATGTCAAACTTGTGCTGTGTTTCTGGGTGGCACCCCCAGACAGATTGGCATCAGCACTAGCTGGTCTTCTTAATGGCCTATCCAGGGCAATTAGCTGTACAATGTACCCATTGAGAGAAGGTAGGGTCTACACCTCTGAAGCAGCAGGACATGTAGGGACTCCAAGTGCTTTTCCATGCTCATGTGCGGTGAGCTTGTGTTTGGAAAAAAGGATGTACAAGCCACATGGCAAAGGATGTAAAAGGCAGATGCAGCTTCTGCATTTTGTATTCAATCCTGCTTCTGACCTCTGGAGTAACTTGTCTACCAACTGAAGCTCTAAACAAAGGACTGAATAACCCATCCAAACTTTAGCTGTATCCCAGAGGAACTCTACAAGCCAGGAAACTCACCAATGCTGCTAACAACCTGATATATGGAATCTGTAGTCTTATGTATATAACTGATTGCTGTGACCATTTAACAACTCTCTTCTCTTTCTTTTAGATTTAGATGGCTTTAGTTTTAGATGCTAAAGGATTGGCTGACAGTGTGGTATTTTGGATGAGATCCAAACTAGCATTGATCTGGTAATGTGGCTGGCTCTTTGGGGATCAGAATAACATTTTGTATAGTGAGCAGACTTTTAAATAACTCCTCACGTTGCTGGACCTATTTGCATCTTGGGAGCCAAAGAACTGGAATTCAATAAAAGGGGCTGTGTGATTTCTTTTGAGGTGTTTTTTTTTTTAGCTTCTTGATAACTAGTATGGCGGATCAGGAGCACTGAATGTGGCTGGTTGGTGAATCATCTAACTACAGTGTTAACCACCAGTTTGGGGAGAATCTGTTCTCCTTTTGCAGCCTGCCCTGACCTTGGCATTTTTAGTGTGGGCTACCCTAGGCTCCTCAGGTCTCAGAAGGAGTTTCGGGCTGGCTGCTGGGACTCAGCTAAAACAGGCTACAAAGAAGTTGTCCAGGGAAATGTAGAGCAGCAATTAGCAAAGGGTTGCAGCATGAGGTTGCTATACTTGTTGGGACCCGGAGCAGTGGGTGGGACCATCCTCTCCACCAGCCGGTGGGGGAAGTGGCTACGCCCTAAGGAAGGGAATTAGAACTGTAGTACCTCAGGGAAGGGGGACCTCACTATTGGGGCTGACTCAGTGGGGAGCTGTGGTCAGTGAACTGAGTCCAAGACGGGTGGCTCAGCAGGAAGGCTGGGTTCACTGAGGAGGCATGGGGTCCTCAGGGAAGAAGCACTCAGGGCATTGCTCAGTATTGGAGTAGGAACCATACAGCTTAGCTGGACCAACCGAGGCTACCATGATGGTTAAAGACTGAGCCCAGGGAGGGCTGCAAGACATGTTGGACTGTCTATTCGCAAAGGGTTTGTTTTGCACACAGACTGTGTGTGACTCGGCTGGAGGGCTGAGTCACCGAAACCCTGCCTGACGAGCACAGCAATTTGACAGGGTGTAGTGATCCCGAGTGGGCTCCCTCCAATTGGGAGTGCGAGGGAACCGGGGACACCCGTTGGAGGGTGGAGCCGAGGCCGCCCCGCCCCTCTCACCGGAAGTACAAGGGCGGGACTATAAAAGGCCAGCCCCGCAGCCCAGAAGGAGGCGAAGCAGGGAAGGAGCAGGATGCCTGCCAGGACCTGCTACAGCAAGGAGGAGATCCGAGCTGGGGCTACACTCCAACCCCCGACGCCAGGGACGACTGGCCTGGAGTACCCCCTGCCGTGTATCCAGAGGAACCGGAGGCCGACTGGACGGCAGAGGTACCCACTCCCTTGAGCCAGCCGCCCCTACCCTGAACAAGGGAACCCATAAAGACTGTTTAGTTTGTGTTGCTTTGCTGGCTGCCTGAGCCTGGATGCCAGGCCCCAGCCCTAAAGCCTTTTGTTGTGTTCGCTTGACTGGCTGCCTGAGCCTGGAGGCCAGGCCCCAGCCCTACAGACTTTTGCTGTGTTTGCTTGACTGGCTGCCTGAGCCTGGAGGCCAGGCCCCAGCCGTAAAGACTTTTGCTGTGTTTGCTTGACTGGCTGGCCTGTGCACTGAAGCCCAGGCTAGAGCTGACCTCCTATAGACGGTTTTGCCTGAGCCTGCAGCCCAGGCTCCAGCCCCTACAGACCGGGTTTGGACCGGCCCGAGGGGTCTCCCTCAGACTGGGAATACGAGGGAGGCCTACACAGGGCATCATGAGCAGGGGGAGAAAACCTGCAGGGGGGTGCTCGACCAGGGAGTGCTCATGTGAGATGAGGAGGCTACATGATAGGGACTGCTTAGTTTCAATTTAATAGGATAAAAAAAATCACGCCTTTGTAGCTAAATTAAGAAATGCTGACAAATAGTCAACAAACCCCCTCTGCTCCCATCTCTCACAGTAAAATAGAAATCAAAATGCATCTGATTCAACACTAAATAAGTGTAAATGAGAACAACATTTGGCCTTAAGCTTTTAAGGAACTTATTTTTAATTTGTTTTTTCTCCTACCTCTTGGTCCACTCCCACGCTAATCTTCAGGTTATCTTTAGGCTAGGCAATCTTTGTCCCCCTGATCAGCATGAACACTGGGGCAAGAAAACTCTGCTGCCCTCCAGCCCCTCACTGTACTGTAACTCCCAGATTATCTTCTAATCCCATATACTGTTAAACTGCCACCTCATATAATCCTCAGAACTCAATATTTTCATAATAAATATGAAAGATTTTCTATGGCTCTTTGATGTTCTTCACCTCTGCATTGCAGTGAGCTATTCCATTTTACCCAGGAGGATGTAGGACCCATACTTGCCCTTCATTGCAGCGTGTGCAGTTACACTGAAATTCAAGCCTTATTCTGTAGAAGTTTAATCTAAAATCTGCTTCAGTACAGGGGGCTCTTGTATGGCTTTATGTTCGGCTTAAGTCCCATTTAACATAGTGTGAAGGGACTAAATGGGGCATAAATAATGCACAGAGGATGTGCAATAGAGACTGCGAATGGTGGGAAATAAAAATCATTTCCCCCTTTAGCTGTAAAACTCAGAAAATGGTTTGGGGTTTTTGATTGAATGGGGCCATAAACACCTGTCATTTGTGCTGCTTTCTTTGCTGTCTGCCATTCAAACATGAAAATAAAAAAGCCTTGACCATATAATATTCAGACTGCATTAACTTCTTGACAGATTCCACAAAAGGAAGGACTCAACATGCATTTCTCCCCTGCCCTTCCCAGACTCGCATCTCTCCAGCTATGAATCCCTAAGTCTGTGTAGGACCTGGTTCAGTGGAGACTGTAGTGCATAGACAATTGACTCCCTGCTTCTCTTATGCAGGATGACTTTCACCATCTATGAATCTGAATAGGCTTTTAAGGAGGCTGAATTTATAGAATTTTGGGTCCCAGTTCTATAAAAATGGCAAGAGAAAAATTGTGTCTAGTGCTGTTGTAGCCTGGTTGGTCCCAGGATATGAAAGAGTCAAGGTAGGTACGGCAATCACTTTTTATTGGATCAGCTTCTGCTGGTGGAATGTACATGCTTTCAAGCTACATAGCTCAAAACTACATACCTTCCACCCACAGAAATTGGTCCAATAAAAGATATTGCCTCATGTCCCTTTCAAAAGAAAAATTATGTGCAGGCAGAAATGAAAATATTCTCAGAAGACGAGAGAGTTTTAAACTTCCAGACATCTGAATTTGTCTGGGTTAGTTAATCCCCCTTTGCCAAATGACTGGCCAACAGTAAACAACTTCATTGACTAATTTCATCATTTTCCTTAGCTCCATGGGTAAAGTCCATTGTGAAAGCAAAGAACACTCCACCGGATTTGATTTATTAGGCAAACATATGGCACACACCACCTTGGCCTCTGTGCATGTGCATGTTCAATCACATTAAAAGTACTGAAGTTCAGAAGAAAAGGTTAAAATATAAATGGCCCAAGTCTTGCTTTCAGCTGGTATCTCCTCAGAATAAAATCTGAGAGTAAGCGACTCTTCTTAGCCATATTAGGGGATCAATCCATCAGATTCTCATTGACTTCCCCAGGCATTGCATCAGGCCCAATCTCTACCAAAATTTATTTTAAAAAATTGCCATACAAAACTGTCTGAAGAGTTAAGATGCTGTAAATAGAGAAAAGTGACTGCAAAAATGTCTTCATAGGTTTCCACTTTCATTGTCACTCAATGCTTTGTTTCTGTATCAATTTTCCTCAGTTCACAAATACAAAGATTGTTTTCTAACTGTCAGCCCTGCAAACTGCACCTGGGATTAGCGAATCCAAACTGAATTATTTCTGGTTGGTGTGTTAACATGGGAGAAAAACATTCAGCAGTGAGAATTTGCTTAGCCCACGAAAGCTTATGATCCCTAAGATCTGTTAGTCGATAATGTGCTACAAGACTCTTTGTTGCTTAACAATTCTGTAACTGATGCTTGAGCCAGAAGAGCATCAAGCTCACTATGCCATAGTTTTGCTGGCTCTGCAGTGCTTAAAGTCAGTAAAATAAGAAACATAACTCTGAATGCACACTATCCATGGACCAGATCTGTTGATCATGAATTTAGGATTTATATTTAACCATTATTCTGATCATAAGTGCACAGCAAAACACCACTGGTTGCAGGTTGAAGTTATAATAATGCAAATGTTTGAAAGGCATGAAATTAGAACACTATGTCAACAGTAAAGAATGTATGTAAGAAAGTCTGGAAAGACTCAGTGAACAATGAACACCAACCTTGACTCTGCCCCTGGTTCTTAACCCATTTTATTTCCCATTCACTAGTAAAAGAACTGCAGTAGAACTGGCAGAAATGGAAAAAAGTTGATCTTTGGTCTATATCTGGAATTTGGATTCTCTGACCAATATTAGAACAATGAGTGAGATACTCAAGGTATCTAGGCATAATGGAGTAGTCATAGTGATTCTCAAACTGTGCATCAAGACCTCAAAATGAGTCATGACTCCATTTTAATGGGATCTCAAGGGCTGGTGTTAAACTTTCTGGGGCCCAGGCCAAAGCCAAAGTGCAAGCCCGGGCTGAAGCCTGAGCCCCACTGCCCAGGGCCAAAACCTGAGCTCCACTATCATGGACTTTGGCCCCACCCCATTGAGAGCAGCCCTGGAGCTCGGGTGGACTCAGACTTTGGTCCCAACTCCTGGAGTTGTGTAGTAATTTTTGTTTTCAGGCGGGGGTTGGGATGCAATGTAGTTTGAGAACCGCTGGTGTAGTGGATGGAGGCGGGATACCGTTTTAACTATACAAGGAGAATAATCTGTCAGTGCTATATCCTTTATTCCATAGGGTGCTGGCAAGGTAGGTTTTTGTCTGTTTATTAGGTAGGTTTGCCTTTTACAGACCAGCATACAGAGAGTGTCTGTGTATACAAATTGAAAGTTAGGCCTGGGCTACACTATTAGAGGGTTCGAACTAAAATATGCAACTTCAGCTACTCAAATAGTATAGCTGAAGTCGAAGAACCTTAGTTCGACTTACCTGGCCATCCCCACAGCGGCGGGTCGATCGTGGCAGCTCCCGCGTCGACTCCACTTACTCCTCTTGCAGAGCTGGAGTTACAGAGTTGATGGGAGCGCTTATGGGGATCGATTTATCACGTCTAGACAAGACGCAATAAATCGTTCCCCAATACATTGAACACTACCCGCCGATCCGGCAAATAGTGTAGCCTTACCCTCAGCTGGAGGATGATGATTGGGGCAGGCAATTATTAAGGTGCCCCATGAAGATAATTCCAATTTTATCTATGACGCTGTTCACATAATTACCCAGAACAAAGCAAAAATCTACAATAACACATGTAAACATAGTTCCTCCTTGCCAACTCTTGGGCACAAAAGTGCAGCATTGCTATCATTAAAATGTGTAACTGTTAGGAATGTCATTTATGCAACACTGCTCTACAGCCAAAATGCTTCTGAAATAAATGTAGTCAAACTTTACTGATTCTGGGTCACTGAGAATGAAAATGATGCTTAAAATTGTTGATTGGCTCTAGTTTTCAAGATATGCTATTGGGTTAGTATATACGACCCTTGACATGGGAATGGTGGAGGATAAGTGAGTTATAAAGGGAAGGGATCTCAATTTAAACCAGAAATGACTAAAATACATCTTTGACTGGATCTGCGAATAAATCTATGACTGGGTTTGGACAGTACTTGCTTTTTAGGCAAAACAATGAATGATGCAATCTGAAGCTGGTATTGCATCATACATGATATGAATTGCATCATATTATTCCCAGAAGTCATGGATGATGCAATCCTAACAAAGCTTACATCACTCTGCTGAACAAATTGCCCTATATCAGCTCTAGAAATCATACAGTGTCGTACTCTCTTATTTGTTAGTGTTTGATTTTGCAAAGGGACACATTTCTGTTTAGCCAAAGTGAGCAGAGATGCCTGGTACTTGTGTGAACAGTGCAGATAACTTCTGCTATATTTGTGGTGAAGTGACTTTTGCATCACAAAAGCGCAGTATAACCACTATGGTTAAGAAAGCCTATCACCTTTATTTTGGCTGCAAAATTGGAGATCAGGACAAGAGGTGGGCCCCACACATATGCTGCAACACTTGTGCAACAAATCTTCACCAGTGGTTGAACAGGAAAAGGAAATCTATGCCTTTTGCAGTGCCAATGATTTGGAGAGAGCCAACAGATCATACCAGCAATGGTTACTTCTGCATGGTGCCTCCAGTTGGGAAAGGTGTGTCAAAGAAGAAAAAGTGGACTGTGCATTATCCAAACGTTCCATCAGCTATACACCCAATACCCCACGGAGAAGGACTGCCGGTTCCTGATGCACCAGAATCATTCTCACTTGAGTCAGACGAGGAAGAGGATGAAACTTGTGGTCCTGAACCATCAATGTCACAGGAGCCACATTTTCTCCCATCCTCCTCCTCTGAACCACACCTCATAACACAAGCTGAACTGAATGACCTTGTCAGGGATTTGGAACTACCCAAGAGTAAGGCAGAGCTGTTGGGCTCCAGACTACAGCAGTGGAATCTCCTGGCAGGTGATGTTAGGGTTTCCATGTTCCGTGACCGTCAAAAGGATCTTGTCCCATTCTTCTTCATGGAAGGTGATCTTGTAGCCTGCAACAACATCGATGGTGTGATGGCAGCCCTCAACATCGTTCACGATCCAGATGAGTGGAGACTCTTCATTGATTCATCGAAGATGAGTCTTAAAGCTGTTTTGCTGCATAATGGGAATGTTTTGCCATCAATTCCAGTTGGTCATGCAGTCCATATCAAGGAAACCTATGACAACATGAAACAACTTTTGAGGTGCATAAACTATGACCAACATCAGTGGCAGCTTTGTGGCGATTTGAAGGTTGTTGCTCTCTTGCTTGGTCTGCAGACTGGATACACAAAGTACTGCTGTTTTCTCTGCGAATGGGATAGTCGTGCAAGAGATTCCCACTACATCAAGAAAGACTGGCCACTCCGACAGTCATTGGAGCCTGGGAGAAAAAGTGTTCAGCATCCACCACTTGTTGAATCAAGGAAGATTTTGTTACCACCCTTACACATCAAGCTGGGTCTGATGAAGAACTTTGTCAAGGCCATTGACAAAACACAAGCAGCTTTCAAGTACCTCCGTGGAAAATTTCCAAGGTTAAGTGAAGCTAAGATAAAAGAAGGTGTCTTTGTTGGTCCTCAGATTCGTGAACTTCTTCGAGATGATGCATTTGACCATGCACTGCGTGGCAAGGAAAAGACGGCATGGAAAGCCTTCCAGTCAGTAGCAATGTATTTTCTCGGAAACAACAAGGCAGACAACTACAGGTTGGTGGAAAATCTCCTCAAGGCATACAAAAACCTTGGTTGCGACATGTCACTAAAGATACGTTTTTGCACTCTCATCTAGATTTTTTTCCACCGAACTGCGGAGCAGTGAGCGACGAGCATGGCGAGCGATTTCACCAGGACATTGCAACAATGGAGAAACGCTATCAGGGCAAAATGGAGCCCATCAATGCTTGCAGACTATTGCTGGACAGTGACAAGAGATGCTCCATTTAATGAATACAAGAGACAAGCCAAGAAGCGCCGAGTAGACACTGAATAGGACTAAACTATGTACACAATAGTTTTTTGCCTTTTGTTTCATAATACATTTTATTTATATAACCCTTTTGCTGATTTTTAAAGTGTTACATAAACAGGATAGGTGAACTATTATCATGTAAAGCAACCATAAACACATGAAAAGGCCTAGGTTTACAATTTATGATTAAAACTCTACTATCTACACAATATACATAGACATAAAATGTAAAAACTGAAATATCTTAGAAACAGTAGCCAATCAGTTGTTTTAATTGTCATATTTGAATTCAGCACATCAAAATACATAATATCACATTTTATCTCTGAAGCAGACGACTTCTAAAAAATTGTAGACCAGTGCAATTATAGATATTGTCTAATACTTATGGGCCAAATTCAATAACCCTAACTCAGACAGGAATCCCACTGCATCCAGCAGGAGTCTGTTGCAGTAAGAGCTGCCAGATTTGATCCAGGAAAATTTTTTAGTATAAAATATTTATACAATTTTTACTTCTATGTTAAAAATAAAAGATATTGAAAGCCTCTCACTCCTCCATGGCTCTGAAACGTCTATAACTGTTTGTTTAATGAAATAGGATTTATGAAACTAGCACAAAAAATCCAATCTACCATGACTCTGATTTATTGCAGTTACATAATCAGACTATTACATTTAATCATGTAGTAAATAATTTAAATTGAGAATTTATAGAATGATAACTTTTTTGTCAAAGATTGGCTCTTTAGGAAGTAAGAGAGTAACTAAAAGAATCTGTGCTTAATGGGGGGAGTTTCAAAGGACAGAAAAGAAGGGTGAATGTTTAAACTTAGGTCCAAAGTGTTGGTTTATTATGGTTTCTATCCATAGATTGCCGTTGCTTTTTTTTAATTGTATCATACAATTAATTATGTTTGTATTTGTTCAGTCACATAACATCATGCAGTTTCATTTAATTGTTCTGGACTGTACAGTAAATACCCAAACTTGTTCCTATTAAAGGCCTTGACAAAACTATTGATTTTCAGCAGGGTTGGGCACAGGATCAGCATTTACTGTGTAGAAGAAATTACTTGATGATAAAACACCTTCCCTTTAAATCCCCTTGAGACACACTACTAAGTAGTTTGCTGCACATCAAGCTGCATTTGAACAGGCAAATCTTCCAGAGACATGTACCTGAAGCTAAATGAGAATCGCACAATGGAACAAATTAATCTCTGGTGTAACTTCAATGAAAATGCACCTATTAACTCTAAAGCTAAAACTAGTTCTTTATCATGAATTCAATTTTTAATTTTAAACAAAAAAAAAGAAAAATTGATCCAATAAGTAAATTTGAAAGAGAGAAATGAGCCCTGATCTTTCAGGCTTGCAGCATCTTATGTGGTGTGGAAAGTCTTGTCTTATCTGCCTTAGCCCAACCAAGGGGACAGTTCACATCGCTAAGGAAGGATGCTTATGTGTTATGAAACAAACATGGAAAGAGCAAATTTGAAGTAAATGTTTAGGAATATTCATAGAAAGTGAATGGTGAACTTGTGAACACAAGTATTCCCACTAGAAATTGAATTCTAAAACCCTATCTTTACTGTAAGCATTTAGCTGAACCAGTGACCTTAAGTTACAAGTAACATTGTTCAGTTTGTGTCCAAACAGCAGCTTTTCTGCCATCTAAACCATTTTCTGTGCATCTGCATCTACCATGCTGCCTAACATTGTTTGTGTCAGTGCATTCTGGGAAAATCTGGGTAGCTATCCCAGAGTGCATCAGCGGAGGCTAGCAGATATACAGAGTGACATAAGAGGCACATAAGGCAATGCACGCGGGGGGTGGGGAGAGGGTGGTCCTACTGCACTGAGCTGGGAGGAAGGAGGACCAGCCAAATTAACACAAGCCTGATGAGGGGGTCCTGTCCACCCTGAACAAAGCAAGAAGTCTGCTGAACCAGTTACAGCGAGGCACTCTGTTCTCACAGATGTTCATCTTCTACATTTTGCCTGCAGTAGTTGCTTCTGTGACAGGGAGGACCAATAAATGCGGATAGAGTTTGTGACGCTGGCATGAATTTATTGCGGAACTGGCTGGGAAAGACTTTGTTTTGTTGTTTTTATAGTTAGGTTAAATCGTTTTGGGGGAGTGGCAGTAATTGTAATTATGTCTGGTTGAAGGCTGACTGATGATCTAGTTGGCTGGGGCAGAGGATCAGTATTTCTGTTTTATCTGAAGGAGTCAACCAAAAGCTCCCTGTCAATATCTGCACTCTGCTGTTAAAAGGTGCGTGCTCTGCCACCATCCCCACTGCCCCAGCCATGGGCTGGCTCATTGCATTGCCCATATTCTAGTACCTTCCATCACAAATAAAAGGCTTCGAGTGGGCTGGGAGATGTGTGTCTGTGCTCAGCAGTTCTGCTCAGTGCTGAGGGGCTCTAAGGGGAAGCTGAATGGCTTCATTATTACAGTTAAACAGCTTCTTTTTTGAGAGGGGGTGTTAAATATTGGTGTGTTACTGAATACAGCTGCTAGCAAAACTTGTTCATTTCCTTTCCAGCACTGAAGTCTGGTTTGATTTGCCAACTTCAGCTACTGTCTATACATTGATTAATTTATCTTTGGGCTATTGCATGTTATACTCTGTAATGTTTGATTTTTAAAGTCTAGTGAGCAACTATAATGACTAAGAAGTCGTTATAGTTGCTCAAAAAATTCTTTGACTATTTCCTACAGACCAGACCCAGTGTACTAGGAGGCACTTAGGTGACCAGGCCTTCAAAGACAAATGCATTTGTATTGCATCATCTCTTGTGAACAATTTAGCTTTGTATTAATGGTCAAAACGGATGCATTTTTCAATTCTGTTAGGTCCATCCGAGTTAGCTGAGCACAACTGAAGAATCCCATTAAAATGCAGGGAAGCACGTCTGAAGTTGTGGTAGCTGGCTGTGTTGTAATTTAAGGGACAGCTTTATCTGGACTGCTTTGGGGATCAGTAAAACTTGCTCAGATTCTAAATCAAAATGGAGCCCCTCTTTGGCAAATTTTGTGAATGTTCCCAGCTTTATTTAAGATCCCATTGTAATGGAGCTGGCCCCAGCAAATAAAGTAGATCCAGCCCCCTTCCCACTCTTCTCCCCCTCCCCCCACAGTGCCAGAACAGTTGCTTCCACTTGGCCAATTAGGAGAGCAGAGAAAAACCTGGAGTTATAAAGGAAGAGACATGAGGGGATCTGGTGACTCCGAGCTGCCTGGTGAGGGTGAGGAAGGCCAGATGAGAGGTACCAGATGAAGAAGGTGTTACTGAGGGAAGACTGAAGACAAGAAGAGCAGCAAGAGGGGTTTTCTGGCTGACATTCCTAAGCCAGAAGGCTAGGGATGGAGGCAGGAGGGCTAGAGGATAAGCTTTCATGGAATTACTGGGAACTCTGAAAGGGGAAACTGAGGGAAGCTGTGGTCTGCCTCATGAGGATGTCCCAGGTGGGGCTACAATACATCCAGTGATATCCATGAAAGAAGGTAAGTGGTCAGTTGAGAAGAATAAGGTAGCTGCTCTGTCCCAATAAAAACACTGAGTAGGATCATGAATAGCGTGGGCAGGTTGTTGTGTAAAATTTCCTCACTTAGCCCTGCCTCTATGCACTCCAGTTCTGCGTAGTTCTGCGAAGGATGGCCTGCGTCATCCTTAAGTATAGAGGGTTACTAAATTGTGTGGACAAATGGCTCCAGCGGGCTGTAGCTCTATTTCTGAAAACCCCTTTTTGCATGGAGTCCCAACAGCATGGTGCACAGGGGATGAAGGGGGTGATGCAGGCAGAGCTTTTTGGTGCCTAACCTGTGACCATCAGACTCCCTTCCAACTGTGCTTTAGTCAGGAGTTGGAGCTGGTCCTCCATGAGTGAGAAGCTAGTGCAATAATCCACTGCTCCATCGGGGCTGAGAACTCCATGAAACTAAAATCAATCCTATGCCAGTGCCCTCTTGATCAGGAGTTGGTGACATAGTGAGAGGGAAAAGGGGGCATGGCTGGGGCACCTCTGTCCTCAGCTGTCAGCCTCATGGAGAAATAACTGCACAACTTCTCTCTGAGGTTAGAAATTTTCTTCCTTAGTGTCTGGAACATTCCAGGCACAGTCTTCTCTCTAGGGGCTTGACTTTTTCTGTCTTTGGTTTGGCAGCTAGCACATTAACTTCATGCTTCAAACAGATCCAAGTGGTGAAATAACTAATTAATTTTCTCTTTTAAAAAATAAAATTAAAAAGTTCACCTCTTTTAATTATCACCTATCAAAGAGATGGCTGCCCCCACTTACTCAAGCATAACCCCTTTCTCATATCCTAACTGCAGCTTTCACAGCAGACCCATAAACTATTTTGAAATCCAATCCATTAGAGCAGCACCTAAGTGAACATAAGTATGCCAGATTTCAAATACCTTTTACTTGCTATTATTTGCAATTAAAGTCAATTGCCCCTCTCCCTTCTTTATCTGGCGAGTATAGTCCTGTGTGGATAATTAAGTGAGAAGAGATCTACTAATCATACACCCCACAGGGCAATATTTATTGCCAGTGAAACATACAGTGGTTTAAAATTAAAAATACCAAAAGCAGGAAGTTTGGTTTTTTAAAAAAACTCTTGCTTCACACACAGGACCCAATTTTCTGAAATGTCATCCATTTACCTGAGCAGAAAAGTGAACAGAACTGCACCATTTGCACAGTAGAGAATTTGGACCAGAAAAATTTCCTGTAGTTTTGTTTGTCACCTTATGTGACAAGGTGCAATGTAACATAATGCCAGCCAACACTTTGCAAGACAAATTATTCTTACTGGAAATTAAATTATTTCCCCAATAATTATATACATTTTCCCCCTCCCACACAAACATACATTCTCCCAAATATATTATATATAATTTAGGAGAATATATATATAATTTCTAGCCATTACATAGGAATGTTGCTGAGAAGTTCTCTACCAGTAGTCTTTTTTGGTGCTTGACGGATGGGCTGTCATATGCTAAGTCTTTCTACAGTATCTGCAGTATAAAACATCTTTCTCGCATCTTCAGTTCAGTTTTTTATCAAATTAAGAAGAGAATATCAAATTAACATGAGAAAGATGCACAAATCTGTAAGACACAGTTGATACTAAAACCCTTTAATACACTTCTCTTTTTGGCCCTGTGTTTTTTATTGAGTTTTTTTAAAACAATCCCATTGTTGTTTTCAGGTTGTCAGTGTTTCATATTTCATCTGGTCTTGCCTTCAGTGCTTAGGAGAGTTTCCATGTTTTCACAAAACTCCCCTTGCAATCAGAGTACGTGTTAAAACAGGGGTGGGTGAAATTTTTGACCTGAGGGCAACAATATGGAAATTGTATGGCAGGCCATGAATGTTCATGAAATTGGAGGTAGGAGCGTGAGATGGAGTGAGGGCTTCAGCTGGGGGTGTGGGCTCTGGGGTGGGGCCAGAAATGAGGAGTTCAGGGTGTGTGAAGGGTCTCCGGGTTCGGGTGTGAGGGCTTTGGGGATGAGAGTTTTGGGGTGTAAGAGGGGGCTCCAGGCTGAGACTGAGGGGTTTGAAGGGCTGGAGAGGGATCCGGGTTGGGGCAAAGGTACGGGGGAGAGGTGTGAGGGCTCTGATTGAGGGTGTGGGTTCTGGGGTGGGGCTGGGGATGAGGGGCTTGGGTACAAGAAGGGGCTCTGGGCTGGGACCAAGGGGTTCAGAGGGAAGGAGGGGGATCAGGGCTGGGAAGAGGAATTGAGACATGGCAGGGCCTCAGGGATGCAAGCTCCAGGTGGCACAAGCAGCTCCTGGAAGCATATTGCCCCTCTGGCTTCAATGCATGGCCAGGTGGCTCTGTGCACTGCCCCATCCGCAGGTGCTGCCCCCGAAGCCCCCATTGGCTGGGAACTGCGGCCAATGGGAGCTGCGAGGGCAGCACCTGCAACAAGGCAGTGCAGAGCTACCTGGCCACACCTCCGATTAGGAGGCAGAGGAGGGGTCATGCTGGCTGCTTCCTGGGAGCCATGCAGAGTGGGGAAAGCCCCTGACTCTGCTCCCTGGCTGGAGCTGAGGAATGGATTAAATGGTCTGATGAGCTGGATGTGGCCTGCAGATCATAGTTTGCCCACCCCTGTATTAAAAGTTGGTGCGTTTAGTGCGGGGAGAGAAGGGAGTTTTGGGGGGGCTAAGGGAGGCATTTTGGGTTTATGGGGTATGAGGGAATTTAGGGTAAAATTTTCACCCCCTACATTCACTCCCTTGGACTTTTTGAGGGAACTTACATACATGTATTTGTGCTCCATGCAACTTGACTGCTGGCCTACATGAAAGTTTTGGCCATTGTATCCGTGTGTTTTGCTGATTCAATTTTTTTCCAAAACAAAATTTTGTCAAAATTGACCCAATCCTGCAGTTTTCGTGGTATGATTCCTCATCAGAACATTTCTGACCAGCCTATTTAGCTCCAGACTTGGCATAATGCAGCAACTGCTCTAGGCTTGTGGGTTGATGATCTCCTCCTTGGGAGGGACAAAGTGCAGGTGTCCATGCTGTTTCTTTGAGATCTGTCTGCAGCCTATGAACAATACCAGTGTTCTTGAGGATTTGTTGATTTGTCTGAAGATTCTAGCTGGGGTAGAAAGTTTTGTGTAGGCCTGTTCTTTCCTTTCTGAGAGGATTGTTTTCTGTTACCTGTTCTGAGAGACCGTGCTCCTGTTTCTTGTAGGAATCTGCAATGTTCTATGCTACCATCGCTCCTCTTCGTCATATATGTGACTCAGCAATGGAGATGGTATAATGCTTTGAGCTGATTTATTTCATCAGTTGGTGAATGACATATGCACCTCTGCGTCTCATTTGTATTCAATTCAGATGGTGCAGTGTCCTTCCTTTCCCCATGTCTAGCTGAGATTGGCTGTAGGAGTGAGGCAGAGGCAGGCATAATGGTCTGGATTCTCTCTTCCGTTAAAGCTGTTGTGTCTTAACTATTTAACATCACGGACTGGACAGGCACCTGGCAGGCTCGGAACTGGAGAAATGCAAAGGCGGTTTAAAGCCATTTTTGCCCCTTAACACAGGCGTGTATTGTACCCTTCCTCCCACTGCCTAGATACTAGTCGTGTGACTCCCTACCCAACTTCTCAATATGCCCTTAAAACAAGACTCAGCTTTTCAAGTGGACCTTTATTTATTCTAGGGATTCAAATCCTTTTCTTGAGGAGCTCCTTGTAGACAGAGCCCACAGCAGCGTCCAGCTACAAGCCAGCCTTGTCTTTCACCAGCAGCAGTACACACTCTGAACACTCCAGCCCCGGAAAGAGCTCACTCACCCTGTACCCGTCCTATTCTTAATGGGGCAGATCCCATTTCTCTTATTACAAAATGTATATCACCATTTAACCAAAGGAACAATGAACAAATATTCAAGATTGTTATTAAATATAAAGCATATGAACATCTGTTCTAGGTCCCACACGCTGGTGGTGCTGGTGAACCTTCTGTGAAGAGGGAGTACAGCTCCATTATCAATGCTTTCTTGCACGGGTATAATCAGCTATTTAGGTTTTTATGACTGCCATCTTGGTATCTGAACACTTAGAGGTAAGGGGCTTCCTCTGTCTCCTTGTTCATCTAGTTCACGTACGCTGGGACAGCCCCATTTTGGCCTTTAATTCTAATCATATGATTGCAACATTTACATTACAATACAACAGACAGAGAGAGAGACCATGGACAAGCAAGGCAAGGTCACCAGGGACTAAATCATCTGGAAAGTTCCCACCCACGTTTCTAAATGTCACCTGTTTCTTTCTGTCTTTGGTAGGCTTAATGCCCGCTCCATGCCACAGCCAGAATTGTCTTTCTGATTGAGACAACATGATGCAGAAAGCAGAAGTGGTATTGAGCTCTTCCACTGTGAAGCACTTACATTAACTTCCAATGTTACTGATAGCCTATGGGCTGCACATCTTGCGGGGTGGGGAGAGAAAGGAATCCATTTATCATCTTCACATTCAACTGGAGACTCTGTTACCTTTCTGATATTTTCTTCCTAAGTCTGGAGAGGCCATGCCTGGCTCCAAACATATTGGCCCCAAATGAACGAAGAGCATGAGGGCATATGGTTCTTTGGTTCAGGATGTGTGGTTATGAAGAGTAGAAATCTGCAGTTTCCTACCCACCGTTTAGCCAAGTTCCTTGGAGCCCACTGAACAGGAGTTCACAGTGAGGTTGATTGTGGTGGGCTAGGAAAATGGCAGGGGCATCACTACTAGCAACTGCAAAGATCCACTGCTTATAAACACTGATGTGGACTCAGAAATCCACAGCCTATAGAATCCAGCTGGAAAGGTCTGGGTGATGCCTTTTGTGGAGAACTTAACTAGTGGACTTTTGTCACCTGCAGACCTCTGGAAACAGCCCTGTCCCAGTCCTCACTTAGCCCTGTCAGAGAGAGCTGGGTTTACTCTAGAGTCTGTGTGAGTGATGGGTCTTTTATCCAATATGCATAAACACTGTAGTTTTCTATCTGCTCCTCCTTTGCTCACTTTGGTTTGGTGGAATTAGTAATCTCTTAGCACAGGAAAAATAAGTATTGGTCCGTATGACAAAATTTGCAAACATGCATGAAGTAGGGAAGTGGATTTTTATTTGCCTATGGATTAAATCAATTAAAAGTCAATGATTGCTTGTTTTCTAGTTCTCTGTATGAAATTCTACGTGCACGTCTAACACACGCTGTGTAATTTATGTACTTTCATTTTGTAAGCCCCGAAGGAGTATAGGTTGTTAGTGTGTCCTTGCAATATATTTATTGCTTTAGGCAGCTTCATAACCTCTACCTTCAATGCCTCACATGAGTTCTCAATGAGAGCTATGTGATTGAAAGATTATTTTTAGAAAATGTTGGTCATATGTATTACATTTTATTTGAAAGAGAACATAGTCACTGTTTCAAAGCTTTGTTTCAAGCAAGGAAAGGATTTATTTTATTAACTCTGTGTCAAAACCTACATATTAAAGGCCAAAGTTTTTAAAAGGGCACCCAACTTGGGACCACACCTTGTGCCTACCAAGTTTGCCCCCACTTCTTCCAGCTGCAAGTCTATTGGATCAGTATGAATTTTTGCATGCTAACTATCTGAATGTAAGTGTACATCAGGCATTTGGTGATGCACCTACTCGATTTACACCTGCAATTCATTCCTGCAGGCAAAAATTTTGTTGATACAAATTGTATCTGCAAAACAGCCTGGTCTCAGCTCTGTGAGAACTTACTTCTGTGTTTTTTTTTATTACCCCTAAATACTGCTGCTCCCGTATTGAAACTGTAATTATATATTTCTATAGTACTATTTTTTTCTATTGAATTCTGCATTTTGGGGACAACTTCTGCTTAATTATAACCACATAACTTGGACTGTAACTGAGAGCAGAATTTGGCCCTTCTAATTTTCCAAGTGTCTTTGAATAACCCATTATAATTATTATAATCACTTTGCTAGATGCAAGCCCTGTCTCTCTGCAACTACAGTTTATAGTTGAGAAGGATTAGTTAAAACTGTGTCTACAGGGAAGTCTGGTAACATGCAACTTCTTTTGAAGGTTTCTGTATTTGGGTGACCAAATTCTCTGAGATTTGTGAACAGAGAGTTTGGTCCTTCATTGAATCGGGTGAGAAGCATCAACAAGATGAAAGCAGGCTGTGTTATATACCTCTGTCATCATTAAAACAGGCTTATTGGTAGAGGTATGGGGACATTAGCCAGCCTAATGCCCTACCGAAAGCACACAGATAGGAGCTGGGTGACTCAGACACAGAAAAATATCAAGCAAACTCATACAACATAAATCTGGAAAAGGGAAACAAAAATACCCCTGAAGTGGCTATTGTGACCTAAACTATAGTTGTGGGTTACTTTAACCAATTATCTACCCCAAGGTGAGGGTTTACACCTACTTTAATCTTTGACAGTTCAGCCCCCAAAGTAAACTACAGAGGAGAGATTATCTAAAGAAGAGGGACCCCCTGGCACACAACAGAGACTATATACTGCTCTTTCTATAATAATTACAGGAACTACTCACCATTGTAGTTATGTTCCTGAAAAATGCAACTTTAAGTGAAATGATGTTAAGCGAATCCAATTTCCCCATAAGAATTAATGTAAATGAGGGGGTTAGGTTCTAGGGAAATTTTTTTCACCAGACAAAAGATTATATTACATATATTAACAATATTTATATAGAGAGAGTTTTAAACAAACAATTTAATACTGATATACAGTGACGCTGATTGTGAAGCTTGATTGAGATGGAAGAATTGGAGGGTGGGATATCTCCTAGGGAATGCCTTACTGCTAAATGAATTAGCAATTGGCTGAGCCCTCAAGAGTTAACTCTCACACTCTACAAGGCAGCAAGAAAGGAGGATGGGCAGACCTACACAATCCCTGTGTGTGAGAGAGAGAAAGAGAGAGATTCCCCTTTAAGTATGCCAACTCTTTAGTACACTGCCTTGTTAATTAAATCAGTTGGCAGAGACCAGCTGCTGCCAGCCAGTTCCCTGCATTGTGTGTCCCCCCTTGCTCTATGGAAGATGGGGCAAGGAGGGTGCAGGAGCAGGGGGGGACACCCTGACAGCCCCCCTCCTCTCCACTCCCCTGCACAGCAAGGAGGAGTCTCGGGGAGTAGCTCCAAGACAGAGGGCAGGAGCAGCACATGGCAGTGGGGGGAGGGACATCTGAACTGCCAGCAATTGATAGCCTGCTGGGTGGCTGCTGCACAGGGAACTCAGGGGAGCTGGGAGCTGAAGGGAAGGGGGCTGCTGCCAGTCCACCCTGATTCCAACCACCCACCAGCTAGCTGTAACGGGCTTCTCTTCCTGCAAGCAGTGGACAAAGCAAGCAGCTGCCAAACAATGTTAGAAGGGAGTATTGCACAACTTTAAACAAGCATGTTTAAGAGGAAGAAAGCTCAATAGTTAGTCTGGCTGGGGAGGAGAGAAGATGGGCTCACTGACAAGGAAAGCCCCACCACTGAGTATTGTTTGGGGGAGGAGAATGAATAGCCTTCTCTGGTGTGAGACATGAAGCTGGGCTCAAGCTAGGGACTAGCTGAGGATTGCCAGAGGCCCTTGGTAGGAGGGCTGTCCTGACACAGATGATTGCCAACTCCTGGATTTCAATGTGACAGGTTGTTGCTGCTGAGAGTCTGCCTTTAGGAAAGGGGGCTGAAAGCTGAGCCCAGTTGGGCTGAAGACTTTTGTGTTGATGTACTGAACTTTGACTAAGGGATTCTGTTACCCTAGAAAGTGCTGAACTCTCTAAAGTGACTTGGCTCAAGGGACAAGTCCCTCCCCTGGCTGAAATATCTGTTGTGTGCAAACAGATTGGGCACCACATGCTGCGTGTTATTGAGAGGGGGTGTTCTGAAACACCCCTTTACTCTTCCACAACAAAAGTCTTCCTGGCAGGGAGCACGTAGTGTTCACCTATTGTTTCTGTCTTCACATTTAACTCACTGTTTATCTTGCAAGACGGCCTGAGGTGCAAAATTCTGATCCGGACTTTAAACACACCAGTGTTTGAAGGTGTTGGAATGGGAGTTTTTGGGTTAATCCATCTTTATTCCATATGTTACACACACCTAAGCATTTCCAGATGTAGCATCAATTCTAGACTATGTTAAGGAATGTAAATGGCTGTACAAAGAATATACAATAACTACAGTCTCACCAGCTGAAATGTTTACTTGATTCAGACGTGGTAAGTTGATATGAGCCTATTTCATTTACTACTTAATGTTACTGTTATATATATGGTGTTATGGGTATGCATGATGCCCTGGTGCCTTATAAATTTAAAAAAGACAATTTCTCTGCTCCTTTGAGCTTACAATCCTGTAACAATTTCCTGTATTCCTGGGAACAGAAGACTCAGTTAAACACCAAGCTGTCCAAAGGAACACAGGAAATTGTTAACTCACTATAAAACGTCTTCCTGGTAGTCATTTGATCAAAGCAGAGCTCCATCCCAGTTATGACAGGGCTTTTAGCTTAACTTGTTGGGCTTTTCCTCTTGCTCATCTTATTGTAACCAGTGCACCTTCAACTTCAAAAACAAAGTCTTAAGAAGAAAAATGTCTGATAGGCTGTGCTTTTGTTGCTGGAACAGCTGATTGCTGTGCAAAATATTGCTGTTCTGCAATGAATGACATAGAATAGGTTTAAAAACTGCTAAATATTTAGAGAGTTTTAAGGTAATCTTTTACAAAAGAGATGAATTACAAAGCTCTTTGGAATCATAGTACAGTAGCCCTTCTGTCAAAGTGCTGTAACTGAGTCCTATAATGAAGGTGTAATTAGGTTATACTTATTCATATGTTTAACAGCATTAAGACAAGTATAATTATAGCATGTGTTTAACCTCAATTTGAAAAGTGTTTGAAATATATTTGGTGAAGGCAGTAACTGGCAGGAAGCTTTTGTTACTGGTTGGCTTCTTTCTCTTGTTTATGCTACAGAGTAAGAATATAAATTCCAAAAACTTTATCTTGCAGGAAAGATTGCTAACTTCATTTAAAAAGAAGTAGTACCACTAAACACATCGGGGAGGAGAGGGAATCACAAGCTAAAGAATTCTGCCACCAACCTCAACATCCTGTTCATACATACAAATGATTAAACTCCAGCATTCAAACAGCCTTCACTCCGTCCCTAGGGTTGTTACTATTTTAGAGCCTTACTCCAACTTCCACTGAAGTCCATAGTAATTTTTCCTTTGACTCTACTGGGATTTGAACCAAGCCCTTTTATGCCCCTTTTAACATGTTCTGAATGGGGATAATTGAATGCATATTATTTGTTCTGTAGTATCAAATTAATGGTTCAATGCAACCTGAACAATTCCTGATTTTAATTTAATGGATCTGCTGTAAACTATGTTTAATATGAATTCATAGCGTATCTTAGTCTTTAATAATATTTGCTCAGTTAGATGTACAGTATATGGAACTATTTTGCCCAGTAGGAAAAGATTGCCATTTTGATGTGCTTATATTGTTTCGTGACAGGTGCTAAAGACCACCTTAGACTACACAATAATTGTTAAAGTGCTTTGGATTATATGGATTTTTTTATGTGTAGAGCTCTGAGAGAAAACTGTTGCTATGTCATGGACAGATAAGTCCATTTCCACTTTCTAATTATTGTGAGTGTTTTTACAGCTCAGAATTAAGGTTATTTCTTTGCTGTTCACGGACAGTGTTTCTGTTTAGTGGGTGGTGTGTTTGGAAGTACTCTTGTGTATAATTATGATGTCTAGCTCTCACTGCTTTTATGTGAAAAGCTCTGCACTCTGTCTGGTGAAAGCAGGACATAAATTATATCAAAATCAGTATTAAAATATTGTAACTATTTATCTTGTCTTGCAACCAACCAGCCCAGCACTCCAACCCCTTAGAGTGTCTTCACTGTAGAAGTAACTTGGGTGATTGGCACCTGGATATGAGCACCCAGGTTAGCCTAGCCTGGGTGTGAGTAGCCACACTGCAAAGCCAAACCTGAGTTATGGTGTTCTCATGGTGCTACACTCCCCTGTGTGTCTTGCCATGATGTCTGGGGGCATATTCCATGGATCGTTGTGTGGCAGTAAACTGAGCAGCCGTATGATTCTTTCCCAGTGGGAGAACTTGTCTGTCCTTCTGAGCCCCAGCGGATTTGGGGAAAGACACTGGAGGACTAGCACCATTATAGTAGCCTAGCCTCTATCCTCTCTGAAAAGTGGGCAGGTTACCAGACTGACTGTAAGCAGCGCCCAGGGGTGGGCAAACTTTTTGGCCTGAGAACCACATGGTGGGAAAATTGTATAAATGTAGGGTTGGGTGCAGGAGGGAGTGTGAGGAGTGGTGTGCAGAAAGAGGCTCAAGGCAAAGGATTGGGGTGAGAGGGGTGTGGTGTGCAGGAAGGGGGTAAGGGGTTGGGGTGCAGGAGGGGGCAGAGTGTGATGTGGGGTGCAGGACAGGGTTGGGGTGCAGACTCCGGCCCAGCACCGTTTACCTCGAGTGGCTTCGGGGTGGCAATGACACACAGCAGGGCTAAGACAGGCTCCCTGCCTATTCTGTCCCCGCGTTGCTCCCAGAAGTGGCTCTTGGGGATGGGATGGCGCATTTCACTGCTGTTCACTGCCCTCACCTGCAAGTACCACCCCCAAAGCTGCTGTTGGCCGTTGTTCCCCATTCCCAGACAATGGGAGCTGCAGGGGGCAGTGCTTGCAGGTGAGGGCAGTGCACAGAGCCCTCTGTCCCGCCTCCTCGTGGCTGCTTCTGGGAGCAGTGCAGGGCCATGGCAGGCAGGAAACTTGGTTTAGCCCCGCTGCTCCCTGGTGCTGGCAATCTTGTGGGCTGGATTGAAAGCCCTGATGGACCAGATCCAGTCCACTGGCCATAGTTTGCCCATACCCTGCTTTAACCTATAACTCCACCGAGCCAACTTGCTTGAGTTGAAAGCATCCCTAAATTTAGTTCAGAGTTTTGTGTGTGCATGGGGATAGGTGGGTTAGAGACAACACCTACCAGAGTAAGAGACTGAGTTAACTTTGAAGTGAAGACAAGCCCCAGTCTTGGTTCTTCAGCCAGCCCTTACTGCCAGGCTTTGTTCCCTGTCTGCAGCCTCACCCTTTGGTTCCAAGTCCCAGCCAGGACCACTCCATAGCTCAATGCCAGCCCTGATTCCAAAGGCCATGCCAATTGTCTTGGCTGCCTCCATGCCATGACACCAAACCACTTTCCTCTCCTTTATTAAAGTCTGCATAACCCTGCTCCATTGCACCTTAGCAAGTTTGTCAGTTATCAAGGATGTCTGCATATCCTCCTCCTCTCTCTGGCTGCTTCCTCCTCTCTGGCCCCAGGGTTCAATGCTCACTCGTGACCCATCTACCTCTGCACACGCAGTGCTAATTGCTTTGTAATGAAAGCTTTAATCATCAGGTTATTAAAATTGTACTCAGTAAGCAACTTGTTAGAGAAGTAGGCCACAGTTTTGAAGATTTGTTCATTTTTATAGTTGCTTTTCTGTGGGAACTAACTTCTCTTAAGGGGGGAGGCCAATATCCATGTGTAATACTTGGCATTCTTAAGTATTTTCTGTGCTGCAAAAAAAGATGTGAAGAACTGAGATTCTGTTGTAAAATTTGATATATCCCCTATTCGTGATTTAATCCCTTGTGAAAAAGTTCTCATCCTAACTTGTGTTAACCACTTAATGTTCTGAAGAATCTTTTCCTTCAGTCAGAAAGAGGGTGGGAAAATGCAGCATATAATGGATGGAGGGATAGCTCAGTGGTTTGAGCATTGGCTTGCTAGCGAAACTCAGCGTTGTGAGGTCAATCCTTGAGGGGGCCATTTAGGTATCTGGGGCAAAAATCTGTTGGGGATTGGCCCTGCTTTGAGCAGGGGTTGGACTAGATAATCTCCTGAGGTCCCTCTGAACCCAGCCCTGATATTCTATGAAGTCTGGGTGCAACCTCACTTTCAGACATGGTGTTACATATATGATTCCATACTACTTTGCAACTACTTATATGTTCTAAAAATCACATTCTGGATATGTACATGTGTGATTTAGACATGTTTGCATATTACAAGAGGTTTGTATAATTTCTGACCTATGAGATCACTATTTCATAGTAGAGTTCTGAATAGCACAGTACATCTAGATAGGCAACAGAGCACCAAGGGCCAGTAGCCAGAGCTGCTGGCCTTTCTTATTCTCACCCCAGGTAAATATTGTGCAGTAGTTGCTTTCTGACGTTTTGTGGTGCATGTACCTACAAAACAATTGTGACTCTCTGTGTACTGCAGAATTCTAAATTCTGTGCTGTCATTTTGTGTTGTGTTCAGTGCAGATTCTTAGATGGGAGACACACACAAACACTGATCTCTCGTGGGGACTTTACTTTTTTATCTTTTTGTGTTTTGATCTCTTAATCTAACATAAATCACATAGACTGAAAGGCTATTGTTGGTCTCTCTGCGGGAGGGGCTAATTTCTGAAATGGGAGCCATAGTAGAGGCATTATATAATGCCTCTATTATGGCTCCCATTTAGTGGATGCTAAACCAGGGTGTGGACTGAGGGGAGGAGGAGAGGGCTTGGTCTGCATGTTTAAATGAGCAGTTGCCTCAGTACATTGTCTCACTCACCTTGGCAATTGGAATAGTCTACACGGGGGACTGTCTTTTACTGGACAAACTTCTATTGGTGAGAGAGACAAACTTTCAAACTAACTACACTGCATACAGATTTGGACTGACAAGCCATATGAGTGAAGAAGAATGGATGGATTTTAGAGATGTTGTAATGTTTGTCAGCATTAAGGGTCAAGTCCTGAGGCTGGCTTGTGCAGCCACCAGGGGACCCAAAGCTTTTAAATGGCTACACTAAGGGCTTGTCTTCACTATGGGGAGATCAATGATGCTGTAATCGATGCAGTGGGGGGTTGATTTAGCAGGTCTAGTGAAGATCTACTAAATCAACAGCAAAGCACGCTCTGGGCAACTCTGGTATTCCAGCTCCCTAAGAAGAGTAAGGGAAGTCGACCAGAGAGCATCTCCCGTTGTCTCGGTGCAGTGAAGACACCAGCGTAAGTCAATCTAAGCTACGTCTACTCCAGCTACCTTAGTCATGTAACTGCAGTAGTGTACCTTTGGTTGACTTACCCTGATAGTGAAGACAAGCCCTAAGAATTCTACGTAACTAAACCATCCACTCCTAAGCACAAGCAGTCTGAAATGTAAAAGGGTGCGGAGGGGGGTCACTTGCCCATCTAAGGATGTTGTAGACCACACCACTTGCAAATAGAGAGAGGGAAAGATTCATACCCATAGGAAAAACTCCCTATTTTAATTATCTAAATGTAAAACATTTGCTGGTCCTAAGCATGAACATTATTTGAACATGGGCTTCAGGATCTGGAGATTTTCCTGTTGAAGAATAACAGCTGTTTGTTCACTGTGAATATATTATTCCTATCCAGAGGATGCATGAAATGTAAATGAGCAAGTCTCAGTTTCTCAGTAGACTAAGCAGGGGTTTAGGCAGCTAATTTATGATCCCTTATTCCAGCATGCAAATGCATAAAGAAAAATACTTGCTTTAAGAGAAAGATGCATCAGAATGAGAAATGAGAGAAGCCACTTGTATTAGAACTTTGATTCTCTACCATTAGGCCCCTTATTTTAAAGGGAATGTGTGTCCTATACTTGGTATCATGCCTATTGATCAGGGGAGGAGCTTCTTTCCCACTCTTCAGTGGTCTCTCTATTCATGGTGGCCCAAAGCAGCAATAGCCAAATCCGAGTGCTGGCATGGCCAGTAGGCACCAAAAGCATTGCTATCACAATTCAGTGCTCCCATGTAGTGCTCAGCAGCCTCTTGTTGTACGAGTCTGCTGTGTCAGCCTCTCAACTGTGTAAGAGCAGTGAAATATAGTCTCCTCTGCTACCTAGCCAGCAAAACAAATGTCAAAGTGCCACAAGGATTTGGGATCAGCCAGCCAAGTCAGAGCTGTGGGGTTTTGGAGCCAGCCAATATGGAGAAGGACAGAGAGGTCATAGGAATCAGTTGGAGGTGGAAAAAGAGAGCGCTGAAGAAAATAGTGTGAGCATTTGAGCAAGGGTAACAAGCATAAGGAAGATAGTGGAAGAAATACAGTAATTAGAGGTTGGAGGAAAGTGGAGATAGTTCAATCCAGGAGCAACAGAACAAGGTTCCTAGTGCTAAAAGTCCTCTGAGGAAAGGTGATTACCGTAGTCCCAAGTGAGTGAGTAAGACTGCCAGTGAGGGAACCAGGGCCTGGAGTTAACCAAGCTGAAGTGAGGAGGCTACAGGGAAGAAAAATATATCTGTGTGGAACGTGAAGGTCTGTCCTTTGAATAGTCAGGAGCAATGTCCTTCAGTTCAAAGGACCTTAAAATAGTTCAGAAAATGAAGTTGAGGCCATGGAATTAAGCCTCTGTAGCATTTAATATGGAGTTCTCTATGGGTACCACTCAGCACTAGGATGAACTGCCAGTATAGGAACCTTGTGTTAAAATGCTAATAACTGAGCACCAATCTCAACAAAACCACAGGGGCTCCCTAGCACCTTTCCATATTATCTTTGGAACTTGCTGCCTCCTGTGGTCGATACCAGCCCTAGTTTAACCCTCAAGGCTTGTTGTAAGTCCATTCTCTTCTGCATGGTCATTAGTGAGTTGGGTGGAGCGGGATACTGGTATTGCTGGGTTGCTTCAGAGTTCAAGATTAGTTTGGACTCTTCTGATCTATAACACTGAATCATATTTATCTTCTCATTGTCAAATGCCTCCACTCCCAACTGCTACTGTCCCGTTCTGGTCAGTACTGAGAACCAGGACAGGAAGCAGCCAGCAGGAGAAAAGGCAAAGAGGAACCAGCTCCAGGGAGGACCCTGTTCAGTGCTGGGAGCTGATTCTGGGGAAACAGAGTGAGAAAGTGACACACACCCACACACACCCTACCTGCCTCTTTGAGTCTTCATAGGACCATAAATATCACCACAATCAGGCCTCCATTTGGCTGCACCTGAGATCCTGTGGCATGCACTTCTCCTTTTTCACAGCCCAGTCTAACTTCCATTCCAGTTAAGGAAGGTCTTCATTGACTTAAGAGAGAATTGGATTAAGGCCTAGAGGAGAAATAAGGTTCATGTTATTGTGCATTTCTCCATCCATATGCCAAGATGTCCCACACCAGAATCTATGCAACACTTCCCTTCCCTCTCCCTTAACTCTTGCACACACTCAGAGCAGCTCCACCTCATAAGGCAGGATCATGGACCATGGTGTGAAATACTGCAATCCCTTCCCCACAAGCTGACCTCTGCACCTATGTCTAGTCTCAGGACTCATATGTGTGGATATGATTTCAGGAATGGGGCCTAACCAGACCCACTTTATTGTGAGGGATGCTAAACCAAATCCATAGAGACACACATACCTGTCACGTAGACTTTTCTGCAGAATCAATGAAATGATGTATGTAAGAAAATAATCAATTTTATTGCAGCCCAATGCCCCAGTAAGAATGTATGAAATTAATAGTTCCGTAATTAGTTATCAAATGTATTTGCGCATCTTGCTAGGTGGGAGACATTCAGAAAATTCAGTAGAGATTGTGAGTGCAATGTAATGAATTATGAAATAGGTTTTTTTCTGCTTTTTAAAACTCTCTTGCAAGACAAATTAATCATTGTTGAAGATGTCATTTATTACCCTTTATTCTAAAACTATCATGGGATTGTCTCCTAGTTTAACTTCACCTAGGGGTTTTCCCCCTTTTATTTGTATAATTGTTCTAGGGGAGCAAGGGTGAATAAATCCTATCTGGAATTTTTAAAAAGCCATTGTCACAGGTCAGCAAGGTAGCATTCTGAGACACCAAATTACATGTAGAATTTGTGAATTTTTAATTCACATGCAGTGGGAATAATCAGATATTGACAACTTCCCTCTATTTAGAGTTTATATCTGTCCCATACCTCACTGGAAATGTTGTTTTTAAATTTTCCAGATTTTGCATATGCCTTGAATATCACGAGTAATTAATTTATCTCAATTCAGGTAGCATTGACTTGGTAAATTAACTGACTGGAAGTTTGTCACTTTTTCAGAAATTAACCCTGTAAAGACAGTAGAAATGATTGGAAAGTGGATGTGTTTTTCCTGCAGAAAATTTAGACTGTGTCAAAAAAACAAATACGTGAAAGCTAGGGAGAAAAATCATTTTTGACAACTGTTTGGTTTTTGCAGTTTTCTGATTGGAGAAAGTATAACAGCATTTGAGGAAAGAAGACACTTTCAGTGGGAATCTTGATTTAGTCTAAAACCAAATTTTTCAGCCCACCCTACAAGATACTGATTTCTAGAATTTTATTTTTTTACACTAATTATACCTGTTCCTTAGGCATATAACGGTAGGTGTTAGCCCTTGAGATCAACTGATATATCACACACACATGCATACAGCATGGGAGATATTAAAAGATTAGGTGTGCTATTGCAGTATTCACTCGTCAGCAGACAAGCTTTGTGAATAGCATTCTGGTTTTCCTTCAGAAACACAGAGCCAGTGTTTTTCTTGGATTTGTATAGTTAAGAGCGCCAACAAAGTAATATGTTTCTGCATCAATAGCGCTTTGAGTCTTTTTTTTGTTTTTGCTTTATATTTCTTTCCAGTTTGTGAGTAGGGTGAGCTCGTCTGTTACTGCTCTCCAAACTGTTTCTGTCACTGCTTTACAGGATACAATTTCAACTCTTTTAGACCAGATTACATACCAAGTAACAACGGTATTTACTTCAGTGCAGATCATCTAGATTCACAGGTATAAATAAATATAGAACCATCTTGGCCCTGGTTAAGAAAACTGCAAAAAGAGCTGACACCTATGTAAATCAAGCATTCTGAAGATACCCATGATGTAGGAGAATTCTTAGCTGGCAGCCAGCGTTGCCAGGTTTAAATCTTTCATTCTGACCCTACATAATGTAGGGGGTATTCCAGCAGAGCAAAGCGGCTGGCAAGAATTGAAGGGCATGGCTCTGGAACATGATACCCATAGGAACCATTTTACCAATCCAGGATCGCCAAAGAGACACTTGCAGCTCACACAAATTAGAGCAGCCACTTGTGCCTGGAGTTATACTGGTCATCAGATACATGCTGAGAAGGCAGATGAGTGGTTTAGAGCTATCTTTATCTGCCCCCCTTCCCCAACCCACACTAAGTCAAGGGAGAGCTTGACCCAGACCAGAAATCACCCCATAGTTGTTTGCATCTTTCCTCTAAACGGGGGGTTTATGATGGGCTTTGTCTGCACAGCACTTCTGTGCAAGCTTCGGAAGAGCTGGCTGACATCAAAAAGTTCAGTTTCTCTTTATCTGACCACAATGAGTCCGTTGCTTAAATTAAAGGCAAGACCTGCTGTGAAACAGAAAATGTTGAACACCTTCAGGAATTTTTCAATGATACTGTACCAAATCAATTTGATACCTGTGGCTTCCCACTGAAAGCAAATGACATTTCACAGTGGCTCATTGAGAGCACAGAGATGTATAAATTAAATAAAGTGCTCTTTATTCATCTCTCACTGTTAAGTGACCATACTGTGTGCACAAAAATGAAAGGAACATTTTTTTTTAAAGCTAAACTGTTGAAAGCAACCAGGCATTTAGATTCCCATATTTTGTGAAGCTTCTGTGGAATAAAACAGGGTTATTTTTCTATTTAAAAACTAAATTCTGTTGCTTTAGTAATTCTTAAAAGATATAGTATTTGGACTGAATTTTTGTTGTGGAAAATTACTGTTTCCTGGGTGACTAGATTAGAAATGTGGTCAACCGGGTAGCTAAAGCTTTAACACCATCTGGACACGGACACTGAACAAATTAGCATCTCTTAAATCAGTGTTTTCATCATTATGAAGAGGGCCAGTTGATGAGTCATTTCTACTTTAGGGACTCCAGTTTTTGAAGCATGTGAATTCAGGAACTCTGCAAGCACAATCTGTATGAGAAGTGCTAATTTAATAGTAGGTGTAGGTGATAATCACTATTGTTGTGTGTGTTGTCAAAGTAGCCTAAGACTAGATAGACTCAGGAGTTGACCCAATACCGTGGAATGAGTTCCCCCAGGAATGATCAGAAACCTCACCAACTTCTGGTACAAATACAAGGGGCCTTTCTTTGAGTTTTGCCTTCTCTAAAATTAATACATAGCACAGTGTGTGTGTGTAATTTTTTACAACATCCAAAACACTCAATTGAACTCACTTCTGTCCTTGAACAGAGGATGGGAAAACAAACGTTACAGGTGTGAGTCTATACAGAATGGGTAACTGGCAGTATGTTTCATAACTCCCACCTATCAAATGCCGTTACCGCAAAGGAGAGTGGTGCCCCTTCAGTGTTCTGAGAGAGTGCGGATTAATCTCTTCTGTAGATCTTTTCACAAGGTGCATGCAAACTCTCCACTTATATCACTGTATAACCCTTCTGCCAGGTGGAGCTGGCAGCAACAAGGGCTGTGTCTAATATCTAGAAGTTCCTTTTGACAATACACCATGGAACCAACTTGAGCCCCCACCTCATAATCTGGGAAAATTACACTCAACCCCTGGGTGCCTCTAAGAGGCAATACTTCCCAACTCGCAAGCACTGAGTTTGTGTATGGAAAAGAACTTTTATAGAAGTGGAAAGGAACCCGACATTAATTTGGGAAAACATCACAAGCATGATTTTATATATGAAAAATGTGACCCTGAATTAAACAAAAGTATATGACCCTGAATTAAACACCCAACTCACAATATGGTAGGCAGTATCCTTTTCCTCAGTCTCTCATCTTGTGGTGTCCAACAACCACATGTCCTTTAATCATGACTCCCCTCTCCCTCCAGCACGCTCCACTTACAGTTGCCCTTGGTCATCGAAGGCCCAGAGTTCGCATGAGTTCATCTCCCACCAGGTGTGCGGAAGGGAAACACACCGAGCAATGCTTCAGCAGCCACTCTGCCGTGGCTCACTCCACCACTGCCCTCTCTGCTGCAAACTCTGGAATGTCTTAAAGTCCCATCGCTTAACACACCTCTCAGTGATTTCAGCAGTTAGTGGGGGAACCTCACAGCTAGTACAGTGGGCAATCTTTTACCAGTGACCTGGAGAGGAGAAGGGTCAAAGACTCCTTTAAACTAGGTCTCTTCAGTCAGGTACCATACCACCAGGCACAAATACTTATATCCCCATCCCCTTTTCTCCCCATTGGGTTTGGCACCCCAGCTTAGTGAGTGCAGTTCATTTGAGGGTGAACCCCTCAATCAGGGCATGCCAAGCATAGCTCGGCTCACCTTGATTCACATAACAAGGATGATGGCACTTTATTATCCCTTTACCCAATAACAAGGTGACTTGCAATCCAACACCAGCCAGAAGTGGTCACTTGGGCAAAGCAGCTCCATCATGCTGTGCACCTCAGCAGAGTGGGTGTCTATGCAAACAAGGTCGGCGCCTGAGTTCTTCTCCGCAGCTCGTTACTAGATGTCAGGGAAGAGCTCATTCAGACCCTCCGTACAACTGTTTCCCTCAGAATGTGAACTGTAACATTCTTTTTATGTTTTTGCTATATACTTTGAATATTTATCCCTTTCATTGTCCTCCTTACATGCAATTGATTCCATTCTACTTCCTAGGATATTTTAGATTCAGACAGAATGATGACACCATTTACTTTTATTGGTAGATTGTTATGCTAACTGTTTACTTTTCCATACGTTAACTATGATTGCACTCTGAAATAGAGTCCCTTTTAACTCATCAAAATTAATTTTCTTCAGTATTTTCAGTATTGAGAATCACTAACCTTTTTTTTTAAAGCAGTTATTGATGTCTTTATTTTTTGAAGGCCTGTATGATTATGTGTTGGATTAATTAGCTCTGGAGCTGCCCATCACCTGTTTACACAGACTGTGGGGATGCATTGGCCTAGCTCCATTTCTTCAAAGGACTTAGGCTGATTTACACCAATTTAGGATCTAATCTCTGTTCATATTTCAGAGAAGAAAGTAGCAAAGTTATGTGCACGTTGACATGCTTCTAAAACTGTACTTCATAGCAAACACTTGTGAGTACATGGGCTTGATCCTCACATGGCTGAGATCACCCATCTCAGCCTCACTGAGGTGTGACAAAGGTAGCACCACTAAGTTGCATCTGTGGCTCCCCAGTCCTGCTGCTGGCTGGGAGCCATTTCAGATCCCCCATAACTAAGAGCAGTCTCAAGGCTGCTCTAACCTGTGCCCAGCTGCCCACAGCTCCAAGAGCTCTTTACTGTCTCCAGGGATAGATCAAGTAAAAGATGTTTTATTTATATCCTCTGCCCTCCAGCCCCCCTCCACCGGGGGTTGTTACTTGTCATAGGCTGAAATGCTTTGCTGGATCAGAGGCTTGACCACCATCAGGATGGGAAACCTGCCTCTCTTAAAATGTCCTTGAACACCTATGTAATGTCAGCAATGCTTTCTGGACAAAAACTCACAAGATTAAATTTGCTATACAGCAAAGCAATAAAAGATGTAAGAGAAAAAAATGGATAACAGAAAATTCATGATGTATGATACTTCGAGGACTCTGATGAAACTAAAAAATAAATTAGCTGAAAAAGTAGAATGATAAAAATTAGTGCATCTTAATGATAGAATGAAACCCGGTGAATATAGTAAAAAATAGCCTCTAGCCGCTGAGACAGAGATGAATTGGTAGACTTTGTAGTGATGCAATTCATAAATTCCAAGGCCAGAAGGGACCATTGTGATCATCTAGTCTAGTCTCCTCTATTACTGTCAGAGTACAGCACTTTGGTAAATCAGCCTCTAACTCTGTCTTTGCTTCCCATCTGAAAAGTGAGGAGGATGATACTGATTTACATGTCTTGTAGACCTGCTATGAAGATGAAGTAGTTAAAGTATGAAGCAGAAAAGTGAGATTACAGTACATATTAGTAGTCTGCTGTTTGTGTATATATTGAACAATACAATACATAGAGGATTTGCCCTTCTACTCTTATTGTCAAAACTTTGATATTTTATTGGAAGTTATCACTGAAGGAATTGAAGCAATTTATAGCACAGGAGTTAAGATTTTAGTTGATTTTAACTAAGAGACAAATAGCTGTAATGGAACATCACTTGTGTTCTTTAAGCGTTACATTATTGTAGATTTTCAAAACAAACAATTTTTAATGCCTTACAAGCCATTTTAGAACTTTAAACATGAGAACAAGCATGCTCATTACCTAAGTTTCCTTTAGCAGATTTTAATGAATGGGTGAATACATATTCATTTTATGGGCCAAAGTTTGTTCTCTGCTTCCAATTTTCCACATACAACTGATCAGGCTCTCAAAAGCACACTCACAAAATCAGAGAATGCCTGAAAAGGGCTCTATAAAAATAATTTCTATTGTACCACACTTCTGCATACATCATCTTTTGGGGGTTGAACACTGGTTGCTCCCAGGATTAGCTCTTGTTTGTCTGGTGAGAGCAGGGAGAGATGAAATACTGCTCTGACAGTAATGAGCATGGTGGGTAGTCCAACGAACTGCAAATGACTGGGAGAAAGGTGAAAGGTAACAGCCAAGGTAAATCAGTACATGAGAAATGAGGCAAAGTGATCTTTTTGTTTTAATAAAAAATATTTGTAAAGTATTTTCCCTTATGTAGAAATAGATAGAAGCTTCTCATGCTAGGCAAAGCATGCATTGCTTCCCCTCTTCTGCATCAAATACAGAACAATCTTTACCTACTGCTTTAAATGAGGTGTGCAGCATATCTACATGTTTCTTAATGCCTAACGACTTTCAGATGTCAGCAGCTACCACTGTATTCTAAGTATTTTTCCTCCTGCTACAATGTTCATGAAGTTCAGCTTTTGTTTCTGTAATCCCCTGTTGCTTTTCTGCATATATTTTGATTGCAGTGTTATGTTAATTTTAAGGGTAATTTTAAAAACCCACCTAGTTCAGCCAATCTCTGCTCAAATAAACACTTACTGCATTTTGAGCCTTTGTCTGTCTAAACGAGTCAGACACCTACGTTACCATAATGGATGTCAGTGCAACTGCTGGTACAATGACAATGGAAGATTCATTTAAATTATTGTTTTATTTAAGATATCCCCAGCCCACAACTGCTTAGTAGCAAAGCTGCTCTGAACCAGTGTTCCCTGCATGGTAATACATTGTCATAGCAACCAAACAAATGGGTCACCCTACTCTGGCTCCATTTCATTGTTACACAGAGTACAAGAGAAATTGCAGCAAGAGTGTGAATGTGTGTTAGCGAATGGGCCACATTGCACTCTGGGGGTACCACATACTTTCTGCAGGTGTCAGGTACCTACTCACATGCACAGCCTTAGTATGTTAGCTCGGAGGAGGAAGAGCAGCACTCCTGGAGGCAAAGTTCACAACAAGGAGCCAACAATTGTCCCCACCCCGCACTGAAACACTGTAGGAAGGCAGGAAGCACAGCCAGGGGCAACAGACCAGCAGCGGCTGCATAGAAGTCCACCATTAGCAGCAGTAGAGTGGATTCTTGGGGCAGGTCACCCTGAGAGCCAACTTCCAGGAGTGCCATTAGTGTTACCACCTGGCCAGTATTTGACCAGCCCAGCCAGGGTTTTTTGTGGATGGGCCAGTTGCCAGACAAATAATTTAATCTGCTGGGGGTTTTTTTTGTTTTTGTGGCTCTAAAGATTTGCATTATTATCCCACTGTACTGGGATATCTAATGTTAAGTTTGTGTGTCCAGCTAAAGATGCTACAGTGTTCCTGCTTCTGCAGTTTAAGCAGTAACAGATCAAAACTGTTGAAAATACGGCAGCTGTCTACCCACCAATACACAAGAGCAACGTGTGTGTGTGTGTGTGTGTGTGTGTGTGTGTGTGTGAGAGAGAGAGAGAGAGAGAGAGAGAGAGAAAAAGAGAGAGGGTTTGAGTCACATGAAAGTGAGGAGAAATGAGAGGTATATTAAACAATGGAAGATCAGGGCAATGGTGCAAGTATTCCTACTAGACCACAAAAGAGCTCGCATCACAAACTGCACATTCCATAACAACTGGCTAAACAAAACAGACTACAAAGACTGGCTGGCAAAATGTGCTGATAAAATGAATGTGCATTTCTTATCAATTGCTAGGAATTCTGAAAAACCAAGTCATAGATGTCTCAAATCAGACACCCCAAATTGCTGGAAAAATTTTATCTGAACCTCTTTGTTCCTCAAAAAAAAAAATTGTGTTTGTGAAGCACTTAGATACTAACATGATGAGTGCCATAAAAAAAACCATGAGGAAATAGTTCTGTCTCCAGAGCACGGTATGAACATCGTACAGTATGGTAAATAAAACATGCGACCACACACACACATTTCAATAGCTGCTCATTAAGTATGCACTGAATTGGAGTAGGGTCCCATGGGAAAAATAGAACCTGATCATGTAATCAAAGACTGCATCATAATGTATATGCACGAGGGGGTTAAATTAAGGTTCTATAGGTAATCTTAATTCTGGCATTTCCTAACATTTGAGTTCTTAATTTCACAATTTTAATAATGTTCTTCTAACACAGTTTTGTATGTGTATGGGTTTTATTATATAAAAATATAATATTTTATTATATATCGTTTATATATACCATAAAAAACAAACCAAACTCCATAGAGCTATCTTACTACTTGTCAACCATCACTATAATTGCTTTACTATGATTTTGTTGTATCCTTTCCCATTGCCCTTCTCTGATTTTTGTCTGCTTCTTGTAGATTGAAAGCTCTTTGGGCCAAGGTCGGTGTCTTTATATATGTTTGCACAGTGCTTAGAACAGTCATGCCCCAATCCTGACTGGGGACCTCTGGGTGTTACTGCAATACAAATATTAAATTATTATTTATTTGTATTGTAGTATAACGTAGCCACCTTAGTCATGAACCAGGACCCCACTGTGCTAGGTGCTGTACAAACACAGAACAAAAGATTACATTAAAAGCATAAAACAAGAGAAAACAGAAGGCTACAGTAGTTAGATGTGTTATATATTACATCAGTGATTTAGATAATGGCATGGGGAGTACACTTATAAATTTTGCAAATGATACTAAGTGGGGAGGGATTGCAAGTGCTTTGGAGGATAGGATTAACATTCACCATAATCTGGAGAAATGGTCTGAAGTACATAGGATGAAATTCAATATGGATAAATGCAAAGTACTCCACTTAAGAAGGAACAATCAGTTGCACACATACAAAATGGGAAATGAATGCCTAAGAAGGAGTACTGCAGAAAGGGATCTGGGGGTCATAGTGGGGACCACAAGGCAAATATGAGTCAACAGGGTAACGCTGTTGCAAAAAATGTGAACATCATTCTAGGATTTATTAGCCAGAGTATTATAAGCAAGACATGAGAAGTAATTTGTCCGCTCTTGTTTAGGCTTCAAGTGGAGTGTTGTGCCCAGTTCTGGGTGTCACATTTCACAAAAGTGGTGAATCAATTAGAGAGAGTCCAGAGAAGAGAAACAAAAATGATTAAAGGTTTAGAAAATATGACCTATGAGAGAAGATTGAAAAAATTGGGTTTGTTTCAGTCTTCTCTTTTCCAGATTAGAGGGGACATGATAAATTTTCAAGCAGATAAAAGGTTGTTACAAGGAGGAGGGGAAAGAATGTTGTTCTTAACCTCTGAGGTTGGGCTTAATTGCAGCAAGGGAGGTTTAGGTTGGACATTAGGAAAAACCTCCTAACTTTCAAAATGGTTAAGCACTTGAATAAATTGCCTAGGCGGGTTGTGGAATCTCTATCATTGGAGATTTTTAAGAGCAGGTTAAACAAACATCTGTCAGGGATGGTCTAGATAATACTTAGTCCTGCCATGAGTGCAGGGGTCTGGGCTAGATGACCTCTTGAGGTCCCTTCCAGTCCTATGATTCTATAATATCTAAAAATAAAATATTATAATAGTTATACCACTGTAAATCAAGACTCTGTCTGTGGATTTGTACCAGTGCAACTGAAAGCAATGCCATCCCTTTCCCATCATATCTGGTCACCATCATTCTTATGTCCTGTCAGTCATGGGAAATATTTTTATTCATATTCAGGTCATTAAATTGCTTTTGGTTGTACTTACAGGAAGCAACATTTGAACCAGTGATCTAATGTGTGACAGATTCTCTGTTTCATTTCCAGTCTCTGGAGCACTGCACTCTTCCACTGAATTTCTCCCACCTAAGTTTCCTTTAGAAATTACTTATCTGAAAACTAGAAAATTGGCCAAAATACATATGTCTGCAACAGAGAAAAGCACTATATCGGAAAAACTGAACTGCTCAGTGTTACTGCATTATGCATGAGAATATGCCCAGGAGCTTTATAACACATTTCTATTTGAAGATGGGAGGGGAAAAATCAGTTCTGATCAAAATGCCTGGGGATTATTACACTCAGAAGAGAAATATCACCTTTGAGCATGTGTTCAACATTCACAAACAACAGGTAGATGAAACATTTGATTAGTTTAAATGCAAATACTCTCAAAACTGAGAATATGGATAGCTTATAGATGGTATGATTCCTTCTAGCAGGGAAGAGGAAATAATAAAAGATGAAACTCCAAAATGATTACGACAAGAGTATATGGAGATGGACCCTTCAGGAGAGGATCAATGGCTCAGCCTCAGGAAGCTGAGAATAGGTCCACTCGTAACATGAATAGCCAAAGTCCCCCTGCCAGAACCAGCCTGGGATGGATATAGGTGATGCAACTAAAAACTTTGTATTCTATCCCAATTATATAGTGACATGAAATTAATAGTTCTTTTTTGAGCATATGTCCCTATGGGTGCTCCACCATTGGATGTGCATGTGCCTGTGTGCTCTTGACTGGAGAGTGCAAAGTCCAAGAGCAGGGCTAGCAGACTAGACTGAAACTCCTCCTACAAGAACATTCTCTAGCTCTAGAAGGTCAGCTTCCTATGCACTGGTCCCCACCTCCCCTCCTACATTTGATCTTGACATTTCAGGTGTCTGTTGGAATTTTGTCAGTGGCCCATAGACCAAGACCTCCACGAAAAGGAAGCAGTGAAATGAAGAAGAGTGGTACGTCACCCCATACAACTCACACTCTGGAGAACTTGCATCCCCGAGAAGGTACCACTGAGGCTTTGTCTGTATCCAGTACCAAAGTGGTGGTGCCACATAATAAGTACTGCATACACAAGATCTCAGCTCCCAAGGCACCAACTTTGTTGGTACTGTGTAACACCTCTTGGCACCTCAACACATGCAGACCTACCCCACATGTTCTAGTAGACTCTCCCAGCTCTGGGAGTCAGAAGATTCAGCAATCTCTTCAGTCCTGCATTCACCATCTTCTTGCTGATCCGTATTCCCAGATCTGGTACCAACCTGGACTTTGGCCATTAGTAAACATAGCCCTCCACTGCCTTCCAGATTCCCATTCCTACTCCCCCTTACCAGCAGGCTTACTGGAACCTACTAGGTCATTTCAGAAAATAATTCCACAGGATGCCATCCAAAAAGAAATACAGTACTGATATTCAACGGTACCATATGACTATTTGAAATTCACACACTTATTGAACTCCTGCTATAAGACCAGAGACCAACTTCAGTCCCTCATCTCAGAAGGCCAGTTAGTTGATAAAGTCTCCCTGCAGGCCCCTCTAGAAGATGCTGCTGACAGCCTCCAGATCGATGGCCATGGCCATAGTTATGAAAAGAGCATCTTGGCTTCAGTCTTCTGGCATCCTGAAAGATGTGCAGAATACTGTCAAGGACCTTGCTTTTGAAGGGCTCATGGTCTTCAGCTTGCACAGTGACTCCTCTCTCTACACTCTTAAAAACTACAGGGCAATGCTGCAGTCTTTCAATACCATCCCACCTTCTCCAAGCACTTCAGAAGGAGACCTAAACCCCAAAAGAGAGATCCACCCTCCTCTACAAACACCCAGTCTGCATCTCACTATTAGAGGCAGTTTTGATGCCTTGGTCAAGAGCATTGAGCAAACTCTTCCACCAGATTCTAAGGTGTGCAATTGTTCCATCCAACCCACCTTTGGAAACTTCCTGTTGCGCTTGAAACCTGCCTGGGACACATCACCTCAGACAAATAAATTTTGAGTTATCAGTCGATTACTCCATACACCACTCTACTATCCAGCTCATCTCCACTCCCTGTTCCTCTTCAGGGACCATCTCACAAGGAGCTCCTACAACAGGAGATAGTCTCTTTCAATATTGGGGGTGATTGAACCAGTTCCACCTGAGTATGTTGGAAGAGGGTTCTAGTCCATCTACATTTCCTATTCCCCAAGAGGGCTGGAGGGTGAAGACCAATCCTCAGCCTCAGGAATTTGAACAACTTTGTCCTTGCATAGCATTTCAGAATGGTGACTCTAGAAACCATAATTCTATCCCTAGATCCAGAAGACTGATTTGTTGCCTTCAACCTACAAGACACTTACTCTCATGTAGCCATCCACCCTTCCCACATGATTTTCCTACGCTTTGTAATAGGATCACTCACTACCAATATTGAGTCTTCCCCTTTGGGCTTTCCATGGTCCTAGGGGTCTTTACAAAGATCTTCAGTGGTAGCAGCTTGCCTTCGTCAGTGAGCATTACAGTTTTCCTGTATTTGGACAACTAGCTGATCAGAGGCTTGCCTAAACTCACAAAGTGTCTAGTTCACTGGCATGTTGCAAGGGAGGTAGTGTACTCAGAGTAAGAAAGTGGGAGTCAGGAGACCAGGATTCAGTCCCTTTCTACCACAAACACATTGTGAGACCGTGGGCAATTTATATCACCTGTCTTTGCCTCAGTTTATCTGTCTGTGAAATGGGGTATGAACATATACTTTTGCAAAGCACTTTGAGATCCTCAAATGAAAAGTGCTATTTGCATTTAAAGTTATTTGTTTGTCTTTGCTTTGCAAAACTCTGCTGGTGGGGACTGATTCTGTAAAATCAAAACCAGGGGTAATTCAGATCTGGCTGTGGCCTGTATGCAAAATTTGAAGTTCAGATGATGGAGATATATATAGATAGATAGATAGATAGATATAGATAGATATATATGTATCTTTTAATCCCATAAGAATCATCTCTACTTAAGACTTCCCCCCCGATGAAAAAACTCCTTTTATATAATTTTAAATTGTATATCAATATAATCCTTTCTAATGGAGTACTAGTTCTATCTGAAGCTTGACAAATTCAGGCAGGAAATAAGGAGGACCTTTTTAATTGTGAGGTTATTTAACCCTTGAAACAACTTAATAAAGCGTGTAGTGGATTCACTATTACTTGAAGTCTTTTAAATCATGATTGCCTTCCTAAAAGATATGCTTGAGCTCAACACAACATTTTGGGCTTGATACAGAAATTCTATATCTGTTTTATGCCAGAACCCAAGCTAGATGATCACAATGGTCCCTTCTAGCCTTGAAATTCATGAATCTATGAATTTTAGCTAGTTTATTTGGAAGTTTATCCTTTATTGGCAGTTTTAGTATCTAGGGAAGGCTTAACTGAAATGTAGAAAATGGGTTGGAAATAGGAAATTCCATCAGAAATAGATAATATAGTTTTGAGAGAAGGAATTCTGGGATATTGTCATATGAAGGGGTGGAATTTTGCCAGACTCCTTTATTCCTGGCTTGGGTGCTAGAAAGAGCAGATAGTTCCACAGCTGGGAGAGGTCATATGTAAATGTTGTGTTTTATTACCCCACTTCATTTTCTGTATTTTTCCCCTGTTTTTCATGCAGTGAATTCTTATGATGCTTCTTGTTACAAAATATTAACTTTGCATTTGCACATTCAGGTAGTTTCTTCAAGTATCCTTTATAAATAACGTCAAAAATTCACTGAGATAGAGCAGTGGTTTACAACCTTTCCAGACTACTGCACCCCATTCAAGGAGGCTGATTTGTCTAGTTGAACCCAAGTTTCACCTCACTTAAACTACTTGCTTACAAAATCAGACATAAAAATACAAAAGTGTCACAGCAAACTGTTCCTGAGAAATTGCGTACTTTCTCATTTTTACCATATAATAATACAACTGGTTGGAATATAAACATTGTACTTACATTTCAGTGTGATATTTGAGCTTGTTTTTCATTTGTAAGCCTTATCTGAAGCCCAAGCCCCAGGCAGCAGGGTTGAACCATGTAACTTAACTTCAGGGGGCTCCCTATGGTGTGGAAACCAGGGAAGCTGTTGTGTTTTACATTCCCTAATGCCAGCCCTGCACTTATGACCCCTCCCTAAACCCATTCCATGACACCTCTGGGGGTTGAGAAACACTGATCTAGATGGTTTGAGTACCCCCTGGAAGACCTCTGAGTATCCCCAGGGGTACATATACGTCTGGTTGAGAGCTACTGATATAGAACAGTAGAAACTTAAAACTAAGAAATTGTGACTCATTATAAAATGGTCTTGGACAAGAAAAAGATTAAATAACCCCAAACAAAAGGCAAAATTCACATGTGCATTTTATTTAAAAAATAGGGCAAATGGGATTTCACCAACAAAAAAAAATTAGCCAGATAATCTAAATGAAACCTTACTTTTGGTAACTGTACACTTGAACATTATCATTGTAGAGAATACTGGAAAGGATACTGATAAAACAGACATGCAAAAGAAATAGCACCATAGGAACCAATTAAAAATAATGTGTTCCCCACTTCATAAATGGGATAGGAATATTTATAGTATATAAGGAAGCCCACAAAAACTCTGATCTGGGAATATGGTGTAGTTAAATTTACCATGTATCTAGTATTTATAAAATCACATCAAAAAGGACAGAGGAACTATATGTGTAAAAGAAAAATTTTAAGTGACTGGAAAAATGTTTAGGTGTTTAGGCAGAAATAATGAAGGAAACTTTCTTCTTGTGGCTGGAACCAGATCCTGATAAGCAAGTACCCATACATGGATGTATATATAGCAAAATAACTGCATCATATGAGTTTTATACAGCAGAAATAAACTTAGTTTTTTAGTCCATAAATTCTATATCCAGAGCTACAAATACTCGTGGTGAATACTGAGAATGAAAATATAATCTTGCTTCTGTAGTTGGAGAAGTAAGGGAACAAAATCTAGTTGAGACAGACAAAGATGAAATACCAGAATGCCAGAGTCTGGTAAGTGTTACTGAACTAAAAAGGTTTTGAGTTGTTTTTTTTTGTTTTTTTGCCCAGCCACTGCTTTCTCCCCTGAGTTACTGCAAGCATGTCCAGCCTCAGACATGGCTACCTTAAAGATTTCAAAATACAATTCGTTCAAAGATTTCAGTACTATTACAGCTCAGAGAGCAGGCTGAAACTGCCAGTATCAGAAGACACTGGAGATTTTAGGGTTTTAAGGTTTGTAACTGAACTTTTCATTTGGATATGTTTGTCTAAAAGCAAACTGCATGCAGGTTCATTTTTCCTTATAGGTACCCCTTTTTAGTAAATAGAATAATTTACTCTAAATTCAGGTAAACATGTGAACATAGTGCTTTATTAAATATATTAAAATTATCTCTTTCTCTAGCTCTCCATTGAAATGAAGGCTCAAATCTAGTTAGAAGAAACTCAGAAAGTAAACTGACTTCACTGGTCACAGGAATGCACCTAAAATACATTTTAAAATAAAATAATAGTAAATTGGTAACAAAAAATATCACACATACTGATTAACTATTCAGAGTCTAAGTATATACACTGTACCTAATTCATAACACTGAAAAAGAAGAGATAAAGAGATGTTGTACTTTACAAATGGAGCATCGGCTTATGCCGAAAATGGCTAAAACATTCAGGACTTGATGGGTTTTTTATTATATTTCCTAGTTATCACCAGTATTTCTCAGAATGCTCAGCACATTTTTTAATCTGTAAAACTCATGCTTTGTAAAGTAGTAATTTGAAGGAAACATTTTCTAGGACTGAAAGATATTATATATGATGGCTTTGAAAGAGAGATAGTGGATAAACTAATCCAAACACCTGCTTCAAGCAGTGAGTGTCTTATATTACTCTTTCCATAAATGTTCTTAACCTTTCCTTAAAGACATCCAATTATTTTGCCTTCTCTTCATTTGGCAAACAGTCCCACTGTTTGATTGACCTTACTGGTAAAGAGGGTTTATATATATCTAAGCTAAGTTAATCTTTCTTTCAACTTTATTTCTAGCTATTACATCAGTCCACCACGAACACTTCTTTTTCCACTTCTGTCTTTTTTCCTTTATATAGTCACATAGACAATATGCTCTCACCTTTGTGTTTCTCTTTTTTTTAAGCTAAACAAATGCTGTTTCTTCATTCTCATAAGACCTGAAAATACATATTGCCATTTGTTGAACCTCTGTGCATCATTAGACCACTCTTGAACAGAAGAGCCCAGAAATATTTTCAGTATTTACCAGTACAGACTTACCAGTACAGAATAAAAGGATGATAAAATCTTCCTAGCTCTCCAAAAGATGCCTTTCTACATACATCCTAGAAAGGAGTTAGCCCTTCTGTAACATCAACTGTTATGGTCTTGGTTTTTGTTTTATAACAGATTATTAGCTTCCCAATTTATATTTGTAGAAGTATATTAGTCTCTCAATGGATTTTTCTTCCATTTCTTGACAGTTTCTTCAGCTGATAAACTACTACATGAGCAATCATATTGGGGGTTCTTTGTGTTAATTCCTTGATGAGATTTGTTGGTTGTGCCTTTCTGTCAGTGAAAGACACTGGGTGAAATTCTGGCCCCACTGAAATCAATGGTAGCTTTGCCAGTGGGGCCAGGATTTCATCAGACGAGTTTACTGAAATGGCTGATAGTATTTTCTGACCTGTATTAACTGACTGAGGGGTGGCACTGCTGTTTGTCATTGGCTAGCACGTGAGGTTAAAGTTTGTGGTGGGAGTTGAGGGGCCGCATTTTGTTTCAGCTACAGTTTCTTCAGTTGTTTCTATTCTGATGGGAAAATAATTATCCTGTCCAAAATACTTTGGCAGTTTGGAGGTAATAAATAAGGGCTGCCATTTCCATGTATTTTTGTAGGTTTTCTTTGTTTTGCAGAGAGACATATTCTGTTTGTAACTAATTGTGGCAAAAAGCAGTAGTTTGCAGCCTGATGCTGCACCGCTGAAATCAGCAGACTTCTGCTATTGACTTGAGTGTGAACAGAACCAAGCCCCAGGAGTGGGGAGCGAAGAGGTACTGTTGTCTGATGGGAGAGGAGTAAGGTGGGTCAGCCTGAGCTCAAGTGTAGAATGGTTCTGGTGGGTTCAAATTGCCCTCGATCCTTATTGGAACAACTTTTCTTTATTGACAACATTGGTCACAGGTTATAGAGTATAATATTAAATACCATCTTTTACTGTAGTTCAAATCAGCAGGTTATTGGTCAATATATCCCCCAAAGAAGCTGTGTGTCCCTGTGTGTTTGTATTAATAATATCTCTGGCTGAGGAGCTCCTAGTGATGGATAAAGGTAAGGTCTACACACTAATATTATTAGAGCTGTCAGCTGTCTTTGATGCCATTGTTCACAAGGCACTGCTGACTTGACAGTGGGATGGGGCTGCTTTAGAATTGATTTTTCCTTTCCTTTCAGAGAGCTGTTGAGTGAATTTTCATTTTCTCCTCTCCCAGAGCTCCCATATGTGATGCCCCTTGTTGCTCCTTCTTGTTATCTCTCACTTTAATATATGTATACAGAGACTATAAGGAGGTCTTTGGGAGCTGTAGTATCATTAATATGCTAATGGTGGTCTGCTGGCTCCTTCTCAGTGAACCCAGATTCTGTAGTCTCTAGATTCTTACAGTATCTGAATGAAACTGGGAGCTGAACAAAGACAAAGTGGCTGAATCTCCCTCCAGCCAAGACAAGTGAAATGTGACAGGGTCCAAGGGCACTCCTGAGACCAGACCCCAAAGGGGTTAATGCAACAGCCACTTAACCTATTAGAGTGAGCAGAGAAAATATAACGAAGATGCCGCTGAAGTTGTGGAGCCAGCTGGAGCCCTGCCTACAGGTAGGGTAACTAGATGTCCCAATTTTATAGGGTCTTTCTCTTATATAGGTTCCTATTACCCCCACGCCCCTGTCCCAGTTTTTCACATTTTCTCTCTGATCACTCTACCTACATGTCTGTATGTGGAAACTGTTGATTGCAGTTCCTGTCTTTGTTTTACTACTGCTGATGTTGTACAGTTTGGACTCGTTATAAATTCTCCTAAAGGTGGCCCTGGGAAGAAAAGACTACAACTGACTGAAGGCTGCCTGTTCTATTTTGTGGGCTGAGAAATCAGTGCACCAATCCCCATGATATTACCGGGCAGAGGAGGCACCTGGAAGAGTGGACAGACACATCCACAATGACAGTTCACAGCTGCAAGGCTTTACTGGATCCTTTGCTGCTTTTGGATTCTCAGTTTCTGCAAGTGAGCCTTAGCACTGATTTATGCATGTTACTGATGAAGAGGTTGAGGAATTTCCTGTGCTTCTTGACTTAGTTCCTGTAATCTCTGCTTTTGACCCCTCCGGGCTGGATTTCCATAATATATTTTTCTTAAGGAAACTTCTGAAGTCCAGCCAGAAGTTTCTTCTAGTTCTCAGGGCAACTATCCATCTCCTAAAACTGATGGAACGTTGAGACCTTCAAAAAGGTTATCCATTAATTTCTTGGTGTCGGTTCCCAATGTTAGTGTAAACCTTTCTAGGATCAGCAATGGGCTATTTTTAGTGGAGCTAACTAAGATTTGCCAGAACCCAGTCTGCCAGATTTCAGTGAATGTGGAAAAGACTACAGAGGGCTGGACAAGAGTGTTTCTGACAGGTGGATGTAATTAGTGAGCTGAGTGGCAATGGTCTGCTGTCTGGTTGCTCAGGGGGCATAACATAGAGAGGAGAACTATTTTGTATTCATAGAACATTGGAACTTCTGTGTTCAAGGTCTGTTTGGATTTAACAGTCTCCACTTAAGCAGAAGGGATTCTGACCTCCTAGATTTAAAACTGGCAGGATTATTTCAGGTGGTCTTTAAACTAAAGACAGAGAAAGGGCCTTACTTCCTAATTCAACTAAGCAGAGAGGCACATCTGACATACAATGTAATAAAAAGATGGAGTTGCTGTGAAAAATAGAGAGCATCTGTGCACTAAAGCATCTGTATACACAGGTAAAAATATGGGACTCAAGCAAGATTAAAAACATATTAAATAAGAGTGAGTGAGTGAAATACAGCATGTGTAATACAACTGACACCTGATGACAAAATCTTCATAAATGTCAAATACCAGTATGGATAAATTCGGTCTATATTTAATAGCAGAGATAGAAAGAGAGGGGGAGGAATGTCATATGTCAATGTGTTTTCAGTACCAATGAGATCATATAAATTGACAGTTATGAGCGTGGAAGTGAAATCTATAAATTATCATACAGGTAATGACAAATAACAGCTACCATAGGCATCTCTTGCAGACTATCAGGACTAGAGGAGAGAGAGAGACTAAAATCTTCCTAGACTATCAGAGTATTTGAAACCACAGGATATCATACTTATGGGAGTTTTAACTACCCAGACTATCTGTTGTATAAGAAATACAGCCAAACATGCAGCATAAAAGATGTTTCTAAATTACAGACAATTTTTGACCGTAATATCTAAACTCAACGATAAGCCTCCCTGGATATACTTCTGACCAGTAGCATATAAATGGTTGAATGTGTGAGGAAAAACAGAAAGCTTGGCTTGAGTTACTGGTCTCCATCTTAGTAATGAATGGGTTCGCAGAATAAGAGTATATGGGTATTGCCCTGTGTCTTCCCTTCTCTCAGGATGGAATTCTGCAATTCTTCTGCTCTTAGACCAGGAACCTAGACCTATAGCATCCCAGGTGCCATCTGTGATTCCTGACTGGATATGGTGCCTGCAAGTCGTCCCTTCAGGAGCTGTGACCAAAAGTCTTTTCCAAAAAAAAAAAAAGTATTGTTTAATCTCAACAATAGAAATAAACCATGAGAAGGGTTCTTAACACAGTTCTCTATTACCTATATGTTAGGTAGGCCCAGTTTATCCAAGACACCCAAACAGTTGGAGACAGGAGTTCAGTCTGCTCCTAAACAGTCTCCCTCTCCCACTTCTTCAGAGGTTGTAGTTTATACACCCCAAAGTTATTTCTTCCAGCTTTTCCCACTTGGCTCTCTACAGATTGTGGTTACAAACCCTACTGCTGAACTCAGCATAGTTGGGAGTAAAACATGATATCTGAGTTGTCTTTAAGAACCAGTAAAAAATCTGTCTCGAGCTATTGTCTCCTTTTCTGCATATGTGTAAGTAACCTCTGCTTGAATTAATTCCTGGTGATCTTATAGCAAACAACACTATAACAATCAAACAGTTAATAAACTATTACTGGCAGCTCTTGTTTACTTCACATACATGTTGACAAATTAGCAAATAAGATCTGATGGAAAGAAGCATTAAATCAACAAGTGAGGAAAAAGTGGGCTAGGGAACCCTAAAAGACATTAATTAAGGTATAACAGACAACAATTTATTTAAAGGACTGAAAACAACAAGAATTAGCCAATCTGGCTCTAAATTGGGTACCTGAAATCACAGGCATTCCTGCGCTAGGAATGGAAAAGCATAGGGGGAGGGACAGTTGCAAAAAAGTACAAAATCAGCTGAAGGTGACCTTTCAAGGGGAAAGATGGTTTGTCTTTTTTTGTTTGTTTTTGTTTTTGTTGTTCTTTATCAATATATAATGAAGGACTGAAAAGTTTTTAACCTGAGAAATATCACATTAAATTTTGTCTTCTGTTTTTGTTGGAGCCTTCCTTGGAAGACTAGAAACCTAGAGTTGGAAATTTCTCTGTTCTTACCTAAGAGGTTACATCCTCCCCAAAGAAAGCATTTAGCTAGCTGTGGGGGAGGGGTAGTTTGGATTAATACCTGGTAACAAACACAATAGCTTAAATCAATCAAACTAAAATTCCCTGCTATTAGAACTGCCCAGATTTCATTTTCTTGTCCCATGTAATGTCATAATCCCACTAGTTCTTCAGTCATCCACAGAGTTCACCAGCAAAAACAGACAGGACAAAACCTGCTAGTTGTAGTGGAAAAGTAAATAGAGGCTAGGAAAAAGTGGTTTTCTTCCCAACCTCTCCCCCATCTCCAGAATGATTGAAAGCTGCCTTTGAGTACAGTAAATAAACAAGAAAGGGTGCCAAGGTATATTTTTCCTTTGCAAGGTCCTTTTCAATTGTGCTGGGGAAAGACAGTCATCTAGGCAAGGGAGGCAACGTTCTCAAAAGCAGCCAGGGAGCCAGGGTGCCACAATTTTGCACCCCAAAATTGGCAGCCACCCTGGAAAATGTGGATCCAACCATCTAGGGGTACTCCTGGTCGGGTTATTCTGTAACGGTCCACCCTGGTGCCTGCCAAGAGGCTGCTAGTCAGTGGAGAAGGTGATGAGGGACTGGACGTTGCCTGGCCGCAGTTTGGACAATGAACGCACCCATGTAAGGAAACCCCGCGTACGCACTTTGAAATCCAGGGACTGGCGGCCACCCTGGGGCCGGATCTCGCTCAGTGGGTCCGTGGGGCTCTCTGGCGGGGCTGCCCGCTGCTCACTCCCCGCGCCTGCCCGGAGAGGCGCTGGGCACGGGGCTGGACACTAGCAAGGGGAGCCCGGCTGCAGCCAGCCGCCCTGGCCGGTCTGTGCAGCGAAGCAAGAGGGGAAGGACGCGGGACAGGCCGATCTCAGCCCGCGCTAGCTCCGCGGAGCGGCACAAGCCCCCTGAAACAAAGTTAATCCCTGGCGCCCCCTTCCCTGCCCGGGAGCTGGGTGGGGGATGCAGACGCGACTCCCCCCCACCCCCCGGGGCCGTGGGGGGGGGCAGGGGAGGTTGGAGGGAAGCTGGAAAAAGGGGAGGCTCTTTTCTCCCCCCCCTCCCCCTTTCACGTAGAAGTTTAATTACAAGCCGGATCCTGACTGTGCCAGCGGCTCCCCCGTGAACCTCTGCCAAGGCGAGGAGGGCGCTTCGCTCGCTCTGCAGCAAAGACGGAGTCTCCGCGCCGGCCGCTGCAGAGGGGCGGTGTGGCCACCCCCAGCGGTGCCGGCACGTCCTGGGCCCGGGGAGCCGGCGGAGCAAACACCCCGCAGCGGGCGGCGGGAGCAGCCCGGCGCCCTGCCACGGGCATGTGCCTGTCGTTGTAGGTGGGGGGCTTGCCCCTGAGATGCGGGGGGGATGGATTTCCAGGCGGTCACCCTCATCTGCTGCTGCTTCCCGCTCATCCTGCCCGTTAGCCCAGGTAAGAGCGCGGCGGAGCCGGCCCCAGGCGAGACAAGTTCGTGGCACTTGGGTCACTGGCGGGAAGTTCTGCGGGCTCTTGGGGCGGGGGAGCTGTTGGTTTTTTTACACGTCTGTGACCGGGCAGCGTCTGCTCCGTTTCGCGGGAGAGACGGAGGCTGTAGTGTGGGGATGGGCGTTCATGTGTCCCCGGGAGAGACTCCCGCTGGCTAACGCGCGCGCCCACACGCTACAAGCGAGGGGCTGTGGACAGCGTTCCTCGAGCCCACAGACACACCCGCGCCCGCCGTGTTAGAGCGAGCGTGTGTGTCCTCACTGTCCGGCGACGCAGCAACCGGCCGGTTGGGCCACAGTGCGGAAACCCCCGCGTCCCTCTTGTCATCTCGGTGCGCCGTTGACGGCGTGAATGGGAACAACTTGCAACCTTCGCACAAGTAACGGGTTTAAAAACTCCCCAGAGGTCGCCTCACGCTCGTTTTATTTAATGCCACTGTTAGAAAACCTCGTATTTCTTTATCCTAGGGATCCTCTAGTTCAAGTTCCTTCCAACTTCTCGTTTCCCCTTGCTGGTTCTAGAGAGACGCCTTTCTTCTCTCTGAGTGTGAGCAGGGATTTGTCTGGCAAATGATTGCACGTGAGATTAAGATTATTTAACAGATTCAAATAGTTACATTCAATTGTCTGCAAAGGCAATGTGACTTTTTCTCTTTGACTTTTGCTGCTCTCACACAATTTAATGGAAATGAGTGTTTCTTCATAACACAGCCTTGTTGAATGGATTCAACATGTGTACTATCAAATTTTTAGAATGCAAATTATTGCTGAATAAAGGTACTTTTGTATAAATAAAAGTATAATAGTATAATTAGAGTATCATGTGATGTGCGAAATGATTAGACCCTTTATGTAATTTTCAATGTTATTTAAATTGATATTAATATTGCAAAAATTTTGCATATGCTAAAGTGGCTTAACTTGTACAATTCTGAGGAACTTCCATTCCAGTTGTCTAATAGGCGTATTAGCTGAATTGTTAAGAGATATGTTTATTTAAAATTACATTTTGTTTTTAGAATGAGAACAAATCTAAATTTTATACATTTTTGGTTGGTTTTAAAGGATCTATAATCTATATAGAATGTGAGGATATGGTTCTTTTTAGTACTGACACTTTACAAATCTCTCTCCCAGGTGTTGTTTGTAAACCTGGCTGCCACCCAGTGAATGGATTTTGTGAAATTCCTAGTGAATGCAGGTAAAGAGATCTACCAGCTGAGGTTATTAGTTCAGGGATTGATTGTTTCAATAATACATGATTCTTGTAAAAAAAAAAAAAGACAGAAATTAGAATGATTTTCCAGCTGAAAATGTGATGCTATAAGAAACAGCTCTCTATTAACAGACAGTAACTAGAATTGTATAACATATTAAAGAAACCTTGATTCCTCACAGAATTAAAGTATTTCTTTTAAAATACCCCAGGAACACCTATAGAAAGATACTTAAGAGGGCTAAGTTGTTTTAGGCTTAAAATATTTGTTTTTCTTTCACCTTAAGTGAATCATTTTTCTTTAATTCTTTCCCCAGTATTTTATAAACATTGAAGATCTTTTTTATTTAAATGCATTACATGTAGCAGTGCTATCTTTGCAAATTCAGTTTTTTTGTGTCTTTTAAAAGGAGAACTGCCTCGTAATTATTAAAACAAACCTCTGCATCTTGTATCTATTTCAGGTGTCAACCTGGGTGGCAAGGAGCTCTCTGTAATCAGTGTGTTCCTTTTCCTGGTTGTGTGCATGGCAGCTGTGCCAAACCATGGCAATGTGTCTGTGAAGAAGGATGGGTTGGCAGCCTTTGCGATATAGGTTTGCAAATCCGGTCTTTTAATAGAGCAACATCGTTTCCCAGAGATTAAACGAAGTGATTACAGCTCCATCTGGTGTTAAAAATATGCAAAAGCTTTTCCCTAGATGTTTGCTTTCTAAAATTAAAATTTGATCCAAAACACGATAAGACATGATTTTTTTTGGGCAGGGGAGAAAAAAGCCCTATGCAGTCACATTTTAGGTGAAAACATACAATATCTTGTATAATATAATCCTGGGTATTTTTAGAATTATGCATAAAACCCTAATTCCATTTTTAACTGTGATTGGCATATGCAGATAGTAAATAACAAATTCCACACTGGTTCCGTAAATGTAAGACGTCCTTGCGGGTGTGTTCAATCAGTTGAAACAATTCATTATCCAACACTGTGTGCATATGATAGTATAAGTTGAAATAAATACAATAAGCTTGGTGCTTGACCAAATATTTTCTAGCAAAGGATTTGAATGGAAATATTGGAAGGTATAGCACTTAATTCTTCCCTCATTCAAACCACTGTAGATCAAAAGAAATTCCAATGATTCATTGGAGTTACACTGATGTTAAACCAGTGTAAAAGGGCTCATTTTTTGCCAATCTTCTGGGTTTCATCATTTTCTAGTTTATCAAAAGATAGTTTGTTGCTGTGTTCTGTAACTTGATGTTCAAGAAATCATTCTTATTCATTAAGCAATTATCACTGAGTAACATTTTCAAAGTCTCGTATGTGACTTAGAGCCTAAATACCATCATCTTTCAATTAAACTTGGGCTCTTATGTGCCAGTTTTCAAAAGTATTTAGACACCAAAGATGCAGATAAGTTCCTTGAGAGATTTCAGAAACACTTAAATAGATTAGATACTTTTTGTTTTTAAATCCCACTAGGCACCTATCTGCATCTTTAGGAACCCAAATATCATTGAAAATCTGTCACTCTTGAAAATGGAACTTAGTCACTTGAAATCAATGGATGTAAGAAACTTGATCTGGTTTGGCACTTCTGAAAATAACACTAGTTTCCGATGTAGAACACTAGGCACCTAAATACTTTGAAAATCAGGTCCTAAGTCACTAAGTCCCTTTTGAAAATAACTGGGGTTGTTTTGAAAATATTACCCAATTATGTCCATATTTAGTAATACCACGCGTGCTCTACAGACATCCAAAAATTATTTCACTCAGCACTAGGAGTCAGTTTTTGCCAACTTGAATCCAGGGCTAGCTAAGGACATGTCAAGAATAATCAGAATGATAGAATTAGCTATTTTCTGATGTCTGGATATATCAGGTATATTGAAAATCATGACAGTTCAATGTTCTCTCATTGGATCAGCAGAGAAAAGCTTCCTCCCTGTTATTGGATGGCCTTTACCCATCATTGTGATGATCCAATAAAGCAATATAGCATGAATGGAGGAACTGCTCAGCCATTGGATTGGACCCTCCTCTGCTAGGAAGATGGTGCCAGTTGCCTGGTTGTATAAAGTTGTGATGAATTGCTATAACTCATTAACACATACCACTAATCCAAATTTGATCAGGTTAGGAAGAAAGAGGAAATTCCATAGGACAAATAGGAGGCTCCTGCCCAACTTGGAATGGTTAGCATGTATGAATAACTGACTTTCATATGGAAACACTAAGTCCAATCCAGTACTTCTGTATAAAATACTAAACTCCTACTGATAAAGTGTTAAGGGGGATTTCTTTATCTTTGCATATGAAAAGTAGAGACAAATACTGTTAAATTTTCACAAGAAAATGGACTTAAACTGGAATTTTGAGCTCCTGTGGGCATTCTATAGTTATGAGTGTACACCAGATCAAAACATACATTTACTATGTTGCTCTAAAGAATCAAGAAAGTTCATAAGTAATGCACCTTTTTTATGGGCAGTTGTTGCACCTCCTCAATGTCTTCCATTTTAAAGAGTAAAGACTTTTAAAGACTGTAAAGACTTCAAACTTTTAAAGACTGTATACTGTATAAAGACTGTATACTTTAAAAGACTTTTTAAAGACTGTAAAGACATCTTAAAGACTGTAAAGACTTCCAACTTTTAAAGACTATACGCTTGCCAAGGCATTTCTGTATTCAGCCACTGCTTTGACATTGTCAAGGGAGAGTGAATGCCAACTAGAAAAGATACAAAACTGACGGTGAGAAAGCTGATGAGGTCTATAGTTAGTTTGGTAGATGTATACTTTAAAAATGTGAGCATATTCTGAGGAGCTACTTTGCTCATTAAACAAGGTGGTGATTTTGAACTGCACTGGTATATTTTGCTCAAATTTCGTTGTGCATCACATACATTTCCAGTTTGTATAGTTTTAGAACATGCACCTGTAAAGTTGTTCTAAATTTTCTCATTGATAGCCACGGTTTTTAATAGAGTTGGGCCCTCCTCCACAGTTCAGATCCAGGTTGAACTTCCTCAAAGCTTGGGGGTATTCAGATTTGGCGGTTGATCCAGCCTATTATGAGGAAATGGGCCAGTGGTGGAGTTATTGTTTATTGTTGGTAAGAGGCTCCAGCCCACTCCTGAATGTGTCTACACACCAATTTTTAAGCTCCCAGGGCCCAAGTCTCATGAACCTGAGTCAGCTGACCTGGACAAGTTGCAGGTTTTTATCCCCATATAGACATACCCTCTGTCATTTAATCACATGACAGAAGCTGAGTACATGCTTGAGCACTTTACCAAATCAAGGCCAGAGAGTAGAGCACTTTGCAGGGTCCAACTCCATATTAAAACCTGTATACGTGTGTCAGGGTGTAACTAGGTTGGCCATCTCTGATGCACCCACTCATGGCCTGGGGTCAGGCTACAGGCAGACTACCTCAGTTTCCCCTCTTGGATTGTTCAAATAAAACTTCCCTTCAAGCTTTTTTCTTGGTCAAACAAGGTCCATTCCTAAATCCACACAGCATAAGGTTTCTCTTCCTTCTCCCAGGACTTCCTGCCTGGGGCAACTCCCCTGGTCTCTAGGTCTTCACTGCAGGAGCCTCTCCTCACTGTCTCCAAACTCTGCCCCAACTTCCTAGACTTCCCCCCTTTTATTGCACCCTCCTGCTCCTTTTACACCAAAATCACTTGATTCTTCTTAAGCGAGACTCATGCTATAATCAGGGTTGGCTTAGCCCCACACTGTGCTGAAAGCTTCCCTTTTACAGAGCGTTTCTCTTTCTTGACCTAGCTTTGTGACATGCCACAGTTGGTATATGCACCACAGAGAATAGCTTTCAAAACAAAGGGGAAAACCAGTGTTGCTGGTTTGTTTCTATGGAAACCAGGGCAAAAGCCCACAAAATTAGTGCCATTATAGTAACCATGACATTCAAAATATGTGCTAGGTACCTTAGTGACAGCTTGTTTGGAACATAGGAGTCCCCACAGCAGATCAAATCAATGGTCCAACTAATGGTCTCTGATATTGAGCAGTGCCAGATGTTTAAGAGAAAGGTGCAAGAAACCCTCCAGTGGACTGCTACTGAGGAAGGTTCTTCCTAATACGAACAATTAGTGATTGCTGAAGCATGAGGGTTTAAGTCTTTGTATATCCTATTTTAATTCTGTGTAAAGCAACTGTAGATATCCTTATCCATGTAAATGTCTAATCTTTTTCTGAATTCTCTTAAGCTCTGGGCCTCAGTTTTCTCTTGTGGTAAGAAATTCCACAGCTCATCAGTCATTTGAGAGAAGAGTGCAGGAAAATTTGAGAATAATGGGGTGATTTTTTAAAAAGAGAATTTATTCCTTTAAGCTCAAGGTTTATGTGTCATTTTCCTAGCTAGTGAGCTGTTACATGGCTTATTTTCTTTCCTTTCTTATTTTCTTCTTATATATTTCTTCTTTAATGTTATTAAATGCGTGTCTATTTCAGGGTATCTCCTTTCTCTGTATCACGGTTGTGTTTGGTTAGCTGCCCTTAATGCTTGCCAGAATGGGCACACAACACTGCTGCAAAATGCAGCCGAGGCTATTTTGGTCCTTGTGGAAACCACTGTTTACATCCAAACGATCACATAAAGTGGTAGTGTGGCAATCAGGACAGACTAAGGTAGTGGAAAATAGGCCCCTCTACAGGGGAAAGAGCATTTTATTGTAATTGTAACTGGACAATGTTTATAGTTATGATTAATATTTTGCATTGCTTCATGATAGTCCTCTAGGTTCACACTATCCTGTGGGTTTAGGTGGGAAGTAGAATTTAATACTCATGATGTCCTTATTTATCACTTTAGAAAAGAAGTATACGCACAGTGCTGTCACTCAAAATGCGTGCGTGAGCTTGCAAGACCTCACAGCAGCTGACATGTTATCTTGGTTCAAACCTGCATTTATTGATTTATTTCCTTTTAAGTCTTCAATAGTTGCTCTGGAGGAAACTCAGTCTAAGAGGGTAATTGTGAAAGATTATGTGCCTGACTTCAAAGACAAAAGTATAACAGGGCTCACTCTTCTTACACCATCATGTAAGAGCTAAATTCCAACCAGCAAAGACTATACCACAGAGAGAGGAACAAGCTGAAGTTCAAAGGTGTTTTGTAAAGCTAGACTGGAAACAGTTTTCCCGTCCACAAAATTTTTCCTATTCTGCATCGGAATGAAACTGAGACCTTTCAAAGTTTTTCATGTAAACAAGAAGCCCTCCATGGTAGCCAATAGCCCAATCATTAGGGCAGGGGTGGGCAAACTTTTTGGGCTTGCAAAATTGTATGGCATGCCTGGTAGGGAAGGCGGTGCCTCCCCAAACAGCTTGGCCCTGCCCCAATCCGACCCCCTCCCACTTCCTGCCCCCTAACTTCCCCCCTCAGAATCCCCAACCCATCCAACACCCCCTGGTCCTTGTCCCCTGACCACCCCTCCCCGAGACCCTGCCCCTAAACACCCCTTGGAACTCAACCCCCCTATCTAAGCCCCCCTGCTCTTTGTCTCCTGACCGCCCCGACACCTATCGACCCCCTCGCCCCACCTCCAGAACTCCCACACCTATCCAATCCCCTGTTCCCCGTCCCCTGACCGCCCCACCCCAAACCTCCACCCCATCAAACCACCCCCGCCCCTTATCCAACCCCCTGGCCCCGGCCCCCTTACCATGATGCTCAAAACAGCATGTCTGGCTTGACATGTCTAGGTCCATGGAGTCAGACACACTACCCTGGAGGAGCATGCAGCCCTGCCTCCAGAAGGCTGCCCGCATGCTGTGCTGAGGCTCCAGAGGAGGGGTGACAGCAGGGGAGGGGTCATGGGAGCCGCGGGGGCTGGGCAGGGTGGTTCCGCAGACTGGATGTAGCCTGTGGGCTGTAGTTTGCCCACTCCTGCGTTAGGGCATCTACCTGCAATTTGAAGGGCCCAAGTTCAAGTTCTTGTGTCACCCACATCCCAGTGAGCAAGAGAGTTATACAGTCACTTCGGGTGACCAGACACCAAATGTGAAAAATCAGGACAGGGAGTGGGTAGTAATAGGAGCCTATATAAAAAAATACCCAAAAATCGGTACTGTCCCTGTAAAATCAAGACATCTGGTCACCCTACAGTCACTCTCTCTCTGGCCCAATGAATATTTAATTGAGACAGACATCATGATGCCAGAATAGCAAAGAACTTGCTGATTACAAATGTTGGAAGACCCAGGCTCAAGTCCTTGCTCAACTTCAGGCAGAACAAGGAGTTGACCCTGGGTTCTGCACATCACATGAGTGCCATAACCATTGACATGTTACTTATTGTGGGGTCAAGGTGTGTGTGTGTCTCTCTCTTTCTGATTTTGCCCAGAATTTCCTACCAGGACCCAAATAACCTTTCCAATGATTTTTCATTGAAACCAACCCTTTCCTAAGAAAAGTTTCAGTTTCAACCAAATTGCCATTTGCTGACACCCTCCCTGCCCAAGGAAATCTAAATTCCTAAACAGCTCCTGTGTTTTGTTACTTACAAATATCGGTTGTCTATTTTAAATGTAAAATGCTTATGTGTAGGACTTCAAACATCAGGCAATCTGGTGAAATTTGTAAATATACCATTTTTAGATTGCCTATTACTTTAGCTGACTTATATGCATGAAATAGTTGGGAAATATGAGGTAGTGTTTATAGTAATCAGTAGCTCTCCCTTCACCACTTACTTTTTATTGTTAATATTATTTATTCATAGAGAGAAGCAATCCAAATGTATTTCACAAAGTGAGAGCTAATGGGTGGGGAACAAGTTGACAGCACCTATGAAGTAACTGAACAATCTGCTCTTCATTAAAAAAAAATAATAAATCAAAAGATATGCAATGCAAGATGAAGGACCTTTAAAAATGCACTTAGTCTTTTTGCATTGTTTACTATTTAATGGCTCTTATATGATAAAGTGGGCCCTGATTTCTCATGTGTTAAATATTTAACATTATGACTAATGGTGTTTTGATGTAACAAAACTATTTTTGTTAACACAGATATTCACCCATGTTCTTCAAAACCCTGCACCAATAACTCAACATGCATAGAGACTGGAGATGGAGGATATATTTGTTTGTGTGCCAAGGGATTTACAGGAAAAAACTGCCATCTGAAAAAAGGGCCTTGCATTATTAATGGGTAAATATTGATTTCTGATATAAATATACAGTCCTGCCAAATTTTTCTCTGGTTTTCTCTCTTAAATCATGAAATGTTTGCTATGTAGCACATAACTTTTTAGCCTACAATTACATGGTAGTTTAGTTTCTAGCTACTTATTTCTAGCCTCAAATCTCCTAATTCTGATCTATTCCTATTATATAAATATGGTCAGATTTTTAGCATGAGTCTGTGCATAATTTGAACTTCAAATGTTCAGAATTGCTCATATTGTAATAATATTACATTTGGGTTTTATTACAGTTTGGAATCATAGAATATAAGGGTTGGAAGGGACTTCGGGAGGTCCTCTAGTCCAAGCCCCTGCTCAAAACAGGGCCAATCCCCAACTAAATCATCCCAGCCAGGGCTTTGTCAAGCCTGACCTCTAATGAAGGAAATTCTACCACCTCCCTAGGTAACCCATTCCAGTGCTTCACCACCCTCCTAGTGAAAAAGTTTTTTCTAATATCCAACCTAAACCTCCCCCTCTGCAGCTTGAGACTTGAGGCCATTACTCCTCAAGCTTCCTGTCCAAATTGATGAGCGTGGCAGCATGCTGTAAGGGTATGTCAACACTGCAGCTGGGCATGTGCTTCCCAGCTTGGGTAGACAGATATGTGCTAGCTTTGCTTGAACTAACATGGTAAAAATATTAGTGTTGCTGGGGATAGCACAGGCAGCAGCGTGGCCAGCTACTGAAGTACAAACCCACCCAGTCTCCCTGGGTGCTAACAGAGGTGGCTAGCCCAAGATACTGCCTGTGCTACCTCTGGCTACGTGGCTATTTTTAGCGTGTTAGCTCAAGTAGACCTGGCAGTGTTCAAAGACCTAAAAGTCAGCAAATTGGATTAGTGAGATGGGACTGGAGAGAGAAGACGGTTGGTTGTATTTGATAGTGAAGGGCTCTTGCACAGAACAGCCTTCCAGCAGCTCCTTCTCATCTGTACAAAGGCATCCCCAGCTCAAGCACCTCCATTAACATCTGTTATGGCAGTGTCACAGGTAGCTGGCATCCAAGTGGCCATTTACTGGGCCTGATCCAAAGCCCAACAAAATCCAGGAAAAGAATTTTATTGACTTAAATGGATTCCCTTTCTGAAGTACTTCACTAACTGGCTGTTTGGAAGATTTTCTCATGCAGTCACAATAAGCATGTGTAAAAATGGCCAGTCATGTCTAATTAGTCATTTGTATGCTCATTTGCCATAACTGAATATGCAGTGTGACAAAGCTCCAAGTTTGTACTTGTGGGTCCTGCGCTTCCTGGCAGATTTAGGGGCCTCAGAAACTCATCTAGGCCCCAGAGTGACCTCCCTTTCTCAGTATAATTGGCAAGAGTCACCGCCTAGTGAGTTACCTTCATCACAGGCCAGTATGGAATGTGGAAAAAGTGGGGAGCCCGGGCCCACCCTCTACTCCAGGCTCCAGCCCAGGGACCATAATAGTATCAGCTAAGACGGCTGAACTTTTATCCACAAAACACAATACAATTCCCTGGGCTACTTCCCCACAGCAGTCACTGCTTCTTCAAACTCCACTTCACCCTTACCTCAGGGCCTCCTTCCTTCTGTATGATATGTTGTCCATCACGCAGTCTCACCAACAGCATAACTTCCTTCCACAGCTCCTGACACCCACAGCCCACCTGACTAACTGGGAGGTTTTTATCTGGTTTCAGCCAGTCCCTGATTGGCTTCAGGTGTCCCAATCAGGCTAGCTGTTTCTACTCCTTTCTAGAAGGTTCTTAATTGGCCCCAGGTGTCTTGATTGGCCTGGAGTAGCCTTTGTTTGGCTATCCAGGGAACAGGGACCTACACATCCTGAGGCTGATATACCTGCCTTCCAGCACTCTCCTATATCCTTCTGGTCTAACTCCGTCACAGCAGTCACAATATCTGCATGTACAAGTTAGGCAGAAAAATGCATGTGCATATATCTGACAACAAGGCCCATAAAGTAGATAAGTAGACACCTGGCATGTGTTTACATGCAAGATACTAACAATTCCTTAGACTTGAATTTTAAGGTAAATCATCTATAATGTACAAACTAAAGGAAATTAGTACCAGTAAATGAAATCAGTTAAGAATGTAATGTCTGAAATATGGATACCTGTTTTAATTAAGCATGTAACAAAAGACTTGGACAGATAAACATTAAGAGACTGAAACTGCAACAAGTGATTAGAAGGAATATAATTTAGTGAAATTCAAGCTTTTATTCATTGATGAAGACTGGCAATATTCTGATACAATAAACTCTACATATGGTATTGTATTAATGCCTGAATTCAAATTATTATGGGGAAAATAGACTTTAAGGAATGAACCTATTTATTAAGAATCCTATTCCCTGTGAGTCTTGTCTTATTGTGGCTTTTTGGCTGCACATGTTGTCCATGACTCAGCTATCGCTAGGTTTCAGTCATATAGGTGGGAACAGAACTGTCTGATTTGAAAAAATACAGCCAGCTCTAGTTGAGGATCTGTCCTTCGGAGGAATCTATTCTGTTCTACAAAGGGTCTTCTCATATTCTCCTAGTATCTGAAGTTCTTTAATCCTCGTGCATTTTATTATGGAGACACAGGAACTTCACTATGGTTAAGGCTGCTACCAGATTACATTATAAAATGCTATTTTAGCTTCCCTAGAGCTTTGGTTTGGAAAATTGTCTTAGCCTGAAAGTTGGCCAATTTCCCTGAGGATGAAGCAGAATATTTCTGCAAAGCTTAAAGAAAATTAATCAATTGCTGTGTTTATAAATCACTTTAAAAATAATTATCCTGATCTGAAACATTGACTTTTGTCTAAGGTTTCCTTGTCTCCCTTTAGCTCCACAATGATTTGTTACAACCCTTTTAGCCTTTCCATGTGTGTGGTTAAATCTCCTTGGAAACTTCTGCACTCGTTATATTTGAAGAAAATGTGTTGTAATTGAGCAAACAAATATTTGATTTGTACAAGGCTGTGCCCCAAACATGCTCTCACTGACTTCAAGCTAGACACTCTTGCCGAAAACCTTGGGGTCCAGCTGATCAGCATATTCGGGGTTGGAAAAGAATTTTCCCCTGGGTGAGATTAGCAGAGACTCTGGGAGTTTTTGGCCTTTCTCTGCAGCAGGGGGGCACTTGCAGGTTTATACTAGTGTAAATGGTGGATACTCTGTAACTTGAAGTCTTTAAATAATTATTTGAGGACTTCAGTAACTCAGCCAGAGGTTATGGGTCTATTACAGGACAGGGTGGGTGAAGTTCTGTGACCTGTAATGTGCAGAAGGCCCAAGTAGATGATAATGATGGTCTCTTCTGACTTTCAAGTCTATGAGTCTATGACTTTGTTCCAAACCTGTGTTCTGTTATGTCAGTGGAAGATTTTTGCCATTGATTTCAGTGGGGCCAGACTGGGTATTTTGTGTATGTGTGAGTATTTTACCCTCATTGGTTGGTTGCCAGTTATAATGTAAGGCTGGCTGATGTTCAGTGCTTGATAAGGGAATTGGTGGCATAACAAAGGCCTAACAGAAATCTTCCTTTAACTCAGATGGTTGAGGTTTAGATTTTAGGAATTGAAGGGATACAATTCCAACCACTGCGCTGCAAGCATGTATTTTGTTATGGAGGGGCAATAACCTGTCTCCTGTTTATGGGTTTTGTACAGCACCTAGTACAACGGGGCTCTGATCTGACGAGTCTCTGCCATGGTTCAGGGCTAGTTGTACCTTTGACCCCTTCTCTGTTCTGAGTGTTAGGCCTCATGCCCTTACCTTTTTCTGGAATGAAACCCACAATTCTCCCACTCTTGAACTTCAGCACCATGTGGCCTGATTGGGTTTTGCACCTGCAAGTCTTCCCTTTAAGGGCTTGTGATCAGTGCTAAATAGAAGAACTAGACAGCTTTCTTAAAACAAAGTATTGTTTAATCTGAACAGTAAGAACAAAAAAAGCATAAAAGAAAACTGACTTTAAACCAAGCAAAGGGCTACACCCATCTGTCTTAATTAATGCATAGGAAGGCCTAACTCCTTTAGAACCCCAAGTAGGTGTCTGTGCTGCCTGTACCCTGTGAACAGCTCCCTGACAACTGCCTGATCTCAGGGGAGAGAGACTTTTTATCTTATCTGTGCTCCTTTTGATTTTTTCAATCCCAGCCCTGGCAAAACAAGACTTCTGACTTGGCTCTAGCCTGAAATAGCATCTTCACAGCTAATGGCTCAGGTGTTGTGTCTTATCTTGAGCCATCAGGTGGCCTTCTTGCTTGTTAACAACCCTGCTATTAAAGTAAACCAACATATGCATGCAGTTAGGGTAGCCAGATATCAAGTGTGAAAAATTGGGACGGGGTTGAGGGGTAATAGGTGTCTATATAAGAAAAAGCCCCCAGTATTGGGACTGACCTTATAAAATTGGAACATCTGATCATCTTACATGCAGTAAATATTCCAATAACACAATATAGCCATACACTAACTATCCCAATAATTAGGTCACATACAGCATTCAGAAGTTATTACAGATGAGCTTCTGAACTTCACAATAATGATAATAAAATATTCCTGAATGCTACCTTGTATTCATATGCTGGCTTGAAAGTCATAGATCCTGTTTCCTAAAATTCCTTAAAGCAGTGTTTTCCAAATATTAGAATGCTAAGACTCCATCAGGAATATTAAACAAATTGCAACTCCTCTTCAACTTTATGTTGTTAAAGATCTACCTAGTTTAATTTATACATCTTCTGCACCGACTGCCTGCTAGTCCTTTGTCCCTCCTTAGGGTGGGAGGGGCACCCCACATTTTGGGAATTACTGACGTAGATCTTTATGATTTTTTTTATTATTTCATACATGTCTTGATGGAAAAGTTGTCAGTGTTGATGTTGTTAAGTGTCATCACTGGGACATGAGTTAACATTTAATATTAATAGGACAGTTCACATATCAGAGCTATTATTTCAGCTTGGCTGCAGACTCAGGCAGATATCACTGTATCACTTACACTTGGATCAAGTGCTGAAAATTTTCTTCACAATCATAACAGCTAGAGCCAACTTTTTTTAAAATGAGAGCAAAGTCCCTGGAGAACAATGGAGTGGTCTATCCATATCCCGTTGGCTAGTAATTCATGCACCACTTTTTGTGAAACATGGTCTTAAAAGATGAGTATTTAATACTGTAGAATTGCTGCTGTGTTCCTAGAGCATTAACTTTAATATATTACTTATTTTAATTATATACTTAACCTTATGTGAATAATAATAGTGTTCTTAAATTTTCCCATGGTTCCTCTAAATTTTGTTCTGCTTTGTTTTACACATATGCAATATTCAGATGATGATCATAAAATCATAGGACTAGAAGGGACCTCAAGAGGTCATCTAGTCCAGTCCCCTGCACTAGTGGCATGAATAAATATTATTTAGACCATCCCTGACAGGCGTTTGTCTAATCTGCTTTTAAAAATCTCTAATGATGGAGATTCCACAACCTCCCTAGGCAATTTGTTCCAGTGCTTAACCCCCTCACAGTTAGACAGTTTTTGCTAATGTCCAACATAAACCTCCCCTGCTGCAATTTAAGCCCACTACTTCTTGTCCTCAGGTTAAGAACAATTTTTCAGTTTTTCTAGACCTTTAATCATGATCTTATGCTCCTTATTCTCTCTCCAACTTTCATCCCAATTCCCACAGAAGTTGGTGAATTGTCCCATTCCAAACACAAAGGCTCAAATCCTCCTCTTCCCCATAACAAAGGGTTTTGACTGATTTTATTCCTGACACCATAAATATTACTTTGAGCCAAGCGATATTGCTGGACTCTTCAAGGCACGTCCTCACCACCCGTTTTCCAGTGGACCACAGGACAATTAATCCTTTCGTTCTCTGTTACAATGTGGCTTCTGGCTCCCTTAATTACCCCCCCCCCCCCCACCAACCTCACCAGTCTCTCTTTACTGATTGTACTTTACTTCTGTAAAACCCTGAAACAGTATAAAAAACCACTCTTCTTTCCAGACCCCATCACTGCAAACTCCCAATTCCATGCTTTCAGGAGATTTCCTCCCAACCCCCAGCTACAGTGGGAGATGGTCAGGGAGTAACCAATAGTTCATTTCACTTGGTGAAAACAAAGAACAACCAGCCTGTTCCTCTACCATAGTAGGCAGGTACTTCTGGGGAGCCCCTCAATGCTTCACTCTCCCATGAAAACCAGAAAATGTCTGAGGGAGATCTGTAAGCTGACTACTTCTCAAATGAAATGACAGAGGGTATGTCTACACTGCAGTATAAGTCCAGAGATAGTGGGACTCAAGTCTGTGGACCCCAGGTTTGTAAGCCCAGAGCTTGAATGTCCACACTGCATATTGACCTAGGTTTAGAATTTCTGGACCTGGGCCCCAAATCTGGGGCTCCAATATCCACATTACAGTATGCAGACCAGAGTCAAGCCACCATATCCCAGGCTTCCTAACACACGTCCCAGCTGTGGCCATTCATGCCTCTGGTTCATAATTAAAATGTGAGGAAACTTGACAGTCCACCTCACACATTACAGGAAGTAATTGAAGCTCTCCAAATTCCAAACAGATCCTACTGAGCTGTCTTTTCATAGAATCATAGAACATAAGGACTGGAAGAAACTTCAGTAGGTCATCTAGTCCAACCCCCTGCTCAAAGCAGGACCAACCCCAACTAAATCATCCTAGCCAGGGCTTTGTCAAGCCTGGCCTTAAAAACCTCTAAGGAAGGAGATTCCACCACCTCCCTAGGTAACCCATTCCAGTGCTTCACCACCCTCCTAGTGAAATAGTTCTTCCTAATATCCAAGCTAGACCTCTCCCCGCTCAACCCCAGCAACTTGAGACCATAGCTTTTTGTTCTGTCATTTGCCGCCACTGAGAACAGCCTAGCTCAATCCTCTTTGGAACCCCACTTCAGATAGTTGAAGGCTGCTATCTAATCCCCCCTCACTCTACTCTTCTGCATACTAAATAAGCCCAGTTACCTCTGCCTCTCCTCGTAAATCATGTGCCCCAGCCCTCTAATCATTTTCATTGACCTCCGCTAGATTGTCTCCAATTTGTCCACATTCTTTCTGTAATGGGAAGCCCAAAACTGGATGCACTACTTCAGATGTGGCCTCACCAGTGATGAACAGAGGGGAATAATCACTTCCCTTGATCTGTTGGCAATGCTCCTACAATGCAGCTCAATATGCTGTGGCCTTCTTTGCAACAAGGGCACACTGTTGACTCATATCCAGCTTCTCATCCACTGTAATCCCAAGGTTGTTTTCTGTAGAACTCCTGCTTAGCCAATCGGTCCACAGCCTGTAACAATGCATGGGATTCTTCCATTCTAAGTGCAGGACTCTGCACTTGTGTTGTTGAACCGCATCAGATTTCTTTCGACCCAATCCTCCAATTTGTCTAGGTCACTCTGGATTCTATCCCTACCCTCCATTGTATCTACCTCCACCCCCAGCTTAGTGTCATCCACGAACTTGCTGAAGGTGCAATCCATTCCATCATCCAGATCATCACTGGAGATATTGAACAAAACCAGCCCCAGAACCAACCCCTGGAATACTCTGCTTGATACCCGCTGCCAACTAAACATTGAGCCATTGATCACCACCCATTGACGATCTACCCAGCTTTCTATCCATTCATCTAATCCATACTTTTTTACCTTGCTGGCAAGAATACTGTGGGAAACCATATTAAAAGCTTTGCTGAAGTCAAGGTACATCACATCCTCCACTTTTCCCATATCCACAGAGCCATTATCTCATCATAGAAGGCAATCAGGTTGGTCAGGCATGGCTTGCCTTTGGTGAATCCATGTTGACTGTTCCTGATCACCTTCCTCTCCTTCAAGTGCTTCAAAATGGATTCTGTGAGGATCTGCTCCATGATTTTTCCAGGGACTGCGGTGAGGTTGATTCTTATCCCCTTTTTTAAAGATGGGCACTGTATTTGTCTTTTCCCAGTTGTCCGGGACCTCCCCTGATCCCCAAGAGTTTTCAAAGATAATGGCCAATGGCTCTGCAATCACGTCAGCCAACTCCCTCAGCACCCTCGGATGCATTAGATCCAGCCCTCTGGCCCCATGGACTTGTGGATGTCCAGCTTTTCTAAATAGTCCTTAACCTGTTCTTTCACCACTAAGGGCTTCTCACCTCCTCCTCATACTGTGCTGCCAAGTGCAGCAGTCTGGGAGCTGATCTTGTCTGTGAGGAAAGAGGCAAAAAGAGTATTGAGTACTTCGGCTTTTTCCACATCATCTGCCACTAGGTTGCCTCCCCCATTCGGTAATGGTCTCACACTTTCCCTGACCTTCTTCTTGTTGCTAACATACCCCTAGAAAATCTTCCTGTTAACCTTCACATCCCTTGCTAGCTGCTTTGGCCTTCCTGAATAAACCCCCGCGTGCTCAAGCAATATTTTTATACTCCTCCCTAGTCATTTGGCCAAGTTTCCACTTTTTGGAAACTCCCTTTTTGTGTTTAAGCTCACTGAAGATTTTTCTGTGAAGCCAAGCTGTTCTGTACCCTTTGGGTCTGTATGCTCCCAGTCTGGAACCAGCAACATGAAGGAGTCACCATTTGAAGACCTTCACTTGCTTGCACTTTCACTTCTGTTTCAGTAAACAGGCTGTGCACCCATGATTTGCTGGTGGACATTACAGTGGCAGTTTCTGGCCTACTGATGGTGTCTGACAGTGGAGGAGGATATAGACATGGAAGAATGGAATTGGCTAATGCTGCTCAGTATAGCCACTGATGCCCTATATAGACCAGTGCTTCTGGAGCCAGGCCCCAAGCCAGGCTCCATCACAGGGACCTGAAATGACCAGCAGTGGGTCTTTTGCATGGAAAAAACTACATTTCTGTGAACAGCTTGCCCCAAACCTCCAGCACCATGACACACACGAGCGTAGCAAAGCCAGCCCAGAAGCAGGCCATTGATGGGACTCGTGCCCATGGTTTGGTCTCCTTGAGGAGCACATGCGTACATAAAGCATATTTATGACTGTCATAAATGGAGTTACTGTCTTCAGCGTTATCCTATGGGACCTGATGTATCCCCTTTTGCCTTGGCTTATGAAACCATAGTGTCATTTTAGTGGGCCTGGCAAAAGAAAATTCAATTACACTCTCAGTAGGTGCAGAATGGTGGTTGAATGTTCATTTGACAGACTGAAATCCCACTAGTACGATTTACAGACATGTTGGGATGCCTGTGTCATCAGTACTATCTGCATTATTGTGGCTTGCTATGTTCTTCATAATCTGAGTGAAGTCAAAGCTGTGCCATTTGCTCCGTATAGACCTTTGCAGTAATGGATTGCTGTACCAGTACACACAAACAGAAAGCGCACTTATCACAGTTCGGGCAGAATGTAACCTGGCAACACAAATCAGGGAATCTATGTTCCCACATTAGGGACTTGCATGGTCCAATGGAAAAGGGAGAATAGTAGGTTTATGAATGTTCTTGTACAGTCTTTACAGTAAATGAGGTACTGTCACATCACACATGAAATACATGTGTGTGGGGTGGGGGATTGCCATGCATTGTAGTTATGAATGACATGACTGTTTATGAATTGACTAGAACTGTGGATTTAGTGTAAGGCTTGATGTAGACAAATGTATTGAGAAATAGTGTTTGCATGCAGCTTCCCAGCTGTCCCTTAGCATTTGTACACAGTGAATTCCCAGCAATGTGGTTCTGATCCCTGGCTTTTCTGTAGTCAGGCGTGAGTCACTTAATCTGCTCCCTGCACCAGTCTCTGGTCTGGTGAACAGGGCTGCCAGCTTCTTTACTATTAGCTAGAATATGTGGCTAATTCTGGAACTCTTGCTGAAGTTGAACTGTTTGCTCACCTTGCTTCAGAGATTAACCAGAATCAGGCTGTGCTCCCATGACCAGCTAGCTGCAAGTTTGGCAAACGATTCCTTTGTTTCGGTGGCCATTACAAATGCAGGAGAAGGTTCACTCTGCTTGCAGCTCAATGCTCAGAGCAAAATGGAAGAGATAAAAGTCAAGCAGCTGTACTTGAACCAGGCACATTGCTTCCATTTGCTGGGAGTCAATTAGCCAGTCTTGGGATAGAAAGGTCAAAGAATCTGTCCCAGGGGATTGTGGGATACCATTGGTGGACTCTCAGGACCTGAGTTTGGGAGCCTTGGACCTGAGCTATGGCCACACTGCACTATGATGGATTTTGGGCCTGAGCCCATTCAGGACTCAGGCTCAAACCCTCTACTTCTGCCAGGTCCTGGGACCTGGGTCTGTGTTAGACAGAACTGTGTGTAGATAGAAGGGTTTTAGTCTGAGCCTAGGCTTACATTGCAACGTAGATATACCTTGAGAGTCTGGGAAGCTGGGCCATTCCACCTCTAGAGATATAGGAGTATTAGGGGAACTTCCACCACCTGCTCATTCCTCTGCAGCTAATGCTTCTGATGCAGTCCGGTCAGATTTCTCTAACTACAGATAGAACAACACATAATAGAAAGGTGGTACTCACCAACCAGTCTGAGGAGTGAGGGTGTCAGTCTGCATCTCACCTCATCCCAGAATGATTTACAATTCCATAGGTTTTTATAGACTTATTATCAAATGAGTTATGCCCTATATTTCCATCCTAATTGTTAACCTCTTTAACAGTAAAGCATAGCATGACTTAAAACAGCTCTTAACCAAACATTTTACTGTGTCCTTTGTGGTTTGGAACGTTGTCATAAATTGACTGATCATATGGTAATGTCATACTGTGGTTATACGCAAGGTGAATAATGTTCTTCTTAAATGCTTCCATCCTACATGCCCTTTCTTGTGGTTTTGGTTACAACTTCATAACTTCTTGTTCACACAGCATAGCCAACTACAAGGCACAAAACAACCTTAAGCAGTTGTAAAAATAAGCTTAAGAGTATAACCTATTTCCAATCTATAAGCAATTTAACTTGTAGCTGTTAGTAGTATCTATTGTTTCTCTGACATAACTTTTGCAAGGCCTCATGGTACTCTTGTTACATACTACTAACAATCTCTTACCATAGTCAGGAGGGATGCTTGGAGCTTGTAGGCCTCTGTGCTAACGTTTCTAAATTAACTTATTTAACTTTAAATGGTTTGTGATAATATATTCATATTTAAATTCTGATGGGATATTCAAATTAGGGATCAGCAAATAAAAATACTTCTGGAAGAAAAAGTCATGAAACAAGTCATTGTGAATGTTTTCAGTGTTGACTATATTGATTAAATCTGAGTACCTGATAGCTCTCTGCTTTTGCACAGTTTCTCCATTACTTTACCTTATCTAGCTGCCACCCTAGCTCTGCTGAGCCCTCTGAAATTGCACTTAGTACAATCTTCCTTGAATACTTTTGAGTGAATTTAGTACAAATGAAATATGCTGAATTCATATTCCTGGAGGATGAAGTCCTCTTCCCTTCCACAGAAAGGGTGTAGCAAAACAACCAGTGTCTCCTGGCTCTGGTGTGAATAAACCACCTCTAGAACTGAGAGCATTATCTAGTTTCCATGGCCTTGGCTTTTCTGTGAAGACTATCAAGGAGCATGCTGACTGAGCTGGCTTTTGCACTGTAAACACTTATCTAGTAGGAATTGGAATAAGGCAATTTCACACAGGCAACCAAGCAACCAAGAGATGGTACCAACTTTTAAACACTACTGACCTAGGTCTATTCAAATTTGGAACCTAGATGTGAAAAGTTTGGTATCCTAGTCTCCTGATCTACTGCCTCCCCAGTCCCTTTGAAATAACAATTTTAATTGTATATGATTTCTTTTGACAACATTATTTTCACTTAATGTATTTATTCAAATAACAATACAAATGTTTGTATTGTTTTCAGTGCCTTAAGGTTTCAAAGTGCCCCAAATTCTTCCAGCCTCTCGAATGTACAGAATATGACTATGCTATAGACATACAATAAAAATAAATGTCTCCATATCAGCTGTTATGCTTGTTGATATTTTATACTGAATATATAATATCTAGATTGTGTTTTGACTAATTACTGAGGAAAAACAAAGCCATGCTGGCAGTATCCTTGCTTGCTCACTCTGGTCTGAATACCTACTCTACATGCCTCAGATCACTAGACCTAACCAGACAGCTTAATTTCAAAACCAGTTTTAAATCTCTTCAGATAGGATTTGTACATTAGGATGTGCAGAAGAGATTGTAATCAATGTTAAAATATTAAAAAGGACTGTGTATATTGATAAAGATGTTGGACAAAATTAATTCTTGATGCAACTCTATGGACATCAATGATATTCCACCAGGAATTGGTGTGGCTCATTATCTAGTAAAGAAAATGACTCTTTTTTCATTATTTGAAATGTTGCTTATCTGCTTCTTTCACTTACATTTTCTTTCAACTCCCATCTGTTTTTGTCTTGTGTTCCAGCTCTCCCTGTCAGAATGGGGGAACATGTGTTGATGACAATGGATTTGCATCTCATGCCTCCTGTTTGTGCCTTCCGAGTTTTGCAGGCAATTTTTGCGAAATAGATGTAGATGACTGTGAACCCAATCCATGTGAAAATGGAGGAACGTGCACGGACATTGGTAGAGGCTTCAACTGTCATTGCCCTGTTGGCTATATGGGCAAAGCCTGCAGCAGCCGTGTCATATTCTGTGCTAGCAGCCCATGTGAGAATGGAGGAACGTGTCATGAGCATCCTGAAGGAGGATTTGAATGTGTCTGTAAGCCGGAATTTGTTGGTGTGACCTGCACATATCTCAACAGAAACACAAGTCTCCATGGTGTGAATACAGAGGCCAAACACAGGCAGAGTTACAATCAGTCCCCAAATGCTCATCCGAAGTCAGTACCTCACCAAGAACATAAAGTCTTGAAGATAACAATGAAAGAAACAATCCAAAACACAGACCCCTTGCTTAATAAAAGTCAGGTGATATGTTTCATTGTTCTGGGCTTGCTTACATGTCTTGTTGTGTTGGGAACAACTACGATTGTATTTTTTTCCAAATGTGAAATGTGGCTTGCTAATGCCAAATATAGCCATCTCCTACGCAAGAAAAAGAATTGTTTTCTTCAATCTAACAATGGGGAAAACCTTTCAGTTAACATAATTTTCCCAGAGAAGATCAAACTCACTAACTACACCAAGGACTACACCGCCATCTAGATTCCTTGAAAGCCTTGCAGCAACTTCCAGAGTTTTTGTAGCAATATGTGAAGTTTATTGAACTTGTTACCTGTGCGTGACTTTGATGTTTGTGCATACATTTGCTGTAACTTGTGCTGGAAAGCACAGAATAAATATGTTGTATCTGTGATGCCAAGTGAATTTCTCATTCCTAAAATAAAACTTTAACATAATCAGATTACAGAGCAAGGAATGTTCATTTGAATTTTTTTTTAAAATGCAGTTATATTTTGTAAAATAAAAGAAATTTGCCAGAAGAGCAGTTTTCAGCTTTATTGGATTGTGTAAGCTTGTTTGGCAAATATGGTATTCATAAATTACTTGCCTATGCTTATATTTTAATAAACAGTAATTAAGGGCTATACAGGCTTTTTTTTATTAGTTTTGTGAATTCTAGCATGATATAGTAAATATGCCAAAGGCATTAATATGTAGTACTTCCTCTCACTGTGAAAGTCTTTAGAAACTGATCACAATCTGGCCCATTATTTTGAAACTTTCATCTATTATACAAATGGTGCCAGTGTGTTAAATAAATGGGGGGAAACCCCTCAAATTGTTTTGTGAAGATGAGAATTTTGCTTTTGTGCTTAAGACCACTATTTGACCGTTCATGGACAGACAACCTTTACATGGACAGAGGAGGCTTTGTCCTCCACTGTAGAGCCACCCTATATAAAAAGGACAAACTTTGACTGGTGCCATACGTGCCAACAGCAAATCACTTCATCTGTCCACACCCCAGAGTTCTCTGGAGGCAAAGCAATGTAGCCAGTGGAACAAGATGCTGTCAGTAGCTTTATAAGCCATACTATGTCTGTAAAGAATACTTCTATGCTACCAGCTACTGGTTTAATGAATGGGAGACATGATTTTATCTATAAGGTGCTGGCCAGCTTTAGAATGAAATGGGGAGAGTACTCAGGGCTAGGTCCCTCTTCTCCCTGTGCTGTGCTGCTGTCCATTGGCCAGACAGATAGATGTGAGCTGATTGGCTCGTGCTTCGCACAATTATTACTTTAAATTTCCTGGGGCTTCTCAAGCCTCTGGCCCCACTTTATTGGAAATCGCTTTTCTTCCCCTATTTATATATGATGGTTACCACTTTTTTTAGGTGGCTGTATGTCAGCCTGATCACCTGTTTATTGCATCAGGAAAGAATCTTTCCTATCAGGCCAAAATAGCTAATGCCTGGTAGGTTTTCTCCCCCTTTGCCCATTGCATCATGGAGATACAGTTAGGTTTAATAGGAATAGGATTTAGAAATTTAATATTAGGAACTGTATGAATGTTTACTTGGTCTCAATTTGCAGCCAGTGTCATGTGTGGATCAAAAGGCCAGTACCCAGCAACAAGACACTTGCAATTTTGCTGGTGGGAAAAGGGGAGAGCTGAAGTCTTTGCAGACCAAGGTTCCTCACTGGTACCTTTTGTCTTCTTCATGCGGGGGTGGGAAGAGTGTGTGTGAGAGAGGAATCAGAAGAGCAAGCTTAAGCTTAAGTTAGTTGTGGTCCGCTGCTTAAACTTCATCCCTGTGTCTGTCCTTGTTCATTTGCATGTCCTGATCAAGGAGGCTGTGCTATACTAGTTTCAGGCTAAAGATCCCTCTAGCTTAATGCCTGGGGTTATCCCCCTTGTTTTGGGTATACAGTCTATTCCTCTAACTCTCCACTGGATGATCAATCTAATGACAGTAACATGGCTTTCATCAGCCAAATGCATGAGAACGTGCTCAGCATCTTTGTCAGCCCTTCTTGCTATAGACACCACCCAGACCTCATTGGATCTTTTACTGGCTTTTCTTTAAATACTCCACTCAGTGCCTGAATAAAGCCTACAGGAGCTAAACTTCCTGTGTTCATCCCTGGTACTTAACATACATTCAAATATGCACTTAAATCTGTATTTCAATAAGACACAGGGATTGAAAAGATGGTCTTATGTAACCTGGAGGACAGCAGCTTTGCAACAAGCAATTTTAATTCCCCATACAGGCTTCTTTGCTCTTTTTTCTTCATCCAGTATGGGAGACTGGATTCTCCAGGAATGAAAGCAAAATGTGATAAATGTGTACAGGGTTTTGAAGGATGGGAGATTCCTTTTTTAACTGACTTCTAAGGATATCTTTAGGAGTCATTAGCCAACAAATTATTTCCCTTACTGTCCCCAGATAATGTTTAACTTCTTCCAAGCTGTCTAATAATTACCCTGTTCAAAAATCTACTAACTCTGTTAGGCTCAGAATGCCTGTTAAAAAAACACAGCCTCTTATTTATATATTTAAATAAAAAGTTAGCTTGGTACCACAGCACTGGAATGAGTTACCTAAGGAGGTGGTGGAATCCCCTTCCTAAGAGGTTTTTAAGGCCCGGCTTGACAAAGCCCTTGCTGGGATGACTTAGTTGGGGATTGGCTCTGCCTTGAGGAGGGAGTTCGACTAGATGACTGCCTGAGGTCCATTCCAACCCAGATATTCTATGATTTTTCTGTGGGGATCCTGTCTGTTATGATTGTGACAATAAATTGAAAATGTCAAGGGCAGCACATACTTTCCTGGAAAACTTTTGTTTGGTCAAAAAACATATTTTTAATTGAAGAAAGATGCCATGAAAATTTTTGACAAACCTTAGCAAAGATGGCTAGAAGTAGATGACATTAGAGGTGCGAACAAAGCACCAAAGCATGACCAGAATGATAAAAGAGCAGGTGGTTAACAATTTATTTTAAACATGTTATAAAATGTAGTATATTCCAATATGTGATCTACTCAGTAACACAAATGAATTAGTACCAAATCAGTTTGTGGAATTAAATGGAAATGGGCCTAAGCAAAGGTGTTTGGATTTAGAACTAAATCTCCACCCAGCTGAAAGGGTTTGGATCCAGTATTCTGGTTCAGATCCATCTTACAAAGCTGGGTATAAACAGAGGATTTCTGACTGGAATCTAGTCAAGCCATGTTGAGGGACTTCAGCTTTGGTATTCCAATTCTAGCATTAAACCTAGCAGACTGCTCTAATGAGCCAGAAGCAAAGGAGAGATTTATGTCTGTTCTTGCATTTTTGGCCATAGAATTAGCAGGTAGCAGTGGGGTTGGGGATTTGAAGCACGTTTTCTGATTAGAGCCGCTGTCTCCATGCTGCAGTACATCTGTTTCCCATTCCATCTTTCTTTCGCATTACATTTGTTGCCAGAATTTCCTTTTAATGAATCTAATTGCTGTCAAAAATCATTTTTTTCACTGTTTGAAAGTTCTTTTCTTTCCACTCCAAATAACAAAAGGGGGTGGGATTTACTCTGTGATAGATTTCACAAGGAAATATAGTTCTGTCTTTGAATTTCAAGTTCCTTAGTTGTTCAGCAGGCTGAGCTCTCTTGTCCAGAAACACTTGGCATATTAACTTTATGTGTGATGCCTGCATGAAAGGGATTTGTGACACTGTTAATGAGCTTAATTGGTTAGATGTATACCACAGAAACTTTGCAAAAAGAAAACAGAACAGAAAACCTGATTATCTCACGTGGCTTTTATGCTAGTGAATGTCCATTTGCCTCCATGGAATCATGTCTCATTTATATCTGTGTAAAAGATCAAGCTCTCCATTCAATCACACATGGACTGAGTTTTATATTTCCATTCTGCTCCTCAGGTATTTAGAAATACCTATTCTCCAAGTGGAAATGGAAAAGATGTGGTGGGTGGCAGTAACTGATGTAGCACTTTCTTTAGGCAAATGTCCTTCCAAGACACATGTGGAAGGAAAGTATATAGGGCAATACATATCAGACCAGTTGGGTACATTCTCCTTGTTAAAATATGAGGCTGATTAGAGAGGCATTTATCTTATCTTTCAACACTTTTTGTCCTTTGAATTCACTTTCCTTTTGTATATTTTCAATAAAGTATTAGCAAGTGCAGTGCAAGTGACACATTCAGGTGTATAATTGCTTTCCCAAGCATTCACTAAAAAGAAGGGAAAATAAAATACAGTGTGTGTATATATAGAGAGAGAGACTAGATTGTGACTTTAGGCAATCTAGCAATGCAGGGTGAAGATGTGTGTATGTTTAAACTTCTCCACTCCAGGAGTAGCTCTGGGAGGCACTGTCCTTCAGACACACCCTTTGAGGTACAGATCACCCTTCCTGTTTCCCTCTTGTTCTTAGGACAGAGTTTCCTGTTGGCCTATACCAGCTGCAAATTGTGACACCAGCCTCTCCCACCTCTGCTGTGCTGGCTGGTATGTGGGTTAAGAGGGAAAAGCCAACCCACATATCCCCAGTATCTGTCAGCCTCCACGACTCTGCTCTGTAGTGGTGGCTGCAGGAAGTAAGTAGATATGATTGTGAACACACAACAGGAAGAGATCTGCTGTGTAAGAAGGTCTCATTTTCTCCAGAGCTGGTCAGGAACAGCCTGTGGTTCCTACAGGAAACTGTCAGTTCTTACCCAAACTTTAGCTTGTGGAAAATTAAAAATAAATCTCAACTTTTTGCTTTAGGCTGGATTGAGTAACCGTTAATGTTTGCACTTACCTAAGCCAATGTGGTGCTCCATGAGAGGCATGGTTTGGGTGCTTCAGGCCCCCATTCTCTGTAGTGCAGGCTCTTTGGCCAAACGATAGCTCCCATCATGCATTGCAATGAATCTGCCAAAGGAGAGGCTGCAGTGCATCACAGGAGAGAGGTTCTAGCTGGGGATCCTGGCCCATAGGGGGAGAATAAGAGCATGAAGTACCAAAACTTCAACTCCAATGAGGCATTGCACTGGTGCTAATGTTTCTAAATCAGTTTTTTTCTGCAAAAATCAATTAAAATAGAAAATATGTCAACTTTCTTCCCAACTTGGGAGGAAAACCAATGTCAAAATCTTAGAATTTCCTATGCAGTGGAAATTCTGGTTTTTGATCAGCTCTAACTTTTGTATGATCACTTTTCAGAGCCAGAACACCATTCAAGTGCTGCCTGTGAGACTTGCCATCTTTTTCCATCACGGTTGTTAAGTTCTTAATGGGGTTAGGGAAAGAAAAACAATTTAGCAATTGAAGAGAACTCTGAATTTGGAACCCCTTAGGGAGAGCAGTGCTCAGGGAGGTTTTGGGCTTTCCAGGACCCTGAGAACATACTGAATATTTCTACAAGGTGGAATTCTATAGTACATGAGTTTATCTTTCACCAGAAGAGTATAAATAGTTGATTATGGCTTCTTCAAGAATGAGACCACATGCTCTGATATCTACTCTGGGAAGGAACAGAGGGCAGGGTGAGGAGGCAGATACGAATATTAAACACTAGCAGATGTTTGTATTTTAAAAAATGGAATGACAAGACTTAAACTGTTAGTTAACTCCTTAATGTCCATTAATGTTTTCTCAATACCAAGTAAATTCACTAATATTAAAATTTAGATGTTTGTTATTATTTAGTATTTGTATCATCGTAGCACCAAGAAGCCCCAATCACAATAAAGGCCCCATTATGCTAAGGGTGGTACAACTACATGCAAAGGACAATTCCTTCCTTGAAGAGTTTACCTGTCCAGAGTTTGCTGAAATCAATGGGTTGCTGAAAAGGCCTATAAGTGTACTCATACAGATAAAACTGCAAGAACAGGGACTAAAAAGCCTGAAGGAGAGAGCAATAAAAATCAAGTATACACAATTGTATACAGATTAATACATGTATGGGATTTTTGCTATTCTTACTACATAAAGTGCTAACTAGCCCAGTCTGCTTCTCAACCTAGTAATTAATTGGCAATTCACTTACAGATATGGCAATGGGGACTGCAGGTGATCCAACGTTGTTCCAGACCAGGCATAAGGGACAGCACTGAAGAAGACATGGAAACTTTTGTGTTGCATGCTGCCAAATGGACAAACAAGGCTGGTATCATTGGCAATGTGTAGTAACTACATTGCTTTCAGCTGTCTATCTCATTATTGATGAAGAAAGGCTAAAGAGCAACAATATAAAGGATATAAATGCTTTGTTTATGTTTTGTCATTTCATCAGAGTTTCTGTATAGATACATATGTCAGAAACAGATTATTTTCTCATTTCAATGGATAATATCAATGTTTATTTTTCAGCACTTTTTTCTATTTTAATTGATTAATTTTTCAAAGCTGCAGAAAATTGGGCTGGGGCGTTAGCCAATAATTATTTAATGACAATAGATGTTGAGATTCAAATAGTTAAAAGCTTAATAATCATTAATACACCAATTGTCAACATCACGTGCAAAATATATCGAGTAAATACCTTTAAACCAAACTGAAATTCTCAAGCAGCATTTTTCTTACTTTGCCTACCTGTTAATTTCCATGATCATCAAAATAAATATTTTTGTATTAGTTTGTGTATATTTACTGATTTTTAATCAGTAAAAATCTAATCCTTACAAGCCTAAGCATAATCCTTATTTTAGAGACCTACTACTTGAGATCTTTCAAAATACTGATGTTTTCATGAGTTTACATCCTTTGCATCATTCCAATTCTCCATGATTTATCTATGGTCAGGTTTCAGAGCTGTCCTCCATATTGACTCTTGAAATGTTACAATGGGAAAAAAGTTTTGTCTTCTCTGTTCCAAAAAGCATTGAACATGAAGACCTGGCAGACATAGTTTTTGCCAGTCCTGCATGTTTGAAAGTAAAGTTTATTCTTTGAGGGAATAGAAGAAATAGACTCTGTGCCAATCCCCTAATACTCTGTGCTGTCTTTCTATGACTAGAGGGGGTGCTGGTAGGTACGATCTTTGTATCTTTGTTCCTTGAATGCTGCACCACTATTGACCTTCTCTCTAGAGAAACTATTGTTTCCAGTTATGAGGAAGTACAATCTGTATGAGATGAGACCTTCCAACTAGTCCACCGTGTTCTAATTTATGGATGAAAATTTCATTATGTGTACTATAATCTCTGATGTTCTTTATTTTAAACACACACCTTATTACTTAAAACCTCATGATGAGTTCTTCTATAAGCTACATTGACTAAATGAAGAGAGGCAAGGCTAGTATCTTCTCAATACATTGAACTATACCTAAGAACTCTTGAAGCATGTGAAAGTGCAGTTAATATGCCACTTTTCATGCCAATATTATATTGTTTGTAAAAACAGCTGGCTGGGTAGCTCTGGAGATTTAAGTAATCTGTTTATCTACAGAACGGGTACATCATAAAGAGGGGAAGAGCAATTTGCCTTTGGCTACCTCACCAATCTTCATTAACTCTAAGAGATCGACTACATCCTAAGGGTCTAAGATTACCCAAAAAGGTAATTGAGTTTCCATCCCTATTCAACCCTTGGGACTCTGATGAGGCTACCAGCTCGAGTTACAGATGTGAGACTGAGTTTTGTGATGCAGACATAGATTCATATTTATAAATTTTGAGGCCAGAAGGGACCATTACATCATCTAGTCTGACATTGTGAATAACACAGGCTATAGTATTTCACTCGGTGATTCCTGTACTTCCAGTAACTTGTGCTTGATTAAAGCATATCTTCTAAAACATCTGGCCTGACCTTAACTGCTCATTTCACGTATGCCATGGAGGAGCCATCAGATGACAACAGTTAGTCTCTGCAATGTGATGTGTGCTGGACTGATGGGCACTGATGACAGATTAAAAAGATGCCACATGACTACTTCTCTTTATTTTAACTGTTGATCACTCTAACCAGTAGCAATAACATATGTCCCTGCTCGTCATATAGTCAGAGGTATGCTTCTCTGAGCAATTAGTTTACTGTTTGCAGACCTGTAACAGAGTTCACTCCCCGCTAGGTGACCCTTTGTGGCCAGGCATAGCACCACAGCTCTCACAGGGGCCTGCTGATGGTCCCTCAAGCACTATGATGGTTTCTCTGCCAGTTACTCATCCAATGACTCAGCTCTCCAGCCGGGTCACAGTGGCCTAAACTAAAAATCCCCTGAATGCCTTTAACACAAAACAAATCCTTCCACCCACTCCCAGACTCTCCTTCAGTCAGTCCTTGGTTCAGCCTGCTGCCCCCTTGCGGGCTTTAACAGCCATTGTGGAGAGTCTGTACACTCCCTCCTTTGGGCTCCCCACACTGGCACTAAAAAGATTGAATTAGGCCTGGGAGGCCCAATTAAACAGCAAACAGGGGAGAGATTTAATCTCCAAGGAGGCTGCTAATTGGAAACAAGTTCACCTGTGGGGGAACAGGCAGGGCTTAAATGAAGCCAAGAGACTGGAAGCAGAGAGAGGCTGTAGGGTGAAGAGAAATAGCTGTGCCTTCTGAGGTAAGGTCTGTGTTGTTTCTATGCACTAGTAATCTTCATTTGTCAGAATAGCCTTGTGAGGGACTGGGGCTGATAGCATAAGGTTGTACTGGGGCCTCATGATTGCGCAAATTGGATCCAGCTTTGGGGGCCCACTTTTAAAGTAGCATCAAGGCATCTTGCTCCCTCCTGCCCAGTTTTGTACTGAGGGGCATGGCTAGTTCATTGCATCTGGCCCAGTGTGTCTGCTGCTCCTTAATTGTTTTCCCCTTGTCTGCTACAACTAAACTCCTTTCTCTAGTGTAGTGTCCCTTTCTGGGAGGAAAGAAGTATATATGCTACTTTTAAAACTTTACAAGAGATGGAAACAAGATCCCATTGAAGAAGCTTCTGGAAAAAGTGGAAGTATTCCAGTATCAAATATATACTATGTATGTATAGTCACTGCTCTGGGAGCTGAGCAGAATATTAAAATCATATTGTTCAATGTCATAAAGGGATATCTCTCATCCCTCCCCATGTAGGCTCTTCCCTGAAAGAAAATAGTCTCCATGTGAGAGTGAAGGGCCCCACATGTTGGGCTCCAGCCTGAGCCCCATTGTCTGCATAGTGATATTTAGCCCTGCTGCCTGAGTCAGCTAGCCTAGACCAGCTGTGGTCATGCTGTGGGTCTTTTATCCCTGTGCAGAAGCCATACTTCTGTTAGGAAAGGGTAACTTAACAACTACTAGAGCTGCATTTTTTGTTTTGTTTGGGAGACCAAACTGAAAAACAGGGGGGAGGGTGTTGAACTGAAATACATTCAATTTTATTGAAAATGAATCTTTTTAAATTGTTTTGATAATGTTGACCAACATGTCAGTCAACTAAAAATGATTTTTCTTCAATCTTTTGTTTGGATACAATAGTTTCATCAAGCCATCTCTCATTTTATACATTTATTTTTAAATTGACCAAATTATAAACTGAAATGCTGTTTTAAATAAAGGCTCAGCAAAATGGTTCCTCTTTTTTCTTTTTCAAAACATTTTCTTTTCACCAAAATCATATTTTGAATTCTCCTCAGATTCAACAAAGATGTTTGGGCTCTGAAAAGTGCCTTTTTCAGTGAAGAAACAGTTAGTCAAAACACTTTGCCCAGCTCCAACAGATGCGCAATAATGCTCTCACATTAATTTATAATTGCATTCCATTTCATTTCCCTGTCTTGCTCATCCCTTTATCTTACACATGTATGCACCTACACATGCTATGAAGAGCTTGCTGAGGAAATGTAACATTTAACTATCTGGATAGTTTCACTGGTTACTATATAGCCTTCTGTTTATTTAAAACATTTCATAGTTTATATTTTAGGGCCATTGATTTTTTTAAAAGTCAACATGCTACAAGGAAGATACCTTGAAGCAGTGTGATTATATTATATTTTTGTACACCAGGCTTTTGGCGAGGGCAACTATTATATTCTCACTATCGCTGAACAAGTCTATTGCCCTCAACGGCAGACACCTCCGTTTATATACCTTACAATGAAAACACTGATTTATACTTGCTCTAAAAATCAAATACTTACAGACAGTTTATGTCCACTAGAGGGTGGTATTTGAACATGAAAGTATTTGCAATCCCTTCATCACTGTCCTCTGCTGCTACAACAGAAAGATTTAAACCAGGGGTAGGCAACCTACGGTACACATGCGGAAGGCGGCGCACGAGCTAACTTTCAGTGGCACTCAGACTCTCCAGGTCCTGGCCACCAGTCTGGGGGGTTCTGCATTTTAATTTGATTTTAAATGAAGCTTCTTAAACATTTATAAAAACATTATTTACTTTACATACAATAGTTTAATTATATATTGTACAGTTCTAGAAAGAGACCTTGTAAAATATTAAAATGTATTACTAGCATGCGAAACATTAGAGTGAATAAATGAAGACTCGGCACAACACTTCTGAAAGGTTGCTGACCCCTAATTTAAACCTACCAAACAAACGGTTGGGTAGCCCAGCTGTGGGTGAAGGGAGAATCAGAGTCTGATTTTAAATATCTTTGGTTTTCATTACATATAATTCCCATTCATCACTTGGCTAGTGATATTAAAACTGAAATTGGCCCAACCTTGACTCAGGTAGCCAGCATACTCCCACTTCTGCATCATTGTAGTTCACATGGAAATATCGCCAAACACAGGCTTGCTTAATCAGGTATAAATGGAGACATCAAACAGTGGAATTAATAACACTGCTAAAAACTTATCAGAGTAAGAGTTCATAATGTGAGCCTCCTGTCATCCTGCTTTAATATACATATTTACAGTAAGAGTAATGCAGGATTTTGCTATGCAATTTTGTTATGCAATTACTCTGTTCTTTAATAGCAATAAATAACAACCCCTAGTCATTCCATCAGCAGAAGTTTTCAGCATATAAACAGATTCTGACACCTCAAACCCCAAATTATGCATCTTCAGAATGGAATATCTGAGCTATCTTTGTTCATACATGCCCATGGAAGGGAAATGAAAGAACAATGAAGTAGGAATAGAAGAGAGACCACCTCCATTTACACTACTTCTAGAACAGGCAAAAGTTTTTCCTACATGTTTCTTCCTCACCCACAGTCTCTGAGCATTGTGTGGGTGTCTATTTAACCTTTTTGGGACTTGCACAGTCAAGTATTTTATACTCTCTGGAGCTATTCCCATTCTACTCTCTAGAGGTTAAATCACTGGAAAATTATCAAGAATTATGGGGACTTTATCGTGGGGGTGATCTTGGACCTTTTAAGAGATTCAAGTCACAGCTCTCAAGTTTGCCTTCTAACTATTGGGACTTGGAGAATTAAGATTATGTGACTGGGAGCCAGGCCTGCTGGGAGATAGCCAGTTCTCAGTGGGAATATGCTCGAGTGGCTCTTGTAAACAGCAGTCTGGGAAAGAAATAGTGGTGATTCCTTGTTGAGGGGAAAAACCAAGGATTGTTTGGGAGCCTCTCAGGAAGCATGAAGGGAAAGCATAAGGCTTTGTGAATGGGCTGGCTTGATGGGAAGGAGTCCAAGCCTTGGTGGGAAGAATCTCGGTCTGTACGATAACTGGACTATAGCTAAAAATTAATGTGACCTTTCAGGGGAGATCTTGTTTTGATCTTTAAAATATGGGGTGCATGCTTCATCTAGCACTTGGATTCTCAAATCATGGTTTAAAGATTTCAAGGTACAGAGAGTTGTACAGCAAGTGAACTGTGCTTGAATGCTTTTCACAGCTCAATGAGGGTATCATATGCACAATCTCATGGTTTAGCTGATCGCCATATTTGGGGTTGGGATGGAATTTTCCTCCAGGGCAGATTGGCAGAGACCCTGGGGTTTTTTGCCTTTCTCTGCAGCATGGGGCACAGTTCACTTGCTGGAGGATTCTCTGCACCTTGAAATTTTTAAACCATGATTTGAGAACTTCAGTAGCTCAGGCATAGCTTAGGGGTATATTACAGAAGTGAGCGGGTGAGATTCTGTGGCCTGCATTGTGCAGGAGGTCAGACTAGATGGTCGTACTGGTCCCTTCTGACCTTAAAGTCTATGATGGTCTGACTATGCCAGAAGCAAGTCTACAGCTTCAACAAACCAACTGCCATCAACACTTGCCTATTGCCCTGTAAAAAAACTTGTTTGGTCTTGGCAGACCAGATTCAGTGGTGTAGCTGAAAGGGTTTGGAGGTTCAGTTGGGCTAAGGCTCAGGTGTTTCTTTAATCCAAATTAGTAGTTAGTAAGAACATAAGAGAGGCCGTACTAGGTCAGAGCAAAGGTCCATCTAGCCAAGTAATCCTGTCTACCGACAGTGGCCAATGCCAGGTGGCCAGGTGCCAGGAGTGAGTGAACCTAACAGGTAAAGATCAAGTGATCTCTCTCCTGCCATCCATCACCCTCCTCTGACAAACAGAGGCTAGGGACACCATTCCTTACCCAGCCTGGCTAATAGCCATTAATGGACTTAGCCTCCTTGAATTTATCCAGTTCTCGTTTAAACCCTGTTATAGTTCTAGCCTTCACAACCTCTTCAGGCAAGGAGTTCCACAGGTTGACTGTGCGCTGTGTGAAGGAGAACTTCTTTTTATTTGTTTTAAACTTGCTGCCCACTAATTTCAATGGGTGGCCCCTAGTTCTTCTATTATGGGAACAAGTAAATAACTTTTCCTTATTCACTTTCTCCACGCCACTCATAATTTTTATATACCTCTATCATATCCCCCCTTAGTCTCCTCTTTTCCAAGCTTAAAAAGTCCTAGCCTCTTTAATCTCCCCTCATATGAGACCCGTTCCAATCCGCTAATCATTTTAGTTTCCCTTCTCTGAATCTTTTCTAATGCCAGTATATCCTTTTTGAGATGAGACCACATTGGTACACGGTATTCAAGATGTGGGCGCACCATGGGTTTGTATAAGGGCAATAAGATATTCTCCGTCTTATTTTCTATCCCTTTGTTAATGATTCCTAACATCCTGTTTGCTTTTTTGACTGCCGCTGCACACTGCATTGACATCTTCAGAGAACTATCCACGATGACTCCAAGATCTTTTTCCTGATTAGCTGTAGCTAAATTAGCCCCCATCATATTGTACATATAGTTGGGGTTATTTTTTCCAAAGTGCATTACTTTACATTTATCCACATTAAATTTCTTTTGCCATTTTGTTGCCCGATCACTTAGTTTTGTGAGATTTTTTTGAAGTTCTTCGCAGTCTGCTTGGGTCTTAACTATTTTGAGCAGTTTAGTATCATCTGCAAACTTGGCCACCTCACTGTTTACCCCTTCCTCCAAATCATTGATGAATAAGTTGAATAGGATTGGTCCTAGGACTAACCCTTGGGGAACACCACTAGTTACCCCTCTCCATTCTGAAAATTTACCATTTATTCCTACCCTTTGTTCCCTGTCTTTTAACCAGCTCTCAATCCATGAAAGGATCTTCCCTCTTATCCCATGGCAACTTAATTTGCGTAAGAGCCTTTGGTGAGGGACCTTGTCAAAGGCTTTCTGGAAATCTAAGTACACTACATCCACTGGATCCCCCTTGTCCACATGTATGTTTGAGCCCTTCAAAAAACTCTAATAGATTAGTAAGACATGATTTCCCTTTACAGAAACCATGTTGACTTTTGCCCAACAATTTATGTTCTTCTATGTGCCTGACAATTTTATTCTTTACTATTGTTTCAACTAATTTGCCCAGTACCGCCGTTAGACTTACCGGTCTGTGGTTGCCAGGATCACCTCTAGAGCCCTTTTTAAATATTGGCATTACATTAGCTATCTTCCAGTCATTGGGTACAGAAGGCAATTTAAAGGACAGCTTACAAACCCTAGTTAATAGTTCCGCAATTTCACATTTGAGTTCTTTCAGAACTCTTGGGTGAATGCCATCTGGTCCCAGTGACTTGTTACAGTTAAGTTTATCAATTGGTTTCAAAACCTCCTCTAGTGATACTTCAATCTGTGACAATTCCTCAGATTTGTCACCTACAAAAGATGGCTCAGGTTTGGGAATCTCCCTAACGTCCTCAGCCATGAAGACCGAGGCAAAGAACTCATTTAGTTTCTCCGCAATGACTTTATCATCTTTAAGTGCTCCTTTTGTATCTCTGTCATCCAGGGGCCGCACTGGTTGTTTCGCAGGCTTCCTGCTTCTGACGTATTTAAAAAACATTTTATTATTACCTTTTGAGTTTCTGGCTAGCTGTTCTTCAAATTCCATTTTGGCTTTTCTTATTACATTTTTACACTTAATTTGGCAGTGTTTATGCTCCTCTCTAGTTACCTCAGTAGGATTTGACTTCCACTTTTTAAAAGATGCCTCTATCTCTCACTGCTTCTTTTACATGGTTTTTAAGCCATGCTGGCTTTTTTAGTTCTTTGACTTTGTTTTTTAATTTGGGATATACATTTAAGTTGGGCCTCTATTATGGTGTCTTTGAAGTGTCCATGCAGCTTACAGGGATTTCACTTTACCTATTTTTTGCATAGTTCCCCTTCCTGAAACTAAATGCCACAGTGTTGGGCTGCTGTGGTTTTGTTCCCAGCACGGGAATGTTAAATGTTCTTATATTATGATCACTATTCCCAAGCGGTCCTGTTATAGTTACCTCTTGGACCTGCTCTTGCGCTCCACTCAGGACTAAATCAAGAGTTGCCTCTCCCCTTGTGGGTTCCTGTAGCAGCTGCTTCAAGAAGCAGTCGTTTAAAGTATCGAGGAATTTGGTCTCTGCATTTCATCCTGAGGTGACATGTACCCAGTCAATATGCAGATAATTGAAATCCCCCATTATTATTGAGTTATTTATTTTGACAGCCTCTCTAATCTCCCTTAGCATTTCATCGTCACTATCACTGTCCTGATCAGGTGGTCGATAATAGATCCCTCTTGTTATATTCTTATTAGAGCATGTAATTGCTATCCATAGAGATTCTATGGAGCATGTAGATTCATTTAACATTTTTAATTCATTTGATTCTACATTTTCTTTCACATATAGTGCCATTCCTCTACCCCCACGACCTGTTCTGTCCTTCCAATATATTTTATACCCCAGAATGATTGTTTTCCATTGGTTGTCCTCACCCCACCATGTTTCTGTGATGCCTATTATGTCAATATCCTCCTTTAACACGAGGCACTCTAGTTCACCTATCTTATTATTTAGACTTCTAGCATTAGTGTACAAGCACTTATAAACAGTGACCAGTTTTTAATGTTTGCCCTTTTCTGATGTGTCACATTCTTTATGTGAAAGTTTGTCATCTGATCTGGCCTCTCCTTTATTCTTTACCATCCTCTCCTTCTGACTAAAACCTAGAGAATCTCTATCAATAGACCTTCCTGTAAGAGAAGTCTCTATCAGATCCATGTGCTTCTCTGCAGCAATCGGCTTTCCCCCATCTCTTAGTTTAAAAACTGCTCTGCAACCTTTTTAATGTTAAGTGCCAGCAGTCTGGTTCCACTTTGGTTTAGGTGGAGCCCATCCTTCCTGTATAGGCTCCCCCTATCCCAAAAGTTTCCCCAGTTCCTAATAAATCTAAACCCCTCCTCTCTACACCATCGTCTCATCCATGCATTGAGACTCTGAAGCTCTGCCTGCTTAGCTGGCCCTGCTCGTGGAACTGGAAACATTTCTGAGAATGCCACCATACATGTCCTGGATTTCAATCTCTTTCCTAGCAGCCTAAATTTGGCCTCCAGGACATCTCTGCTGCCCTTCCCTATGTCATTGGTACCTACATGTACCATGACCACCAGCTCCTCCCCAGCACTACTCATAAGTCTATCTAGATGCCTCGAGAGATCTGCAACCTTCGCACCAGGCAGGCAAGTCACCATACGGTTCTCCCAAGCATCACAAGCCCAGCTATCTATGTTTCTAATGATCGAATCTCCCATTACTAACAACTGCCTTTTCCTAATGACTGGAGCTCCCTCTCCCGGAGAGGTTACCTCAATGTGAGAGGATACCCCAACAGCACCTGGAAGGAGAGTCCCAACTATGGGAAGGTTTCCCTCTGCTCCCATTGACTGCTCTCCTTCCCTGAGCCTTTCATCCTCCTCAACAGCACAGGTGCTGTCTAAGTGGAGGTGGGACAAGTCTACAGTGTCCCTGAAAGCCTCATCAATATACTTTACTACCTCCCTTAGCTCCTCCAGTTTCGCCACCCTGGCCTCCAAAGGCCACACACGGCCTCTGAGGGCCAGGAGCTCCTCGCACCGAATGCACACATATGCTACCTGCCCAGTAGGCAGGTAATCATACATACTACATTGAGTGCAATAAACTGGATAGCCCCCACTCTGCTGCTGGGCTTCTGCCTGCATTATCTCTTACAGCTTCCTAGGCTAACCACAAGGTTTAGTTTAAATCAAGAAGTTTGGATTATAGCTCAAGTTAAAGGATTTACAGACCAACAATTATACCTCACCTCCTTCAAAAATCCCTCTCAAAACTCCCTGTTAGCAGCCCCTGATCGCAAGCTCTCTGGTCGCTTGCTCATTGCTTTATATAACCCTGGCCTTCCTGATTAGCCCAGCCCCCTGATTAGGGCTCAGCTACTGATCAGAGGCTTAAGGATTGGCCAGTGACCAGAGGCTTCTACATGTCATAGCTTCCAACTGCTAGCCACAGCACACGGTCCTTCAAACAAACAGACAGACAATCAAACACAAACTCAGCACACAGCAAGTTCTCTCTCTGTGTGTGCGCACGTGCGCGCACACACACACACACACACACACACTACAGACAGCCACTTACCCCAAGGGTCCTGTAGTTTTTCTCCTTCACCTGGAGAATTCCCTCTTGAAACTCCCTGTTAGCAGCCCCTGTTCGCAAGCACAATGCAACAGAAGAGGAACCATGAATGAATCCCAATTTCTGTTGGAAAGTCTGGCAACATATCAGGAATCATAACATTCAAAAACCAGTTGGAGAACACTTCAATCTCCCTGTCCATTCTATTAAAGACTTGAAGGTGTCAATTTTAAAACAGAAAAACTTCCAAAACAGACTCCAACAAGAAGCTGATGAACTGGAACTAATTTGCAAATTAGACACTGTTAACCAAGGGTTAAATGGGGACTATGAGTGGCTTTGTCATTATACTAATTGAATGCATTTTCCTAGTTAAGTCTCTTTTACAGATTCTTATCAACTGTTAGACATAGATCCACTAATTTTCACTACAAAAGTTGTTTGTTTTCTCCTGCTGATAATGGCCCATTCAAATGAAATAGCCTCTTAAAATTGGTATCGTAATTTACAATTTTTTTTCTTTGTGTGTATAAATGCATCTTACCTCTGTTCTATTCTATGCATCCGATAAAGTGGGCTATAGCCCACGAAAGCTTATGCTGAAATAAACTCTAAGGTGCTACAAGTATTCCTCATTTTCTTTACTCATTAATGACTTGGATAATGGAGTGGAGAGTGTGCTTTTAAAATGTATATGCACCCAAGATGGGAGGGGGTGAAAGCACTTTGAAAGACAAGATAAGAATTCAAAATGACCTTGATAAGTTAGTCTGAAATCAACATGATGTAATACAATAAAGAAAAGTGCAAAGTACTGTGCTGAGAAAGGAAAAATCAAATGCATAACAGGGAATAGCTGGCTAGGTAATAGTTCTTCCAGAAAGGATCTGGGGAGTACAATGGATTGTAAAGGAACATGACTCAACAACATGGTGCAGTTGAGAAAAAGGCTAATATTATTCTGGGGTATATTAACAGGAATGTTTTAGGTAAGCCACAGAAGTAATTGTGGCACTCTACTCAACACTGGTGAGGCCTCAGCTGGAGTAGTGTGTCCAGTTTTGGGTATCAGACTTTAGGAATTATGTGGATAAATTGGAGCGAGTTCAAAGGAGAGCTATGAAAATGATAAGATTTATAAAACCTAACCAGTAAGAGGGATTTAAAAAAAAATGGGCATGTTTAATCTTGAGAGAGAAGATTAACGTAGGTGAAGACTTACGTCCCTTTATAAGGGTTGTTATAAAGAGGCTGGTAATCAATTGTTCTCAAGAAGTAATGGATTTAATCTGCACAAGGGAGAATTAGATTAGATATTAGGGAAAACTTTCTAATGATAAGGATCATTAAGATCTGGGATAAACTTCCAAAGGAGATTATGGAATCACCATCATTGGAGGTGTTGAACAGGTGAGAAAAACATCTGTCAGGAATGGTCTAAAGGAGGGTGAGCTAAATGACCTTTCAGGGTCCTTTCCATCCCTGAATTTATGATTCTTTTGTTTCCTTTGTTCTGATCCTTGACATGCATGTTAAATTCTTATGTACAGTTCCACCCAGTGGGCCTGAGTCACACCTGATATTGTAACAGGGGAGGGATATAAGCTACACATTGATAAGTGACTTTAAGGGAATCTAAGGTACGATTCTCAAAAGTACTTAAGTGACTTGGAGTGGAGGCCATTTTGGGACCTTTTGAAAATCCCATTCTTAAGAGCTAGTCTAATTACATCCTAGGAACACTAGATGAAGCCTATGATGGGCAAGAAGACCATGTTCATTACACAAACTTAGACTCCCGACAGACTTACTCTTTCCTCTGAATTTGGCCATGGAGAGTACATCCTCCATTGCTGTTTATATCTGACACTTTTAACCACCAAAATAAAAATGTTACACCTATTGTAATTAAATTTGAAAATCAGTGAAGAAATATGTTCACAGGTACTGGAATAAAAAAATGCCAAGTAAGAGGCATCTGATTTGGCTGCCAATGTACTGCCTTCACCAGCATAAGACTTCTTGATTCAGAAAATTGGGAGGAAAGTGTATTTTAGCAAGTGTTGGTGGAATGGACCACTGTCTGAGAGAGGATTCCATTGGTTAATAATCACAAAGGTGAACAGGAGAGCTTTGCTGAATATAAAGGTGGAAGTGAATCAGTCTACACTGATTGTATGAAAATATTTTGTCAGTGAAAGGTAAACAGATACAAGATAAGAGCAATGAAATAAACTGATGAATATTGGTTCATTCACATGACACGTGCACGATGAGAACTGTTGTGTACTCTTTGTCCTAATAAAACTCCTGTTAGTTTTAGTTAATAATAAAAATACAATATTGTTAATAGAGTTCAGTGAATAATTGATTTTGCAGTTCAGTGATAAAAGTGAGAAATTCAGGAAAAAAGTATTTTTGTTCGATCTGAAAGCGCTTTTTTTTTCCCCACTAAGCTTAAAAAAAAATAAATATTCTGGTCAAACAAAATGTTTTCCTTTGTTTGGGGTTTGTCTGACCCTTTCCAGCTCAATCTAGCTAAATTTCAAAATGAAAATCTTTCAAAATGAAAAGTTGAAATATTTTGAATTTTTAAGCAATTGTTTTCTGTATGTGTATTTTTTGACCAACTTCATGAATAGTTTTCGTCAACCCAGAACTGCAACAAGATAATAAACTCTGATTGAAAAAAAATTCATGCAGCTCTAATTGTTCTCCCCTGTGACCAATCAAAAAAAAATCTAACATACTAGTGACAGAAAGAGATGGAGAATGTGCATAAATTTCTGTAGCCTTTGTTCTGTCTCTTAATGCATCAAAGAGAATTCAGTGTACAAAGGGTTTACAGGATCAGGTCTAAGTTGTAATGATGGGAAGGCGGTTCACAGATTTTTAAGGAAAGGGACCATTATGATCATCTATTCCAGGGATTGGCAACCTTTGGCACACAGCCCTCCAGGGAAATTCGCTGGCAGGCCGGGACCGTTTGTTTACCTGCAGCATCTGCAGGTTCGGTCGATCGCAGCTCCAACTGGCTGTGGTTCCCCAGGCTAAGCCAAGGGGGGGCTGCAGGAAGCAATGCTGCAGGTAAACAAACCATCCTGGTCCACCAGCAAATTTCCCTGGCAGGTCGCATATCAAAGGTTGCTGATCTAATCTGATCTTTCGGAGAACACGGGCCATAGAATTTCCCCAAAACAATTCCTAGAGAAGATCTTTCAGAAAAATATCCCATCCTAATTAAAAATTGTCAGTAACAGAGAATCCACTAGGACCCTTGGTAAATTGCTCCAATGGCTAATTCCATGGTTAAAAATTAATGGTTAAAAATTCACTTTTTTCCCCCCCCAAAGTCTGAATTTGTCTAGCATCAACTTCCAGCCACTGGATCATGTTATACCTTTCTCTGCTACACTGAAGATCTCGTTATTAATATTTGTTCCCCATGAAAATACTTACAGCCAGTAAACAAACATTCACTTTGTTAAGCTAAATAGATAGACTAGAGGAGTGCAATCACTATAAGGCATGTTTTCTGATCCTTTAATCACTTTCATGGCTTCTCTCTCATCTGTCCATAATTTAACAACATCCTTCTTCAATTGTGGGCTTCAGAACTGGACACAGTATCCCAGCAGTGGAGTGCCAAATACAGAAGTAAAACATCACAAATAGAAGTAGAGGCTTTCCCTATTTATGCATTCCAGGATCTCATTAGTTGATTTAGTTCTTTTGGCCACAGTATCACTGGGAACTCATACTCAGCTGATTATTCACCACGACCTCCAAATCTTTTTTTCCACTGTCACTGCTTTCCAGGCTGGAGTCCCCCATTCTGTCAGTATGGCCTACATTCTTTGTTCCTAGAGGTAGACATTTACATTTGTTTACTTCCACCAGTTGCCAAGCAATCTAGATAGCTCTGAATCAGTGAGCTGTCTTCATTCTTTACTGCTCCTCCCATTTTTGCCATCTGCAGACTTTCAGTGATTTTTGTTTTCTTCCAGGTCCTGGATCAAGGTGTTAAATAGCATAGGTCCAATAACACTGCTCTACAGCCAAAATGCTTCTGAAATAAATGTAATCAAACTTTACTAATTCTGGGTCACTGAAAATGAAAATGATGCTTAAAATTGTTGATTGGCTCTAGTTTTCAAGATATGCTATTGGGTCAGTATATACGACCCTTGACATGGGAATGGCGGAGGATAAGTGAGTTATAAAGGGAAGGGATCTCAGGGTAAACCAGAAATGACTAAAATACATCTTTGACTGGATCTATGAATAAATCTGTGACTGGGTTTGGACAGTACTTGCTTTTTAGGCAAAACAATGAATGATGCAATCTGAAGCTGGTACTGTCATACATGATATGAATTGCATCATGTTATTCCTAGAATGCATCATCCATGACATCATAACGAAGCTTACATCACTCTGCTGAACAAATTGCCCTATATCAGCTCTAGAAATCATACAGTGTCGTGCTCTCTTATTTGTCAATGTTTGATTTTGCAAAGGGACACATTTCTGTTTAGCCAAAGTGAGCAGAGATGCCTGGTACTTGTGTGAACAGTGCAGATAACTTCTGCTATGTTTGTGGTGAAGTGACTTTTGCATCACAAAAGCGCAGTATAACCACTATGGTTAAGAAAGCCTATCACCTTTATTTTGGCTGCAAAATTGGAGATCAGCGCAAGAGGTGGGCCCCACACATATGCTGCAACACTTGTGCAACAAATCTTTGCCAGTGGTTGAACAGGAAAAGGAAACCTATGCCTTTTGCAGTGCCAATGATTTGGAGAGAGCCAACAGATCATACCAGCAATTGTTACTTCTGCATGGTGCCTCCAGTTGGGAAAGGTGTGTCAAAGAAGGAAAAAGTGGACTGTGCATTATCCAAACATTCCATCAGCTATACGCCCCCAATACCCCACGGAGAAGGACTGCCGGTTCCTGATGCACCAGAATCATTCTCACTTGAGTCAGACGAGGAAGAGGATGAAACTTGTGGTCCTGAACCATCAATGTCACAGGAGCCACATTTTCTCCCATCCTCCTCCTCTGAACCACACCTCATAACACAAGCTGAACTGAATGACCTTGTCAGGGATTTGGAACTACCCAAGAGTAAGGCAGAGCTGTTGGGCTCCAGACTACAGCAGTGGAATCTCCTGGCAGGTGATGTTAGGCTTTCCATGTTCCTCAAGGCATACAAAAGCCGTGGTTGCAACATGTCACTAAAGATACATTTTTTTGCACTCTCATCTAGATATTTTTCCACCGAACTGCGGAGCAGTGAGCGACGAGCATGGCGAGCGATTTCACCAGGACATTGCAACAATGGAGAAACGCTGTCAGGGCAAATGGAGCCCGTCAATGCTTGCAGACTATTGCTGGACAGTGACAAGAGATGCTCCATTTAATGAATGCAAGAGACAAGCCAAGAAGCGCCGAGTAGACACTGAATAGGACTAAACTATATACATAATAGTTTTTTGCCTTTTGTTTCATAATACATTTTATTTATGTAACCCTTTTGCTGATTTTTAAAGTGTTACATAAACAGGACAGGTGAAATATTATCATGTAAAGCAACCATAAACACATGAAAAGACCTAGGTTTACAATTTATGATTAAATTCTATCTACACAATATACATAAACATAAAATCTAAACTGAAATATCTTAGAAACAGTAGCCAATCAGTTGTTTTAATTGTCATATTTGAATTCAGCACATCAAAATACATAATAAATATCACGGTTTATCACGTGATCAAAATCACGTGATCAAAATATCATGTTTTTAAGCAGACGACTTCTAAAAAATTGTAGACCAGTGTAACCAGTCCTGGTAGGACCACACTGGAAACATACCCATTTCATGATACTTCCCCTCTTTTTAGACCAATCAGCTAACCAGTTTTTAATCCATTTACCATGTGCAATGTTAACTTTACAGCATTCTGATTTTTTTGCAAAAAAATCAATGTCATGTTACCAAGTTGAACCCCTTACAGAAATCTAAGTATATTATGTCAACACTCTTATCTTTATCTACCAAACTTGCAATCGTACCAAAAATGAGATATCCGGTTAGTCTGACTGGATCTCTTTTCCATAAATCCATGTTTATCTGTATTAGTGATATTGCCCTCCTTTAGTTTTCTGTTAATCGAGTTTCATACTATCTGCTCCATTACCTTGCTCAGGACTGATGTTAGGCTGCCAGGCCAATAATTATCCAGGTCATTCAGCTTATCAATTTAAAAAAATTGATACAGCATTAGCATTCGCTTTAGCTTTCTACCAGGCTGTGCATTCACAAAAATGTCTAACTTTAGTACCCTGTTGAACATGATGTAAAGATACTAGTGAATTCTAAATAAGAATAGAAACAGTGTTTTCAACTTTGTGAAATTGGCCCTATTAAAGCAATTTGTGTATGTATATTATTGGTCTTCATGTTGTTCTGTTTGCACATTATAAATGTTATCAAGTCATGATTACTTGTTCCTAAGCTACCATTAACTTCTAGTTGTGCGATCAGTTCCCCTTTTATTGTTTAGGACAAGGTCTAATATAGAATTCCACTGCACCACTTTTGAGTTAGGAAATTGTTGTTATAATATTTAGAACTAATCCAAGGATGTTTTAGTAGTGGGAGCATGAGACCTCCAGGATATGTTTCTCAGATTGAAGTCCCCGATGATCACACAGGTTTTGTTCCCTATAGGGTACATGTGCACTTGTAGGGATGGGCGTATCAGTAGAAACAAAATTCAACGAGAGCTTGGCTTGAACCCTTTTTGAGTTCTTTACTCATTTTTCTCATTGTTTCATTTTTGGAGACCAGTGGAAATCCCAAACCCCAGCCAGAAAACCTGTTTTAGGGAGATCTTCATTTTGTTTTTGTAGACCAGAGTTTTCAATACAAACTCAAACTGGGTGCTTTTTAAAAGTCGCCTTCTGGGGTTCTCCAGCTACTTACACTGTACTATGCTTTATGATCAGCTAAAGCACCTAAGCATGCTCCTGGGTGTAGGATAAATTATAATAGCAGCACTAAATTGTAAATTGCCTGTATTCTATCAATAAATGTCATTTGTTAATCTGAAAAATTGTCTTTGCTGGATTCTATGTCATTTTTTGTATAAAGTCTCATTAATTGGATGTGCTCCACCAGAATGAATTATCTGTGTTTCTAATGAGTCAAAACTTTTCTTTTGCTTAAACATTGACCTTTACCTGCACCTTTTTTCTTTTTGGCAAGGGGCTAACATCTCGTGGATCAGGTTTAGTAACTGTACACATTCAATGAGCAAATATCTGCAATGGAATGAATCTTTCCTAATGATCACTCTTATCAGGTACATTGTGAAGTTTGTGTGGCTGTTTCAGCATTCTGCATTTCTTATTATATTCAGAACTCCATGGCAACATGCTTCTCCTGTGGATCCCTGTGGGGGAGAAGAGGGAAAACTGAATAGCTAACTGATTTCCACAAACAGTTCAATCATGATAAAATATGGTCAGATGTAGAAATGTATTGGTTGGCCTACTCAAGGTTCGGCACATCTATATTTTTATTTTTAGTCTACAATTTTATACCAAAGACATGCTTCACTAAGCAAAGGCAATGCTTAATTTATTTTGCTAGGCAAAGTTTTGCTGTATTAGTACCACCATTAAAACCTTTTCTGGTAGGATGAATTAAAGGCCACAAATCACTTTTCTATCTGCTTGGGAAAAGATTAATAGACTAAAAATCTAAGCCAGAAAAACACACAACTTCATTGCTTGGTGGAAGAAACCTAACTGTACATATAAGGAGTGTAGATGTATGACCCATGAATACATAAGATGTCTGCTCTGGTTTCACGTAGATCAGACTAAAGCACACTTCATTTTTTTTTTCTCATTCATATTCTAGAAATCTCAAACCACTATGAGAACAATCTACAATTGTTTGTACATACCTGAGAGCAACCAGGACAAACTTAGCCAGATAACTAACTAATAAGGAGACTAACCTTGTACAAGTCCCCAAATTATACTCCTTATCTGAGGAAAGGGCTCATGTCCTAATTTCAGACCAAAACACATGGCCCTCTGGATCTTTACGCTACAGACAAATATGGGATTTAGATACTGCTGGCCTAGTCATCAGGAAATTGGATGGCCTACAGAAAGCAATTTTTATCCTCTAACTGGCCCAGACTAATAGAAATACATGAAGCAGCCCAGAAAGTGAAGATTTATGCAACTGGGCTATCTCTTCTCATTGAAACCACCACTCTCTCAGTATTTATAGTTGTAGATCCTTCTCCATGTCTGTTGCTGAATTTTTCATCCCAGTGCTGGAGTATTTCCTATTTTGCCTTACATTGTGGCTGATCAATGAGATGGGTCCCTCAACCTCTTGCATACTCATGATGTCTCTGTTTTTATCTAGTCAGAGTTGGGCATTTAATTCTAACCTCTGAGAGTTTAACAGTCCTTGTGTTGGTTTCTATCTCGCTGGCAGCTTAGGTGCCACTTGTCAATCCTGCTCCTGACAGGTCCCTTCTTTACATTAGTCAGATGAAACTACAGCTCCCAGTAATAGAAGAACAGCTAGAGGAGTATCTGCAATATAGCATGTTCCTCTGGGTGACTTCAGGAATGCACATGTCCTCTAGGGACAAACATCCAGATTACAATCCTTAGGGAAGCTTCCTGTACATCACTATGGGACCCATTTGATGTCAAGAGATTGTCTAGTCCCTCCCCACCAATTAGGCAAGGTGGTGCCATACAACTTCACACTGAGAAGGGAACACAGGATCACTAATGCCACATTAGGTGGTGATTGATGTGGGGGGTCATTTTATCTTTGGGGCTGTGACTGCCAAGCTAAGGAAAGTTATGTGTGGGCAGGGTGTGTTTTGTTTTTGTTTTGTTTGTTTTTAATTGAACAGGCCCCCCGCATTTTTTTAAAGCTTTGTACCAAAGGCAAACCACATTCAGATTTCCTTTAAATGCTAGTTCACTCACCTCCCTATATTTCAGTGAGAAAACCTAGGTACAATTTTCAAAGACCGAGCTTTTGTAAACCACAAATCTTCTGTCATAAATTTAGACAGACTAGAAATGTGCTTGAGAATTTGTAGCTATTCATGCCATCTGGCATCTGTCGGCTTTCTCTAGTCCCTTCTCCCTTGCTAATGCAACACACAGAAACTGGACCTTTTGTATTTTGTTACGGGAAATGTTAAAACGTTGGTGTCTGGAGTTTCTTATAAAGCTGTTAAAAAGCCAAAACATTGCACTATTACAGTGCCTGCATCTCAAGATCTCAAAGCACTTAGCAAACATTAATAATGATTATTGCACCCTGTGTGGTCCATATTATCCTCCCTCCCTAAAGTTTCCCATGAGACAGTGCAACTCTTTGTGGCCTCTAAGACCAGTAGCTAAATGTCAGAAATTGGCCCTGTATATTTAAATTCCCTTTTAAGAAATATAATCCAGTGCTTATCTAACATGGAGGCACTTATGAAATATAACTTAGTAAAACCACCTTTTTATTGTCTGAATGGAATTTGGGATTATCACTTTCTCTGAGGGGGACTAACTTTTTGTCAGCAAACATTTATGACCATTCTAGAATCTTGTGATTTTTTTTTCTCTGAAATTTGACTACTTCGTTAGTCTAGCAATGTAAGCCACGTGTGCAATAGAAGCAAAAGAAGAGATTCCACTCCTGGTGTCAATCAGTACAAGCATAAAAACATGGTCAAATATTGGTTAGTTCTTAGCTGAAGGGCTGCATAGGATGTACCAGGAGCATGTAGAACAATGTAAACCTGATCTTTGTTTAAAGAAATGTGTGTATGCAACTGTACATAATGTTTCCCTAGTATGTTTGTGAACATCACTGCTTGCCACAGGGGGCCTAATTCTTATCTCTGGGAGACCAGTGTAAATCTAGAACAATGCCACTGAATTCAATGGAGTAAATTAAGATTTACATCCATTTCACTTAGTGGCGGAGAGTCTTCTGTTCCTATTAATATCAATAACCTTCCCAGGAGGTGCACAGGAACTTGGAAGAATACATCCTTAGACCAACATTTCTGAGGCAGAAAAGTGAAACTTAACAGACCTTTTCCCTGTGCATACTCCAGACACCGGGTCAGCAAAATGATCCTAGTAACTTTCAGTATAGGCAGGTCAAGAAATACCTAGTTGGGTGGTTGTTCTAGTCCTAGTGCTGGTTAGTGGAAAGAGTAATGCAATGTACCAGCCTTATGATGGAGTTTTTGTGCCTCCAGACATTAACTAGCTCTCATGGAGTCCTCCTGAGTGATGAGAGTTTTTCTGCCACAATCTATCTTCGTTCTGTAAGTATTCACAGCAGGGGATTCAGTTGCCACTCCAACATTGTCAGCTTCAGATGAAAAAATGCTAGGGTGTGTGTCTGTGCTTCAAATCACACTTTTTTACATTCCAGAAGAATAGCAAATTAACTGGAAAAGTTATGTGCTAAAGCCCTGAAACTTTCAAACACTCAAAAGGCAATAGCAACAAACCGCATCTGAAAGTTAAATCTTCAGTATTCAAAGAGATTTTTCCTCTGCAGCAGTTGCCAACTGTCTACACGGTTCTGGCTTTTCAAGTTCCTCCTCTAACCTTCTCCTAGGTTCCATTTTACTGGTACCTCTTTACTCTGTGGTCCAAGTTACTACTTTACCTCTTGTTTAGGTGTTTCTCTGTTTTCCTTTGCTACCTGCTTTCTGGATGGCTAAAGGTTTTTTATTATTTATCTAACAGCTGTGTGGAAGAGCCAACAGGTCATCTTCTCCATACACCTCTTTTCCCCCTTCCCCACAAAATGTAGCATCTAGAGACTGCCCCTGCCCTACTGAACTTACAATCTAAATAGACAAGACTGTGGAGGATGGGAAAGAGGAAACATTCTGCCCTTTCTACAGATGGGGTCAGAGGAACATAGAGAAAAGTGATTTACCCAAGGTCACATGAGGCATCTGTGGCTGCGCTGGAAACTGAATGGAGACATTTGTTGTCTTTACCCAAAGACCATCCCTCATCTTCCAAAGTGATCTCATCTAAACATTTTCATAATGCTATTATACAAGTTTCCTCCTAGAGCGAGCAAAAGAATATGATGAGAATCTTCTCCTTTTCAGCAATCATGTCAGCTGTGTGTGAATTTGTTTGACGCAGCCACTGTCCCAACACTGATTCTCAACTCAAGACTCCCACATGACAGAGGCATTGAGCCTTTTATTAAACTTTTTTTTCAAAAGTAGAAATCAAAAGTATCTATGTCTGTAGATAAGATTCTGCCTGATAAAAACAGTTTTCTTCTATTTTATATGTCCATAACATTTAGCTCCAAGAATCTGTTCAGCGTGTTAAAAATGAAACCACTACAGATGGATATTTCTTTCAATTACTGTAAAAACATGTAACAAATCCTTTGGCATGCCAAGAACCAGGCATCAAAGTGCTTACATATTCTATTAAGTGGTTTAATGTTCTAGAAAGAAGAACAAAAAAAATACAATGGTTTTTCTCCAATGGCTGCCTTTAGGAGACCTCGGGGTTGATAGGTGGTATTTTTTCCTGGTCTCTCCTCTTCAGTACTAAACTGCTGAATAAAATATGTACGTGTTTGAGCTCTGATGCCTAGTTCTTGGTGTGAAAAGGATTTCTTACATGTTTTGATGACTTGAAGTAGCTTGTGGGCTATTACGCTCTCCTCCTATTGAGATGGCACATGTGGTACAAATTTAGAATAATAGAAGATTAGGGCTGGAAGAGACCTCAGGAGGTCAGCTAGTCCAACCCCCTGCTCAAAGCAGGACCAACACCAACTAAACTGTATAAACTTGGACTATAAACTTTTCTCTTCATTTTGGGTGTACAGAAGTTGATACTACTTTCTGTTGCTTTGTTTCTTCTTTTTATCTCCAAAACTTTGAGTGAAACTAAACACAGATGTTACTGAAGAGGATGCAGGTGTCCGGGCTTTTATTCTGCCAAAAGGATTCTGTCATTTACATGTTGTCATCTGGGCTCCCTTCTTAGGTCCAGCTGATCCTCACTCAGCATAAATTGAGGGTACAAAGAGGGCTTTACACTGCCTCCATCTTTGGGCTAGCTGAGGCCACTGCAAGTTAGAACAATCTCAGACTCTCATGCTGAGCCAGGGAGCCATTTACCAGCCACAGGTCAAAGGAGCACAGCAGCCCTCCTCCTATATCAGCTACACCTGCCCTATGCCACATGACGATACCCTTATGCTGAAGCAATGCAAAGGCACCCAAGATCTAGCCCCTTGATTCTCACTTCTTCACTTTCAGATGAATCCACACAAGCTCTAGATGCTGCTTCCTTCAACTCTGAAGATGTCTTGAAACCGAAGTCCAAATGTTGTGGCTCTTGCCACACTCTTCTTTCAGGGTCTGACTCTTCTCTCACTTACACCAGTTTAGTACCAGTGTAATTTCAGTGCAGTTACTTCATCTGATTTGGTCCTGGGTAAGAGGCAAAACATACTCTGCTGTCTCTTCTTTCTAAAGAAAACTGCCAGTCACTAGTACTTCAAATGGAAGAAACTGCAGACATATTGTTGAAAGCTTCTGTTTTTTCAATATTTGTCTCGGATGAGGGTCTCTCTTCAAATATGCGCTGGTTATAATAATGAGACATGCTGGCTTAGATACTGGATGGGAAACATGTTCTTAGGCCCTGGTTCTAATTTTAGAGTAGAGATTTATTCTCTGCTCATTTAAAACTTTACTCTCAATAGCATTATAAAAGGCTCTTGAAAGAGGTCACTGAACGTTCAGCCCAGCTTTGATTAAAACCTGTTTGCCTCATTAACATGTATGTACTCACTGTTTGCTAAGTTTCTTTTCTTCATACTCCCAAGTACAATTTTGTCCAGTTCTCAGCCTGCTAGTATGTTGATTTGGAAGAGCTTTTAACTACACTATTGATTATAGAGAACAACAGCAGCCATTTAGACCCTCACCCTCCATCTCTACAGGAGCTGTTTTCTCTTCTAAATATTTGCAATCAAATTTCGGGACATGCCAGAAAATCTACAGACCAAAATGGGGCAACAAGGGCTTTAGTCTCCTGTGGGCTGTAATACTTTGGTCTAATATTGATTGTTGGGTTACTCTGTGAGTTCTGGATGGTGTTGATGGCCTGTGATATACAGGAGGTCACACTAGATGATCTGGTGGTCTCTGCTGGCCCTAAACCATATAACTCTGTTCCTGCAGTGATTCTGGCTCCTGCTAAAACATACAAATACAAAGTCTCCATGGGCCCAATCCAAGACTAGTATAATATGAATTATTTATTATTATGCTTCAGAAGAAGGTAATCAAAGAGCCTGGAGAGGAGAAATAAGTATTTCCCAACCCACAGTGGTTCCAAATTAACTGTACACATTTGGTAGTGGTCTTATTTCAGAGTCTAATAACTTTTGTTCTTTTAGATTCATATAGTTTCATTCCAGAAAGCACCACCAGACCATACAGCCTGACCTCCTATATATCACAGGCCACCAAATGCCACCCAACCATCCCAACACCAAGCTCAACAACCAGAATTAGACCAAAATATTACAGCCCTCCAAAGAGTAAACTATTGTGTGCCACAGGCAGAGAATAGGTGGGACTTAAGTGCACCAAGGCCCATGCAATGGCAGGGAACTGATTTAGTGACACATACCCAGATGATCCCAGCAAGTGACCCACACTGCAGAAGAAGGTGAAAATGACCTGGGAAAATTCCTTCCTGATCCCTCACATGGTGGTCAGTTAGACCCTGGGCATGTAAACAAACATATGAAAAAGGGCATTCTCCATACCAGTTCATGTCCAACCTATCCAATGTCCCATCTTCTGTAAAGGCAATCTCTGATGCTTCAGGTGAAGGAGACAAAAAAACCAAACAAACAAACAAACAAAAATACCACCGAATACAGTGACGAGGGAGAGGGCGAAATCCCTTCCTGACATCTACAAGTGAAGCCCTGAAGTATGAGAGTTTGGGAACACAAGACGTGAAGTGGAAGAGACCCTAGGGCTGTTGATACCAGCCCCCCACTAACACAGGTTAGTGATACCAGCCCTCCACTAACACAGGTACTAACATAAAATAACCAACTATTCATCATATAATCCCACTTATAAATGTATCTAGCTCTTCTTGGGGGCAGGGATCATGTCTTATGCTTTATCATTATATCAAGACCCCTCTTGGTACATAACAGATAATAAATAATGGCAATGCTCGTACTTTCACCAATCCTCCTACTCCAAATTTTCCCACCTACTCAACACCTTTTAACAGCCTGCAAAGTTTACTAAGATTCTGATGTATACTGGATGTGCATAAACAAGTAAATTTATTTATAAAATAAGTGTATAGTGGAATTGAATGCACAGCAGAGACATAATCAGAGAGGCAAGAAAGTAGATTTTGTTGGAAGCACTTTGGATGGATTGGAGAAGGGCCATGTTAGTATCAGGAAGATCTGGGAGATGGAGATTGTGATACTTGAGTCTGTAGATAAATGAGTGATTTGACCTTTAGTTACGTAAAGGAAGGGATGGATTTTTTACACATTATGGAAGAAATCAAGACAGGATTCGATCACAACCTGAATATAAGGGTTGAATGAGGGGGGAAGTTACGTTACACTTTTCTAAACTTGTTTCTCATTTATCTTCAATATCCATCTAAAATGGACTTTATAAAATGTCCAGTAAGTCCATTAAATATCATGACTGTTATCTTGTGATGAACAAATCATCTGCAGAAAATGTTGCAAGCATCATACCCACCTATTATGGTGTGTCAAAACTTTGTTACATGACCTTGGTCCTACAGTACCTGCCAGCAGAAATGAAACACAGAAATCCTGCCAGCTTCAATTAGACTAGCAAGCTATTTCTTTCCCAAGGCTTTTCAGCCACGTTAGATATTAACATAAAACAAAAACCAAAGGGTTATTGCTATTTCTGACTAATTATCTTTTCCTGCACTGAAGAGGTGAAATTCTGGAAAGTATTTAAACTCATCATTATTAACATACCTAGAAATAGAAAACAAAAATACTTGATTTTCAAAGATCCCCAATTGTCTGGCTACTTCTAGAAATGGAATCTTAAGCCGCAGGGACTCATGAAACACAAAGGTTTCCGAGATTAGCTTTGTAAAGCACTTGAATTTGTTAGGAACGAAGGCCTGAGAGGGGATTTTTGGCAAGCAAATGCAACATGCTTTGTTTTATTCAACAGGTAGGTAGCATGTGACCTCATGCTACGCTTGCTATTTCTGTCAACTATGTGCTCTATTTCTTGTCAAATGAGACATTTTAATAAAAGTAATCCTTTAAAACCCTCCAAATCTAAACTTTCAAACATTTGTTTGTATGAAAGAGAGGCCAGCTTAATTATGTGTGTCTTTGTCAAATAGTAAATATTTTAATCTCTTGGAGATTTTTTGTGTTAGTATTTATAATCCATTTAACCCTTGCTGAATAATATTACTGATACTAAAGTGCTGAAGTAAGGGATAAACCTAGGCTCAAACTGGACAGCATTCATGGATTTGTCAGGACAGATATATTGGTCTTTTTCCAGCAAGCCTAGTGAAATGTATTATTCCTGATGTTAGAAAGACAAATGTCCTTCCCCTTCCTTTAATTATTCCATTTAATTATAGATGTTTTATTAATTTTAATATTATAATAGTACAATAAAGGAATAAATGAGCTAGGGAAGGGATGAATTTCAGCATCGAGTCACAGCTCTGCAAGAGCTCTGGGAAGCATTGTGCCTCAGGGCTTGTCTACACTTACCAGGGGATCGGCGAGCAGTGATCAATGCATTGGCAGGCGATTTAGCAGGTGTCGACCACTGATCGCTCTCCCATCGACTCCTGTATGCAACCACATCGAGAAGAGTAGGGGGAGTCAATGGGAGACCGTCTCCCATCGACATCGCATAGTGTGGACTCCGTGGTAAGTAGATCTAAGCTATGTCAATTCAAGTTACGCTATTCACATAACTCAAATTGCACAGCTTAGATTGAATTTCTCCTGTAGTGTAGACCAGGCCTCAGAGAGCTATACAGTTGTTAGGCAGATTGTTCACAGGCAATTCCTTGTGAGTTTATCAATATTCAAAATCATTGACTAGCTTGGTTAGTTTTTATTGGTGCTTAGGTCACTTGATATTGCTTCTGCTCCCTGAACATGAGTAAATCTCCTAGAATGAGAAATCTCTGGTGTAAATGCTGATATTTCTAAGTTAAGCATTCCCTTTCCATGGATATTCTTTAATATTTTCTTAAATTTATATTTCTACAAACATTCTTAGCAGTAAATTTTTTCACCAGACTAGAACTTTCCAAATTGTGATTCATGGAACACTTGTTGAAGCTCTTCCACAGAGATTTCTTTCTCTTTGTTTCCAGCTGCCAAACTGCATCACATGAAGTAAAAAATATATTAACCATGCTATGATTCTCATTTTTCCATGTGCACAATTGCTGTAGTTGCCACAGGGATATTATCTGAAAGGAGAGATGATCCACTTAACCACAGTTGGTGGGGGTAGATGCTTTATGAAACAATCTATCTGATAAGACATAGTCAATTCTATGACAAAGCTGGTGAACTTCTGCATTAAAAAACAAGTTCATTGTTTCTAAATATAATTCCCTTTAATTTCATCACATTCCCTACCTTGATCTTATATTATGGTAGACAGTGAAAGGAAGGGACTGATCTGTTTCTATTATGCAACATACTTACTATACAAAGAATTTGGGACCCTAGCTATATTTTTGGAAATCAACCATTTCAATGGGCAAATTTGTGTTCTTTAAAAATTATTATTAGCATGAACAAATTGCTATATTGTTTCAGGTTAAGAAGTCATGTAAACTCCTTCTATATTGTTTATGAGAATCAAGAGCATGAACATAAAAATATTAGAATGGCCCAACCAGTATGGCCAATGGGCCATCTAGCCTTGTATCCTGTCTTCCGACAATGGCTAGTGCCAGATACTTCAGAGGGAGTGAACGGAACAGGGCAATTTATCAAGTGATCCATCACCTGTCATCCAGTCCCACCCTGTAGCAGTCAGAAGTTTATGGACACTCAGAGCATCGGATAGTGTCCCTGACCATCTTGGCTAGTAATGTCTGATAGATCTATCCTCCATGAATGTATCTAATTCTTTTTTAACTCAGTTATACTTTTGGCCTTCACAACATCCTCTGTCAAGGAGTTCTATAGGTTGACTGTGCATTGTGTGAAGTACTGTCTTATATTTGTTTTAAACCTGCTGTCTATTAATTTCATCAGGTGACTCTAGTTCTTGTGTTATGTGAATGGGTAAATGGTACTTCCCTATTAACTTTATTTATGCCATTCATGATTTTATAGAACTTTATCGTATTCCCCCTTCAGTTCTCTCTCTTCTAAATTTAACAGATCCAGTCTTTTTAATCTCTCCTCATATGGAAGCTGAAAGCTCTAAAAATTTCTGTTGCCCTTCGCCATATTTTTTGCAATTCTAATATCTTTTTGAGATGGGGCAATCAATAGTCAAGGTGTGGGTATTTCATGGGTTTGTAAAGCAGCATTATGTTTTCTGTTTTATTATCTATCTCTTTCCTAATAGCTCCTAACATTCTGTTTGTGTTTTTGACAGCTGCTGCACACTGAGCAGATGTTTTTAGAGAACTATCCACGATGACTCCAAGTTGTCTTTCTTAAGTGGTAATAACTAATTTAGACCCCATCATTTTGTATGTACACTTGGGATTATGTTTTCCAATTTGCATCACTTTCCATTTATCAACACTGAATTTCATCTGCCATGTTCTTACCCAGTCACCCACTTTTGAGAGATCTCTTTGTAACTCTTTGCAGTGAGCTTTGGACTTAACTATATTGAGTAATTTTGTATCATCTGCAAACTTTGCCAACCTCACTGTTTAACCTTTTTCCCAGAATATGTGAACAGTACTTGGCTCAGTTCAGCTCCTTTGAGGACTCCACTATTTAACTCTCTCCTCAGTGAAAATTGACCATTTATTCCTACCCTCTGTTTCCTATCTTTAAACCAGTTATTGATCTGTGAGAGGACGTCATCAGTTATCCCATGACTGCTTACTTTGCTTAAGAACCTTTTGTGACAAACTTTGTGAAAGGCTTTCTGAAAGTACACTATATCCCCTAGATCACCCATGTTCACATGTTTGTTGAACCCTCAAAGAATTCTAAGAGATTGGTGAGGCATGATTTCCCTTTACTAAAGCTGTGTTGACTCTTCCCCAACATATTGTGTTCATTTTACGTGTCTGATAATTCTGTTCTCTACTATAGTTTCAACCAGTTTTCCTGGTATTGAAGTCTGGCTTACTGGCTTGTATTTGCCAGGGTTGCCTCTGTAAACTTTTTAAAACATTGGTATCACATTAGCTATCTGCCAGTCATCTGCTACAGAGGCTGATTTAAGTGCTAGGTTACATATAGACAGAGTGACTATATATAGCAGCGGTATACAATAATCAGTTCCCTAGAAACAGGATCCAAGCTCTTATTTAGCAGAGAACATTTAAATGTATATATGAGATTCATATAACTGATATTTTGTTAAAACAAATGTTTATAATCTTTTTCAACAATGTGTTTCCTTCCAAGATGGCAGCTGGCTGTTTATTGCATTGACCTGGCATCTACACTGCTGCTTCAGCAACCTTGCCTACTTGGCTGCTTCACAAATTTGTTTCTATTTGGGTGAAAAACTGTTTCCAAAGGATGTTCAGTATTTTTCTTTTCTTTTCGCATATTCCCTCTAGTTCAGCCATCTGTGCAAAATTAACAGTACTGTAGTTGCTTATTAGTAATTTTCTTTTCTTGATTAAAATTTTCATATTTATTAGAGTCTCTTTATTTCTAAAGTATGGGTAAAATGTTCAGAACTGCTTGAGTGACTTAGGACTAAGTTTCACAGAAAGTCAATGGCCCTTTGTATCCAGACACACAGGACTAAGTAGGCTATTTGTATTTAGTTATTTATTTAACATTTATATTGTGGTAGAACCTAGAGGCCTCAATCAGATTGGTGCCCTATTGTGCTAGGTGCTGTATGCATATATATTACATGATAGTCAGTCCTTTCCTTAGCCTTACAGTCTGCATTTCCACTACTTTCCCAATAGAGCCAGTGGATGGAGAGGCAATTCAACAGTAGTCTATAACCAGTGAAAACGCTCCTGGGATATAGTGTTCAGTTCTGGTGTCCACAATTAAAGTACAGTGTTAATAAATAAGAGATTCAGAGAAGAGCCACGCAAATGATGAAAGGATTGGGATAATATGCTTTATAGATTCAAGGAGTTCAGTCTATTTAGCTTAACAAAGAGAAGGTTAAGGGATGATTTGATCACAGTCTAGAAGTACCTACATGGGGACCAAATATTTGATGATTGTCTCATCAGTCCAGCAGACAGAAGTATAACAAGATGCAAAGACCGGAAGGGGAAGCTAGACAAATTCAGATGGGGAAATAAGGCAAAAAAAATTAACAGTGAAGGTAATCAACCACTGGAAGAACTTACTAAAGGCTGTGGTCGATTTTCCACCACTGACAAATTTTGAGACAAAAATTATTTTTTTAAAAATATATAAATATGCCCTACTTCAAAAAGGAATTAGTTTGAAGAAGGTCTCTGACTGGTGTTATACAGGAGGTCAGACAAAATGAGTACAGTGATCCCTTCTGTCTTTGGAATCCATGAATCTGTGAGCTGTACACAGCCTCACTGCGTGATGTTGGGGAAGCCACATTAAATGCAAGGTCACAAAATGCATTAGTGGCAGAGTCAGGAACAACTGATACTGGAATTTCCTCCTGTAGAGCTGGAACATCTGTTTAGGCCTGAGGCGTTATTAGCAAGCATTTCAGAGAGCCTGCTCCTCTGTCTCTAGTATTGAAATAAGTCAATCAAGTTAAACCATTAAGAGTTAAAACAAAACATAAAAAACCCAAACTTTAAAATCCAAGAATCATAGAATCATAGAATATCAGGGTTGGAAGGGACCTCAGGAGGTCATCTAGTCCAACTCCCTGCTCAAAGCAGGACCAATTCCCAACTAAATCATCCCAGCCATGGCATTGTCAAGAGTGACCTTATAAACCTCTAAGTAAGGAGATTCCACCACCTCCCTAGGTAACCCATTCTAGTGCTTCACCACCCTCTTAGTGAAAAAGTTTTTCCCAATATCCAACTTAAACCTTCCCCTTCTGCAACTTGAGAGCATTACTCCTTGTTTTGTCATCAGCTACCACTGAGAACAGTGTAGATCCATCATCTTTGGAACCCCCTTTCAGGTAGTTGAAAGCAGCTATCAAATACTCCTTCAGTCTTCTCTTCTGTAGACTAAATGTTCCGTCAGCCTGTCCTCATAAGTCATTTGCTCCAGCCCCCTAATCATTTTTGTTGCCCTCTGCTGGACTCTTTCCAATTTATCCACATCCTTCTTGTAGTGTGGGGCCCAACACTGGACACAGTACTCCAGATGAGGCCTCACCAATGCTGAATAGATCACGACGGGAATGATCACGTCCCTCAATCTGCTGGCAATGCGCCTACTTACACAGCCCAAAAATGCCATTAGACTTCTTGACAACAAGGGCACACTGTTGACTCATATCCAGCTTCTCATCCACTGTAACCCCTAGGTGCTTTTCTGCAGAACTGCTGCCTAGCCATTCGGTCCCTAGTCTGTAGCGATGCATGGGATTCTTCTGTCCTAAGTGCAGGACTTTGCACTTGTCCTTGCTGAACCTCAACAGATTAGTGTGTGAGTGGCCTCTCAGAGCTCCCCTGTGAGGCCTGCTGCTCCACAGAGGCTTGAGGCCTGGTCCACTCTTTAATCTTCAATAGAGATGTATGATCCACAGAGGCTGCAGGTTCAACGTACAACCCTTCATCCTCCTGCTAAGATCACTGGCCTTACCTGAACTTTATAGACGACTGTTGTACAGCTGGAAGGAAAGAAGATCAGAATCAGAGTAATATATGGTCATTGCAGGAAATAAGGCACAGAGCAACAGAAGGTTATTTATTTATTATTTTATTTTATCTATTGGATACCTTGGGCTTGATTTCAGAAGTGCTCAGTACTTGCAACTCCAAGAGGAATCAATAGGCTCAATGATAAGTTGTGGAAAAGATCAATTTCTGAGTATCTAATGACAAAATCCCTTCTCTGAACTCACTTCAAGTCTGGAAACTGATGGCTTGGGCCATCATTCCTGGTTCCTAAAAATATATGTTTGAGTTCTAATCCAAGTAATACCCACTGAAGGCCCAATCCTTCAGGATCGGGCTCTAGAGAATTGCTGAGCAGTACGATGAGAAATGGGAGTCCATTACAGCTCTGGGTGGTAAAATGAACATTTTCAACACATGAAAACCCTTGAGCCCTGTCAGACTTGAACATTCAATTATTCACACTGATGTAGCTGCTGAAAACAAATCAGGAAGCTGCCTATCTGTTCCAAACAACAGAATCTGTAATGACTGAGAACAAACTTCCAGTACATGCAGAGAACAGACAGAACCTGTTGACATTATATACTGGATCTTGGCTCCCAGAAAGATTTATCACTCAAAAGTCAGTTTGTAGTCAGCACTAGGCAAACTCTGGATGTTTGCAGGGCTGCCATTGTCAAGCTGATGATCTAAAAGGTAAAGAGAATCTTGCAGCAAGCCAAGATCCCTGGGAAAATATTACCAGAGCCTCATCTCGCTAGCCCCTTTTTCTCTGTTCACTGGTGAAAAGAAGACTCTTGATCAAACAAAAACTTACCAAAAGAAATGTGGATATGACAATATCATCTCACAAAACAGAGAACCTTAATGCAAAAGCAGGGTGCACCCCCTTTCTGACACAGATTCATCCAAGGACTTGTGAAATTTGGAGGAAATGATTACAAGGCAAACTCACTGAAACATTTGCCTCTGATGAGTATACTATATACAGTAGCTTTGCCCAGCTTTAATCACTGCTGTAATACTGTAATTACTATAGTAGACACTCACATACTACCATTATGGGAGGCTTAAAAATAGAGAATGGCAAAAAAAAATTGATGAATGGTTTATTCAACAACAAAAACACTTTAATTTGACCCAAAACTATTTGTCAATTTCACACAAATAGTGTGGTCATTTACAAAACAATCAGAAGAGATGGAGTTGCTGCTGCCACTTCCTTCCCTACCCCACCTTTATAACCATTTATCCAGGGATTAAGGTATTCACCTTGGAGGTAGAAAACCCAGGTACAAATCCCTGCTCTAGAATAGACCCAAAATGAATTTCAATTTTTTGGAATTGCCACCTGTTCTACGTGTAAGAACTTAGATATCTTCCATGGGTCACTATTATTTTCTTGATCAAATTGTACAGCTTGATTCAGAATTGTGTTAATAATGTATTTTCTCCATGACCTTTCCTTCATTAGGAAATAGATTTATATGGATATTCTTTAACCTCATTGACTTTGCAGTTGTGCAGTATTTTTGCCTCCTCATTGCATCCCAAATAATATATTTTATATTCCAAGAAATGTTGAAATATGATAAAAGTGCACATGATTAAAAGTCTTGGGACATCAGCTTTAGAGCATAAGAACAGCAATACTGGGTCAGAGGGAGTAAACAGAACAGGGCAATTGTGAGTGATCCATCCCCTGTAATTCAGTCCCAGCTTCTGTGGGTTCATGAAGACCCAGGGCATAGGGTTGTGTCCCTTACTATCTTGTCTAATACACATTGATGGACCTATTCCCCTGAATTTATCTAATTTTTTTAACACAGTTATACACAACATCCTTTGACAATGAGTTCCACAGGTTGTCTGCGCATTGTGTGTAGAAATACTTCTTTGTTTGTTTTTCAAACTGCTCCATATTAATTTAATTGGGTGATCTCTAATTCTGTGTTATATGAATAGGTAAATAACACTTCCTATTAACTTTCCCCATAGCATTCATGATTTTATAGAACTTTATCATATCCCCTTTCATCCTCTCTTTCCAAAGCTGAACAGTCCCAGTGTTTTTAATCTCTCCTCATATGGAAGCTGTTCCATATCTCTAATACTTTTTGTTGCCCTTCTCCATGCTTTTTGCAATTCCAATATATTTTTTGAGATAGGGCCACCAGAACTGCATTCAGTATTCAAGGTGTGGGCATATAATGGACTTATATAGTGGCATTATGATATTTTCTATCTTATTATCTATCCCTTTCTTAATTGCTCCTAACATTCTGTTAGCGTTTTTGAGGACTGTTGCACACTGAGAAGCCATTGTTAGAGAACTATTCATGATGAACCCAAGCTATCTTTCTTGAATGGTAACAACTGATTAAGGCCCCATCATTTCGTTTGTATACCTGGTATTATGTTTCCCAGTGTTCATTACTGTGCATTTTCAACATTGAATTTCATCTGCCATGTTCTTGCCCAAGCACCCAGTTTTGTGAGATCCCTTTGTAACTCTTAGTTAAGTCCAAAGCTGACTAGAAACTAAACAGATATGAGATAAGAGGGGAAGTCCTCTCATAGATCAATAATTTGTTTAATAAAAAAGGAAACAGAGCAAAAATAAATGGTCCGTTTTTCACAGCTGAGAGTTAAATAGTGAAGTCCCTGAAGGATCTGAACTGAGAGCAGTGCTGTTCACAAGGATTAGCATGTGCTATGTATGTGCAAACAGCTCAGGGCCCATGGAGACAGTACAGGCTCTTGAGGCCAGATTGGCTGAAGTGGAGGAGCTAAGGAAGACAAAGAGGTGACACAAAGGAGACTTTCAGGGACACAACATGGTAGCATTCTTTGAAATGCTTCCTGTTCCACGCACAGGGCAGAACTGCGGGCAGAACTGCAGGGTCTGAACATATGGATGACTGTGTTGGGAGGAGAGTTTTCAATTTATTAGGACCTGGGTAACCTTTGGGGAAAGCAGGTGTCTACAGGACATATTACATTCAGTGCAATACCCTGAGTAGCTCCCACTCTGCTGCTGGACTCGTGCTTGCATTGTTTTTATTCTTGCAGGGTTCTGGTTTTGGCTGGGGAGAGGGAATTATTGGCCTAAGTTTAGGTGTATCTGCCTCTCGCATGCTCTCCTTCCCCTGGAAAACTCCGTCACAAAACTCCCCTCTGTGCTCCTCTTGTTCACTACTTCTCAGGTCACTTAGAAGCTGGCATTTTAAACCCCCTGTTCAAGCTCAGTTAGCCCCCTTCAAAATTATTTTCAATCAGAAAAAGCAGGATTAATTAGCTTTCAAATGACCTAGCTAGATTTTTCTGGGTGTCTGATTGCTATCAGGCATCCAAGGAACAGGCTAACCAAGCTATACAATAATCCCACAGAGTGAAGGATGTAGAAGAGCACACAATCTTTTTGGGGGGTGGGAAATATAACATGCTAAAGAGGTCAAATAGACTGATGAAGTCATCTGGAAAGTAATTTAAATTTAGCCAAAAAATGTATTAGCAAAAATTAGAACCTGAGAACAGAGCCTGAGTAGCAGAAACACAGCAGAATAAGAGAAGGTTGTTGACAGTTGTGCGTTTATTGGCAATAGTAATTGTAGAAGATTTCCACGACCGGTACAGCACATGATGTTTTTGGAATACCTGATACTTGTGTCAGTGATAACAGTATCATGGCTGGCTGGCCAAAAGTTTAAAAACGTTGCGTGGTTTGTAATTTTATATCTTTAAAGTATCTTTAATATTAAAATTATATATTTAAATGTGCAAAGGTCAGGAAATGAGAAAATGCTAGTGTGAGAAATAAAATAATCTCTTTCACACTATGCATTCAGCACATGCTCTCCTTACCAGAGCTAGCTTTAGTAACTATGGTTTCTTCCTATCCTCACAAAATGAGATGGTGTGGGACTTTCACTGACTGTCTGTGGAGTTTCCTGGGTGTAGTGGTTTATATTAGTATATAAATTCAATGCTAGAGCTGGCGGGAACATTTGTGGCTAAATTCCATTTAGTCAAAACGGAAACATTTGGGGAGGAGAGGCTCCCAGACGCTAGAGTCTGATGCTTGGGGCACTGACCTACTATGTGGGAGACCCAGGTACAATTCTCTGTTCTGCCTGATTCAGAGTGAGCTGGGATAAAAAACTCTGATTAAAAATGGCATCAGAACTTCAACATTTGGTCCATTTTTGAGCCGCTGAAGATTCTCTGTATGTGACTTGCCCAAGTCCCACATTTTTCTACATGTGTTTCTTAGGTATTTGGCTCAGCCATTGACTGTACTAATGTCATGTCATCTTTCCTGACATCAGTTCCTCCAGCAGAAAACAGCAGAAAACAGAGGGACTCAAGCATTTTGCATTGGTATCCTAAGTAACCCTCAGAAATACGAAGTTCATGGAGGATGGGTCCATCAATGGCTATCAGCCAGGATGGGCAGGGATGCAAAACCATGCTCTGAAGTGTCCCTAGCTTCCTTTTGCCAGAAGCCAGGAATGGGCAGCAGGAGATGATGACTTGATGATTACTTGTTCTGTTCTTTCCCTCTGGGGCACCTAGCATTGGCCACTGTTGGAAGACGGGATACTGGGCTAGATGGGCCATTGGTCTGACCCAGTATGGCTGTTCTATGAAGCTTTATGGGACTTTACCGGTGTCTGATTCATCCATAATGATTGTTTTCTGGTCTCTCCCAAACTGGTGGTGAGGGGTATGACTGACTATACTATTCCTTTAACTACACCATAGAATACTGACTGTGCCAAATCTTGAGGGAGAAAATTGAGGACCAGTATCTGAATCACCATACTGCAGCCTTTTCACTCCCAGCCTCAGTATCTCATACAGCTTGAGCAGTTTGTCTGCTGCAGTGGGAAATAGGACATTAGAGTGGGAAATCTTTGCTGACAGCCACCGAAACAGCAAGGATCAACCCATATTTCGCCTTCATCAGTCCATCTATTCTTCTGCTCTCCCTCCACCACTCACTTGTAGCCATATTTTCAGCACCTTCACCCATTTCAGGGTCTGGCAAGGATTCCTGCTCTCTACAGTTTGAAAGTGAGGTGTTCAGAGCTCTATCCTTGACGGTGCTTGGCAGGGAGGCAGTCCAATAGCTAGCACAGAATGCAAAGAGGAAGCATTATCTAGTGGTCAAGTCACAGTGCTGGGAATCTCTCGTTCTGGCTTTGCCACAGACTTGCTTTCTGATTGTTGGGAAATCCCATAACTACTGGATGCCTCAGCTTCATCACCTTTAAAATGGGATTAATTCCCCCCCCCCCTCCATATGCACACACACGCACACACAGGGATGTCAGAAGACTTCATTCATTAATATTTTCAGAATACTATGAGACGCCTCAATACTCCCAAACTGCAAAGTGGTAGTATTATGACAGGTAGATGCTCTTGGAGCAGCCAGATGGTTAGAGAGCAGAGCAAGTGGAAAGTTGCTCTGAGTCACTGAGCAGCAAGCTGAAAAATTCAAGGTCAGAGGAGATTCATCAGGAAACTGGGTCAGTACACTGTCTGCTCTCAGTAAGTACAAAACTCATTGTACACCATGACTGAGCAGATTAAGAGATTGCCCTTTTTTCCTGGGCTAGATGGTGCCTTTAGGCACAGATCTCTTATGAGAGGAGTCTTAAAGAGCTTGGCTTGTTTAGTCTAGCAAAATGAAGGCTGCAAGGGGATATTGTTCTCTATAAGTACTTTGGGGGTAAACACCAGGAAGAGAGAAGAGTTAATCTAGTAAGGACAATGTGGGCACAATGAAAAATGGGGATAAACTGGCCATGAAAAAATGTAGGCTGGAAATTGTAAGGTTTGTAACCATTATTGGAGTGAGGTTGGGAAAATAGGAGCAGTGGGGGCAAACAACCCAACTAATTCTAAGGTGGAACTTGATGATATGTTTGTAAGCTTCTTGAGAAGAAACCATGCATTGCTTCAGTTGTGGAAGGTATTAATCACTACTTTGGTGCATTTAGCAATAATAATAACTTGTCTGTGAAGTGTAACCTTAATATATCAGTATGTGAAAGGTCGGTGAACTAGTTCTAAATTGGAGCTTGATAAATTTATGAATGGGATTAGATGATGGGCGGCCTGTGCTAGCAGGGAACTGGACTTCATTACCCAAGAGGTGACTTCCATTTCTATGTTCCTAAGAGAGAGCCTATGAGTTGAACCACTCCAGGAGTTGATTCAAGGGTACTATGATTGACTTCTTCCCAGCAGCAGCTGGGCAGGGTGGTAATTTACTGCTTGTATATCTCTGTTTTGGAGCGATTAGAAATGGAGGGGCAATATTCTGTAACAAAATGGAATTTGAAAAGACAGAATTCATGCAGACCAGCAGTAAATTATTAACTACTGACAGGGAACAAAGAGTTGCCCTTCTATTTTAAGATTAGCAGCCATGTTAGTCTGCATCCATAAACAAAATGAGGAATACTTGTAGCACCTTAGAGACTAACCAATTTATTTCAGCAAAAGCTTTCGTGGGCTATAAACCACTTCATCAGATGCATAGAATGGAACACACAGAAGTAAGATGCATTTATATACCCAGAAAGCATAAAAAGTTGGAAATTACCATACCAGTTCTAAGAGGTTGTTTAATTTGGATGAGCTATTATCAGCAGGAGAAAAAACCCTTTTGTAGTGATAATCAAATAGATCTATGTCTGACAGTTGACATGAAGATGTGAAGGAAACTTAACTTAGGGAAATAGATTCAATTAGTGTAATGACTAAGTCATTCACAGTCCTTGTTTAACCCTTGGTTGATAGTGTCCAATTGGTAAATTAATTCCAGTTCGGCAGCTTCTCGTTGGAGTCTATTTTGGAAGTTTTTCTGTATTAAAATTCACACTTTCAAGTCTGTAATAGAATGGCCAGGGAGACTGAAGTGTTCTCCTACTGGTTTTTGAATGTTATGATTCCTGATGTCAGATTTGTGTCCATTTATTCTTTTGTGTAGAGACTGTCCGGTTTGGCCAATGTACATGGCAGAAGGGCATTGATGGCATATATCACATTGGTAGATGTGCAGGTGAATGAGCCTCTGATGGTGTGCACTCTGATGGTGAGCACTCTGATGGTGTGAGCCTCATGATGGTGTGAGGCTCTGATGTGATTAGGTCCTATAATGGTGTCAATTGAATGGATATGTTGACAGAGTTGGCATCAGGCTTTGTTGCAAGGATATGTTCCTGGGTTAGTGTTTTTGGTGTGTGGTATGTGGTTACTGGTGAGTATTTGTTTCAGGTTGGGGGCTGTCTGTAAGCAAGGACTGGTCTGTCTCTCAAGATCTGTGAGATTGAAGGATCATGTTTCCGGATAGGTTGTAGGTCGTTAATGATGCGTTGGAGAGGTTAAAGTTGGGGGCTGAAGGTGACGGCTAATGGTGTTCTGTTTTTTTCTTTGTCAGGCCTGTACTGTAGTAAGTGGCTTCTGGATACTCTTCTGGCTCTGTCAATCTGCTTTTTTATTTCCCCAGGTGGGTATTGTAGTTTTAAGAGTGCTTCTATTTTAAACACCCTTAAATAGGGTGTACAAACAGTAAATGACTACCAGCCAACCACTAAATGTACCGGGCTGGGAAGCCGCTCATCCTATGGAGCCGCTCATCCTATGGACCGCTCATCAATGGAGTGTCATGCACCTTCTTGTGAAGCATCAGGTGTTTGCCATGGTTAGAGACAGGACACTGGACTAGATGGACCATTGGTTTGATCCACTCTGGCAATTCCTGCGTTCATAAGTTCTCAATGCAAAGTTGAAAAGATTTAAATGTATAATAGGTCTTTTAAGGTCAGAGGCAGGAATTTCACAGGGAGTGTGGCCCTTCTTGAAGGTCCTAGTTTCACTGGGAAGGCGAGACTTGGCAACAGCACCATCAGGGTGCAGACAGATGGATCTTGAAAAGCTCCTCCTGGTCCTCTCGCTCAACCTACCCACCAGAGTGAGACTACGGCTCTAGAAATATAAGCGAGTTACACTTTTGTAGCCTCAGGAGTCATGATCTCAACAGTGCCAAACCTTTATTTCTTTTTGGAGGGGTTGGGAGATTGACTGTTGGGTGGGAGCTGTGTGACATTGGAGGGAGAGAGAAAAGGGTGCAGAGCTAAATTAACAGGCTGGTTCTGGTTGCACTTTCATGGTCCCAGACTGCAGAGAGAAACCTGATTAATGGACTTTCTGCCTCTTTGGCCTGACAACTATAGGGAACCATCACTGCCCCCTGAACAGCAGCCAAGAGAGCGCAAGGACCCATGGAGTTGCAATGGCCTCTCGGGCCTATGTGAGTCAGGCGACTGTGAGTGGGGAAGGGGGAGGGCTTGACATTTGAGGCGGTTGTGGGGATTGCAGGTATTTTTTAATTTATTAATAATGGCCGGTAGAGAGCCATCTGGGACTAGTTGATATTGAAGAAGGGAATGAACTAAGCTAACAAAACAAAATAATACGCGGCAAGCCCAGGAGTTGCATTTTTATGGGGACTCAGAGGACAGGGATTTTCAGGGGTTATAGTTCTACAGGGCATTTTAAAATAACTATTAAAAATAGCATTTCAGTTCTTTGGAACTACTCAGTTTGTGCATGCTTTTTCATGCCTGTGTGGGCTCATTATATGATTCACATGACCATATTCCTCCATCCTCATTATTCATCTTTTTGTTCCCTTCACTTGTTGTCTCTGGTCATTAATTAGACTTTACACAAATTGGGATGGTGACAATGTATTCCTATATATCTGTACAGTTCCTACCACAATGGGGCCCTGATCCTGCCTGAGAGCTTTAGACACCATCATCATAGTAAAACAATTAACTCAAATGACTAGGGACAAGGCTCTGTGCACGTGTGTTCGGGCAACGTATGTTCATCAGCTTCACAACAAACACACACAATGGACCCTTGTAAACGGCATTAATGTAGCTCAGCCACAAGTTGCTGGGAGAGGTGCAAAAAGTCCTTGGATGGAATTACATGATCTGAGTAATGCAGGAAGTCAGACTTAATGACCATAGTGTTGCCTTCTGGCATTAAAATCTATGAATCTCTGAAGTGGTTGAAACATTAAAAGTAGTTTCCTTTGCTTTGGGGATCATGAGTTGGCTGAACTATCTGATCTGAACCAGTTCACCCATCCCCACTATTGAAGCAGCAGAATTACACTGTTAACTCGCTTTTAATCCCATGGGGCAGTCCTTACTCTGACAAAACTCCCATTGACTTGCAATTGAATGGAGCCATGTGGAATATCTGTTTGCTGTCTTTTCGGATTTGTCACATAACATCTGTGTTGAATTTTACAAGTTCCCCATATTTCATAGCCCAAAAGAAACCCTCAACACACTACAAATTAAGAACAAATACATACTGTACATCATTCAGATACATCCCTCATCCTGTGGCTTTGCAGTGCTTTGGAATTCATTGGCAGTGAAGAATAATGACTGCAATGGAAATACTGCCTGAGTAAGGGCTTCAGGATCACAATTGTTGTCAATACCTGGAGCCACCCAATATACTCCCCAGGCATTGACTTTAGATTGCTCAAACAGGTCTCCTGCTATACTCCCCATGCATGGATTCTAAATATCTCAGACAGGTTTCCTACAACTCAGTGAGGATAGAGCCAATATTAAAATCAGACGGCTTTCTGAGACTGAAAAATTAGACCCAAAGTTGTTTCATTTGGAAACTGTAACCCAATATGACTTTCACAAATCTATGCCACATATAACGGAGACAGCCCTGATTGTGCTCCCACTGAGCTCAGTGGGGGACTTTTGCTATTGACCTCAAGAGTATATGACACGAAATGTCTTAATTTTAGCCTTTTTGACACTTAGAATGCAGAGAGAGAGGAAAGAATTATTCTTCAGTCCATAAGGTTCTGACACTAGGAACAGTGTAGCTGAGTAGCAAAGGAAATAATACACAGTAATTCCTCAAATGTTTTGTATACACTGACCATTCACTCATATCAAATGTCAGCATGTCCAGTGGTAGCCCTAAATTTTTTGCCTTAGATAATATCTTGGGTAACTTAATAAATGACCTCAATACATGGAGTATTCAAGGTATTATCTCTTCAACAGGTACTGAGATATACAAGAGAACACTGCACATATTAAGGTAGCCATAGCTATTTATCTAAGCTTTTAAGGGTGACCAATTTATTTATTATATTTTATTAACTAATTATGGAATGATTAATTATTATTGATCACTTGATGATTACCTGTTCTGTTCATTCCCTCTGGGGTACCTGGCATTGGCCACTGTCAGAAGACAGGATACTGGGCTAGATGGACCTCTTGTCTGACCCATTATAGACATTCTTATTATGGAATACTGACATGTCATTGTCTCATTGATAGTGCTAACTGCCCACATTTCAATGTCAAGGTTGTCCTTGTCAGAAAAGTATACTGACTCTTTAGTTAGAAGCTATGAAATCCAATCCTCCTCAGGTCAGCTGGAGGAATACTGCAAAAGAGAGTTCAAAGGTTATTTTTCCAACAAACCCCGTTATGTTCACTTTGAACAGTGTGTGTTTGTAGTCTGTGAACATTCAGATGAGTGGCTCTGTTCATGGAAAGTGAAAGCCTTGTGTTTTGTGTGACAGTTCATGGCAGAAGCATTGGTGTGGGCATCTTGCAAGCTCTTTCAAAAGTTTGTCATTCAGTCAGAGAGCAGAAACAATAGCATGTGACTAAGCTGTCTAATCAAACACCACAATCAAACACAAATATTGCATAACAAAGCTGAATAATTTCTGAACAGCCTATATTATCCCAATTTAGCTATGAGGCAGTGTGGATGTAGCCCTGGACTCAGGGGTGCTGGAACGATTGTATAATGGGGGTGCTGAGAGTCATTGAACTCAACTGTAAACCCTGTATATGATGGAAACCACGTCAAGCCAGGGGATGCTGCAGCATTCCCAGAACCCCCAGTTCCAGCATCTATGTTTGGATTGGAACTCAGAACACCTGCTTTTGCTTCCCAGCTGTGCCACTGAGCTGCTGTGCAGCCTTGGACAAGTCACTTGACCTCCCTCTGCTTCTGTTAACCTTCCTTGCCCTTGTCTATTTACAGTGTAAATGCTTTGTCATTCCCAGTTTGTTTGTAAAGTTCCTAAGACAATGGGTCCCTGATCTTGGCTGGGGCCTGTTGCTATCCAAATACTAAATCAAACATTTTTAGTCATTAATGATTTTGTACAAATCATAGCTTGATTGGAGGTAAATTGTGAACAGAAAAAAGAATGGATTAAATTTTGTCAAATTATTCATTACTCAGATAAATTATTCATTTCTCATGTGAGTAGTTCCACCCACATGAATGACAATGGGCAGGAGTAGATCCTAAATCCTAAAAGTCCCTGTATACCTAATCCAAGGGGACATTTCCCTTCAAAATAAATATGTAGTTCACCAAACTAACCAGCAGAGAGCAGCACTATTTAAGTTTGAGTTCATCTTGACAAACACTAGTTATTGGCTTACAGTGCATAAAACTGTAATGTACTGTACATTAAATGTATGACTTACTGTAGTGACTATGGTTCACTGCCAATGCATTTTAATGTAAACCCAGCACCAAAAAGAAATGTATTTGAATGATTTACATATTTGTTTTTAATTTGCAGTACGTTGAGAGTTTCTTGTGGGCTGTGATATATGGGGAATTTGTAAAAATTCAACACAGATGTTATATGATTTCACACAGAGAATTTAATTACGTGTCTTTAACAAGGAATTCGTTCAATTAAATATTTCCCTCTTGCCACCTAAAATGGTATTTCACCCGGCCAGCAGATTCAAAATTGAATCAGCCAACCTGCAGAGGTCATTTCATGTGAATGAGAATACCTTTATCTGAGAGCCATTATTTTTGGTTGAAAAATAACTGAATCTCCCCTTTACAAGGCAGTTCGTGAATTTTTTTTCAGTCTAGCATTACTCCTGCTTATATTTTTCTGCTGACCACTGCTCTATTGTACTGGATTTTAGCAACTGACTAACATGGTTGTGGTGAGGATAACCAGGGGAGCAAGAAGAATCTGCCTATCCATGACATTATGGCCGATTATCCCCCAGACTGTAGTCCTTCCTCATCACCCCTTCTGCTGCTCCAGTGGAGGGACCAGCTTCAAGTGAAGTCCTTAAGCTGTCTTGAGCAGGGTACCCACTCCTTGCTCATGATCCCTGGGCAACAAGCACCCCCAAAGCAGGTAGGGAAGACACAGGGTCATAACTCACCTTACCTCATTTCCACACTGGCCAGGAGAGAGAGCTGGCCATGGAGAAGAGTTCACGCTGTGCCCTACTATGAAGTGATACAGCCAGTGTACTCTCCTGCTGTTCTGAGAAGATCAGGCATATATAGTATCTTTCAGTAGAACATATCTGCACTACTTCCTACTCAGGATTGTACCTAGAAGGCATAATCTGGCCCTCAGTCTGGTGTCCTGAACTAGGGAGATCATGGGAGGTGTTCTCTTGTAAAAATATTCCAGTTGGTGGTGGATCGTGTTATAAGGTGACACTTTTTGCAGTGGTATCTTGTAAGTGAAAAGTGAGTCATGAACGGCTGTACAGGGGAATTTCTGTGCAGACTGCATGGACAATAGTTGTACCACAATGGACTTTTCCAATCCCTGTTCCAATCTCTGTTTAACATTGTGTCTCAAATGAGAGCTCATCAAAAGTGATGCCATGGGCTGAAAATAAAAATTGGTTTCATAGCTCACACTCCATCAAAGGGCAAGAAGTAAAAATCTTGTCCCAGACCCTTTTACCTAATTAAAGACCCATAAGGTAATGTGCAACCAAGTCAAATGAAAACAAACACGGACATCTTTGTGCTGTAAAGCCTTATTTCTTTCTTCATTTGACTCTTGGGAGTTCCCCTTAGCCTTGAGCACATCTGGTTCCTTGGTAAATGCATTACTACAAGTTAGAACTAGGTAAGTTCTGCAACACATTTTCCATAAGTATTCTTTTTACTATTTAAATGAAATGGTTTTGAATGAGCTCATACTCCTGTGGTGCTTGCTTTCTTGTGAATATTCCAGCCATCAGGTGAATAAGTAGGAAAGTTTCACATCAAAATAGCAGGTTTTAATTAAATTTGGCTGAAGTTTGAATTTGAAATTCACTTTCTGTGAGTATTCAAGTGTTCGCACCACTAGGAGTTATGCTCATCCAGGTAGGGAACAGGAACAATACTATGTGTGCAGGCAAAAGATGACCAGTTACAAACATCCAGTGCTCACAATGAATGGCCTGCAGAAGATCTGCAGATCGAGATCCAGTCGCTGATTATCTGGTGACTAAATCTGAATAACAAATCAGTCAAAGAGAATCCCAGCCTATTCACAGACAACTTCCAAAACAGAATTTCATTGAATAAATGATTGCTACAAACAAGCTCTGATGCCAATAATTCTCTTCCCAGGTCCACAGATGTAAACAACAATGGAGAGAACCTGGTGTCATGATTAGTGCCGGGGATAGCGACTCAAAGTTCTTGGGGTTTTGTCCATGGTGAGCTACTATTCAGCTAACGCAGAATGCAATAACAAAGGGCTACTGCCTACCCAGGGCTCTGCTATTCACGTGGCTGGCTGCCTATGTGAGCATAAACTAAGACAGAGAAAACAACTTCATAAGGTTCTTCTGGCCTAAGGTTAATTGAATGATCTTGAATGATAAGTTACTGTTCAAGTAATTTGTTCTGGTGTTTAGTTTCAAATGTGGCAGCTCAGTAATGGATTGTATCTCACAATGTAGAGAAACTTCATCACGTATACACAGACACAGGGATGCTGAGAGCCATTGAACTGCACTCCCCAGCACCACTAGTTGTAGCACTTATGTACAGACAATATGTATAAACAGCTTCTACTTCATTTCCACATTACATACAACTCATTCTTTTCTGCCTTACGAATATCCTCATCCTCATTGCCCCCACCCCTCCTTCCTCCACCATTGTAGCTTCAGACACGGGAATGTGACATTGCAAGGCATGCATGTACAGATGGGACTGGAATCTGCACAGCACAGGGTTAGCATGCTGCAAATAGAAATTCACGCTCAAAAGTGGTGAGTGTTGAGGCAGGAGAGGGAGTGCAAAGGAACCTGCAATAACAAGAGTACTTTTGCATGGCAGGCTAAATTGAAAGGCCTAAGGGAGACACAAAGTGAAGCACCTCATTCGCCTGAGGACGAGAATGCTTATGTGATGTGACCTCAAATGCACCTATTCTCTACTCATACTTCATCTCTCTTTTTTTAATGGCACTATTGAGCTTAACAGAGCCAGCACACAAGGAGCCTGAGATTTATTTCTACACAGTGCAGGGAACTATGCCTAGCACTCAGGCTGATTTGTGCCAATGCATAGCCTTGGCTCACACTTACTCTGGAGTTCAACAGTCTTTTTTCTATCTAATTTAATCTATCTGTGTACTCGTATGGCCTCCATTGCCATGGCATCAGAGTCCCTCGCAACCATTAATGAATGTATTTATCCTCACAACGCCTCTGTGAGATAAGGAAATACTATGAGGCATATACTAGTACTGTATGCCACATCAGATCAAGGCAAGGATGGCATATTTATATTATCCCATCATAAATCTAAGCCATATCTTCAGCACCCCAAATATGCATTCAGTTGTAATACAGACCTTCTTGTTCACCTCGCTGTAGACTTGTTCCTTACCAACCTGAAGAGTCATAAAAACATACCCTAAGAATGGCCATATTGGGTCAGATCAATGGCCTATCTAGCCCAGTATCTTGTCTCCGACCATAATCAGTGCCAGTCAGAAGTGCAGGAACATCTAGAGCATGAGGTTATATCCCTGACCATCTTGGCTAATAGCCATTCATCCATTCACCTATCCTCCATGAAATATACTCCATAGAAGAAGAAACATGATCTTCGCTGGGCATGGAGATCAGATGAGTTGAGCAGTTTGTGATGCATGCTTATAGGAGCAGATTATTTGACCAAGCACTATTTCTTGGAAATGCATCTCCTATGAGTTATATTTTTTCTCCATATCACAGTGCATTTCCTCAATATTTGATATATCTGAATGACTAATAGCAGTGATATGCATGTATCACAGCAATATCATGCGTGGCGCCTGTGATTCTCACTAAAAATATATATTATAGTCTTTCAGCATTCAGTAAATGACTGATAATATATGAAATTAGATGGATTTCTGTTTGTGAAATGCCAGCCAGGATATTACATGCCATTAGTTAGCTGTGGCCTGGCAAGTGGCGCCAGCTAAATGGTATGTACATATCTTTTCCATTGCCTGACATGCTTGGCACATGTAACTGAATGTGGCAGGAAACTGTTGCATTGCTGATGGTATGTAACATACTTGTGGGTCCTGACTTACATAGGGCTCGACTGTTCTTCACACTACTATCCTCTTTCTCTTGCTTGCTGTGTTGTGAATATTATAGAGAGCAACCCCATGTTAAGATGTCATGAGCGTGTCTGTCTCTGAGCACTGTTTGAGAAACTTTCTCTAGAAACCGAGAATGAGCCATACAGATGCATAGTGACATCTTCCATGAGTTGGCAAGCACCTTTGGAAGGTATGGAAAGGTACATTCCTTGGGGATTGTTTTCTCTGTGACCTTACTGTCAGGAAATCAATATGTAAGTATACACCATGTGACCACCCATGCAACTGTCTAGTATCCCTTAATAAGCAGAGGATGCTGGGCAAGAATTAAATCCACTAACAGTCTTTTCTGAGAGAGATTGTCTTCCCTCTCTTCCCCCCTACCCCCCACCCCCGACAAATTTCAAGACAGCAGAATCTCTGTTAGTGGTACCTCAGCTAAAAAGTGCCCCTTTATAATTGAACTATGCCCCTCTTTGGAGATCGGCTAGAGAAAATAAGGAAGGGTCATGAGAGCTCTGTTTTGAGGATAGAAGCATCAAGGGAATCACACAAAAAGCTACCTTTCCTAACAGATAATTTGACATATCTGCTAATCAACCTTGTGAATTTCCTATAAGGATATGACCCTCTGTTATCAAACACTAGGGATGTTAGCTAGCCAATGGTGCTTGTGTTTTCACCTACACCTCTAAATAGGAAATGTCATGTAAAATGGAAGTTCAGGCACATCGCTCCTGTGTGCCAGCTTCTTGACTGGCAGAAATGAAGAGCAATTTTAAGAGTTGGGTTTTGGTGTACTGTGGAGACTCTCTGCTTGAAATAATAGCAGCCAAGTTTGGTGACTTGGAATACAACGTGGTGAACTCTGATTTCTAGCTCTGTGCACATGCGCACAAGCCATTGTGTCCATCAGTTGCACAGCAAATCTGGTAAACCTATGAAATTACAAAGTGTTCTCCTTGAAAAACAGAATTGCATAATATGTTGTTTTACTACTGCACGTAGTAAAAAAATCATTCTTAGGTCCCAAAGCCAGAAAAAACAACACATGAAAGGACAAACTGACTACAAGTTCACTGCTTTGGATATAAAAAGGTATCTGGCAGGATTCTGTCATTTTTAGTCCATGTGTTTTTCATTTGAATTAGTTCATGTAAGGTTATTTCAAGGGGAGAAAAAATAATGTGATAAATCTCCTTAGGAATTAGACCTGTGTGAGCTTGGGAAACTCGCTGGGAAAGCCAGCTTGTTTTGCCCGCCAAATTCAAGGGGCTAATGAGAGCTTAATTAAAATAAATGTGAAAAAATTAAGCACTTTAAAAGTATTGTTTGGGGATTGCAAAAACTCAGGCCACACAAAGTTACTCATTTATTGCTTTGAAATTTTGTTCTGTGAACATTTTTTTCTCTTCATCTGTAGACCCCTCTTGCTATCTCTTGTGTCTCCATATAAAAGGAAACACACCAATGAAAGTGCTGGTTTGGGGAGGCTTCATCAAGACTTCTCTTATCTCCTCCTCTCTTTCCTTAGTTCTCCTGTTGATGATAGAAACAGGGTTTGAGTGATAATGTTAGACTTGGGTGCTCTTCCCCTCTCAGAAATCAATGTAAGTCTTTCCATGGATTTCAACAGGCTTTGAATCAGGACCACTAGCATCATCTCCTGAGAAGTGTTGAGCACCCAGAAATCTCACTGAAGTCAGTAGGCGTTCAAGGTGATCTACATCTTTCAGGATCAGGCTCTATATAGAGATTTTCCCTTGCCATTCAAGTCCTGGGCTTCCCTTCCACTCAGTACGCCTAACCCTCTTGCTCCAGGTGAGTTCCCCATCTAATGGCTTGTTCTGAATCCGAGTATTTATCTTTCACGTCAGCAATTCCCTTAGCACATCTGTTTGGAGAAGTTCAGACTCCTATAAACTCAGTGAACAGCTGTGGGGGGTTGTTTTATGTACTAGTATTCACTGTGGGACTGCTTGTGCTCCTACAATACACCGGTGTAAATAAAGAGTAATTCAGCGGAAGCCAATGGAGTAACACCAATGTTAACAACATAAGCGTGACTAGAGTCAGATCTTATAAGAACAACATATGGAATGGTATCACACAGCGAACGCAACAGCCCCTTGAGAGGTGTCACTGTCTATAGGCTTCCTACTGGAGCTCCAGTTATTTTCAATTAGTTCTAAATCTACTTTTGCATGTAACAACTGTATCCAAGATGGAACAGAAATGTTTATGATCTGTTAACAAATAACTTTTTATTTGCTTATTTGTTTCTTTTTTTCTTTCTTTGGCAAGAAAAGTTAAAATAAAATATAAAAATGCCGCTTGGGATAGGGAAAAAAAGCCACTTCCTGGAGAGTTTAATCCTGAACACAGAATGTGAACCCAGTTTTGTTCTATTATAACTGTATTTTGTAAACCGAGTAGAAACAACAAGCTGACAGATGACATGCAGCACTCAACTCTTTTACTCCTAAATGCAGCTGTTCTAATTAGAGATTGAATCAGCCAGGCCAATGGGTGTCAGATCCTCTGAAGGTGGATGACTTTGCCCCTCCATAGATAATTTCTGTGTTTGATGAATGAATCTACCTTCAGGACAGCACAGCAGAGCTGTGTTCTTGGAAATTCATTCTCTGAGTAACCATAATGAAAGCAGAACTTGCACACCAGGAGGCTGGCCCAGCCGGCATGCTAACTGGCTGCAGGATGATATCCACGGAAATATCACTTTCTGTTCTTGTTCAAAAGTGTTACACTCTCCTGGAATCTTAAGATCCCATTGTCCTGCAGAGGATTTCCTTCCAGTGAATAACCATGGCCCTGCTTCTGTACTTGCTTACATCCATTTTACAGTGCTGTAAAGTCCATTACAGTCAATGGGGTTCACTTGAAACCCACTTGAAACTATGACTGAGAGAGGCATTTGGCCCACTGAATTCCTGTAAAGTCGACACTGCCTTCATGCAGAGCCAGTAGAACAGTAAAGCTTCAGTATTGGATAAAAATGCAACATTTTATAGTTTACATTTAGCCCTCTCTCTCCTGCTGCTGTGTGAAGTTAGATTCCTTCACTCCCCCCACTGACTGATGAGGAGAAAAGATTTGAAGAGAGGTTTCCTACCTCTCAGAAGCCAGTTCTAACCACTGAGCTCTGAGATATTCTATGTGTCCACCTTAATCTCTCCTGTCAAAACTGTTACACTTTGAATAAATAAAAATAATCAAAGCAGGGAGAGTGGATCCTGGGTCTCCCACCTCCCAGGTGGGTTCTCTCTCTTTCTACTCCAGTGACACTGGAGAGGTGACAATATCTTCCTCTTTAAGCAACAGTACCAGATGCAGTGGGGCTTGCTACTTAGCTCTGAGTCAATATCATGTGTTGTTTACCTTACTTTTCCCTTTCTCAAATACTATTAATCAAAATATTTGTAAATACAATATTTGTTTCCGGGCGGGGAGAGGAAGGGGAGCCACCCACAGCTGAGACTTTCATTTTACACAGGGCTTTGAGTGGATGGTGTGTTTTTGCCATTGTTTTTGTTACTAGCCTTCATTTTTAAGCAAAGCTGTTATGTTTTCTGTAAGGTTCAGCTGAGGAAATCCAGCCAGCCACTCTTCGGAGAGTTCAGGCACATACTTACATCAGTTCAGGGTAACTAACGGCAGTCTTATTGTATTTCTTAAACAATAAACAATGACTCCATCTCTTTCTGAACTGCCTCTGAAAACAAATCTCCTTTGCCTATAATTCTTCACTGTTTGCTCGCTCTCCCTCCTCTCACTATTGTTTATTATTTAACTCTGTGAAGATGCTATACCAAGTGAGACCCTGAGTATGGGGATGCCCATAGTCGCTGATAGTGTGAATCATTGCAGAATATGATTGGAAGGGCCAAAATTCACTCTATATACCTCGATCCACCCTATTTCTTTGGAAATACACAGAACCTGATAACCTGGTACTGGCCTCTTAGGTATGCAGGGTGTGATGGGCTGAAGCTCTTGTGGAGCCAGGAGTTGAGAGGAAAAAGGGTTAATTAACAGCATTGTCAGTTATCCACAGAAACACGGTAGGGGCTTCCCTTCCACACAAAGTATTCCATGCAGGCAAGCCTTCTATAAAACTCCCTGATTTCCAGCAGGCAGTCTGAGTTGCCAGAGGAAGGATCACCTGTAGGAACCTGTACCTCTTGGAGTTATGTTACAGAAAGTATTCCTCTTTCTTTTTCTTTTCTCTCTCTTTTTCTTTCTTTTGTTCTTTTCTTTTTCTTTTTCTTTCAGTCTTTTACTTTTTTTTCCTCTCTCTCTCTCTCTCTCTCTCTCTCTCTCCTTGACAGGTTTTTTAAAACCTCTCCACGCTGGTTCTGCCTGCCTTACTGGACAATTTTGCTACTGCATTCCACCACATTAGGATTCCTTGTTGAGCAGGTTATGGAGGATAGCTCAAAAATGAAAGATGCTCTATAAGGCCCTGACTTAGCAGGCTTAGAGTGATGGAACTCTTCTTCCACCTATAGGGCAAAAGGGAAAAGCTAGCTCTGGATGGCTTAATTTACCTATCATAATTTTCCCCCAGTGCATGATTGTACAGTTTTTCAGGTTGTATCATTTGGAGTTTAGTTGTGTTCTGCTTTGGGACATTATATTAAATGGTGCATTTAAATGTATTTGTGTAAAAAGGGGGGCAATTATGAGAGAGAATCTGGGGAAAGGGATTCACACTGAACTAAAAGGTAGTGGGTTCTGGGTGTGGCAGACATAGGCAGGAAGAGTCCTGTGAGAAATTCATATCCAGCAATCTTGCTGTGCTGTAGGTTTCCCATTTAGAGATCTGGAACCTTATGCAGAGCAAAGTGCATTTTGCAGATCAGAATAGAAGAAGCATGGACATGACTATGAGGAGCTAAATTCTGCACAACTGAACTGATAGCAGCAAAGTAGAGCAATGTTGATAAATGGAAAGTAATGCATATTGGAGAACATAATCCCAACTCTACATATACAGTGATGGGGTCTAAAATAACTGTTACCACTCATGAAAAGTCTTGGAGTCATTGTGGATAGTTCTCTGAAACCATCCACTCAATGTGCAGAGGTAGTCAAAAAATGAACAGAATGTGGGGAATCAGTAAGAAAGGGATACATAATAAGACAGAAAGTATCATATTGCCTCTATATAAATCCATGGTACACCCACATCTTAAATACTGCATACTGATGTGGCCAGCCTATCTCAAAAAAAAAAAAAAAGATATATTGGAATTGGAAAAGGTTCGGAAAAGGACAATGAATATGTTTAGGGGTGTGTAACGGCTGCCACATGAGAGATTAATAAGACTGGGACTTTTCAGCTAGGAAAAGAGATGACTAAAGGGGGGATATGATAGAGGTTTATGAAATTATGTCTGGTGTGGAGAAAATAAATAAGGAAGTTTTATTTACTTCTTCTGATAACACCAGAAGTAGGGGTCACCAAATGAAATTAATAACCAGCAGATTTAAAACAAACAAAAGGAAATATTTTTCACACAGGCACAGTCAACCTGTGGAACTCCTTGCCAGAGGATGTTGTGAAGGCCAAGTCTATAGCAGAGTTCGAAAAAGAACTTGATAAATTCATGGAGGATAGATCCAACAATGGCTATTAGCCAGAATGGACAGGGATGGTGTCTCTAGCCTCTCTTTGCCAGAAGCTGGGAATGCGTGACAAGGGATGGATCACGTGATGATTAGCTGCTCTGTTCATTCCCTCTGGGATACCTGGCATATGCCATTGTTGGAAGACAGCATACTGCGCTAGATGGACCTTTGGTCTCACCCAGTATAGCCGTTTTTATGACCAGTACCTAGTGCTGTCGGCCTATGTGGACTAAAGCAGGCAGGCAGGGAGAACCACCACATGACACTGTGACATTGCAGTGTGCCTATTAAGTTTTTGCTTTTTGTTAGTTACAGCTTTACTTTTCTTTGAAATGGTATAGGGCATCTCCCATTAAAATAAATGGCTAGACACCATTGACTTTAAAGAAAGCTAGATCAGGACCATGCAGAGCAAATCCTTGTCCATACAGCAGTGCTTTAAGTGACTACAGAATTACACATTCTCAAACATACCTGATTTCAAAGATATTAACTAAAGAACACAGTAATGAGATGAAGAAGCAAAGAATCCCTCTGACGATCACTTTAACCTGAGTATCAGTTTCGTTGAGACAAATGATATCCATAAATAGAGGCATGACTCTGCTATGGAGGAATCTCTAAGTGGGTAAGATGACTTGAATGGAAAAACAGAAGAGGAAGAAAATTGGAGTGATATTGGAGGAGAATGAAAGAAGAGAAACAGTTTTGTGTGGGAGAGTGATACAAGATGTCCACCCAGCGCCCATGCCTCGGACATCCGTTTGTCATCTTCTTTCCAGGAAAAATGTTGTCAAAGCCTTTAAAGTTTGCTGTATTTATTGGAGGTTTTGTTGTGGCATTTATGTGCATTTATGTAACTTCTGTAAAATCTGTTGCTAATTGTTGTATTTGCTTTATTATTCCATTGTCCGATGCCCTCTGGCTACTTTTAATAAAAATGCCACATTATGACTAAAGTTTACTGTTCTCCCTCAGAGGCGCCTTTGTCTCACAAGTAAAGGAGGTTTTCCAGCCAGGAGTCCAACCCAGCATTCCTTGTGCACCCAAACTGTCTATCGAAGTCTATGGGACATTTGAGTCCTCTAGGATGCAGGACTGGCCTTAAGTCACTCTGGCGCTGGACTAAGCACACCAGGAAAACAAAAAGGTGCACACATGCGAGAGGGATTGTGCCCCTGGGGCATAAAGTTCTGCACTGCCACTTACTCAGAGCAGTGACCAGACATAGCAATGTCCATATTGTGGCAAACCAGTGGTGCATCAAGCCCAATGTCGTGTCTTCTGACAGTGGCCAGTGCTTTAGAGGGAATGAACAGAAAGGGAAATTTCAAGCGATCCATCCCCTCTCATCCAGTCCTAACATCTGTCAGTTGGAAATTTAGGGACACCTAGAGCATGGGGTTGAATCCCTGATTACTTAGGCTAATAGCCACTGTTGGATCTATCCTCCATGAACTTATCTAATTCTTTTTTGAACCCTCTTATATTGTGGCCTTCACAACATTCCCTGGCAACAAGTTCCACAGGTTGAGTATGTGTTGTGTGATGTACTGTTACCACAATTTACTCGATATTGAAGTTAGGCTTACTGGCCTGTAATTGCCAGGATACCTCCTGATGCCTATTTTAAAAACTGCATTACATTAGTTGCCATTAATCTGGCACAGAGGCTGATTTAAGTGATAAGTTAAATACCACAGCCAATAGTTCTGCAATTTCATGTTTGAGTTTCTTCAGAACACTTGGGTGAATATCATCTAGTCCTGGTGACTTATAACTGCTGAATTTATCCATTTGTTCCAACCCCCCTGTATTCGCACCACAGTGTGGGACAGTTCCTCAAATGTATCACCTAAAAACAATGGCTCAGGTGTGGGGATCTCCCCCACATCCTCTGCAGGAGAGACCAAAGCAAAGAATTCATTTAGCTTCTCCTCAATGGGCTTGTCTTTCTTGAATGCTCCTTTAACATCTCAATAGTCTAGTGGCTCCACTGATGGTTTGACAGGCTTCCTGCTTCTGATGTATTTCATATTTTGCTGATATTTTGTGTGTCCTTAGCTAGTTGCTCTTCAAATTCTTTTTTTGCCTGCTGTATTATACTTTTGCACTTGACTTGCCAGAGTTTATATTCCTTTCTATTTTCCTGATTAGGATTGACTTCCAATTTTTAAAAGATTCCTTTCTGCCTCTTAGGGCCTGTTTTATTCAGCTCTTTAGCCATTATGGCATTTTTGACAGTCTTACTGTTTGTTTTTTAATTGGCATATACATTTAGCTTGAGCCTCTATTATGGTGTTCTTAAATAGTTGCCATGCAGTTTGGAGACATTTCACCCTTGTGACTGTTCCTTTTAATATCAATTTAATTAGCCGCCTCATTTTTGTGTAGTTTCTCTTTTGAATTAAATACTACTGTGGCGGGTTTCTTTGGTATTTTAATCCTAATTTCAACTATCTAACTAACAATTTCAACTAATAGGGATGTTATATTTAATACATTATGGTCGCTGTTAATGAATTACCCCTCCCCTTGTGGGTTCCAGTAGTAGCTACTCCAAGAAGCACTGACATTTATGGCAGCTAGAAATTTTATCTCTGCATCTCTTTTTGAGGTGATATGTTCCTGTCAATATGAGGATAGTTGAAATCCCTCTTTTTGCATGTTTCTGTCTTTGTAGCCTCTCTAATCTCACTGAATAGTTCACAATCAGCACCCTTTCTGGGCAGACAGTTGGTGGTATATTCCTACAGCTATACTCTTATTGTTCAAGCACAGAATTTCTATCCAGAGAGATTCTATGGTACAGTTTGATTCATTTATTTTTGTAATTTATTAGACTCTATGCTTTCTTTCAATTTAGTGCCACTATTGTACCAGTGTGACTTCTTCTGTTATTTCTGTACATTTTGTACACTGGTATTACCTTCCTCATTGTTTATCTTCATTCCACCAAGTTTCAGTGATGTCTGTTATATCTATATCCTAATTAAATGCCAGATACTAAGTAGCCCCATCTTAGTATTTAGCATTTTTACACATCTATATATTCATATATATACATTATATATTCCAGCATTTATATACGAGCACTTGTATGTTTTGTAAATATTTAATTGCTTGCCTTCATGTGTTTTATTTAAATGGGACTCTGTTATGTTTGACTGTTCCTCACTAGCTCCTACTTGTACGTTACCAACTTCTCTTCTATCCTTTTAACTAGGATATAGCATTCGCCCTTTAAATTCTTCCTAAGGAATGTCCCTGTCCAAGCCAGGTGCTCCTCCCCATGAGTCAGCATTCCCTCAGTCCTCAGTTTAAAAATCCTCTACAATCTTTTTAATTTTACATGCCTGCAATCTGGTTCCATTTGGTTTAGGTGGAGTCCATCCTTCCTGTATAGGCTCCTCCTTTCCCAAATGATTTCTCAGTTCTTAATAAATTTAAATTCCTCCTCCCAACATCATTGTCTCATCCATGCATTGATACCCTGCAGTTCTGCCTGTCTTTCTGGCCCAGCATAAGGAACTGGAAGCATTTTGGAAAAAGCTACCATGGAGGTCTTGGACTTTTATGTCTTACCTAGCAGTCTAAATGTGATATCCAGGATATCTCTTCTATCTTTCCTTATGTCATTAGTGCCTACATGTATCATGACCACCAGCTCCTCCCCAGCACCATACATTAGTCTGTCTACATGCCTTGTGAGATCTGTGACCTTCACACGCGGCAGGCAATTCACCATGCCATTCTCCAGTCATCTCAACCCAGTTATCAATATTTCTAATAAATTCCCCATTGCTTTTCCTGATAACTGGGGTTCCCTCTCCAGAGGAGGTTATCCTCAGTGCAAGTGGAGACTGTGACATCATCTGGACAGAGGGCCCCAACTATGGGATTGTTTCCCTCCATTCCAGCTTGATGTTCACCTCCTAGACTTTAACCCTCCTTTACAGCACAGAGGCTGGCAGACTGGGGTCGGGGTGGGGGTGGGACTGCATTATTGTGTCCCTGAAAGTCTCCTTTATATACCTCTCTGTTTCCCTTAGCTCCTCCATTCAGCCACTTGGGCCTCTAGAGCTCATACTGTGACTCTAAGGGCCATAAGATGCTTGCACCATATACACACATAGACAGGTAATTGTACACGCTGCATTCAACATAGATACAGCCCCAGATCTGGCACATAGTATTGGACCTGTTCATAATTACAACTGAAAAGGAAAAGCAATATGAAATCCCTTAACCAGTACAATTCTCTGTAGAGGCCAACACTGGCACTTCAGTTCTCTCCTCCTGTGGTAGAAGGGTCTCTCCCTGGCTCTCTGGGGGAAGGCCTTACAGTCTGATCATGCAGTGTTTCAGAGCAGCCTGACCTTCCAGTGAAGCTAATGGTTGGAAGATAAAGTGGTGAGCCCTCTGGGGAGACAATATTACCATCCCTAAGCATTCAACAATCATAAGTCATGCCACAAAAAATCACGAGTTTGGCTTAAAAATCACTCTGGGACTTTCTTCATTTATCTGTTGGGTTTTTTTTTTATGCTTCACATTTTCAAACTTTTGTTCATAACCATGGGGATTAGAAACTTTTTAAAATGAAGTCTGAGATTCTCATGCCTCCAGGAGCTGGGGCTTTAAGAAAACCCCCAAACGCTCCTAATAAAAATCACAATGAGTTGGCAATACTGAGGATGCAGTCACAGAATTGGGCCCTAATGTAGTAAAGAGAAAATGGGAAAGTTCCCCTTTGACCACAGTAATAGAACACTATCAATTGATCATTAACATTTGAAGAAATGTACCATTCATTAAAATACATTAAACAGCTAAAACCTTGGAAAACTCCTCACATGTTAAGTAAATTGAAATGCTTTAAAATAGCTTATCTATGGGACTAGATTGTAACTTTTTAAGGTATAGCCCTTGCATAAGGTATTGCCATTATGCAATAGATGGTGCGTAAACTGTATCACCACAAGAGTAGTCCTATGAAACACTGTGCCTTAGATACAGCCCTAAATCTCAGTTCTTCCCTTGCTTTTCCAAATCCCCTTGCTGGAGGGGTTGGGGGTGTAAGTTCCTCACCTCTTTTCGTGGAGAAGCAGCTTACTCTCCTCTGTGTAACAAGCCAGCTGCTCTCATTAGCAAGGAGGCTGCTCCCACCGTCTGCTCCCTCTCCGCCCAGATACAGCAGAGATCCTCTTCTCCCCATCACGAAGTCATGCTCTGGGGAGGGCTTTGCCAACTTTTACTCACCCTGACAGTCTAGCCACTATTCTATTCTATTCAAATTCATCTGCCGCTTTTGTCACCATAGTATCTGAGCACCAGCCGGTAGTGCATTAAGCAACAGGACTTGCATCTGTTATGTGCAGTCCGTTTTCACTCTCATCCTTCCCCAGTGGCGAGTATTGTTTGGGTAGATTTAGGTTTTGCTCTAATTTCACATGCTGCTCTGTGTTTATATTAGAGAAGGCCAGGTCAAAGAAGTGCCTCCTTCCACTTATAGTAGAGATGTTTATGATGGTCCTCAAATTCTGTGGAAGTTCCATTGTGACTGAGGAGTAGTGCTGTCAAATATAGTCTTCATCTCAGCGTTTTAGACAATCGTTTAGAAATCCTAGGCCCAGGCCATTGAGCAACTTGAGGATAAGGACAGAGATCTTGAAATTCCTTTGATATTCTTTAGGAAGCTGCTGTAGAGAGCAGAGGAACGGGTAGGACATATTTGATGTGCTCAAGGTAGCCCATGTTGCTAATGAGATACGCTGCATAGTTCTGCATTAATTGGAGTTTCCTAAGGGCTGATGGCTTCATGCCGAGGTATATTGCTTTTCTGTAGTCCGGAGAGGAGGCAAACCCCTGGACTGTGGAGATGTAGGAGATCCTGAAAAGTGAAATTCTGTTGCACCAACAAAAAAGGGATCCACACTTGCTCTGCTTTTGGTGATGGTTTCGCAGGAGAAACCCATAACTCTTGGTATTTAAAGGCCTTCATTTCTCACTAACATGGTATTAAGATCACATATAGGGTTGATAGGGATCTGGTTTTTTGACTGGAATGCCCAGTCAAAATGGGACCATGGTGGCTCCGGTCAGCTCTGCTGACTATGCTGGTAAAATCCATTCAGTGGCACAACAGGGACCTGGCCTAATGCAGGCTTCCTGCCTGTCCTAGCTCCACGTGGCTCTCTGAAACAGCCCCCAGGTCCCTGCAGCTCCTAGATGCATGTGTGGTCAGGGATGCTCCGCGTCCTGTCTGCAGCCCCCATTGGCCGGGAACTGCAACCAATGGGAGCTAGGGGGGCAGCACCTGTAGGCACGAGGGCAGCATGTGGAGCCTCCCTAGCTGCCCATGCATCTAGGAGCTGCAGAGACCTGGGGATGCTTCCCTGGAGCCGCAGTAAGCATGGCCAGGACCCCCACCCTTCTGCACCCCAAACCCTTGCCCCAGTCCTGAATGCCTGCACCCCCACCCAACACCCTGTCCCTCTCTCCTGCACCCATAGCCCCATCCCAGAGCCCACACCCCCAGCAGAGCCCTCTCCCCTCCCTGAACCCCAACCTCCTGCCCAGCCCAGAGCCCCTCATCCCTGGCCCCACCCCAGAGTCTGCACCCCCAACCATAGTCTTCACCCCCTACCGCATTCCAAATCTCTTGTTCCCCCAGTCTGGAGTCCCCTCCTACACCCCAAACCCCTAATCCCCAGTCCCACCCCAGAGCCTGAACCCCCAGCCAGAGCCCTCACTCCCCCTCCCTCATCCCAACTTCCTGTCCTAGCCTGGTGAAAGAGAGTGGGGGAGAGCAAGCAACATGGGGGGGGGGGGTGGAGTGAGTGGAGGTGGGGCCTTGGAGAAGGGGAGGAGAGAGGAGAGGCCTCAGGGAAGGGGCAGGTCAGGGGGATGGTCAGGGGGTGTTTGGTTTTGTGCAATTACAAAGTTGGAAACCCTAATCACATGTGTGCTCTGGTATGAACAAATTCTGCTCTCAATGTCATCTGTATAAAATATACTTTATTATTTGTATGACAGCACAACTAAGATTTGTGGGCCCAGTGTGGTGGGCATGCTGCATACACATAGAATGACACAGCTGTGCCCTGAAGAGCTTACAGTCCGAATTGACAAAGGGTAGGACGAGACTCCGAAGTGAATTGCCAAGGTCACACAACAGATCGGTGGCAGAACCAAGAACAGAATCTAGGCCTCCTGACTCCCAGTGGTCTTTCCATAAGACTATACTCTTCCCCATGAAGTCAATGGATGTACTGTACTCTGGATTTGGACTAGTGTAAATGAGAGTAGACTGGTGCTTTTAATGATTTGAATTTTCAGCACTTTTTGAATGACTTTATTTTTTAAAGCATTTAATTTCACTTTTAAATGAATATATGTTTACTTTCAAGGCTGCTGTCTGAGAGACAGTGTTAGCACCAGAAGAGGGTGTTTCAGCTGCCCTGAGAGAAACCCGGGACATTGAAGTGACAGTGAGCAAGAAAACAAACAAGCCTTGTTAACACCAGGACACACCCATTTTCCACTTCTCTTTTGGCTGCTGGCTACATCACTTGCACACAAAGGAAAGAGTTTTATGAATTGTGCAGAGTGCAGATGTAGTTTATTTGGAATGATGTGTGATCAAGTGAATTTACATAAGCAACATAAAAGACTTGCAATATAATATGTTCATGATGAATTTCATGCCCCAATATTTTGACAAGTGATGATGGTTCTTTGATGGCATTTTCCCTACATTTAACAGTTATTCATAAAGATGTGTAGGGTCTTTGAATATATCGAAACCTCCTGTAATAAATGAAATCCTACCTACCAACATACTTAAGACTCCAGGCTTTACTGGTGGAGATAGAAAACATGTAAATAATAAGCATATACCAAAAATGCAGGGGGAGAGGGTTGCACTGGTTAAGAAATAAAGAAGGACAAATTCAAGTAGGAAAAAGAAAAAGAACATATTGATGTGCTGATTGAAAGTAAATCTGGAGTTAACCTGACCAGACACCACCGAAAACATTCTAAACATGGCAAACAGTCTAAAACCAATTGCTCAAAGAGTAAGACTAAGGAAGGCTATAATTATTTGTTTTTATTTATCTAAGTAACTGGATACTTGTTTTGTTTTTCTTACCTGCTTAAAATAGAAATGAACTAACATGGTTTCTGGATTTGGAGGAAGGCTGGGACAAATAAAAGAAAGTACAGAGATCAAAATATTTACTTTTATCCATTTGTCATATCCCATCGCTTTTCTCTGACTATTTGGATGCTTATCTTCAGAGAACATCTGAACTTCTTGTGGTTAACTCATCATGACTTGAAAGTGCATTGACTAATAAGTTGTGTCATGAAGTGATTTGCATCACTTTGGTGTCAATGGTCCACCACAAGATCAGTGAAAAGAGTGATGCAATATCTTGATTTACCATGCCAGAAATATTTGAAACAGAATAGTTTACTCTTACTAACACATTTTGGTTAAAATCCCGGACCCACTAAATCAATGGGATTTTTGCTCCTGATTTCAGGGGGCCCAGGATTTCACCCTCTATCTTTCTATAGTAGTTTTTTGTTAATCTCAATGCTATAACTCTTTGGTGTGCTATTCTTATTGTTTTTATTGCACCAGCACCCACAGTGTTATGCAGTATATAAACATAGAGGTAGTCATGGTCCCTGCCTTATAGAATTTAGAATAGGCATCTCTCTCACTCTTTTTAATTAATGCTTGTATTTATTTTTACTTTTCACTACAAACAGAAAATGCAGAATTATATACTTAAAACTATCTGTAAGGCTCAGCAGAAAGGCAAAATACATAGACAAAACTATTTTTAACAACCTTAATAATAAACTATAAAATTGAAGAAATCAATATTTTGCTGCTAACAGGGGGACAACACAGACAAGCAGGGGTGCTGGAACAATTTGTATAGTTGGTGTGCCACAGCACCCTTAGGTCCAGCGCCTATGCAGACAAGGCAGGGAGGAGATGTATGAAAGAAGGGCAGGAAACAGAGAGTGGGAGGATGAAGGGGAAGAACGTCTGGGCCAACCACTGGGCCTTCAGATGTTCTTTAGTTAAATACCTCTAAAAGTGAAGCCCAGATATCTTCAAACTCATGTTGTTGATCCCTATGGCAAAAGGTGGCCTTTTCTTTGGCCCTGAGGCAGTGAGGTCAGAATATCATTGCTCTACTCTGTGCACCGATTAACTTTTCCACCTCTGTACTCGCTGCATGTTCATAGCTGCTATTGGAATCCATGAGTGCTGTGCTGATGTGAGGCCTAAATCAGGATATTCAGCTCTTGACCAATGTTTGCTAAAGCCAAGAATAATTTAAGTTCTAGTGTCAAATTCTTCCTACACCATGTGCAGAAGTGTCCTTATTCCACACTGCCAGCATGTACTCAAAGGAAGAGTTTTCATCTTGTTATCTTAGGCTGCTAGGTAAACAATTCACCTCATACAAGTACTATAGTGCAATCTCTTTATTGTGAAAAGTGCAACTTACAAATGTAGGATTTTTTTTTCTCAGAAACAAAACGCTGTAAAACTTTTAGACCCTACAAGTCGAAGCATGAAGGGGCATATGAATGTTTGCCATATCTGGCATGTAAATACTGTGCAACGCTGGCTACAAAAGTGCCATGCGAATGCCTGTTCTCACTTTCAGGTGACACTGTAAATAAGAAGCAGGCAACAGTACCTCCGGTAAATATAAACAAAGTTGTTTGTCTTAGCAATTGGTTGAAGAAGAAGTAGGACTGAGTGGCCTTGTATGAGGTGAATTGAAAACTACTATTTCTTTTATTTTTTTACAGTGCAAATATTTTATCAAAAATAAAAATAATTGAAATCAATATATTTAAAATGTAGCCAACCCCTAAAATATTTATAATAAATTTAAATTGGTATTATAGTATTGTTTAACAGTGCGATTAAAACTGATTCATTTTAACCATATTTTAGTCTAGTTAATTTGGTGTGTGTTAATTGCATACATTAACTGTTATAAGTGCTTGTATACAAATGCAAGAAATTTAAATAGTAAGATGGGTGGACTTGAGTGCCTTGCATTAAATGAGGATATTGATACAGCAGGCAATTGTGACAGGATGCTGGGCAAAGACTAGCAGATTCAGCCCTCTCACACCTGCTCCTCATTAGGGGAACAAATTAGTGTGGGTTGAAGAGAACCTGGCCCTAACTGGTGAGCGGAGACAGCTGCTGCCTAATTAGCCTGGGGCTGCATAAAAACCTCAGAGGAAGGCAGCCTGGGGAGAGCAGGAGGAAAGGGAAAAGCCAGGGAACGGAAGAAGGGAGGCAGCTTTCACCTGCCTGCAGACAGCGAAGGGTTACTTGCATGTGGTGGGAACAAACCTGAGAATGAAGTGCACCAGTGGTTAAAAAACCCAGGGTCTCAGAGTGACTTTGTGAGCCTAGCAGCGGCAGAAGCCAAGAGAGCCCTGCTGCACCCTGCTACATGTCGGGGCTTTTTCCGGGATGTCATATGCCAGAGCAAGTGTTTGGTAGCCCGGAGATAGAGAAGGCCCTGCAATGGCTAGTCAAGCAGCAGGAGGAGGTGCAGAAGGCAATGAAAAGTTATCCGCAAGCCCACCAGTTGGAGAGACAGGCTTTGCCCACCTGGAAGGCAGAACAGCAGAAGAGCCTGCAGGACTTCATTTGGGAGCAGGCTGGTATCCAATAGCAGCTCCTGCAGAAAGCGGTGAGTACCACAGGAGGGGGTGGCGTTCGGGCGTCAGGCCTAGTACTATGTAAAATGGGCTTGACAGATGACCCTAATGCCTTCCTAGGCACATTTGAGCAGGCAGCTGCATGGGACAAGGCAACCTGGGCACTGTGACTGTCTCCCTATCTTGCTGGCGAAGCCCAAGTGGGCCAGGAATTATGAAGTAGTGAATGCAGCCATCCTGGATCAGGTGGGGCTGTTCACAGCAAAGTACCAGCAGAAGTTCCATGCAACGAGATGGACAGGGGTGCGCAGGGGGAGAAGGGAGGGTTGTGGCCATGGGCATTCATGGGTTGGGCCACCCACTGGCTGAGGTTGGAAATCCAGAGAGTGGGGGAGATCGTGGATGCGCTCGTCCTTGAGCAGTTCTCACATGGCCTCCCCAAGAACATAAAGGTGTGGGTGAGGAGGCACCAAGCAAATGTGGTTGAGACGGCTGTAAAACGTACAGAGAAGTATGTGGAAGGCGGACTTCCCCAGGAAGGAGAGACGGCTGAGCAAGGATGTGAAGACCGGGAGAAGGCTCAGAGAAACCCCGCCTGGGAAGGGCCTAGAGCACAAATGGGAATACACCCAAGGGGCTTCCCCAGAGTCTCAACTAATGGCTTGCTGGCAGTGTGGACTACCAGGACACAAGAAGGGGGACTGCCCACACTTGGATGGTGAGTGGGCGGAGTTTTGTGGCTGGGCAAATGCTGGAGGGCAGGGAAAGGAGAGGAAGCTGTTCACCATTCCAGTCATAGTGGGGAGGAAACCCAGTGAGGCCTGGTGGACTCAGCCTTTTTCTGTTGTGGTACAAAGGAAGCTAGTGAGGCCACACTGGTGGATTCCAGGTGCGAAGATGGACATAGAATGTGTCCACAGGGATAGGCGGCAATACTCTATGGCCCAGGTGCCCTTTGAGGTTCGGGGCAGGTTTAAGTGGCAATGGGCTGGAGTAGTAAAGGACCTGCCCTATCCCATGGTAGTGGGTACGTACTCGGGGCCCCTTCCCAGCAGGGCAGGTGGGTAAAGGGAGAATAGCCCTTTTTCTGGGAATCTCCCCTTTTCCCTATCTTGGGCTGAGACCCCCGAGCAGAAAACTCGTAGACAACAGAGCCCGAGAAGGGAGAGGGAAGCTATAGGTGAGCTGTTCACCCCAGGGCCCTTGACTGGAAAGCAAGACCTGTTGGAGGCCCTTATTAGCAGACTCCCAAAGGAAGAGTCTCAGGCCCCATTGGACAAGCGTGGGGAACAGGAAGCCCTGAGTGTCCAGGAGGTGACCAAGACCAACTCCGAGCACCCGATGGAAGGGAGGGAGGGAAACAGGCACACCCAACGGGATGTGAATGGTGTGAGGACCTGTGGGTCACAGCAGAGCTGTTGCACCATCCACCCACACACACAATATAGTTTCTGTGGATGGGAGATGAAGGAAAACCCACACTGAGTCCCCTGGGATTGATCCAAAAGAGGGTAAAAGATTTCCCCACAGAGTCCCTCCCCCAGTAGGGGAAGGAGAGGGAGTGGAGGGGTGAACCTGGAGGTTCAAGAATGGAGGAGGTGTGTGACAGGGTGCTTGGCAAAGAGTTGCAGATTCAGTCCTCTGTCAGGCCCACTCCTTGTTAGGGGGATTCACCCAATGAAATTAATAGGCAATAGGCTTAACACAAACAAGGACGTACTTCTTCATACAATATACTGTCAACCTGTATAACTCATTGCCAGGGGATGTTGTGAAGGCCAAAAGTATAACTGGGCTCAAAAAAGAATTTGATACATTCATAGGTCCAACTCTGTGTATTAGTCAAAATGGTCAGGGGGACACTTCATGCTCTGGATGCTCCTAAACCTCTAACTGCCAGAAACTGGTATGGATGACAGGGAATGGATGTTTGATAAAGTGCCCTCTTCTGTACATTCCCTCTGAAGCATCTGGCACCAGCCACTGTTAGATGACAGGATACTGAGCTAGATGGGCTGATCTGACCCAGTATGATCATTTTTATGTTCTTACACAGTGTTTGCAGTGTTCATTGCATACTAGATGTTTGTTGTAGCATTAAACATGTGTCGTGCAATTGCCATTCAAGAGCTTTTGAAGAACACTCCACCTCTTTGTCTCAGGTTCCCGCACTATCTTCAAGACTCAGTCCTTTTTGAACCAAAAAGCCATATATGAATGGCCTGGATTGAGGGGGTTTGTGGAGTATCTCTGCTACACCCTGTACTTCAGGGGTGTCAGTTGAGGGCATCCAGGTTAAGGTGATATGTTAATAAATGCTTCAACTGTATATGCGGCTAGGAGATTATCCTGATATGGTAGGACCTGGAATGGAACTATCCCTGCATCATCAATTGAAAGAGGTCTATAGTGCTTCCCTTTTGTCCATTCTCTCAATATGATTTAGTGGTTGCTAATCTGTAGATCAGCATGATCCCAGATAGTGATTTTTTTATATATAGCACTGGAGATGAAAATGGAATCTGTTGGCCAAAACGATCCATGCTTTCCTGGTGCCCAGTGCGGAGGCCACTGCTTTTCTCTGTAAGGCAGGATGACAAGCCCAAGAGCCCCATTAAAGGGCCAATTAATTCCCTTCCAATCCACATCCATAAAGATGTGGTGTTATTTGTGCTGGAACCAGTGAGAGGCCTGAGACATAAGCAAAAACAACATCATAATTCTGAAAGCCTAGGAATGGGGCAACTGAAGTTTCCACCAAAATAGGTAGGTGCTTTGCCCCAGGTCCCATATAAATGTCTTGATGATTTTATTTAATCTCTTAAAATAACATGATGAGATGACAGACAGCCCACTCCAAATATACAAACATGTACATAAGGCATTTGTCTTAACTGTGTTAATTTTCCTCCAGGGGCTCCACGAAAGTGCTCAGCATACATTGTTTTCTGTAAACTGCAGAAAGGTCGGTTCTGAAGTCATATTTAGAATATTTTTCAAGTTTGCTTGGTACTAGCCCCAAGCATTTAATTGCTTCTGACTAGCTATCAAAGTTTTCCTGGGAGAAAGCCCCACTACAAGGCAGCTAATTGATTTAAAATAGTTCCAGTTTTGCCTAATGCTATAGCCTGAAATTGAACCACAATCTTGGATTAATGCTAGAAAGCCTGGGATTGTGGGTTTGGGTTTCATTATAAACAAAAGAGCATCACTGGCATTTAATATAAAACAGTACTCCAGTGGGCCAATGTGGACTGCAGGAATATTCGGATCACAGCGTATGGTACTCACCATCAGTTTTAGGGGCAGACTGAACAAGAGAGGGGCCAATGGACAAACCATGTCTGCTGCCTTTGAGGAGGCACAATTAATCTGAAATTAGGCCATAAATCTCCAGAGGGGATATAGTATGTATTCCCCAGTTCACTTAATCAAAGGCCTTTGTTGCATCCAAGGCCAGAAGTGTTTGGGGATCAGGGACATCAAACCACACTGCTATTATATCTACTAACTGTCTTAAACTATCCAAGCCATGCTAGGCTTTAATAAATCCCATCTGGTATGGATGTCTGTATTGGGCACAGCTTCTTCCAGTCTACCTCCAAAACTTTGTGCCAATATTTTCACATCACTATTAATTAGGGAGATTGCTCAGGAACTCATGTCATGCTCTATCCAAAGTGGAAATTACTTGAAATTAAGGCCCCCTTCACGGTACAGGGAAAGAATACCCTCCTGCAGGGACTTGTGGAATAGGGTAAGCAGATTGCCTGCAAGGGGTTCAGAAAAATATTTACAAAAATTAACAAGGAAGCCATCTGGGCTCAGAACCTTACCCACTTTCATGAATTTCAGGGCTTCCAAACTCTCAGCTGATGATGTGGCATCCAAGTTCCCCTGCTGGGCCAGAGCATTGGGGCATTTGTATTTTAGCAAAGAACATTTCCAGGGCCTCGTTTGAAGGGATAGAATCAGAATTGCATAGATAGTTGTAAAAATATTAAAGATGTTTGTTTGTATCATTGGGTGCAGAACATATTAAATTATGCTTACCTCAGGTTCCACTGATTCCAACAGCTGTTCTTTGCTGTAGATAATATGCTAGCAGCCTTCCTGCTTTCTCCGGTTGCCAGAAGTCTTGTCTTAACCAAAAAGGTTACAACAAAAGCTTATTGAGTCAGAGCATGTAGGAATTCTGAGGAAGGCTTCCTGGTCCACCTCCTTTCCTTTTCTTTCAAGGAACACCATGTTTTCCTTCTGTTCCCTTTTTTAGCTTCAGTAAAGCTAATAATTCTGCTTCTAAAAAAGGCCTTTAAAGTTTCCCCCAAAAAGCTTGCTTGAGGGAATTGAAGGCTTATTGGTATCCAAGAAGACGTTCATTTGCTTCTTCATACACCTCTTGAAATGGAGGTCTAAAAGCAGTGAGGTATTAGAAGTAAAGTCTAGAACCTCATTAAAGTCACCTGCATTTATGATGGGGGAGGGGTGCATCTCTGTGCAGCACAGCAAAGAATCTATGAAAAGTCTCAAACTCCTCCACATAGCTGGCATTCCTGAAATTAACTACAAATTACATTTTTACTTCTTATTTATTTATCTTGACTAACACTGTGCACCAGGAATAGTTGTGTTAGGCCCTAAATCAGGAAAGTATTTAAGCCTTTGCTTAAATGCTTTCCTGAATCAGGACCTTAGTGACTAACAAACACGGAGAAATGCTGTCTCGCACACATATAGCCTTGCTTTTTTATCTCCCATCTACCCATCCATCTGTCGCTCTCTCCATCCATTTGTTTCTAGTGCACCCATGACCAAGGTATTTTAAGCAACACGATCAGCTTAGGCCTCACTGTACCTCTGGTGGGTCATCAATGGTAAAGTGTCAAATATATTTCCAGCATAATCATTTAATATATATTGTGCACTGGATAACCCAAAAGAGGAAACTTAGGTGACTCTTCTTCCATCTTTCCCTTCCCCATATTACTGACAGAAAATGCTGTCGCTTAACAGACATTGTTTAAAATCCCTCCTACTTTAACATTTACCATCATTCCAAAGTATGTACCAAATTGATAGTTTTATAAATGACTGAAGCAAGCTTTCCCACATTGTACATGTTATGTTGCTCAGTGACCCTTGGCAATGCATATTACATGCTGCTGTTGCTTCTCTGAGCTGGCAACATTTTGTTTGCTACCTTCCAGATGTCACTGTAGATGGATGTCATCCTGTAAGGACATGCATTTGAACTAGAAAAGACCAAAGGATTGGTAATATCTTATGCAGTATTGTTGTAGCTATGTCAGTCCTTGGATATTAGCGTGACAACGTGGGTGAGGTAGTATCTTTTATTGGATTAACTTCTGCTGATGAGAGAGACAAGCTTTCGAGCTTGCACAGAGGTCTTCTCACCCACTTTGTGTCTCTGGTAATATCTTCGGTAGTTTTCTTAATATCAGAATGTTGACAAGTTATTAGTAAGGTTAAATTTTTAGTCACGGTTACTTTTACTAAGAGTCACAAACAGGTCTCAGCCAATAAACAAAAAGTCATGGAGGGCAGCAACCTGTATGTGACTTTTACTAAAAATAATGGGCAGGGTTGAAGAGGATGACTAAAGCCGAAGTGAGGGGGAAGAGAGCCCGAGCCCACAAAGCTCCACGGTGCCTATGGTGCTTAAGAGCGCTGTGGGGCCTGCCACTCATGGCAGCTGACAGATCCGGGGTGTCTCCTTTGCCCATAGTGGCTGATGGCTCCAGGGTGCTCATGGTGGCTCAGGGGCCTCGGGCCAGCAGCTCAGAGCTCTGGATCCCCCTTCCACCCACAGCAGCTAGGGTGATCAGGCAGCAAATGTGAAAAATCGGGACAGTGGGTGGAGAGTAATAGGAACCTATATAAGAAAAAGACCCAAAAATCGTGACTGAGCCTATAAAATCAGGACATCGGGTCACCCTAGCAGCAGCTGATGGCTCTGGAGTGAAAGTCATGGAATCCATGACTTCTATGATCTGGATGACATAATTTTATCCTTAGTTTTTAGTTATAAAACCCACTGGCACCTCCTTGACAGATTTTCTCAGTGCCCTCCAGTATTGTTTTAGCGGATTTGAATAATGGAGCCTGTAAACTTTACATTAAAAAGGCATTTTCTGTATTTTCTGTCATAAACAAAGGGGGTAATTTCTGTCCCCAAAGATGAGTTTTAAAATTCCCTCTATGCTGTGTGAAATCAGTCAGTAACTCTTCACAAAATATATGTGGATTCTGCAATTGGAAAATGAATTCAAACCGTATGATCTTGCCATTTATAAATATGCCCTTGAGGGTATGCCTAGGCTGCAGGCTAGCCAGGGCTGACTTACCCAATAGGCAGACTAAGCATGTGCTTAGGGCACCAGCAAAGCAGGGGGCACCAAAAAAAATGAGATTTTTCTGGAAAAAAATTGATATTGATATTTCAAAAAAAGCACTGAAGTAGTCATCATGGGAAAAACCAGAACTTTGTTAAACTTCCTTACACTCTGCTACACACTCTTCCACTGTTTTTCTGTTCTCTTTTTATTACTTAGCCCCACCTAAACTCGGGGGGCATCCTACTAATGTAGATCGAAATAATGCGAGGAAATCAGAACAAATTAAAGGGCAGCGTGATTACTGGCAACACGTCTTGCAGCGTGTTATAGCTGTTATTCAAACATTAGTTGAACGTGGGCTGCCTTTCTGGGGATCAAAGGACACATTTGGAGCATTGCAGAACGGAAATTTCTTGGGATTGTTGGAGCTTGTGGCTCATTTTGACCCATTTTTAGCAGGCCATCTCTCAAAATGTGGGAATGCTGGCAAAGGTAACCCATCATACTTATCCAAGACAATATGTGTTGAACTCATTGGTCTAATAAGTGACAAAGTTCGTTCAGCTATTGTGGGTGAAATAAGTACTGCTGGGTACTTCAGTTTATCTGTCGACTCTACACCTGAGCTTTCACATATTGATCAATTGAGTATTGTACTAAGATATGTGTCTCCCACAGATGGAAAACCAGTTGAATGATTTATAACATTCCTCAATTTGAAAAGCCACACTGGTGAAGAAATGGCAAATTAAGTACTGCATTATCTGTGCCAAGTTTTCAAAATAGATTTCTCAAAGCTATTCTCTATAGCTTGCTGATTTTCAATCAAACCAGGATCTGGATTTTCATTATTTCCCTCAAGTCCTATTAGTATTGTTGAAGCCAGCACTGGTCCCTGATCTGGCTGTCCCAATTGCCATTCCCAGAAAAATCAGACCCTGCCCCTTTTTAATCTGGGGTTATTAGCAAAGTTTGTCTGTTGCTGGAAGAAACTTCTGCATGCCCCAGGGCTTGAATATAATGAACATTTCAACCTGTGGCCTTATCTCAATGCAGAAAATTATATTTTAAAAGGGGAGGGGGAAGAATCATCCCTCCTGTTCCCCTGGGAGGCATGAAATAGGCTCCTTCATTCTCTTGACAGGCACTCCCACCTCAGCTGCACCAACACTCCCCCCACCCTGCCCCTGCCACCCTGCCATGTCCTACTGGGGCTAGGACACCCCCTCCCCACAGTCAGCATGGGGCAAGGAGAAGAGTCAGAGATGAGATGTTCGGGGACATGGGATGCAAGATGGACAACCACCTACAGTACCAAAATGTGAAAGAAGAGTGAGACAAGGAGAGGGAGGTGTGTGTATGGTCTCAGATTTCCTCAAACATGACTAGAGAAATAGAAAGCAGGACAGGCTGCTGTTGGAGCAGCTGTTCACCTTGATTGCCACCAGGAAGGCAGAGCCAGCTCCAGTAGCATCTCATATGCCACCACTAATGCCTGAAGACTCTCCTTTTTGGTACCACATTCTGTAGCCAGAGCAACTACGGGAAACATCTGGGATGGGTTGGTCACTGAGCCACTATACAAACTTCAATGGGCACATATACCGTCTGCACTCCATCTCCGTACAACCCGCACTTCCTATATAGCCATATACAGCGTGATCAACATGTTTGGTCACGGGAAAGGAGAACAGGAGGCATGTGGCTGACATCCTGGTCCACCACCAGTCAGACTGTTGAGCTTGGACTTAAGTTAATTGCACTGGTTTGCACTGTCATACACTGTTCACAGATGGTGCACAGAACAATGCATGCCACAAGCATATGGACAGCATTGATCACTCTGGCCAAGGGTGACAGATGGCGCTTCACCTGGTGAAGCATAGCCCTTTGCCCCACCTCTTCTGGCCAAGGCCCTGCCCCTTCTCGTGGCCCCTCCCTCACCATGGCCCTGGTGGGGGTGGGAGGGAACTGAGTGTTGGGTTGGTGCTACTGGAGGTGGGCCTGAGAGCATGGCAGCACTCTATTGGCCCTGGCTGGAGCCTGGACACCCTTCCGCCCGCACCGTCACTTCCATTCTGTCCATGGCCCTGGCCCCTTTCCACTCTGTCCCGCACCCACCCCTCCACCTCTGCCCCTTGTCCCCTGAGGCCCTGCCCCCACCCAATCTAGTCCCCCCCATTTCTGGTGGAGGGGGGAGCAAAATCCACCACACCCTCTCCCCCAACTCCAAGCAGCACAAAGTTTGGGGAGGCTTAGCCACCCCTGGCCTCCATTAGATGCTGCTTATGATTCAGACATGCAAATTGTTTTGAAGGCATCTTGCCTTCAGCCTACAAATGGATTCTCAGCACCATACTGCAACTGCTGTGTGTAACTCAGCCTGCCTCTGCCAGGTGCTTTGTGGTCAGTGTACTGTTCCATTAGCCACAGAGAGAGCAGGGCCCCCCAAAATAACAGTGGGTACTGACACCCCATCAATAACAATGTCCTTTGGCGAGAATAGGGTCTCTGCATCGCCAAACTGGGAAGCCTTAGATCTTCTCAGCCCTTGGGCTTATGCACTTTGCCTGTACCTCCCATGCAGGGCTGGCCTGAGGCCACCCGGGTAGCCACCTAGGGGCACCATGGTCAAGAGGAAGCGCCATGCAATAATGCGAGGTCACAAGCTGCTCCTAGCGGAGTGCCACATTGGGGGAGGGGCAGTGCCCAGTTTTCTCCCTGTTTCTTCCCAGCAGAGGAACAGTGAGGTGAGCGGTGACACACAGATACTGCTCCCCAACCTCCGAATGGTCCTCTGTGCTCCCCCCACCCACCAGGGAGGTTGGAGGGAGGGAGCAAGGAACAATACGAAGTGCTATGTGCATCTTGGTCACCTACCTCAATTGAGCTGCTGCTCCCTGCCCTCCCTCCCCACAGTCCTCTATGGGTGGGAGGTGAGCAGCAATGCCAGCTGCTCCATGCACGCTGGTCAGGTTCCCCAGTTGGGCACAGGCGTGGGTTAGGAGTGCGGGGGGG
>ML677332.1:76138014-76490030 GCA_007922305.1 Dermatemys mawii
AGTGACTCTAACAGGTAATGATCACGTGAGCTCTCTCTCTCTCCTGCTACACATCACCCTCCTCTGACAACTAGAGGCTAGGGACACCATTCCTTACCCAGCCTGGCTAATAGCCATTAGTGGATTTAACCTCCATTAATTTTTCCAGTTCTGTTTTAAACCCTGTTATAGGCCTAGCCTTCACAACCTCCTCAGGCAAGGAGTTCCACAGGTTGACTGTATGCTGTGTGAATAACTTCCTTAAAACAAATAAAAGTTTGGGGCAAAGGAGCACAGTGCAGGAGGGAGTGAGGAGCCCACAGGTGCCAGGGTCACTCACAAGGGCCAGGAGTAATGCAGGGGGCTACCAAGGCCATGGGGGTTAGGGACATGAAAAACCATGTTCACTCAGGGCACCACTTTCCCTAAGGCCAGTCCTGCTCCCATGCTGATGTTCATAAACCTGCTGCCTCTATAGTCACCTAACACCTGGAGCAGAACCCTTTACTATGGCACATTCACTTTGGGCAAGCAGTGAGCAAGAGTGCCATGGATGAGCCCAGCACAGCTTGGGAATCTCATTCTCTGACCGCCAGCTATGATAAAGGATGGTATTAATCCCCTCACACACCACCCTGCTGCAGCATTAGTGAGCTGTAGCAGACTGAGGCATCTAGGCTCCAGATGGTAATTATCTATCCTGCTGCATAAACACTTTGGCCAAAAGAGGGAATAGCAGACACAAACCGTCATGTAGACATGCTCTAAAAGGTAACCAGGTGTCTCAAAAATTCTGTGTACCTGAACCAAAATGCAAAGGTGGCCCTGGCTTCCATTCCAACTCCAAAGGATTCGATTGTTTTGAAGCTTGGGGCAGTATTTGTTTCTATTTCTATCAGCAGCTTAATTCAAATAGATAGATGCCATCCCCCAGGGTACACTCTGCACTGTTGAAACGCAGTGTGCTCAGGGTGCCTTTTATGATGGTTTGTTGGTGAAAAACAGCTTCTCCAGGCTCTGCTTACACAGCCATTAGCATATAAAGGCACACTCAGCACTGTTACATGAATGCTCATGAACTATATATATATATATATATATATATATATAGGATGACACCTGCATATTGTTGGCTTCAGCCTTGTGCAGTCCAGCACACTTCTGCACAGAGCAATAGCTCATCATTAATAGTTCATCATTTTATCAAAGAAAATTAATATGCCCCAGCCTTCATTATCCTGAGAGGGGATTCCGTAAACACTTCAATAAAAACACACTGATTTAGATAAAAGAATAAAACAAGTTTATTAACTATAGTAAGGGAGATGTTAAGTGGTTATAAATGTTTACGGCATAAAAATCAGAATTAGTTACCAAAGAAATAAAAGACAGAACCACAATCTAATTCCTAAACTTTACCAAGTTAAATAAGATTATGAAGTAAAAAAAGTGTTTCTTGTCCTAAAACTTTCAGCAGTCCATGCTAACTGGAAAGACCTGCCCCCTACACACACAGTTGAATACTGGTTCTTTGTCTTCCAAGTAATCTTGCAGCCATCAGTAGAGATGGGAAGGGGATGTAATGGGGAAGCCATTGTCTCTTCTCCTTGAAGAATACACCCTACTGGGGTGCAGACAATCAGTCTGTGGCATACATGTGATTCAAAGCATCTTTCACATGAATTGTAAAATTCTTGTTCACACCTTTTATGTAAGTGAGGTTTGAGACATCGTTGGAGATGACACGCAAATCTTGTTTATAGTCCCCCTGCCCCCTCCCACCCCCAATGGCGAATGGTTACTTCCCAGCTAATAGTTTTTGAGCACCTGTGATCAGTGCTTTGTTGACACTGAGGCTTCATGTTTCTGTAACAAACAAAAAGCAAAATCTCATAACTACATATACAATGTTGCTACACCATTGTAATGTGATGATGATGATGATGTTCAGCAGATTATGATGTTTCAAATGATGGTTCACACGGTATATTTTGTACAAAATATATAATTAACATATACAAGTGGTGAATGTGGGGTACAGGGTATCATATGGGGTTCAGAGTGTCACAGTACATATTCAAAGAACATGTGAAAAGGCCAGGATGCCAATATTTCTGCTGTGATTTTCCCAGTGTTCTTCTTGTCAATGCCAATGCTTAAATTCATAAAAAAGATACACCTCTCACCCACCTTTTTTGGACTCGACTGTGAAATTACCACAAATTCTGTGGAGGATCTAGTTGGGTTTCTCAAGGAGCAGACAAAAGACCAACCCATGACTCACTGAACGTTCAGTCCCTGACTCTCTCCTTGCTGCAGGGGAAAATAATCTGCACCATACCATTGCCAAGTGTAGATTATTTCCCTCTCTGAGCTGACTCAGCTATGTTAGATGATCAAGAGCTGTAGAGTCAAAATTATACCAGCTCCTGCACATCCATATACCTGCACAGAAGCAGGAATAGCCCCACAGAGGCAGCTCTCCTGCTCATGCTGAAACTTATGATGCACTAGTCCACATAGGGAAAATAAAGGAGTACCTCATGCCCCCTTATTCCTTTGCACAGTCTCATAGGACAAGCCACAATCTTGCCCTTCATTGATAAATTTGGGTCTGATCCTATGACCGTTACTTGATCAAATCTCTAAGGTCAGGATCAGCCCTATGTCCCCAATCTTGCAAAAATGTACGCGTGCTTAACTTAACATGTGAGCTGAGAGCAGGTCCAGTGAAATTAATGTGATTTCTCACAGGGCATAATGTTTAGCACATTGACGTTATGCGTGTTTCCAGGATGAGGGCTTTTTCCTGTAACCTAGCTGAAAATATATAAATAAGAGTAAATATCCTCTTGCCAAATGTGTTGTGGAACCTTCATTTCCTTATGTTGTATCTTGATTTGTAACAGATGACAAACAGCTTCCACATCACTTTGATCATTACAAAAATAAATGCATTGGTCCAAAACCTATTATAGGGCAATAAAAGTGTATTTAAAATGTACTCCCTTCAAAATCTTATCATGCAGGAAAGTGGAATGGATCATTCACTGCATGCTCTTATTTTGCTATAAAATGTAATATTCATGGAGAGAAGCTTAAGAGAGCAAGACCGTACATAAATTGACTAATTTAGCAGCACTTTTTTCATAGCAGGGATGTAATAAGGAACTCTTAATCTCCTGATCTAATAAGAGAGAAATTATTCTGTTTTCCTGGAAGAGGAACAACATAATTTAAGTGAAGAGAATACAAGTTAACTGTTTAAGAACAAAAATGGAAGAAAAGGGATTTACAAAACTGTGTAATAGTTGTTATAGAGTAAATAGTTCTGTTTTAAAATGTTGAGCTAATATACTCACAATTATATGAAAAGCTCATGTAACTAATGCATTTTCATTTCTCTAGGTGTTCTAGTCCAAATTTTTCTGAGAAGACATAGCTGTGTCCAAAATCCTGACTGGTTGCAGTCGTATTTTCAGTGTGACATCAGTGCTGACAGGTTGCTGCTATACTATAGTTCTGACTATCTACAGTTTGAATTTTGGGCACAAACTAGGATAATTCACTGGTCAGTGTCTGTTTCATGTCCTCTGCCCATCCCTGTCTTTAGAACATAGGAGGGTGTTAAAGCCAACAGCTAGAAAGCCTGCCTCCTTAGCTCCAGCTTGTTATGGTTTGATTCAATTTAATAAAAATTATGTCAAATAGCTAGTCTTAATCAACTTTATCAATCAAAGATTATTAGTCAAAGATTAAGAGAGCCTCATATGGTATGTTTCCAGCCCATCTTGAAGGCAGAAGTGCAGTGGTTAGACTACCTCAGAACTGAAGCTTTACATTAGTTCTATATATACTAGGGTTATTTACAACACATGAGGGTTTCACCATTTCTTTCCATTACTTTAAACCTAATATATCATTCTTTTTTTATATCTTCTTTTTACATGTTTTTGGAAACTTTTTGCTAGGTTTGGACAGACTATGCAGTAAACAGGACAGAGATTGTAACTAGTTTATTACCCTGTTTTGACCATAGCATTCCAAAATGCAGCAAAACTTTACAAACATCCTTCACCAGGTACAGCTTGGTACAGAGGGCATGTTAGCTAAGCATTAACAAAATTGTTTGTCTTGTCTTTTCCTCAGTACTGAACACTGAAATTACACTAATTTACATAATCCTTTTGTTAAACAGCTTCACATAAGCAAAAAAACATTGTGGGAAAAGCTGAATATGAATAAAATTCATATAAAACACATGATATATATAATAGTCATATAATATTGGTTAACACTGTAAACCTTACAGATTTTCTCTCACCTGGCTCCATACATAATTTGTAAGACTCAGAGGGTCTGCAGTATAGCTAACTATAGCAGAATACCAAGAGGTTGGCAGGTTGAGTGAATTTCTCAAGCCTTGTATTCTCCTGCTGTGTACTGCAAGGATCATGCAAAAGCTACTGTGCCCAACTATAATACAGTTTAGAGTTATATAATTCAGCTTTCTAAGTATAACATGCAACAGTTATTCACTATTGGCTATGCTCTTATTTTGGTTACATAACATCTACTTGTTTAATCACATGTATAGCTACAGCAACAAGCAACACATGATTTAATACATTTTGCTTGTGAGTTGAATACCTCTATTTTCTATTAGTTAGCAATGAGCAAGTTACCTTCCTGTTAAATAATACTATCAGTGAGAGCTGTTTTCTCAAAATATTTTGTTTATAAGAGTCAGTTACACAAACCACAAAGTCCATTCCTCATCTGATATCCATCTGCAGCCCTTAGCAAGGCATGTGATTAAAAATTAGCAAGCCAGGTTTTGCCATTTTGCCATAGTGCCTTGTCTTAGCTCAGTCAACAAGCTGTAGAAAGTCTGGGTGTGTGTGTGTGTGTGTTTGTTTGTTTTTTTGGGGGGGGGGGGGGGGTTTGCTAAGGAAGATCACCAATACAAGCCATGGTGTCAGCTAACAATGTGTGTTCCTGAAAGATAATTACTGAGCGACCACCGAGTACCTACATCTTCTATTACAGATAGATGGACATATGGCATCCACATGAGAGTGCCCTAACACCAGATGACAGCTGTCACCACAGGCTCACTGGTATTTTGTGGGGCCTGCATCTATTTTATTTTTTAAGACAGTCCCTTGGTTTATAACTTTGTAATGGCAACCTTCACTATAAATATAAACTAGGACCATGCCAAGTTATTTGAATTAATGGATTTTGCTCTGCTCTATAAAATAAGGCTACCTGCCACCTTTAAAGATTGGATGGAAAAAAAATAAATTTCATAATCTGTGCTTTTGACAGTAGACAATGAGAGAGACAATGAGTGAGACCTGAAGGAGAGCTCTGTGTAGTCAAAACCTTGTATCTACCATCAAGAGAATAAAAGAATAAACTGGTCCAATAAAAGATATTACCTTGCCTACCTTCTCTCCCCCATATCCTGGGAACAAGAGGTAATTGCAGGTGGCTATAACACCACTCCAAACAAGTACAGGAGATATCAAATTTTGCAGTTTAAAAGTGAAACTTCACAACTTGAAGAACAAGGAAGCCAGACCAAACAGTGACATCTATTTCCTGAGCAAATGCAAGAACAAGACCTGAAGTAGACCTCTGTGTAGCTTGAAAGCTTCTATGTTCCATCAACAGAAGTTGTTCCAGCAAAAGATATCTCACTTACCTGGTGTCTCTCACACCCTGGGACCAACATGGCTAAAACAACATTGTAGAGAATGAGCACATCAATAGCCTGTAAATGGTGACTTATCTGCCTATTACCATTTTATGATGAAATATTTAAGTTTAAATCCTGTTCTTTACCCTCCTGTGAGTGTGTACGTCCCCAGGTGTTTCAGACTAGTGAGGTTCTACTGCATAAAGGTGAGAACTGGGACGGGCAAGCTTTGGAAATCCTGTGAAGAAACTGCACCTTCTATGCATCCAAAGCATAGCTCTGTGGAGGATCCATCGGTGGGAGAGAGAAAGAGTCTTTTGGGGACAGACCAAAGGCTGTGGCAGGGGCATGGTCAGTGGATCCACGACCACAAGGATAACCACTCCTTCAATAAAGGTGAGGAGCTCAGTTGGCTAAGGAGCTTAACGGAGCTCAAAGGCTATTGTAGAGCCTCTGAATGTGTTCTGCTGATGTTCTATAGCCTGTGAGGGATGATCCCATCTATCAGTTCCCCGCTGGCGCCACAGCACAAGCTCTATTTGTTTAGGCTTTGCACTGGGACATAGAATTTGGTCAAAAGCTGGAGTCGATAGCAAGGAGCTGTGATAAGAAACTAACTTGCGCTCCAGTTTTAAATGAATCATTTTAATGTGTTTTTCAGGCTTAATAGCTAATGTATGATATTATATTTGAATTTTATTAATGTTATTTAAATAACCACTGGAAGAGAATGCTTATAGCTTGCTATAAGTATTGTTTTAAGAAACATCTCTTTGTTCAACAAAAAGACAAATCGTTGGGACACCTTTTGAGTCAATTCAGTAAGTAACAATACTTCCACCACAGCCTAGATGTTTGTTATTTGTAGAATGAAGCTTTTCCTTTCTTTGAGGTCCTCATTTCCACATCCTAAATCATAATCATCAAACACACATTAACAGCTTATTTTTATATATACCCTTCATTCCTTCAATACTGAGAAAAAGAACATTGCTTCAAAGCTGAGCCAGAAAACAGAACTGCACATGTTCCAAATGTGAAGTGAGGGAAATAGATTCTTGTTCAGGAACTTGTCCAAGATTAATTGAATGTGGTACAGCTGCAACATAATAAAAAGAAATGCTGGAATCCATGGCCAGCCTTTCCTCTGTTCTTAACTCCTTACATGCTCCTTGGGAGGGTCAGTAAGCTTCCCATCCCGTCTGTGCACCTCAGAAACCAACAGAAGGAGGTTAACAGCTCCCAAAACCTTGGGCTAGATCCTCAGCTCCATAGATCTGATATAGCTCCATTGAATTCAAGCGCAGATCAATGAAGTCAGTGGAGCAACACCAATTTATATCAACATAGGATACATTCCTCTGTTTTTGGAGGATCTTCCATAGCACGAAAGTCAGACTTTCCCAGAGACAAACTTCAAGCTTAGCAACAGAGAGCAGTTTTGTGAGAGTTTTTGAATAATACAAAGTGACTGATTGACATCCCTGGATATGGCACGTTACAACACGAGGCTAAGATTCCGCACCTTGAGGTAGGGTGACCAGATGTCCTGATTTTATAGGGACAGTCCTGATTTTGGGGTCTTTTTCTTATATTGGCTCCTATTACCTCCACCCCCTGTCCCGATTTTTCACACTTACTGTCTGGGCACCCTACCTTGAGGACTCACTTGGTACAAATTACTCTGAATCTGTTTATTATGTCCCTATAAAATCAGGACATCTGGTCACCCTAGCACCAATGAAGTAAGAAACAGTCATTATCCAGAAGAACTTGCAGTCTAATTTGTACATGACCATGGGCTGGCTACATGGGGGCCTATTTCAATGAATGTTGTAAAACAGTTGTACATAGATTGAGAGATATGGAAACATTCTGAGCATAGGTTTGAGAAGTAGGTAATGTACCTCGCTGAAAAGGCACCTCAAAGGCTTATGGAATAGAAATCATGGGGCACAGGACTGGAGGAGGCCTCCTGGGTCACCGAGTCCAATCTGCTGATATTGCATGCAATCCCATCACAGAATCCCATTCTTAAATTTATCAAGCTTCATTTTAAAATGAGTTAGGTTGTTTGGCTCCACTACTCCTATTAGGAGGCTGTTCTACAACCTCACTCCTCTAGTAGTTAGAGACCTTCTTCTAATTTCCAGCCCAAATTGATGCATGATCACTTCATATCCATTTGTTCTTGTATCAACATTGTGCTTTAGCTTAAATAGTTCTTCTCTCTCCCTGGTGTTTACCCTCTGGATGTATTTATAAAGAGCAAGCAGATCCCCTCTCAGCCTTCAGTTTGTTAGGCTACAAGTCATGCTCTCTCTTTCAATCTCCTTTTGTAAGATAAACTCTCCCCTTGATCCTCCTAGCAGCTTTTCTCTGCACCTGTTCCAGTTTGAATTCACCTTTCTTGAAGCTAGCTGATTAGAATTGTACACAGTCTCCTAGATGAGGTCTTACCAGAGCCCTGTACAATGGTATTCATAGTTCCCTATCTCTACTGGAAATACCTTACCTGATACATTCTACGATTACATTTGCTTTTTTTTTTTACAGCCACAGCATATTGGTGGCTCATAGTCATTCTGTGATCAACTAGTATACCCAGATCTTTTTCCTTCTCTTCCTCTTATTTCCAACTGGGGAGCACCAAGTTTATAGCAGAAATTCTCATTATTAATCCGTAGGTGCATGACTATTAAATTTCATCCCATTTCTACTCCTCCAGGCCTCCAATTTTTCTTATATAATATTCCAGTTCTCCAGTGTATTAACAATGCCTTCCAACTTTGCGTCATCAGCAAATATCATTAGCACATTCCTATTTTTTGTGCCAAAGTCATTAATGAAAATATTAAATAAATCCCTAGATAGATCCTTGAGAAACTAGTAACTTCCCTTCAGACTGATAGTTCTCTGTTCATCACAACCCACTGCCATCTCCCCTATAGCCAGGTCCTTTCCCTCTACCCCCTTACAGTTCTTGTATTAATTCCCATCTGCTCCATTTTAACTAATAATTTTCCATATGGTACCAATTCAAATGCTTTACTGATGTTCAGATGGATACGACCTACTGAATTTTTCTTGTCTAAGAAATTAGATATCAGACAAAAGTATGGTTGTCTGGCATGATCTACCTTTGGTAAATCCATGTTGCATTTTCCATTTACTTCTATGTCATATTATTCTTTACTTCGAAATTTGTCCTAAAGCCTTGCATACTCTTGAGGCCACACTAACGTGGCTGTGGTTGTGCAGTTCACTTCCGTCGTCCCCTTCCTTAAATAGAGGTGTACTGTTAGCTATTCTTCAGTCAGATTCTCTCAGCCTACCCCTGCTGATTTGATAGGTTTACTTAAACTCCTTAAATCCTTAAATACTTGCCTTGCATTTTCAAGTGCCAATTCCTTCAGTCTTCTGGGATGGAGATTATGCTGCCTGCCCCTGCCCCGACTGGAGTGCATTAAACTCTCCGAATTTTGTTTCTCCCTCAGAAGTAGTAATTTCCATTTCTATACATTCACTCATGAGCCATATTGCCTTTGCTCCTTGTTCTGCATCATCATCCTTATTGAAACAGGCAAAGTATTCATTTAATTTTGGGGACCATATCTAGATTAGCCAAATAAACAAAAAGAGAACAAGAAAAGAAGTGGGACCACAATGCAGCTAGGATGGGCTAGAGTTTAAGGATAAAAAAAACCTTTACCTATTGTTTTAATGTCCCTTGCAAGATAAAACTCAGCCTGACTTTTGGCAATTCTCACTTTATTCCTTCACTCTTTGACCTCCAAGAGGCAGCTTTCCATGATGAGCAATCCCTGCATCCATTCCTTATATGCTCTCTGCTTTCTCCCAATATCCTTTCTGCTGTGGTTCTTCATCCATTTCGGTCTAGAACCTCTCTCTACAATCTTCTCCCCTTGCTTGGAATGCAAATTCCAAATAGGTTTTGAAGTTTAAAGAAATCCCAAGCTTCTTCCACATTTAAGTCCCGGACTTCTTTAGTTCAGCTGGTCAAAACATAGGCAATCTTTGATCTTGACAATTGCTAAGGAACAGGTGAGTGGTGTTGAGGAGTACCACATTCTCCTCAGGTCTGGATAAATTTCCTTTGAGATCAATAACCCTGCCTCATCCCCCAAGGCGGGGTTTTGGTGGAGAAACCAAGCTGCTATTGAAGAGGAAGTGTGCAGATAAATGCAAGTCACAAGGCTGCATACACACTTCTCTGCTTCCAAGCTTCCCAGTCACTCAGGCATTCTCACTGTCTTGGGCTTTCTACTGGTTAGGGTGTGGGCTTCCACTCTGTCCTATAGGAGGAGACTGGACTTACCACCAAGTGAGATGAGAATGTGTCGACTCTGTGAATGGAGACACAGAGCATGACCTAAACAATAAAACATGAAAAACAAATATACATTAGGATAATAACATGCTGCTGAACACCAGCAAAGGATATAGCAGCTATTTGACCTTTGGGTCATAAATAACAGTTGTGCCTATTGCAATAAGCATATCAGGCATCAGCTTTATTATTATTTGTATTACTAGAGCACCCTAGGATTCCCAATTAAGGATCATGTCCCCATTATGCTGGACAAGATACAAATAAGTAACTAAGACCGGTCTACGCTACCCGCCAGATTGGCAGATAGTGATTGATCTATTGAGGATCGATTTATCGCATCTCCTCTAGATGTGATAAATTGATCCCCGAGCATTCTCCCCATTGACTCCAGAATTCCACTGCTGCAAGAGGCAGAAGAGGAGTCGACGGGATCAGCAGTGGTTGACTTGCCGCCATGAGGACGCCGAGGTAAGTCAACCTAAGATACATCGACTTCAGCTACACTATTTGCGTAGCTGAAGTTGCATATATTAGGTTGACCCCCCTTTTCCCCTAGTGTAGACCTGACCTAAGAGACCAGCCTTCTCCAGAGCGTTTCTAACTTAGGGCCCAGATCCTACAATAAGATGTATACAAGTGGACCATTATACCTGCATAAAGTCAGTGGGACTTCATGTGAATGCAAGGATGAGGGCCTTGGTGAAAAAGTTTACCATGTAGGAACCTGATTCATGAAATCACCTAATTACAGTCCCTGCTCAGGGCAGCACTTAACTTTAAACAGTCTTGTGTGCTATCTTGGATAGGGAGGCTTTCCTGTATGTGGTCAGCTGATTTGTTTCTTTAGCACATAGATACAACCCACCCCCATCACCTTTTCAATCAAACACATTACTTAATGCTATTCCAAATCCTGACTTACTATGTTACACTGGAAGCTGACAGGAGTAAACTGACACCAACTTTGCAGCGATATTGTACAAAGGCTCCGTTACAATGTTCAGCAACTTCTATAAAACATGAAACTTCATTTAGTTCAAATGTTTTCCATAAGAATTCTTTTTACAGACTAAATATCTCCCCTGAAGAGCCACTTGATTTTTTTATTTGACCCTCTTTATCCATATAAACAGTTTGTCCTCAAAGGTTCCTTTGTTTTGATTTTCTAAACTGTATTTTAAAATCAAATGTAAAATAAAAACTTGTGCGTGGATGATAACAAATCAATAACATATATCTTCCATTAAGCAAAAAAAAAACCAAAAAAACCCCCACACTATTGTGCAAATTTCATATTCCACAGAATTAACCCCTTTTTAATTGCACCCTTTAGTTAGGAAATATGGTCAAACCATCCAAAAGGTAAAGTGTTGTGAGGATTACAGAAACATGTTAAGGCCGAGAGCAGCAACAGAGGGTTAATGTCTGTAAAGATGCAAATGATTTTTTTTTAATCAATAATTACCTCTTAAAACTTTTGATTGTGACTATTCTATAGCTTTGCTTGACAAAAATTTGAACTCCTGGCAAACAAATGCCCTCCAAGAACACAGGGGTGTGTGTGTGTGTGTGTGTGTGTGTGTGTGTGTGTGTGTGTGTGTTTTAGTGTAAAAATATTCATCTTAGTCAATTTAAAATTATGTAAACCAAGGTTCTCAAATTTCTCATGCCCTTATCCTTATTGTGGCCTATCCACGTGCCATGACTGAAGCTAGAATCTTCAACTGGTTTCTTGCTGGTTTTTTTAATTGTTTATTCCCTTTCATGTTCAAAAACTTTTGACAAACTTTTATGCAGAGATGCTGCTCATAAAGATCTGAACTCTTGGCAAACAGAGTTCTTCCAAGAATGCATACTCACTGCCATTTGTCCATTAGGCTCACAAGGAGGACTGAACAAATATTGTGCCACTAAATCGATGGGCCAATAGAATCTTTCAGACTTTTCCAACTGCAAGAGCTAACTGAGCTGTTGAAAGCATAAGGTAACACTAGAATTGAAATAACTTCATTATATGACCTCATGCCGAATGTGGGTGTTTTATTTATTCAGTTTCTGGGGAAGGTTGGAATGTGTTTAAGCCAAGATTTGATTATCAAGGACAAAGGTGGGGGAAGGGATGGGGATAGCATGGATAGAGCCCCAAAGGAGTATGTTTAAATAGAGATGAATCAAGATCAAATATTTTACATGCCTTTTATTTTCCCTAGGGAAAAAAGAAGGCTGGAAGCGGAAGTTGGGGAAAAAGGAAAGATCACACCCTCAAAAACGTAGATTTCAGTCTTATTTCTCCTAAGTAGTATGGAGACAGAGGGTGAAGTCTCCGTCGACTTTATTCAGGCTCTCCCTTGGCTTATAAGATTGGCAACTTCTTCTATTTTTAAAAATCAGACTGCTTTTCAGGCAGGTTTTCTCAACGTTTTCTCGTTTTATGTGTTTTGGAGAAAGATCCTGGCTAGAAATGTCCAGAAGAAAGTGTTTGCAGTCCTTGGAGGTTAATAATTCCTGGAAAAAACTTCTGGCAAACTCCACCTCACCAAAATTTCACAGAAAATGTTTGTTTGAATTTGACCAGTTTAAATAAGTTTCTTGTGTTAGTGTCTTTACCTAGTGGAAGTCTGAATTGTGTGTTGGTTTTTACACATAAAGTCAGGCAACATTGCCAACATATACAGCAACTTTTCTCTCTGAAATATTTTATTTATTTACTCTGGACTTTGAAGACAGCTTAGAGACATGTCTCTTGCCAGTATATTTTGCAGTGGTATTTGTAGAGTTGTCCTCTTATTTTAGATTGGGTTTGTATTTATTTCCTAGACTCACACAGAGATGTAATTTTCAGTAATACCTCTCAAACATATTTAATATTGCTGTCATTCTTCTGCATGGTAACCAGCCTGCCTAGGAATCTTCAATGGAAGAGCCCTTGCAAGACTGCAATGAGTGGCAAACCCAACACCTACAAATTTAAACAGGAATTTATGGTTATAAAAAAATCTTTAGAGAGCAACAACCTACTGCTTCATGTGTGGCAAGCTGGCTTTCAGCAGTGACACATTCATTTTCTGCTATATTCAGTTTCTGCAAAGGCAATTAACAGATAAGTGAGAGTACTCAACATGATGCACTTTGCATGTGTATGATGCGTAGAAAGGGTCCAAAGAATAACCAGATCCATATTTGAACCCAATCATTATTTACTTTGCTTAACAACTCTTTGGGGTCAGGACTGTGTTTTTATTCTGTTTCTGTACAGCACCTAGCACAATGAGGTTCTGGTCCATGACTGGGGCTCCTAGGTGCAGCTGCAATACAAATAAATAAGGAATAATAATAGATTCAGGATTTGGTTTGAATTATTACTGAAGTAAGGTCCCACCATCAAGTTCAGCCCAGATTTCAACTTCTATATCCTGGGGCATCAGCTCTGGCGTACTGATGCAGATACATCTCTAGTGTGAATATATTTCATATGCAGTACAGAATCACAGAAATGTAGGACTGAAAGTTATCTCCATAGGTTATATGGTCCAGTCCCCATCACTGAGACAGGACTAAATATTATCTCATCCATCCTTGACAAGTGTTTGCCTAACTTGTTCTTAAAAACCTCCAGTTACGGAATTCCACAACCTCCCTAGGTAATTTGTTCCATTGCTTAATCGCTTTACAGTTAGGAAGTTTTTCCTAATGTCTAAGCGAAATATTCCTTGGTGCAATATAAGCCCATTATTTCTTGTCCTGTCCTCAGTGGATAAAGAGAACAATTTATCACCCTGCTCTAAAACAACTTTTAACAAACTTGAAAACTGTTATCTCCCCCTTCAGTCTTCTCTTCTCCAGACTAAAAAAACCCATTTTTTTTTCACTTTTTCCTCATAGGTCATGTTTTCTAGATCTTTAATCATTTCTGTTGCTCTCCCCTAGACTTTCTCCAATTTATTTGCATCTTTCCCGACGTGTGCTGCCCAGAACTGGATACAATACTCCAGCAGATGCCTTGTCAGTAATGAGTAGAGTGGAAGAATTACTTCTTGTGTCTTGCTTACAACACAAAAATATATGTATATAATATGTATAATAAAATATATGTAAACTATAGTTTGACTGACTGGTAAGTTTTAGTTTTTGAAAGACAATGAAACTACTGTGGTAGGGTTTCATTGAAAAAATGGAATTACATCAGCAATGCGTTCTTTTCCCCAAATATATTATAAAAAGTATGTTAACTGCCATATACCACTGATAAAGAAAGATGTGGATTTGAAACAAAAAAAGAAAACCCAAACATACTGTTTTGACACATCCACTTCACATTGTTTCACTTAGTTGTTTGGAAAATACTACATCACTCTAATTTACTTGCACTCATCACTTTAAGAAATTGTTGTGACTAGGGTTGTCAAATTGCAGCTAAGTCATGCGATTAACTCAAAAAAATTAATCGTGATAAAAAAATTAATCATGATTAATCACACTGTTAAACAATAGAATACCAACTGAAAATTATTAAATATTTTTGGATCTTTTCTACATTTTCTAATATATTGATTTCAATTACAAAATACAGAATACAAAGTGTACAGTGCTCACTTTATTTTTTATTACAAATATTTGCACTGTAAAAAAAGAAATAGTATTTTTCATTTCACCTGATACAAGTACTGTAGTACAATCTCATTATCATGAAAGTTGAATTTACAAATGCAGAATTACATACCAAAAATAACTGCATTCAAAAATAAAAGAATGTAAAAACTATAGAGCCTATAAATCCACTGAGTCCTACTTCAGCCAAGTGCTCAGACAAACAAGTTTGGTTACAATTTGCAGGACATGATGCTGCCCGCTTCTTGTTTACAATTTCACCTGAAAGTGAGAACAGGCCTTCGCGTGGATCTTTTGTAGCCAGCGTTGCAAGATATTCTATAATTGTTTAACAGTATGATTCATTGCACAATTAATTTTTTTAATTGATTGACAGCTTTAATTGTAATCAGTTTCAAGTAACATTCAGTGTAACTGAGCCAATTTACACCAACTAAGGATCTGAAAAAGAAGCCATTTCAGAAAATAAGCCCAACACAAAGGATAATACTGCTCAAAGAACACTAATTCCACCCCCTGATATTAAAAACGACCCACCAATCAATCAACATAACAAACTACGCACTAAGTATTTTTCCATCATTTACCAAGTTTCTCAAAACTTTAAGACATAGTACAGGCCAAATAGAAAATCAAATATGTTGTGTGAATGCTACACACACACACACCTGACAGCATTTCACAGTAACATACTAATGTTTTCCCTTTTAAGAAGAATAAAGCTCGCACTTTGAACACCGACCCTCTGACTATTTCTATCCTATTTACTCTATCTATTAATTACAATACTGTCTTATTTAATCTTCAGCAGAATGCTATGGAATGTGTGCCTTTTACTTTTTTCCTCTCATGCTTCTTACTATCTTTACATATCAAAATGTGATTGGTTCAGACATTTATAAAACCTTCTGAATTAACAACAGTGTGTTCTGGCTAGCACACAATCCATATTCATTTCAGATTAAATCTATTAGATACATGAAAGACCATTTTGCAGGATAGGGGAAAAAAGATAACATTGCACAAGAAAGAACACTTCAGTTATGAAGTCACAAGGATTTTAGTCTGAAACCAAAGGTATATTGCAGCATGTTTATATAGAGCCCTCTGCCATTTCTTAGCAATTGAGTTATTTTGTGATCTATATCATCTTTAGCCCTCTGAATGCAACTGAAGATATCTCCACTTGTTTTTACAATGGTATTTTTCCTGTTTTAAGTACTGAATGTTAATGTCATTCTTTTACTTTTAATTGCCCCTAAGTCAGCATACTCAACCAGAGGTAGGTAGACTGCTGTACTCATGGTCAGAATGGTGGACATTATTAAACTGATATTTTTAAACCATAGCACCTTTTAGGATGAAATGCAGCAGCTCTTTAGTGGTACTTGGATTAGAACAGAAAGTGAAGAAAAACATTTCCAATTTTACTGCAGGGGAAATCTAGGTAGACAAAATGTAACTACTTGAGACGAAATATGGACAGGAGAACAGGTGACAAAACCCCTGCTTATGAAAGATGCCATAGAATCTTTTAGTGACCACTCATGTTCCGTACCTCAGCTTTGTAACTCCTGCAAAAGGTTCATTCTGGTGGTGCAGTGCAGCCACAAACCCAGCTTCATTAGTTACCCAAGTTTTTTCCACAGTATAGAGTTGTGTCCCAAAATCTCCAGTGGCACAATGCAAGATCAACAAAGACCCTTCTGGTAACTCACTATAGTCCATGGAAATTGGAATGCAATTCATGCCATATCTACCCACAGTTCATGAAATACTCTATAGCAGTTTAAAAGATATATCTTCTGGTTATGAACATAATGTAGCTTGGTCTGTGTTTTACTATTTAACAGGGTATTTTTCGTTGTTTACTTTCAACTCCATAATGCAAGCTGGCCTGCCTGGAAGCTAGATTCCAAGTCAGCCAGCTAGTCTTTACATGCACCCTGCAAGGAAAGAGTTGTCCTAGCAACAGAAATCCCATGAGGCTTTAAGATCAGATTCCCCACCCTCCACCCTACCTCAAGAGTCCTTTCACACAGGCTCATAGGAAGAACTGGACACCTAGTGTCTGGTTTGAATTTATGGAAAGAATTGAAGTGAGGACAATGGAGCAAGGCTTGTCCTGCTGCTCACTAACCAGTGAGCATCCCAAACTTTTTTCCCTCCAAAAGGCTTTGGGAATCATTTGGCACTCATCTAGTTCTGGCTTTATCTTCAGCAGTTTGTGTAGCTAAAGGCATTCATTTCATAGACAGCCTCCTAAAATTCACAAACATTTAAAATTAATCTTGGCTCCACTGTACTTGATGGATTATCAGATGCGTGGACATTATTTAACTATGCCTTTTAGATAGGTCTGGATGCATCTGTCGTCAGCTATGCCTAGAATTAGCATAGAATTTCATTTCCTGAATTTTCCAATATCTGGCAATTGTTTTCTTTGCAGAACCAAACAAACTTGGGACCAAATCTTTAGTGGGAATACCTTGGCCTAGGTATTGGCCTAGGAATACCTATCAATATCAGTGTAGCTATGCTGATCTACACCAGCTGAGTAGATAGGCCATTCAATCCAAAATTCGCTGCTCTTCCCTGAGACAAATCATTAGATACAGACACAATTAAAAATACTTTTAATATCCCCAAATATAAGAAAAGCTCCTTCCCGCTGGACTGGAGATGAGCCCTGAAATCCTTACTCAGTTCTTGATTTCAGTTGTTGTTTTGTGGGGTTCATTTTTAGACATTTACTTTAGCCATAGTCACCATTCTCCAACAAGGCTCCCAATGCTGGAGGCCAAGAGGGGACTGTCATACTACAGCGATATTGCAGCTGATATACCACCCAAGGATTCCCTCCCTATGCTGAGGGAATCCTCAGGAGGCTGGTTAAGCAAACTTCTCAGGCCCATTGCTCCACCCAAGCAGCTTTCTTTTGTCTTGATTACATTACCTAACAATGCAGTTCATTCATTACAAATAGGATCTTGTTTATTCTCCTTTGAAACCCTGCATCAAATTCTGCTCCCTTTTAAGTTAATAAGAATTTTTACATTGATTTTGGTGAGAGCACGCACAGGTTGCTAGGACCTTTGGACAGTATACATGGGCCCAGTGCAATTAAATTAAATGGCAGAACTTCAGTTGATATCAACAGAAGCAAGATCAAGCCCAGTGCGACCAGGAGACAATTTTAGTTGAGCACATTTCTTTAAACATCTCAAGCTTTCCTAGTCAGCATCTCAGGGATTTATCTGTCTGCCAGAAATCTCAAAAGATCATAGGCCAAAGCCTCTGCTGGTCTTCCTTAGGGCAGTTCTCTTGACTTCAATGGAGCTATGCTAGTTTACACCAGCAGAGAATTTGGCCTTATATTTATAACAAAAAACTAGCTTTCATCTCTACAAGGCAGCTTCAGAGAAGTCTTTAGTCCCTTTCCAGGCCCCAATCCTGTAAATATTTAAGCAGGTGAGTAGTGCCGCTGAAATACTTGGAAGATCAGGGCCATATTTAGGAAAACTGAAATGGATTCTTGAGTCATTTAGGGAAAACAGAAGAGATAAAAGTCTAAGATAAAAATGTTTTATTAAAACTCTTTTTAATCTCTCTTTCCCTTTGTAGCAAACTACATTAATCACTAATGACATATGAGAAACTCCACCAAACAAAGAACATTATTCTTTTCTTTACGTGTATAATCACAGCACCAAACGTTCCAGTCACCGACCAAGACCAGAAGACAGTGGCCATATGGCCACCATCTCTGTACAAACACCAGAATAAAAAAAAGGAGTTGCTTCCCCAAACATCTTACACTCTGAGTAAGATTCACATTATTATTTTTAATTCCTTCCCATAAACTGCAAGTATCTGTAATTTCTTCTGTCCTATTGAAAAGATGTACATGGGATTTTAAATATTTTATTAAAAAAAGTCTCCACTTCAAGAGTTGTTTATAAAAGTTGACATCTACACACATGGATGCAGTGATTTCGGAATAACTAATACGTAGTAGGAGTGGGTGAAACAAAACCTGAATTAATGTAGAACTATAAGAAGCAAAAGAACCAGGCCAGCATGTTTTTTGTCTAGAGATGGGCCTGAGTCAGTATGAGCAGATTCAAATGGGAACCTAAATCTATACTTCTCCAAAGTTTATGCATGTTTTGACTGACTCACTATCTCAGTTCACAATCATGAAATTTGAACTTGGAGCTATGTCCCAAATAAAATACATCAAGGTACTCTGGTTTGAGCCCATCTTTTGCTTTTACCAATGTGCAGAAGCACGTTGTGGGTATGTCAGTTCCATTTGCTAAAAAGACCTTCTTTAGCTGGTATGATTTTATTTTTCTCAGAGAAATTAATAGGAAAGAAAAATTCCAGGCAACAAAATATTCTAGTTGTTTTTTTCCACCACCAAAATAAAAATTTTAAAAGGGTAAATAAATCAATCATAGAATTACAGAATCATCATCATGTTTCTTTTATGCCTCTGGCATCGAGGGCAGTGACGAAGCTCCTCCACTCTGTCTGTTTATGGCAAGTCTTTCAACAGTTTCTCAGCTGTGCCCCCGGGTTTTCAGCTTGGCTTCCACAGCTCTTTGCCATGTTGTTCTCAGGTGGCCCCATTTTCGCTTGCCTTCAGGTGTCCATCTTATTGCTACTGTGGTGACAGAATCAGTTTCCATGACCGATCCATCTCCAGTGCCTCCTGGCAATGAAAATGCTCAGATCCTCTTGGCCGCACTGTGTCAACAGATGTTGGTTTGAGATTCTTCTGGACCAAAAGACATAGAGGATTTTCCTCTGGCAGGCTGTATGGAATGAAGACAGTTTAAACATGCCATACTTTCTCATTCCCCAGCATTCTGCACTATAAAGTAGTGTTGATAAAGAATTACAGAAGGCATGTTATTGTATATAAGAAATACAGATACATACATACATACATACAATACATATGTATAATATGTATACAAGGTTGGAAGGGCATTCTCAGCTAATCAGCAACTAGAAAGCGATAAGAATACAAAAATCCCTGTATGTTTATAAAACCTGGTTCTAACTGGTTGCAATGAACCACGAGGAAAAAATCTCACCACAATATGGCCACCATCTTTTATTTAATTAGCAAAGAAGGGGAATCCAGGCCATCATTTTAGCAATAGAGCTGTCAGCAAGGAAGGGAAGAAAGGGCCATTGGTCTAAGGAATCCCCACCACCCCCATGGACATTGGAAGTAGAGGATACTGACAGCCCATATGCCCCTCACTAATAAAAGGTCAGCTGTTTTCCTCACATCCACAACCATGTCTACCATCATGGCATTATCATGGAGACTATTCTTGTCCTTGGGGAGGTGTGCAGTGACAGAGATCCACATTCTTCACCATCAGCCTCTCTCAGCTTTCTCCAATGGAAACCTTGTACCTTTGTTCAGTTGCACTTCTTTTTAATCATCTATTTCTTACAACTTAAAATTAAGTGCAATAAAACACAAATTAAAGACAACTAAGTGTTGTCTGTGATCTATGCCTGACAGATCATCTAAAAGAAATATTTGGAAGTTTACCAAATAGATCAAGGAATGATATTTTTCAGACTTGGTTTTATCATGTTGCATAAGCAATGATATATGGACTTTGATCATTATTGGTGAGATAATAACCAGTGAGAGGACATAAAGGTTGTTGGTTTTGTTGTTGTTGTGATTGCATTTTTTTTCTCATTCTGTCCATGTCTGTCAAGATGGTTTTCAGTTGTTGAAAAATTGCTCAGTTTCACTTCCTTTGGTTTCCTAAAAACAGATGGGTCCAATTCTTCACTCAGACACAAAGGAATTGAAGTTTGTATGTGAGGGCAAAATTAGGCACATTTGACTTTACAGAATGGTTTATACATTCTTTGATGTTTTAGAATAAACATATTAAGGTTTTTTTTTCTCATAACAAACATTCCAAAAAAAAAAAAAAGTTACAGATATGCCCCCAAAAAAGAGGCTAGGACTTTGTCTGTGACCTTCACAGACACATATCTAATGGGTACCCTTTGAAATATTGCCAGTCTCATGTTAAAGTGAAATAACATCTGATGGTGCTTAATATTTTTAACACATATTACTGATATTTGACTGTCATCTACAATACACATACATGTTAACTTTTCATAAATTTGAATATTCAGACCAAAGCTATTTTACTAAATTATTTATACTGAAGAACAAGATGATGTTAGTAAATAAGTTCTGTCTTGCTCCAAAAAAAGTAAGCCCACTGGATACGTGTCAAACCTCTCTCTTGGTGTCTGCTTTTATTAATGTAAATAACAACTAAACTAGGATGACCAGATGTCCCGATTTTATAGGGACAGTCCTGATATTCAGGGCCACCCCTGCTATTTCACACTTGCTATCTGATCACCCTAAACTAAACATCAACCCTAGGCTACACTTTCTCCAGAGTATGGCTGTTCCTCAGTTTTTCCTGAGCGCCCCTTCTGACTTTTCTCCTAGTTTCCTGGCTCTAAGAGACATTCAAACCCTTTTATATACCTGGCTTGCAACAAACAAGACTTTGACATCAGGCAAAATCAGAAGCTAATTTTGACCACACACTCTGATGTCAGAGTCCTATTAGCTATGAACTTCAAGCAAACTCCTACAAGAGAAGCTCCTTTTAGTGAACAAAGTTTCTAAACAGGACTCTGGAACCTGCCTCCTGTTACAATACATCACAAAAGAACCTTTGCTCTTAAGACAATGGGTGTCATAAATTCTGTATCAAGAGCAAAATGTGCTATTCATTTTCTGCCTGAATCCTAAAATGATTACATTATGCAATATTTCATCACTGTAAAATCCAAGCTCAAACTCTAGCCCTGATTTGGCTTCAGACCAGCCTAAATCTATTCCAGAATGAAACACTGCCTCGTCATCCATTTCTAATAAACTATAGAAAGTAACTATTGAGAATAACACATTACCAGAGCAAGGAGAAGCCATCCATCATAAAACCAACCAGGATCCCTCAGAGCTTTTGTATGTCCAAGGAGTGATTTGCTTTGCTCTCACGTCTCTATTTGTTGGCAGAGCACCTCTCATGATCTATGCATGAGACCCCAATGAGCTGTCATAAGGTGGAATGAATGTGATGTCTTGTATTTCCAAGAATCCACTTAAAGGAGCTTCTCTTGAAGAGGCTGTTATTTGGAATCTTAGAGAACCAAAAATAATTAAACTATAACACTGCTTTCTTGTTCAAATGTCATATTTATCGATCCAAACTCATCTTTATAGAATGCCAGTTTTTTACCTTGTCTTGTGATGCCTCTCCCCAGAAGTGTTCATTTTCTCTAAGTAAATCTTGTGTAATATAAAACCTCTTGGAAAAAACACTCAGCTGCAAATTTAGGACGGAAAAAGGCCATAAGGCTAAACCATCACTGCATTACCATCTCTAATGACTGACTAATAATAGATGTAAGAAATTATTCTCTTTCAGTTTGAACAGTTATGACTGCTGGAATAAATGAGGCTTTACACTAGAGACCAGAATGGCATCTTTGATTTTTATCATCCAGGAGAAGCTTGGGTGTCTTAAAAAAAACCCCAAAAAACAAACAAACAAAAATATCATGTACAGAACAGTGAAGGCTCATAATATTCTTTTTTTTAAAAAAAAACCCTCTTGTCTAAATACATTATATGCCTGCATTTGCTGTCATTTAGATATTTGAACCTGACTTGTAGTTGTAGTTGCAGGTAAGTACTAAGCTGTCCAAATAGCCTAAACTGCTGGCACAAAATTGGGCATCACATATATAAAACAGGAAGCTGCATAGAAAGTTTGGATCATAATACTGTACATATTTGAAAAGCAGATATAGTTTATTTGGAGATGTGTCAAATTTATCTTTGTTCTATTATTTTAGGTGGGTTTAAAAACTACAATGTGGAAAATGAACCTTTAAAAGATTATTTTAAATTCTTTAAATAATAAATAGTACTTTGAACTTACCTTTTTACATTTTGTGACATCTCTTTTGTATTACATAAAGGCATTTCTTATTGGGACCTCATTAAATCACAGCACAATCAGGAATTGTTTCATTGGCTCATGGAGCTGAGTGCTGAATTCAATGGAAGTTTTGCCTGAGTGAGTACTGAGGCACCAATCCTGCATCAGAATCTGCCAGTGCAGACTTCAGTGCTCATTCAGATGAGGCACAGATGGCAAAGCTAGCAGATCCCAGGACAGGATCAGGGCTTCAGTAACCTCTTCACATTTGGAATTAATCCTCACAAGTTCCATCATCACAATCCTTATTAGGTACTGTAGGTGAGGACTACAAGTGAGCCACGGGGAGGTTATATTATTTGCCTAAGGCAACAGAGCATGTCATTGATAGGGTGGGGCTAGAACCCTGGAGCTCCTGGCTACCAACTCTCTCTCAGACCACTAGAATGCACAGCTTCTGAAGTGGTTAGGAAATAAGCCAACAAAAAGCCAAGATGTTTTAGGATAAATTGGTACCATGATTCCCATGAAGTTTTTTACACTTTTTTTATTATGTTTTGAGTGGTGTGCCAGAATATCCTATCTTGGAAGGATATAAAGTAGCCACATACATTCACATGTATTTTTACAGCTCTGACTAACAGTCTGGAAAATTAGCAATTAAAAGAAACTTTTAAAACTTTCACAAAGTAAATTAAAGTTTTTAAAATATAATTTTTAAAATTCCATATTCCACACCAACCAATATGTTAATATGTTTCATATTACATACACTGTCTTTCTCTGCATATTGAGACCATATATATGCTCAAAAATACATTTGGCTAAGTGAATGGTAGCAGATTCCATTGAGTCTGCTGTCCAAGCTATTTTAAAAAGTCCCATAAAGGAAGGGAAATGACTTTAAAATTTTTCACATGGTCATCAACTCTTAGGACAAAAACAATTTATTGGTATCTATTTCACGTGTTATTCTATGGCCTTCAGGGAGGCACTATGTCTGTGAAACATGAAGAAAACAGGATAAAAAAAATGGTTGGAAAAAAAAAATCCCAGGAAAATCTATTTCATGCTGACAATATTAAGTCCTGGGTACAGTTTTGTGGCCTGGGACTCTTGGAGAACTGTGCAAAAGCTTGAAACGGGGCCTCTGGCTCCCTAGTGGCAGAGTTAGTGTAATGTTATAGGAATGTTGGTGTTTTCCGAACAAAAGATTTCAGCGGCTGATCATTGTTCACTTTCCCACCCCATTATTCTTTATTCTGCAGAAATGTCATTTGCTTAATCAGAATTAATAGGCTACATTAAGCATTTGATCCAAATATGCAACATAACTGTATCTGGATGCGCTCTCAACATAAACTCAGCATGCCCACTCTTAGGAAATATTGACTTTGGAACATTGGGATCCCAAGCACTACTGGGGCATTTGGGGCAGGATGGACTGGGATGAGTAGAAGTGTGCTGACAAAAGCCAGGGACTAAGCATTGTGCTCCAAAGGACACCACATGCACAAAAAATAGGGGGAGCATGAAGTCAGAAAAAAGTGTCCCTGCACAAAACTCAGTGAAGAAAAGATATAAACAATGGGCAGCAGACAGGTATATCCAATCAAAGAGAGTTGAACAACTCTGAGGAGGATGGGCACACCTTTATTTTATTCTACAGGGTCAAGATTTTCCAAAATGATTTTGACTGCCTCAATTTTTGGGTGTCCAAACTGATACATCTTAAAGGGATCTGCGATTCAAAAGTGCTGAGCACTTGAAGAGCCTCTTTTAAAATCTGGCCTCTTTAAGGTCTTTCAAATTGAGCCCCAAAATTACTACTCAGTTTTGAAACTCTTGGCCCAAATGTGACAGGACCAACCACACCCAAGAGATCCAGATCCCAATCTGGATTGTTCCACCTTCAGGCAGGCTCTCTGTCTTGGAAAGGATCTTTTACTCTAAGGCTGAGCTAAAGGAATACCTAATATGTCAAATGACTGTAGATACTATTAATAATTTCACATTACTGGCTATCAGCCTTCGATATCTCTTATGTGGAAAGAGAAAAAACAAAGTTGTAAGCCATAAAGAAAGCATAGAAACCAGTGCTTTGGCTCCTCAAGCAAAATGGGAAACTTAATTTTGTCAAATTTAGAACCAACTCTAAAATCAGGAACTAGAACAGAACTTAAATCAATAGAGGCTCAAGTTCTTTTGCCTGCAGAAATAGAAGTTCTAGGCAGCAGCAGGTTTTTTTAGTTTAGTTTTGTTATAATTGTATTCCTCTGGTAATCCCAGAAGCACGGCAAGAATTAATTTCAGACAAGGATCATTATTGTTTGCATAGCTCTGTCTTCTCTTTAGTTAGAAAAACATGTTTGTTGTCTTTTACATTTATTTTTCCTTGAGAAATGATGGTTTAAATTAAGGGGAAATGTTTTGCAAAATTCAAAAGTTTTGTGAAACCTTAAACTTAAAATTTTGAAAAAATTATTTTTATGTCTTTATTTTTTAAAATCTTTTTAAATACTATGAGGTTTCTCCATTTTAAAAAAATACAAATAAAAAAGTTCAAGGACCTAAATCAAACATGAGAGGTGGCTATGTTCAGAAGAGTCCAGTTATCATTTTGGCCTAGATCTGCAAACAGACGTAGCTGTCTGACTGCCATTTTAGGTGCCTAAATCCTACATTTAGGCACCACTGAGACTCTCAAAGCCCCCACTCAGCTGCTGCCTAATTCTGTAGGCACCTAAATTCCTTAGACACCTAAGGGCATGTCTACACTGCAGTTTGACACAAGCAGCTGGCCTGTGCCAGCTAACTCAGGCTCACAGGGCTTGGGCTGAGGGACTGTTTGTGGTGGAGATGTTCAAGCATGAACTATTGTTCGAGCTCTTGGATCCTCCCACCTTGCAGGATCTAGCACCCAGGCCCTTGTACCGCAATTAACCAGTCCCGCCAGTCCAAGCCCCAGCAGCCTGAGTCAGCTGGCATGGGCCAGCCAGGGGTTTTTAATTGCAGTGCAGGCATACCCTGCAGTTCTGCTGTGGGCATGGATAGACTCACTCAACTCTGATGCTTCCAAGAAGCTCTGATGCTTCCAACTAAGCCATATCAGGATTCTCACCTCGCTTGCGAGTCCTGATGCACTAGGCATTCTCAGAACACACCTACCTAATCGGGCCTTGCACAAAAGACAGCTGGGAGGCAACCAGGTCAGGAATCTTGGGGGCTGGGCTGGTGCATGCAGTGGTGCTGGAACAATTTCTATAGTGCAGTTCTGAAGGTGAAAACAATATATTTGGGTTGTTATTCAAGACACAAGGTGTGACAACACCTACAGCACCACTAGTTCCAGCACCTCTGAGTGAGTGTCCCTCTGAATACCCAATAACACAGTTGTTCAGTCACTCACTTGGAACACAGGAGACTGTTTTCAAGTCCTAACTCTTCCAGATTAGGAGCAGAGACTTGAACCCACTTTGGAAGTGGATTAAATTAATTCATAATAAGGCACTCGTATTCGGGAATAAGAGTAACTATACATGGAGATAAAAAGGAATCCTCGCTAACATCACACCTTCCCTTATTCCAAATTATCATTCACATGTCAACAAACCTTAAGGAATCTACTCATTTTTTCTTATTTAAACAAAATATTTAAACAAAACTGTTTTCTTATGACCAAAGAAAATAATTGTCAAAAAACAATTGTTGTATGAAGCTGCACTTTATAGGAAATGGTTTGTTTCTGAAAAAGATACAGAGAATACTGATAGACTATGCAGAGCTCAATTTATATAATTAGATTGGTGGCGGGGGGGAAAGGAAGATGGTGTAGATGTGAGTGCCCTTGGGAAATTTCTTGGAAACACCTTCCATTAGGTGCAATCAGTTCCATTCCAATGTTTGGTTTTTGAAAGTAAATTTTATGAGCCCCCAGGATAAATCATCTCTGGCCAGGATGAATCTGCAGAATCCAAAGAGCAAGGTGGCTCTGTCAGAGACAAGAAAAAGCACCATAGCCTCCCATTCAGTTTTGTGGGATTTTGGAGAACCTGCTGACAGCTATAATACCGTTGGTTTAGATGACTAAACACACATCACAGGTGAGGAGCAACCGATACCTGAAACAAGCAGTTAGTGAATAATCCATAATCTGAAAATTATTTGCTAAAACTACTTACAGTTAACACATATATTCAAGGGCAATCACTAACACTTCACAACTAATTAACTAGCCACAAAAGAGACTACATTTGTAACAGATAATGGCCTAGATCTGCATTGATTGTGTGGATTCCCTTGGACTTCATAATCGGTGTGAATTTAAGGCCCCTTTACTCATTTCAGTCATAATGCAGGGTTTTATATATATATTTTAAACACATGGAACCAAAGCAAATCTTGGAGGAACACAGGTCGGTAAATGTGATGTAATAAAATTTGAAGACACTTTAGATGAAACATCTGAGAGTAACAGTATTCCAGCAATTGTGTAGTCACTTATCCTCAAGGTATTAACTTCAGTGGAAGTTGGACCTTAAATATGAGTAAAGATCTGTGCCTTAGTGCTCAAGGACAAAGCTTCAAGGGGTGAAATCCTGGCTCCACTGAAGTCAATGAGAGTTTTGCCATTGACTTCAGTTGGCCCTGGATTTCAGCCTAGGTGTATTTGCTTTTTTAGGAGTATGTTTCATATGGAATAAATTGCATTGATGAATGGTGGTGGTTCTGGAGCGGACTCACTGTTTGTTTGTGGCTTCACCTGAGAAGTTTCTCATGTGTCATAGCCCTGAGAGGGTGCCACATAGAAAGTGCCTGATACAAACTCAATGGAAAAACTCACATTGACTTCAAGGGGATTTGGAATAGGCCCAGAACTGGGTGATTAACAAAAGAAATGATTGTTCAACTCTTTTATTTAAAAATGTGTGTGGAATTCATCAAATAAGTTTTGATGAGGAACTTTGTTAGAACTGGGCAAGTAGTCTAAAACACTATTCACAAGCACCTGGTTGGCTTTAAAAGGAAAATTCAAAAATATTTGTGATGAAAATAGAAAAAATATTCATCACATATTTTACTTGAAAATTTTCACAGAATTAATTGAATAATTTATTCAGCTGATACATTCACAAATTATTTACTCAGTTCTAATACTGGTGAATTATTTACCCCACCTAAATTAAATGAGAGTAACTGTGGAGGTGAGGAATAAGCAAATAATTTACTCACATAACATATCTCAAATAGATCACACTGTTGGTTGAATAAATATTTTGACAAATATCATTTGCCCAGCTTTAGTACAGAGCCAGTACTTGGGCCCAGTTCTGCTAGGTACTTCAGCACATATCTGTCTAAGGGCACAAGTAGTCCTATTGACATCACTGGATCTCTTTATGTGTACTTAAAGATAGACACATGCTTAAGTATGTTCCTTGCTGAATCTGGGCTTTAGGGCCTGAGCATAAACACAAAGAAGTGCTGTGACTCATGGTTGGAATGATAAACATTGTATACTAAGCTCCTACGTAGCACTCTGTATCAGCAGCTCTTAAAGCACTTTACAAAGAAGGACAAGATCATTATCCGTATTCTAGAGATGGGGAAACAGCGGCACAGTCACTTGCCCAAGGTCACCATGCAGATCCTTCATTTTCATCTATCTTCTCAGGGGGATATGTCAGTGACTCTTTGAACTTCCCCTCCATTGGAGCCCTAGGATGACCTAAATTAAATATGATGTACTGTGTGGAAAACATTCCCTCCACTTGGTCCTCCCCCATTCCTCACTTTTAATTTATTGGCCACCCACCTCTCTTTTTTTCTTTTTGTAGTTGTCCAAATTTTCCTATTTCCATCATGTTTTCAGATTAAAAAACACTTATTTGGCAGAGAATATAAACACTGTACCTCAACAGATGTTTTTAGTGTCAGTGCAAGAAACGGCCACACGCTGATGCGGTTCTGCTTGGCACCGTTTCTCGTCTGGCGGGACTGACGCTGCATGAATATATTCAGTTGACTGCTGTTTTTTTTTAATTCATGGTTTTTCTTTTCTTCCATCCCCTCTCATGACACTGGTAATTTTGTACGACTCACCCTTTTTTTGCTTATGACTTTGTTTTTATGACTCCCCTTGGGCTCATTTTGAGGACTCAGTTTGACCTGACTTTACCTTACAGCTCCTCTCCCTACACACTAGATTCCAATGTACTGTTTACCAGGAATGCATTCCCAGGATCACTCTAGCATTTACCAACTCTTTCCATGTGTCTCAATATCACTACTTCTCTCCAAAATGTATTGCGATGCAGGCATATGTATCAAAATAGTTTAGGGCCTCCATGAGTAATATGCACAAGCTCAACAGTTTTTCTATTTACTCAGCTGGTCATGCTCTTGTATGAGTTCTTTGGAGTGGTGCTCGAAACAGGGAATAGGTTATATAATGGTAAAATAAAAACATGCCTTTTGTGAAGGCACACAGGCTTGATCCTGAAGAACCTCCCTTTTCAAATTGCCTTACTTCTCTGCACATCTCAGTTTCCATAATCTGATCCGATTCTTCTGGTTTTCAGTTTGCAGGCGGGCCCCCAGGTGATCTTGCCAGAGAGAAGCTGTGTGAGGTCAGGGAAACCTAGCACTAGAAGGGACTGGATAAACTGCAAGTTGACTGCTGGTGGTCTTCAGTGCTTGCCCATTACTAAAATCACCATTGGCTAACAGTTATCAAATGGTGGTCTCTGACATACCACAGCATTTCCCTAGGCTGGAGTCAGGAAATAACTGTGGTACTCTGGATACTGTGATGCGGCAGCTGCTAGTAAATGTTGACTTGTTAACTGGCAATCGTTGTACGTGATGGATTGTTGGGGGCTTTTAGTTTTTATTTACTTCAAAACAGAACATATTTATAAGAGCTGCACAAGGGAGAAAAGCAAAGAATCTGGCAAATCTCTGTCTTGGACGAGCAAGTTACATTTGGGCTGATTTTCAGAGCAGTTGAGCACCTGCAGCTCCAATGGAGTGTGAGTACTCAGCAGCTCTGAAACATCAGCCCCACTGTTTCTTGAACAGAGACTTTTGCCCTTCTATCTGCCCCCATTGTAAGCCAGAGAGGGGACCAAATCAGAGTGCAATGAGGCAAAAAATCCCCTCAAGACAGTAGAAAATCTGGAAGGGAACAAACACCACATACTTCCTAGCACAAGAATGCAACAGGGGCCCAGACCCTCACCCTTTGCCATAGACAAGGAGGGAAAGGTGGGGTCTGTCTCAGTCCAGTAGGAGCGAAGGGGGAGAGGGGCCCTGACAGATTCCTCTCACCCAGAGACAGTCTACTTACCAGACCTAGCTCCCCACTTCCCAGAATTCAGTGTTAACTCTGCTCCTACAGGACTTCATGGCTTGCCTGGAGGGGTTCCAGCCAGGGCAGAAAGAGGTAAAGCTAAGAATGTGTTACCTCAATACCAATAGCTAAACCAGAAGGTAATGCTGCCTAGAGATGCATTGTCACCTTCCTATAGTTGGGCTGGTTAATGGAAGTATGGCTTTTTGGGCAGCATCACTGCCAAGTCACAGAGGATAACACAGAGAACATCTCAGAGGGACAGCCCTACTGCAGGGCCGGACCTTCACTTTCTGCAGGGAGTCAGAGTTCTGTGAGGTTTATAGGCCGTACCTCTGCCTCCTCAGTGGGACCCTAAGCCTGCCCACACTGAGGGGAGCACTTTGGGAATCTCTAGGCTGTAACTCTCAGGGAGTTTCTTGGGCCTCTTCTCCACCTCCCTCAGATATTTGCTGTATGAGGGTACTAAAGGGCCATAGACATTATTTAAAAGGCTGGAGTGTAAAAGTACAGGCTGGCCTGTGTAACATTCTGAAGTGAGGCTTATCTCTAGTGCAACAGGCACAAACATGCTATCCATCACTGTCAAGCATATATGTCTCATTGTTCCAGCTGTTTTTCTCTCAAACAAATATTTATTTTGGAGAAAGCCAGGAAAACCCAATTCTCCACTTGTGGTTTTGTTTCCTTTTGTCTGTTTCCTGTGCTGCTAGGAAAGTGATGCACTGCAGCTTCTTTTTTAATCCTATGCCTGGCTCATTGGGAAGGTGGGTAATGAGGCCGCTAGAAGTCACCAAAACAACTGATAATGTCTGGATTCTGTCTGCTAGCTATTGAAATACATTTCCTCTTGTTTCTGGTGGCCAGATTCTAAGAGTTGCTGAGCACCAGCAAATCAAGGAGAGCACCTCTCAATATTTAGTTTAGAAAAGGGTCCAGAGTCTCTCTTGCCCATCCCCCAAAACGTTGCCCCCAGAGAATGGTGAGGCAACTGTCCCAAGGGCATTAAAAAGAGGCCGCATCAGGGCCATTAACATGAACAGTAATTCTCCCACACTAACAGCCATACCTGACCCCTGAGCAAAGCCCACGTAAATAAAACCTCCATAGAGGACATATTGCAAGGAGTCAGACTGCTCCCCCACACCCTAATGATAAAATGAAGAGCCCCAGCATAGCTGCCTTGGTGCCAATATTACAGTTGTCGGCATGTAGCAGCATAGGCACACCACTTCATCCATAGGTGGCTTTTGACCCTTGATCCCATATAGATGTGGAACCACAGGCAATATTGTGAACTTCCATGAAGTATGCCACAACAAATTTCCGTTCAGCATCATGCAGGGACAGCAGAGTCAGCTGTATTCTCACTTAGATAACAATCCCATCTCTGATATTCTAGCTTTTGTAGGAGAGGATGGCAAAGAACAAGTGACTGACAAAACAAATCAGCTAGAGGCAGGATGATGTGATCAATGACAATTGATCTCCAGGTCCTCAAGAATAGCTACTGGCTACTGACCGATGTCAAACAACATAAATGCAAATTATTATTAAGGTAAAAGATTTTCACAGTATAGTTAGGCATCCAGCTCTCATGAATTTCAGTGGTTGCTCTAACATTATGATTATCCTAGCACCCCCAGCTGCCAATCAGAGTCAGGGCATCCTTATGCTGAGTATTACATGGACTTATATAAAGACAGAGTTCCTTCTCCAAACTGGCCAATATCTGAACACCAGGGTTTATCCAATTTAAGTTAGCGAGTATCAGGTTTAAATTATCATGTAGTTCAGTGTAATGAGATCTAATGGAAATGCATGATTTGAATGAATTAATCGCATTGATTTATCAAAAATAAAGATCAGAAATTTTACTCAATACTAACATGTTGGAGACAATAGTATAAAAATCAAATATACTAACAGTACAGACTATTAGGAAGGCAAGACAAAGCTAAGGAAATGTTGGAAAACAGGTGTGCTTGCACTTACTAAGAGGTCCTTGTGGTTATATCTCTGCTAAGATTCCCAAATACTGTATTTTTTTTAAAAAAATGCCTCTTATGAATGCAAATATTAAATATGTTAATTTTTACATCCAGTGTCAGAGGCTTTTTATTTAACTCATTTTCACAAAGCATCTTCCAGTAGAAATATGCTATTTTTAGCAAGGAGTTCAAGTCCAGGTAAAGGCAAATATAAAAGAATTTTATTGGGGTCAGAAATGAATAATAAAATATTTTCAGATAAGTACATTATTTGCCAGGGCAAATATTAGGGCACATGGGTTAAGAATATTGCAACAGTTTATGTACAGAACAAACAGAAACGGAACAAACAATAAAACTTCAGGAAGGAGAAAATTTGGTGGTTTGCTAATCCAGCATCACTACTTAAACTGAGAAAAGAAGGATATCCAAATGTCCAGGTACTAGTATGTGTCATTTTTCAGGCTAGTCATTTTTTCCATAGTTAACACTCTTTCAAAGTTTGGTAAGAAATCTGTCCAGTATCTCAGTACTCAGCTCTAATAGTATCTGTAGAGCTCAAACATTTTTACAAAGAAGGATAAATATCATTGAACGCATTTTATATAATCTGTATTTTCTGAATAGGGATTTCAAGATAACAATCAGGAGTGAACAGAAGTACTTTCTCTTTACACTGGCGTAACATAAATCAGAATCTGGTCTCCATCTACAGATAACCTACAATATCCATGCCTCTGAAAAGAACAAACAACAGCTATATATATTCTGAAAGGACCTGGGATGTTTTTATATTACTGTACCTTGGAAAACAAATTACACTTTATGTAAGTGGTCACGATCCGACAAATATTGAAGCACTTGTTTATAGCTTGGTCTTTATTAACTTAGTGCAATTGATACTTTCTGCTCCAAATTTGCCAGCCCTTGAATTGGGACTGAAAGCTCTGTAGCGTGCTGCTCTAGAAAAATGCTGTCCAACCTCTAAAGACAGCTGAAATGTCTTTATATTTTTAAAACATTAATTATCTGCAAGATTGGAAATATACTGAAAGGAGGTGATTAATTGTTATGTATTATCACCATAGACTCTTACATTTTAAAGGTCAGAAGGGACCATCATGATCATCTAGTCTGACCTCCTGCAGGCCAAAAAATCTCACCCACACCCCTAACCTATGTCTGAGATATTGAAATCCTCCACGAAGCAAACCCTTGGCAAAGCATTAATTACAATAATTAAATTAATGCCATATTTGTGTTTTTCCTTTACTTAGCCCTTTATTTATTTCAGAATTATGGAATGCACCCATCAAAGGACTGTCAGGCACATATACAAAAATGTCAGGCCATATCCAGAACTCATTGACAAGTGTCAACCCAAATAGATTATGTTGTGATAATAGGCTGTGGCCAGAGTTTCCATCACTGGGTGTCCTAATGTTAAGTCTTCACTATATTCACATTTAGCCTGCCCAGGCCACTTGTTTAGAGGTCTTCATTTAAGAAACTAAATTTTGGCACCCACTATAAATGCTTGCCACACATATTTACTAAATAACAAAAGGCCTCTTCTTTAAAAGGAGCCTACTGAAACCAGTGAGAATTTAGCCATTGATTTCCACAGGGACAGGACTTGGCCCAAAGAATAGATGGTGTAGCAGCTTTTGTTCTGAGCTTAGGTTCTTTTCCTCAGTAAAAGACTGAGAACAAAAGTTAATAAATTCTTCTCTGATGAAGTCATTTGCCCAAATTAGAACAATTAATGTTGGGACCAAAGCAAGTTGAAAAGAAACACAAATATAACTAGAAAAAGAAAGATAATGTAAGGCATGGAAAACCAGAAGGATTCTGTCTCTAGCTGTCAATTTGTCTCCTTTACTCTTTACCTAAGTCAAGTAAACTCTTCCTCAGGAAGGAAATCAGAAGGAGCCCAGTGATTAAAGCACTCAACCAGGGCTCTGATAAATGCAGTTTCAAATCCCCTATGCCTGCTGTGGAGCAGGGATTTGAACCTAATTTCCTATATCACTAATGAATGCCCCAACCACTGGGCTATTGGGACAGAGCTTTCTCAAGCTACCCTGCTGAAGCTCTTCCATGTTGTATTTAAATAGCCATGGGAGCAGCAACTGGAACCTGGGTGTCCCAGGTGAGTAAATCCCACTGGACTATTGAGTTATTCTTGCACTCTCTGTACCCAATGACTGTTGAAGAATGTTATATAAAGTGAAACAGCTGTAACAGATGAAACAGAGCCCCACCTCAGAATAGTCCAGTGATTAGGGCACTGGTACAGGAGATGGAAGATTCGGATTCAAGTTTCTACTCTGAATAAGACAGAGGAGGGATCTGAACCCAGCTCTTCTGCATGCGTGATCTAACCAATGGGTTTAAGGAAGGACACACAAAGGAGGAAACACAGCCACCACAACAACTTTTGAGGAGGTTCATTATGCCCTGACCACCTGTACCAGACTGGGCCCTATCGGTGAGATAAATGATGGAACTCCTAGTTTGTTACTCTCATCAGGGCTTAGGTGTGAGCAGGGCCAGATTCACACCTTACTCACCCCTAGGCACTGCATCTTCCATGCCTCCCTCCCCCCCCTGCCTACAGCTGACCTTCATGTTGTACACAGTTTTAGAAAGGTAAGGTGCTCTTAGAATGCCTATGCCCCTAGGCACGTGCCTACTTTGCTTAACTGGAAATCTGGCACTGGGTGTGAGGTAGACACAAAGCAATTTGGAGCTACACAGGACTTATGTGGCTGAGTGCATGCCCACCAGCAGAAATTTAGGCATCTACGAGATTAGCCAGCAGCCGAGCAGTAGTTTTGTGAATGCCAGTGGTGTCTAAATGTTGGAGTTAGGTGCCTAAAATGTCAGGTTGGTGCCTACATTCTCCTTAATCTAGCCCCTATGCTTCATTTCTGGTAGTCGTTATACATGCATACATTGTTATACATTGGATCCTGCACCCTTGAAATAAAGGGCACTTTGCCATTAGTTATAAGGGGAGGAGAATCAGGGCCTATTTTTGGTGATTCCATGACAGTTTGACCATCCAGTGTAATGCACAAAGCATATACTTGGCTTCTGAAGCATTATATATTAGAATAATGGTATAATAAAACAGTGCCTTAGAAGAGCGCCATGCCTTTTACATATAATGTATTATGGTTTCAAATCGAAAATGCAAAGATGCAAGTATTGCCACCAGTGCAGCTAGCCAACTTTCTTTGGAATAGACAGAATTAAAAGTGAAAATTAACTTTGCTTTCTTCAGTATTTCAAATGGAAGCCTCCTAAAAACTAGCAAAGGCCTCCAGGATAAACAAGCGCTGGCTTGCAAAGTTGGGCAGCTTGTGAAAAGCCATGCAGAGTGTTATGATTCCTTGAGAATTATTTTTTAAAAACATCTACGGGTAACAAATATTTAGCATCATCAATGTTCCAACTCATTTTCAAATAAAAAAGGCACAAAGAATTACTCGCTCCAGGGTTATCCCTGAATAAATCAAAACTGCTGTTTTTGTCAATGTCAGAGAAAAATGTAGCCTCTGTAGACAATGCAAAAAGAATTAAAGTTTTTACATTACTGTTTTTTATTTCCACTTTTCCATCTCCCTTCCAAGTGCCAATAACTGAAAATCTATCCGATGATTGTAAAACACAATATATTCTAAAACATATGGGGGTGAGTGACAACAAGAAATCCTTTGTTAGCATATGCATTTTTCCATACGCTAATCATTATCGTATGGTGCAATGTACATAATTTAGATCTATAATAATCTAGCCATGAGTATGTGATTGCCCCAATCACTGTCTAATTGGACACATCAGGCTCTTTGCTTTTGTCTACTCACTATTTAAACTGTATGTTATAAACATGAGCACTTGTGCGTAAAAAAAAATTTTGGAAAAAGAAATGTTAACATAATTGGAACCATTCTCACCATTCCCAGCCCCCTCCCCTACTTCTGTCTCAGTAACTCCTTGCAGACCTTAGATTAATTAAAATAGGAAATATCATAGCTTCAGCTCATTTGCTGCAACACATACATGTGTCAATCAACTACAATTATATACCATATGTATTGGCCCAAATCTTGTCCTCAGTTCTGTTTTTCCCATCATCATTAGAACCATGCAGCATTATCTTCAGAAACACATGTGCTTGTTGGATAAAGTCTTGCTTTGCTCAACGTTAGGCCCGTCTTGCAAATGGTTCTACTTGGGCAGGACCCCTCATGATAGCATATAAGTCAGTGGGCTCCACTTGGCCATAGATATCCACCCACATGGAACAGATTATAGAACTGGAGCTTTAGGCCAAGATTTTCAGAAGTAACTTGTGATTTTGGGTGCCTCACTTTCTAGGTGCCGGGCCTGAGACACCTTAAATGGAGACTGATTTTCAGAAATGCTGAGCACCCATTGGGTGAAACATAAGGCCCCTTCAAGGTCCAGCAGGTTGTCACCCAAAAAATAATGTTACCTAAACAGAATAGTTCCTAAAATTACTTGCCAGTTTTGAAAAGTTGGCCTCAGTCTCTATCATTAGCAGGCTCAAGACACCTGGGCAAAATAAGTTAAGGTAGCATGTATATGTTGTTATACATATTGTGACGGAGTCAGTCAAGAAGGATATAGGAGAGTGCTGGAAGGCAGATATATTAGTCTCAGGATGTGCAGGTCCCTGTTCCCTGGATAGCCAAACAAAGGCTACTCCAGGCCAATCAAGACACCTGGGGCTAATTAAGAACCTTCTACAAAGGAGTAGAAACAGCTAGCCTAATTGGGACACCTGAAGCCAATCAGGGACTGGCTGAAACCACATAAAAACCTCCCAGTTAGTCAGGTGGCTGTGGGTGTCAGGAGCTGTGAGAGGAAGTTCTGCTGTTGGTGAGACTGAGTGGTGGACAACATATCATACAGAAGGAAGGAGGCCCTGAGGTAAGGGTGAAGTGGGGTTTGAAGAAGCAGGGACTGCTGTGGGGAAGTAGCCCAGGGAATTGTATTGTGTTTTGTGCCTAAAAGGTCAGCCATCTTAGCTGATACTATTAGGGTCCCTGGGCTGGAGTCCGGAGTAGAGGGCGGGCCCGGGCTCCCCCCTTTTCCATCTTCCATACTGGCCTGTGATGAAGGTAACTCACTAGGCGGTGACTCTTCTCAATTACACTGAGAAAGGGAGGTCACTCTGGGGCCTAGATGAGTTTTCTGAGGCCCCTCAATCTGCCAAGAAGCGCAGGACCCACAAGTACAGACTTGGAGCTTTGTTACAACTGGTGTCGGGAGTGGGAGTTTCTGACTTACTGTTCACTGCGCGGCAGAAGAAAGGGAGAGGTTTAAAAACAAAAAAACAAAAAAACAAACAAACAAACAAACAAAAAGTGCGGGGTGTGGGGTGTTCTCACCACAGTGGAAGACGTAATAAAAGCACTGTTGCAAGCCACTGCAGCCCAGCAGGAGGCCACCCGAGCCCAGGCTATGGCACAACAGGAGTCCCTGCGGGTACAACAAGAGACTAACCAATTATTGATGGAGCAGGCCTCTCAGGATCGAGCCCTCTTGCGGGATGTGGTAGAACAACTGAAAGTCCTCACCACCAAAAACCAAGGATCTGAGGGGTCACGAGTATGGAGGGCTGCTGGTTGTCTGCCAAAGATGACAGCTAATGACGACATAGAGGCTTATCTCCTCTCCTTTGAAAGGGCTGCCTTGCGAGAGGCCTGGCCCCAGGATCAGTGGGCTAGCATCCTCGCTCCCTTCTTATGCGGAGAAGCACAAAAAGCTTATCATGACATGCCCACTGAAGCTGCCATGGACTACCCTCAGCTGAAAGCAGAGATCCTGGCACGATCAGGGGTAACAACAGCACTACAGGCACAGAGATACCATGAGTGGAAGTACAAGGAGGTTAAGCCTCCAAGGTCCCAATTATTCGACTTTATCCACCTCGCACAGAAGTGGTTACGAACCGAGGTTTTCAGCCCGAAGGAAATGTTGGAAACTTTGGTCATAGACCACTATATGAGGGGATTGCATCCATATCTTCATGCATGGGTGGGCCAGAATGACCCTGCCACCTACGACGGGGTGATCACATTGCTAGAGAGATGGATTGCGGCCCGAGAGCTGTCCCAACTACCCAGAGAAGCCCTCTCCCAAAAGAAGTATCTGGGCCCGACCCCGGAAGGCCAGATAACCAAGCATCCGGGGAGCCCCAGGTGGAAGAAGGTAGTGGCCACAGAACAGCCGGGAACCCAGAAGGGGGGGAACCATGGGGTAAAGACCCCTAACCCAAGAGACAAAGGAGCAACTAAAGCCTCTTATAGATGTTATGCATCTGGAGAATGGGGACACCTAGCAGCACAATGTCCCAACACTGAGGAGCCCATGCAGTGTAACCTTGGGGATTGGGCAGACCCATGCACCCTAATCAACCTAGTCAGGGTTGCAGTCACCCCACACCAATATACAAAACCAGTGAAACTGAATAGGGTAGAAACTATGGCACTCATTGATTCAGGTAGTGCTGTCACCCTGATTTCAGGAAAACTAGTAAAACGCAGCCAGTTAATACAGGCTAAGCGTACGGGAGTAACCTGTGTACATGGGACTGTTAGCTATTATCCTGTCATCCCAGTAAGGCTTGAAATCCAGGGAACCATCACTGGGGTAAAAGCAGGAGTGGTCCCAAAACTCCCATACCCAGTGCTCATTGGAAGGGATTTCCCAGGATTTGGAAATTTGCTCCCACCAGAGGGACAGGACAGAGGAGAAGACTCTGAAGTTAAGGAGTCATCCCTAACAGAAAATCACCCTCCTTTCTTTGCTGAAATATTTCCCGAATTGTTCTCCGCCCCTGGGAAGGGCAGAAAAAACAAGAAAGAAAGAAGGGCAGCGAAGGCTTTGGGCACTCGGATTCTGCTTCAGGGTCAGAACATGGCCTTGGTAGGCCAAAGGGCACAGGGAACTGAGAAAGAGACCCCCAGAGAGGAGGAGGAGGAAGCAGAATCCAGTTCCAATCCTAATGTCACTGAAGTGACTGAGGAGGCAGAGACCAGTTTCTTAGAGTTTGGGTCAATAGGTCCTGGAAGAGAGACTTTCGGGCGAGACCAGGCAGAAGATCCCAAATATGATAATGTCAGAAGAGAGGTGGCTGAGATAGATGGGGAGCCTGTGGAGGGTAAGGCCCGAGGGCCTGCGCCCTATTTCATGATCAAGAAGAACCTCCTGTACAGGGTGGTTCAAATACAGAAAGAGGTAGTAAATCAGCTCCTGGTACCCCAAAAACATCAGAGAGCAATACTAAGTCTCGCCCACAGTCACCTCTTTGGGGGACACTTGGGGGTGGAAAAGACCCAAGCGCGAATCTTGCGCAGATTCTTCTGGCCAGGAGTACATGAGGATGTCCGGCGGTACTGTGCCTCCTGCCCCGAGTGTCAGTTGCACAGCCCTCGACCACATCTAAGGGCTCCATTGATACGTCTACCAATAATTGAGATCCCTTTTGAGCGGGTGGCCATGGACCTGGTGGGGCCTCTAGAGAAGACAACTTGAGGTCACCAATATGTGCTTGTCGTCTTGGACTATGCAACCAGGTATCCAGAGGCCATTCCCCTACGAAATACAGCCTCCAAGTCCATAGCAAAGGCATTGGTGGAAATTTTTGCCCGAGTTGGGCTACCGAAAGAGATTCTAACGGACCAAGGAACGCTTTTCATGTCAAAGCTGATGAAGGACCTCTGCTCTCTGCTCCATGTCCAGACTCTGCGAACCTCAGTTTACCATCCGCAGACCGACGGCCTGGTAGAGAGATTCAACTGGACCCTCAAGGCCATGATCAAAAAGGTGGTAAGTAGGGATGGAAAAGACTGGGATACCCTGTTGCCCTACCTTATGTTTGCCATCTGGGAAGTTCCTCAAGCCTCCACTGGATTCTCTCCCTTCGAGCTATTATAAGGTCGCCACCCCCAGGGCATACTAGATATAGCTAGGGAAATTTGGGAAGAGGAGCCTAATACAGGGAAGAATATAGTGGAGCATGTATTACAAATGAGAGATCGTATAACCCGAGTCACCCCTATAGTGCGAGAGCACCTGGAGAAGGCCCAGAAAGCCCAACAAACACACTACAACCGTCAAGCAAAGGTTCAGCAGTTCCAACCCGGAGACCGAGTAATGGTGTTAGTACCCACAGCAGAGAGTAAACTCTTGGCCCAGTGGCAGGGGCCCTATGAAATAGTTGAATCTATAGGAGAGGTAAATTATAAGGTACGACCACCCGGGCGTAGAAAACAGGAACAAGTGTACCACATCAACCTTCTAAAACCCTGGCGTACCCAAGAAGCATGTGTAGTTGCTCAAAAGGACCCATTACAGGAGAACAAAAACCCCGAGCAGGTGAAGGTGTCTCCTGATTTAACACCAGCCCAAAGAGAGGTGGTCGTCGAGATGATCAACCGGAACCAAGACGTATTCTCATCTCGGCCAGGACGAACAACTGAGACATATCACCACGTCATTACAAACCCTGGGGCCAAGGTAACGATGAGGCCTTACCGGGTGCCAGCGGCCAAAAGAGAAGAAATCAGAGCGGAAGTAAAGAAAATGTTGGACTTGGGGGTAATTGAAGAGTCTCACAGTCAGTGGTCTAGCCCAGTCGTGCTAGTACCCAAACCAGATGGCTCCACAAGGTTTTGCAATGATTTCCGTCGGCTGAATGAGGTGTCCCAGTTCGATGCATATCCTATACCCCGGATAGATGAGTTAGTGGACCGACTGGGAAATGCTCGGATCCTGACCACTCTAGACTTAACTAAAGGGTACTGGTAGATCCTCCTTGCTGAAGACGCAAAGGAGAAGACCGCTTTCTCTACCCCAGATGGACTATTTCAATATACAGTCCTTCCATTCGGTCTACATGGGGCCCCAGCTACCTTTCAGCGCCTTATGGATAAGCTATTGCGCCCCCATACTAATTATGCAGCTGCCTACCTGGATGATGTGGTTATTCATACCACAGACTGGGAAACCCACTTGGAAAAGGTTGAAGCTGTCCTAGATACCCTAAGGCGTGCTGGCCTTACCGCAAACCCCGCAAAGTGTGCCATAGGATTAACGGAGGCTAGGTATCTGGGCTACATTGTGGGACGAGGTGTAGTGAAACCCCAACTCAATAAACTAGAGGCCATCCAAAACTGGCCCCGACCGGTTCGCAAGAAACAAGTCCGGGCATTTTTGGGGGTAGTGGGGTACTATCGACACTTCATTCCCCATATTGCCACCAGGGCAAGTGCCCTGACTGATCTCATAAAAGCTCGAGGACCTGAGATGGTGCGCTCGACAGACACAGCAGAGAGGGCATTTACAGATCTAAGGACAGCCCTTTGCAGTGACCCTGTACTTATAGCTCCAGACTTCACCTTGCAGACAGACGCATCTGAAGTTGGACTAGGGGCTGTCCTATCCCAGATGGTCGGGGAAGAAGAACATCCAATCCTCTATTTCAGTAGAAAACTTCTCCCAAGGGAACAGAAGTATGCTGTGGTTGAGAGGGAATGCCTTGCCGTTAAGTGGGCCATGGAAACACTGCGATACTACCTGCTAGGTAGACAGTTTACTCTCGTGACTGACCATGCCCCTCTTCAGTGGATGCAGCGGAACAAGGAGAAAAATGTGAGAGTGACTAGATGGTTCTTATCCCTCCAACCCTTTCAGTTCCGCATACAACACAGAGCTGGAAGTTGCCACGGCAATGCAGATGGCTTATCACGGGTGCACTGTATGTCGACCCAAGTTGCCCAGCCCCTTGATGTTGAGCGGGGGGAGGGATATGTGACGGAGTCAGTCCAGAAGGATATAGGAGAGTGCTGGAAGGCAGGTATATTAGTCTGAGGATGTGCAGGTCCCTGTTCCCTGGATAGCCAAACAAAGGCTACTCCAGGCCAATCAAGACACCTGGGGCCAATTAAGAACCTTCTACAAAGGAGTAGAAACAGCTAGCCTAATTGAGACACCTGAAGCCAATCAGGGACTGGCTGAAACCACATAAAAACCTCCCAGTTAGTCAGGTGGCTGTGGGTGTCAGGAGCTGTGAGAGGAAGTTCTGCTGTTGGTGAGACTGAGTGGTGGACAACATATCATACAGAAGGAAGGAGGCCCTGAGGTAAGGGTGAAGTGGGGTTTGAAGAAGCGGGGACTGCTGTGGGGAAGTAGCCCAGGGAATTGTATTGTGTTTTGTGCCTAAAAGGTCAGCCATCTTAGCTGATACTATTAGGGTCCCTGGGCTGGAGTCCGGAGTAGAGGGCGGGCCCGGGCTCCCCCCCTTTTCCATCTTCCATACTGGCCTGTGATGAAGGTAACTCACTAGGCGGTGACTCTTCTCAATTACACTGAGAAAGGGAGGTCACTCTGGGGCCTAGATGAGTTTTCTGAGGCCCCTCAATCTGCCAGGAAGCGCACGACCCACAAGTACAAACTTGGAGCTTTTTCACAATATATACAATGATTAACAGACACACAGTGTTGTATGGTGTGGCATAGCATAAGGGTTTTATCGGCATGAGTTTGAGGTGATAGGATTATTCATAAATGGTGGGTAAAGCCACAAGTGAGTTAAGGAGTTCATCCCAAACAATTCCTAATATGAGCTCACACAATCATGTAATCCGTATATTCCACCTATGTTACAGGGAAATTAATTTGGAGATATTTGCTGTAGTTGTAACATAATGTCTTAATGTTATTTTTGTACCCGCCACATGTAAATCTGGGTATCTTCATTACTGTATTTGAGATGGTGCCTCCAAAAATCATCTTAAAGAGCTTTGTATCATCAGTATAATCAGCATAGCATCAGATACGTGCACAGTGTGACCCCTGTTAATCTCCCACTATAACTAATCATGGGAGAGACCAAATCTGATAATACACATCAAGACCACAATAGAAGACATAGACATAGGTGTCAACATAGTGCCTCAGCCAAAGATGGCATTCAAAATTACCAGTTTCAACACGGTAGGATTTTCTGCAGAGAAGGCTGACATTGTATCTGGCATGAAAGCAGATGTGTGTTTACAAGAAACAGAGAGAGAGAGAACAGCACCAAATATCCCAACATATTGCTGTTAACATTGCAAGTAACATCTATGGCAGCAAGATACTTACACATGATAAGAGACTGGTGAAAAACACTGCCAGGAAATTCCATGCTGCAACGGAACTTATCATGGTTGAAGTCAATCAAAGTTTCGGTTCACAAATCACCAGGTGAACAGTTTGTTTGCTCTCTCAGAAAAAACATGTGTTGTCAGAGGTGACTTCAACAGTCACAACACCATCTGGGGATACCCCAACAATAGGAAAGAAATTGAAAAGGAGGTTGCAACAAATAACTTGCCCCTGCTCTACAGCTTCAAGGATCAATGTACCTTCCAAAGTGCCTGATGAAATGAGGAGTTCAATCTCAACCTAAACTTTGCCACCTCTAAAAATGCAGGCATTTTCAGAAGGGAGGCCATGGCAGCAATCTCAGATCACAGCATAGACCAGTGCAAGTGATGATAAAGGCTGCAGTAAAACTCAAGAAAACAAAGTACTGACTAAGATTCAAGTTCATGAAGGTTTTACCACTGCATTGGATTAATTCATCTGTAATGTTACTGTGACACACAAGCACTATGGAGAATTTATCTTTCTGGTATGGAAGACTGCCCAAAAGCACATCCCCAGGGGATGTCGGACTCTAAATGTACCTGGACTTTCAGAACAGACAAACCAACAATATAAGCAACATTCAGAACTGTTTGACTTGATCCCTTTGGTGAAGAAACCATTGGGTTTGGGGAAATGCTTTTCAGAGAGATTGGAAAGGAGCCACACAATTGTTGAGAGAGCTGATTGAAATAACAAATCTATGCCGTAATAACTAACAAGCATTGGCCTGCAATCACAAGCGGAACCCTGATGGACAATAACCAAAAGGCATTGCCCCAGTCTCTCCCAGCCCAGTCACAGACCAACTCATTCTAAATGATAAACCAGCCCACAAAGCATAGTGCAGAACAAAACAAGTTAGGCAGGAACTTCACTCCCTCCTTAGAGATAGGAAAGTCTACAATGAGCAGCTCAACAAGAGTCGACAATAGCCATGAGAACTCTGAAATGTGAGCATGCAGCTGGACTTGAATCATATCTAATGAACTATTACTACCTTTCAGGATGTGAGCAAAGAAGTGGCTGCTTGACTTCCTTAATTCCTGCACGGAGACAATACAGATATCCAGGCTGTTGTGACAGGCCAAAGTGGATGCACTAGGCAAACCATGAAAAAGGCTAATACTGCAAAGAGTTACCACCCAGCACCCTTACTCTGCTCAACCTACAAGCTATATGAGTAGATGATAATGCGTAGAATAGTACTAATAGTTGAAGAGCTGCTGACTGATGACCAACACCCAGTACATTCAGACTGCGGCCAAGCTGTAAACCTAACTCAATACATCAAAGAGGACTTCAAAACTTGCAAAATTACAGGGGCTGGGTTTGTTGATCTATTGGCTGCATAAGACACTGTGAACCATCATGCACTTCTACTGAGATTGGCAAGATAGTCCAGGTCATCTCCCTGCTTCAGAACTGATGTATCTTCACTAAGAGGAATGGGCAGAAAAGTCAATGGCATAATGAATAGTGCCAAGGTTCAGTGCTATTCCACTTGCTGCTTAGTGTCTAAACAAATGATCAACCAGAACTTTCCAACATGCAGATGATCTTTGCATTGTCACCTGTTCAAAAAAATTTGAGGACACTGAGCGCATTCTACTTGGTTCCCTGCGTGCGCATGGAAAATACTATTGCACATGATTTCTGAATGCTTATCCTAGCAAGACAGAAGCATGCATCTTCCACCTAAAATGCCATTAAGTCCAATTGAAAACTCCAGATATCTTGCCCTTGAGCACTATGAACTTCTGTTGCACCTTGTGATCATATTAGACTGAAATCTGGCATTCAAAGTGCATCTCAAGAAGTTGAAAAAGAAAGTGAACTCCTGTAATTGTGTACTCCAGATGCAGGCCAATACAAAATGGGGTGATTACTCTAATATACTCAGAGCAACTAGTGTCGCACTGTTATTTAATTGCATGCCATGCACTCAAAACTGATACGAACTATGTCAATCCTTAAGGATCATCACAAGGACTTTGAAACAGACTCCCACGCAGTTGCTATATGGTCTTGTAGGTCCTGCACCACCATTACAAGAATGCACCAGCCTTTCATAAGGCTAAGAAAGAGATATAAAAATATCATGTTACTTAGTGACCAACCACAAACCATATTCCAAGGAAGAGTTGCTGCAAACAAGGTAAGGTAATCCTTGTGGACAAATTTGTAATGGCCACAGTCTTTCCAATAGTTCTAGAGCCAGAAGATGCCGTTTATTTCAACCATAGGAAGCTGCCTTCAAATATGTGTAGTTTCTAGACAATTTGAGCCAGCCACATCCCCTGCAGCAGACAATCTGGCTTTAGTGACAAAGAGTCCTGTGGCACCTTAAAGACTAACTAAAGTATTAGAGCATAAGCTTTCATGGGCTAATACCCACTTCATCGGATGCACATTCTAGGTGAGAATACTGAGCCGGTATATTAGTAACAATGCATTATAGATAAAAAACTTTTGACAGGGTGGAGGTAAATCCCCTAGGAATGCCTCCATTTGCAAAACTTAATTTAAAAGCAGAGAGTGGCCACCCCTAAGACTTTTATTAGTGCAGTAAACCTATAAAAACAACATATTTTCTTTGTACTATAGTAACATACAAGGAAAGTACAAAGGGATCATTATAAATGAAGGCACACATATTTGTGCACAGCTATCTGCCTTTAATATTTAAGTCCATATTGCTGGTATCGCCTTATCTAGGGGTAATTCAGGCTTATAAGGGAGTATGTACCACACACTAAACTGCAGTCTGACTAAAAACCTTGCTGCTGCAGCTGGTTTGAAGCATCTAAGAGCCTGGGAACTGCAGGCAAGTTACATTAAAAAGACAGTAATCATAGCATCCTGTACAGTTTAATTGGCAAGAGTAATTTCATGATTGCTGTTAGCTTGAGTGAGGCACATTGCTCCAATTATGTGCATCATCAGTGCAAAGGCAAAGTCTAAAAACTACCTGTATAATCAGGACAACTTAAAATATTCCTGACTTCCATGATTACAATTAGTCTGTGGGAATTATATGCCAATCGTAAGATTACTGAACATTATAAAGTAAGGAACAGCTATTTTAAAGATGAAATAGATTGAAAGATTTTAAGGCATTGTGATCATCTGGCCTCACCTCCTCTATAACACAAGCCATAAAAATCATAGGAATGATGGAGAATGACCATATATGTGGAGGCATTTATGTTTTGCCTCAATGAAATTTTGTTTTTTAAATACTACCCTGCTCCAGATACATTATCATAATTTTTATTGTTCAGTGTGTCATTGATGGGGATGCTACACATGTAACCGGTTTGGACAAATTTTCTCTGGAAAGGTAATTGAACAATTATGTTAATCTGAGCATATAAAGGCTGTAAATTAGCTGTAAATATAGTTTTAAAACAAATTGTGTTTGAGCTACAATTTTCCATGCTTCATCTCGGTCCAGTGTCTTTTTTTTTTAATTAAAGTTTGGGCAAAATTGGTTATGTCCTTGGAATTATAAGTAAAAATTCAATTTCCTCATATATTCCTAAATGCTAATATACACTTAAAAAAAAGCACAAGCTAAAAACTTAAAATTTGAATTGCTATGCTGCCTTCACCAAGGATGGGGGGAAACAATTCAGGTTTAAAACCAAATGGTTTAGTATTTCTAAATTATAAACATTTAAAATTGGCAAGTTTGGACCTGACCATATATATGTATACACACACACACACACACACACACCAGAGCAATGCAAAGTGTTGATTATTTGCAGATAAGGACTTGTTTGCTAAAGAAGCCTCACTTAAGGTTTTTTCTACTAAGGACAACTAACATTAAGTATATCTCAGTTAAACATGTCCACATTTATTTCTCTCTCCCTCTCTGTCTTTTTCTTTAACACACAAAAAACAAGAGAAATTAAGAACCTAATTTTGCAAGGTGCTGAGCAACTCCTGGAATGATGAAGTCAATGGGAACTGAAGGTATCCTGTACCTTGCAGAAGTAGGCCCAGTGGGAAATCAAGAACATAAAAATAAGTAGATCAACTGCCTGTCTGGAAACACCTCTTCGCTTGTAACACTTTGAGCTCAGCTCACAAAGTGAACAGCTAATTAAATAGCTTCTTTTTCACTTGTGCAAATAGTATACTATTGAAATTGAATGAATGTTAAGAAGGATTTCAAAACTCTGAAATAGTTTGGATCTGAAGCCAAACTATACACCAGGACTATCTTTGGGAAACTTCATATTTGAAACCATATTCAGATCTGGCTCCAAACTTTGTAACTCCACCTTTATCTGCTGTAAATTGTCTCTTCTACCCTATTAGGTGTTTGCATATTCCTGCCAGTAATATCATTTACAGAATTTCACTATTTATACCAGAATTCTACAAGTGATCATTGATATGCGGAGTACATTTTCCACAGTACTTGCTTTCTGTATCTTAAAAAAAAAAAAAAAAAGCACTCTCTCTCTCTCTCTCGTGTTGGGTTATTTCCAAGCTTTATTTCAGCTCACCCGGGCATTTCAGATTTCAAAGAAGAAAATATTTCTTAGAACAACAAAAAATATTAATTTTGGTGTACTTTGTTTGCATTCATTCAGGTGGCTACTTAGCCAAATACTTTATAAAAGTATAGTGCTTAATTTACAAAAAGCTTTATTCAGTGAAACAGCAGAGTGCCTTGTTGGCCTGTTCAGCTGAATACATAACAGACATCTGGAAAAATGCTCTAATTCAATACTGCAAAATAGCCTAGGAAACTCAGAAGAAGTTCTCTCTATAGGCAGTTATAATCCAGAGTGACACCATTCAGTAGATCATTGATAACTTTGTCTGTTTACTGTTGAAGAGCTCCTTTTCTCACTTCCACCTGGCATATCCATGTTGTTATGGTAAGAGTTCCAGCAAATACTCCCTTCTAAATCCAGGAAAAGTGTCTCTAGGTCAGCTTCCAGTTGTTCATTCTGTATGTCTTTATTTTATTTACCAACACAAAAAATAGATTAATCATGGGTTTGTTTCCTCTCATGCTGTCTTGTGCTGATTTTTTTCCTACCATGGGGCCACCTTGTCCTTATTTAACATGATTATATTTAAATTTCAGTCTATAACCTTTGCCATTGTTTTTTCTTAATAGAAAAAAGATGCTGCAGTATTACTGTGGCTTCGTTTTCCATTGAAATCATTCTAATTTAGTGTGACTCAATAGTTAATATACTTGAAATTGTCTAAGATTTTTCCCCAGACAAACCAAAGAGAAAAATATTGATAAAATATGAAACAAAGATTTTTTACTGTCAATATTTGACTCTGTATATAAAGTTGGCAGTTGTTTAACAGTTATAATGGATTAGCACTGGAAATGTAATATTTTTTCTCTCCCTGCCTTTCCCAAATATTCTCCATATGTAACTAACAATTCCATATGTTTATCTCATACACTCAGATTTCTTGCAGCCCCGCTTCCTCTGGGTAAAAATGGGGTTCCTACAACTCAAAGGATCTGGGGGTTTCTGAATTTTATACATGCTCTCAGTTACAACCATTCAGCAACACTGAAATCACTACTAATTCTGAAGAAATCCAGGCTTTCATTTGATCACATATTGCAGACCAGACCAGAGGATGCATTTATAACAACAGTAGTTTAATATTTACTTATATTCATCAACTGATGGTAAAACAGCATAAAAAGAAACACTTAGAAGAAGGAAGAACAATTTTGAACAGAAAAAACATCTACATTTAATTCATGCCATTACTCAATCTAAAGTCAGGAAAGTATATGATTTTCAAAAGTTACAGAAATATATTTTGGTTTGACTAATTATGCTAGAGACCAGACATTTCCTCTCTTGTGTTTCACTGTCTCAGAGCTGAAAAGTAGATTTTTTGATTAATCTCTCTCGCACCTTACCAATGCCCCTCTATCATTGGTGTCAGATACCACTGTGATAGTAATAAATATGTAGATATAGAAGCAGCACATTTTCTTGTCAGAGCAGTCTCCTCGGAGCAGCCCTACTGTGGTCCAGGGTCTCCACAGAAGCAAACACCAGAGCTGGAGGTGTCTCCCAATTATTTATTCTCCTATTGGGATCTCCCTTAGGACTAAAACAGACACATTACTGATCCCCCAACCTTCCCAAACGCCATTGTACGTTTGGGAACGCCATTGGGAATCGCCAATGGGAAACGCCATTGTACGTTTGGGAACGCCATTGGGAATCGCCATGGTACGCCATTGTACCACCACCATATTTTTTCTCACTTCTTGAGTGAGCTGGCTGATATTTGGTTGTCCTCTCCAACTACACCAGTGCTCATCAGCTGCTTCAAAAACACATTTATGCTTAGATGCAAACTTCACTATCTGACTTATCAATTTTTGCCCTCAGTAATACCTGCATACCCTTTTGGACATACATTGAACAACATTACTATCATTTACCCCCAAGTACTACACAACAACCTTATCCATAGACTCAAATTTTGTGGATCCTTCTTGGTAGAAAGCAGTATTTCTGGTAATGCAAATTTCCTTGATTTTAGCCAGCATGGCACAGCTACTTCCCAGCAGGGTAGATATATTTTCTGTAATCCTACTGTAAACAAAATAAAAGAATAACTCATACTGGCCTTCCCAATCATTTCTTTCATCTGGAAAGGGGTGTCTGCCAGATATCATCCTTTATATTGCATGATCCTCTAAAATATGGTACCATGGGACCCAGAATTGATAAGAACTCAAAAATCCATTGACTAGGGAACTTGGCTTGTATTGAAATGTACTGCATATAAATTATATCCTTGTCAGCTACTTCTTGGAAAACTGTCAAAACAAGACTCTCTAAATTGCATTGTTAACCATTTTGTCCTGTCACAACTTGGTACCCATTTATGGGATCATGGTCAGGTATAAGAGATGTTAGTATATTGAAAAGGTGGCTAAGAACAAAAAGAAATGGGAAGATTTGTGTAAGGAAAACAAGTTTTATGTGTTTTGATCTCTCAACCTCAGTGCATAAAATCAAGTTGTTTGTAATCAGCAGTAAAAATTACACATCATTTTCATGACTCACAGCCTCATCTATTGACCCCAGCCGTGTTATGTAAAGACAAGTTTCTTCATCTTACTGCATGTTCCTTGGGACAATTTACTACAGATGTGGAAGGAAACCTCAGCTCAGCATGAAAACAAAGACTTTTTTAATAATTATTTTAAGCATTTGTATGAAATTACAAAGCATATGTGGTCTGTTTCTGAACTATTTTGTTTCTGTCATAATTCTTAAACTCATCAAAAGCTAATTAAGAAGAAACTTCATAAATGAAGAGTAGGGTGACTAAAATGTAGAACTTCTTTTGTTGTGACACTATCTGAAAAATGTAAAATTATATTGAAGATATGGGCCAAAATTTAAAACCTTTGTTTTGACCAACTCTGAACTACTGGAGTGTCCAAAATCCAAACATGAGCTTCCAATCCATTGTCTGCCTCGTCTATATAGATTGTAAACTCTTCAGATGAGGAAGAATCTCTTATATGTACATCACTTATCAAAACAGGACCTTAATCTGGGTTCGGGCTTCTAAACAACAACTTTGCCACCACTAGCAACATTTTTTCCTACCATCATTATGTTGATTAGCAACCATTAACTGGAGTTGTTCAATGTTAATATATGCAGCAATGTATATTTTTATCATGCATTCTAAAAAGATAATCTATTTGTATCCAGACCACCCAATTGAATGGGTTATATGTGACTGTCCTGCTTTGATCCCATCCCCAACATCCTTGTCCCAAATGAAGCAGAACATTTCCCAAATTCAGAGCCATCAAGAGAAGCGGCGGGAGAGAGAAGGGGCAATTTGCTCTTGGCCCCCAAACCAAGTTCTGTTGTCATCTGGTGCACGGGGTCACAATGCTACTCAGGTTTTGCCTAGCTCTATTTCTGTCAATCAAGGGGCAGCCCAACCAAATTTGACTGAATGTTTTATCCCTGAAGCTGACTCATAGTGGAGGGTTGTTACAAAATCAACCCCAACAGAGAAAGAAACAATAGCCCTAGTGCAGTAGTCCCACAGAACATAATAGTTTATCCCTTGTGAGTCATTACAAAGGAGAATTGCTAAAAGAAGTTCCACATTAGCGTGTAAGCTCTTTGGGTGGGAACTGTTTTTTCATTTTGTGTTTGCTTAGCACATGGGGTTACTGGTCCAAAATTGAATTTGATAGGCATTGCTGCAATGCAAATAATAAATAAATTAATAATCTGGTAGAAATCAGAAATAAAATTCACTTTCCCTGACCTGCAATTCCATCCACTTAGCAAAGTCCACGCAATTCCCATTTCAAGGAAGGTAAAATAATAATCATGCAGAGCAGAGAATTAAATGGAGTGTTTTCATTCCTAAGAAAAGCCAGTCTAGAAGAGGCATAGGCTCTTGTCAACTTTTTTGCAAGTTGGTTGCACTAAAACAATCACAGTTCTTTGGAAAGGAGGAGAGGAATTTTCAAGTGTGAATTGACAAGATGCAGCAATAGCACCCTTATCTGCAGTGAAATAATGTGAGCAAACTTGTATCACAAAATCAGTTGTGATAATAGTAGCTATTTATAATATTTACATTGCTTTTCTCTTTCAAAAAAAGTTCTACCAAGCTCAATATAAAGACATTAAGAATAATATTTTGCCTATTTTCTTTTGTACATCTGTTATCTTCCTGTAGCCAATTTTCCTTGAAAAATTGATGTTTTGTTGAAGCACATCCAGTAGCTGCACAGCTGTGCAGATTAGCAATCTATTACTCAACATTCAGAGTACAGTATAAACCTTGGGAAAGTGGTTGGATCATGCTTCCAAATATCAAGAACATCTGAACAAACCCAATATTCCTGCAGTGTTTTTTTTTTTTTTTTACAAACTCAGAGCAGGAAGACAGAAACTCACCCACTTTTCATAGTGAATTGATACAATAATATACAGTCCCTTCTGACTAGTTTTGGTTTACCCTTCCAAACAATCCAGAGAAGCTAACTAAATTAGCATTCAGAAATTATCCCTTTTCAAGGAATAACAATGCCACAAATGATTGTCTAAAAATCTTTGTTGTGCATTTTGTTAACTTGAGCTAACACATATTAAGGGTATTTATATTAATATCCAAAACACAATTTTAGCAAACTACCATATAATTAGATCTAAGATGATCTTGCTAGATAATAGCCCTTGAGATGAGAGTAAAATCTAATGCAGAGTTCATTACTTATCATTATTCTTTCCATTTAATCACCCTTTTGTTTCTGCTGGACAACCTCTGCTACTTTATTTTCCCAAATCCTACTCCGGGCCACAGGTGAACCAAAATGCATGCATTCTTCGGAAGTGGACATGGAAATTGCTGCACTATTTGTGTTAAATTTTCTTTCACTCTTCTAGAGGGAAAAGTTCACCCTAAACATTTAGACAGGAAATAAAAATGGCTTATCACTGCTGTTCACAAAGTTCTGGAATTGAATCTAGACATAAAATAATAGAAATGTGAGCTGGAAGGCACCTCAAGAAGACATCAAGTCCAGCCCGCTGCGGTAAGGCAGGACCTATTAAAACTGGACCATTCCTGACAAGTGTTTGTCCAACTGGTTCTTAAAAACCTGCAATAATGGATATTCCACAACCTCCCTTGGAAGCCCATTCCAGAGCTTAATTATCCTTAGAGTTAGAAAGTTCTTCTAATATCCAACTAAAATCTCCCTTGCTGTGGATTAAATCCATTACTTCTTGCCCTACCTTCAGTGGACATAGAGGACAATTGATCACAGCCCTTTTTATAACAGCCCTTAACATATTTGAAAACTATTAACAGATCCCCTCTACGTCTTCTTTTCTCAACATGCCCAGGGTTTTTTTTAGCCTTTCCTCATATGTCAGGTTTTCTAAACTTTTTGTCATATTTTTGCTCTCCCCTGGAATTTCCTCCATTCTCCACAGACTGTGAGTAGCCCATGTTCTTGCTATTCTGCTGCCTCAAGAACTCCACAACTCATGCACTTCCCTTGCATCTGTCCCTTCCCTCCATGTCATATTCCACCACCAATTTCTGAAAAGGTGGAATCATTGCCACCTTTCATTTGTCTAGCCTTCACCTCCACCACACAATCCTTTCACCAGACATTTTCTGTGCTCACTCGTCTGGTCCAGAGCGCACACTTTGTGAGAAATTTCCCTGTAACTTATCTTCCCCACTGACTTAGGATACAGGGATAAGTTTCCCATATGTTTTCCCCCCCTCTTATAGTTGTCCTGTGATGGGATATATGCATATGTCACCAATACATGTGCTGCATATTTCAGATTCCCCTCCCTGAGCTAGCACACTGTCACAGATTTCAAGAAGGAACTGAAAATCTGTTCCAGACAGTTTTTAATTTACCATCTAGTGTATGTACGTGTAGCACAGCCCTCTACTGCATGGAATGCCAGTGTATGCAACTATACATCCCCTTTAGCAGCTGGCCCTACAAGGAGTACAGTATCTGTTATAGATAGTAGTTTGGGGGCATATAGTCTCTGTAGGTCAGCCATTTGAACGTGAAGTAGTCACAAACACATGAGCAGTTCTGATACTCCGTCCAGTAAAGGGTAGCCATGTGTGTCCACAGATTGGCCAATACAAGTTCCACTCCAAATTATCACTGATTGCAGGTGAGGGGGGCACCTGGCATTGGCCACTGTTGGTAGACAAGATACTGGGCTGGATGGACCTTTGGTCTGACCCAGTATGGCCATTCTAGTGTTCTTACCCACCTCAGACATGAGAAACCCCCTGTTCAAGTTCCCTCATCCACCTGAGGTGGAGGAGGGATTTGAACAGGAACCTGCATCTCTGAAGTGAATGCCATAACCATTGGGTTATGGGATATTCTGATGTGGGGTCTCTTGGTGTCTCCTGTTGAAATTGTTCTACTGTGGATAGTAAATACAAAATGTCTGTGGAGCAAGAGGACTGAATCCTGGTCTTCCACCTCCCTTGTGAGCACTCATGTGTGTTTGTGTTCTCTCTGTCTCCCCTCCCCCATTCTCCACTCCCTTACTCCCCTCCCCCACCAATTATTTTCAAAGGCACAAATGTCAGTTAGGCACCTAACTCTCATTTTTACCTCCCACTTGTATCCCTGTATCTCATCTGTGAAATTAGAATAATACTACTTCCTTTCTCCCTTCCTTTGTCTGTCTTGTCTATACATACTGTAAGTTCCTCAGGTATTAGAGCATCTAGCACAATGGGGCCCCAATCTCAATTAGGACCTTAAGGTGCTACCATCATTATATAAATGATAAATAAATACTCATTATAACTATGTAAACTCTCAGCAGTGATGGAGATCTGTATCAGAAGTATTCTAATTACAGCAAAGGACTAATCTGGCCCAGGAGGGAGAGCCACTGCACAGAAGGAGGCAGTTGCTGCACTGAGAGGAAGCTACATGCAGCTGCCAGAAGGTACCTTGTGGTAAGCAGATAACCTGCATTCTGCCTTAACCCTTGAGACAATTGCAGGAGGGGATAGTTGGTGGCTCAGGAAAGGCATCCTTAAGCACCCCTGGCTGTCAGATCATTGATAGCCCTCAAAGAGCCTTACGCTGGAACCTGGTGGACTGGGAGGTTCCAGGCTCTATTACCAACCACTGCCCCTGCAAGTGGTGAGTCTAACTCCCTGCCCAGTAGGTGATGCTCCCCTATCAACCACCCTCTGAGCAAGGACTGTCACACCATGATATTCCTTTGCCTACTAAAACTTTGTTTGTGCATATCATTAAAATAAAGGGAAAGTACATCTATAGTAAGAACATAAGAATGGCCGTACTGGGTCAGACCAAAGGTCCATCCAGCCCAGTATCCTGTCTATTGACAGTGGCCAATGTCACATGCCCCGGAATGAGTGAACCTAACGGGTAAGGATCAAGTGATCTCTCTCCTGCCATCCATCACCACCCTCTGACAAACAGAGGCTAGGGACACTATTCCTTACCCATCCTGGCTAACAGCCATTAATTGAATTAACCTCCATTAATTTATCCAGTTCTCTTTTAAACCCCCATATAGTTGTAGCCTTCACAACCTCCTCAGGCAAGGAGTTCCTCAGGTTAACTGTGCGGTGTGTGAAGAAGAATTTCCTTTTATTTGTTTTAAACCTGCTGCCCACTAATTTCATTGGGTGGCCCCTAGTTCTTCTATTATGGGAACAAGTAAATAACTTTTCCTTATTCACTTTTTCCACACCATTCATGATTTTATATACCTCTATCATATCCCGCCTTAGTCTCCTCTTTTCCAAGGTGAAAAGTCCTTACTACTTTAATCTCTCCTCATATGGGACCCGTTCCAAACCCCAAATCATTTTAGTTGCCCTTCTCTGAACCTTTTCTAATGCCAGTATAGCTTTTTTAAAATGAAGAGACCACATCCGGACATAGTATTCAAGATGTGGGCACACTGTGGATTTATACAAGAGCTATATATATCTCCATCTTATTCTCTATCCCTTATTCTCGATCCCAAGGAAATCATTCAGATCCTATCTGTGTTCCTCTAATATTCTTGCATTTTTAATTTTTAAAAAAATTTTAAAAGGCACATTCTGTGTTGTCAGTTTTTTGCAGCTCCCTCTCCTGTTCAGGATGTAATAGGAAGAAGGAAATTTTATGTAAATTATTTTTTACATTTTAAAATAACACAGTAGGGAGATTAGAAAGTAGATCCCGTTCTGATTTGGTTTACCTTACAAAAGCAGAACAAGCCTAAAGTTTCCAATCTGTAATACTCCATGCTTTTAAAATTATAGGCCTGAAAGGTTTGTTTGGCATGAAATGAAAACCACTAACAAATTGCTAGTGGTAAAACATTGCATGAACATTGTTTCTTGCAAAATATTGGAAATAACTATTGTAGCATTACTCAACAGTTAAGCAACCTCTGTTTACTGTAAGTATTAGCTGCTTGAACAATGTGTACTGCATATGTATATTCACTCCCTCTGGATCCAAACTCCTAAATGGTCACATGGACCATAAAAATAAAACAAAAACTCAGCAAACAAGTCCTTTATCTAACTGGCCTGATGTCTGTAGCTGGAAGGCACTGCTAACTTCCAAAGTCACTACACAGAACCATGTTTGTTTTTTAAAGTATACAAACAGTTCTAAAGGATACATCTCATTTAGAGGAAAAATATGCTTTGGTTATGCTTGCTATTTGAGGTGTTCAGCCAAACTGTACATGATGGTATGTACAAAACCATCGTGCATTTATTTAGGTCCTCACAGTTAGACCTACACCTTGTGGAATGGTCCTACAACTCCTTATGTGAGAATGACACACATTTGAAGTTAGAAAAACATGTATGATCCCTTTTACCTCAGGGCATAAAGTGAAGAATTAAAAGAAATTGAAGAATTCCCCCATGAATGAAAGAATTCAGTGCAATGATAGGAGAAGATAAACTGACTTGGCCTTTTACCAATTTACTTTATATAGGACCTGATCTTGCAAGATTCTGAGTGCCTCCGGTTCCCATTGGCTTCAGTAGGAGTTTGGGATTCTCAGGAAGTGTTCAGAACTTACCAGGACCGGTTCCATATTTTCTCTGGCACACTTCTATATGAGCACTTGGTAATTGGAGAGGGACCTGATTTGTAACCATAAGTCCAAACTCCTCCAGGCTTTCTTTGATTTATTCCTTATCTTCAAGGGGGTCAGTGTAAAGGTATGGAAGGTTTTCAGATTTGATTCCCGCCATTTCAAATCTGCTTTTACAGTTTTGGTTCCAGTTGGAATCTAAAACTTAAAAGGTCTATTTCCTAAATCCTGTGCTGTTGCAGCCCAAGATGCAGAGACATAGGCAGTTCTTGCTGTCACTTGATTTTGAGGCTGGATCACATGTTCTTGATGCCGTCAAGCCTAAACACAAGGCATAACCATGGTTCATCTTGAATTTGAACCACCGCATAAACCTAGTCTGAATCCAAACATGTCCTCTTTGGACCATCTGCCATTGCTATGTATAATGCTACTTCTATGCAACATCTGGAAAATAATATTTCAATGTATTTCAAAGATACCAGGGGCCAAATTCTTTTCCGAGTTATACCAGGGAAACTGTGAATGTAATTTATTTCTTGTATGATAATTTAAACTCATTTCTCTGAATTTTGTTAATGTGTGTGAAATACCCTCTTATATGCTGAAAACTAAATTGTCTATGACATGTTTGTCTTTTGTAATTTGAACAAGCACTGATTATTTCATTCTTTTTTCACTGGAACTGAAATTAAAATGGATCTTTTGGGGTTACGTTTGGAGTCTGAAGACTCTTCTCTTATTTCCAAACTTTTAATTTTGACAAATACAGTTGAAGAAGGGATTTCATAAAAATGTGCTTGATATTTTTTCCTTACTTTTTGATCAATTCTACATGTTTTCATCGACAAAAAAAACCCCAGCTCTCCAAATAAAAGTTTGTTGTTTAACAACTTCCCTCGCTTCTGGGTGGCTGACTCTGCAACCTCAGTGCATAAAATATGATAGGTCCTATACAAACATGGCTACAATTATACTTCCATGAATTTTCTGGAAGGTAGGAAGTAATGCAGTGGGTTTAAATAGCAAACTAATGCACAGAATGTGTCACAATATATTCAGCAAATGATAATGCAAACTGCAGTAAAATGGAGATGGGGGAATTGCATCTGGTTGAGAAATCACTGAATACCTAGAACCAGGGAACAAGAATACAGAAAATTGAGTGTTGGCAGGTGGGTGAATTCCCTACTAGACTAAACCAGATTTAAAGTAGGTCAGATTTTCCCTTTTGAGAATGAGGATAAGGAACATAACTCTCTGTGACATGTGATCCATTACATTTAATTTTCTTCATTTCCATCCTCTCCCAGGAGTCTTTCTGCCTGAAAATCTTGGGTTTTACAACTATGGCAATTATCTAAACTAATACTATAGAGTTACCTGCAGTCGTCATCATTATACTTTAAGGATCTGTTAACATTTTTGTTATGGGTCCCCTTTCCCCCCTTGATTTAAAATTTGGCTGCTAAAATTAGCTCCAGCTAAAACTTGGAACACATACCCTCGCTGACAGGCTTTAGCGAAAATATGTCCTGGGCCTGTCTGCGACTTTATTTGTGTAACTCTTCTGCCAGGTGGTGTTGGCAGGAACAAGGGCTGGGATCAAGAAGCTAGGGGTTCCTCTTAAGTGTAACAAAATACCACTGGCTCAAACCCACACCAGAAAAAAATACCTTGGGCTCACTAAATACCCTCCTTGAGTGCACCTAATAGGCAATACTTCCCCACCCACAAAAACTGAATCTGTGCATGAAACAAGAAACTTTTTCTTAGGGGAAAAGGGAACAGTCAGCATCAGTCTGGTAAAACACAGCAACAACAGATCAATATTTATATTAAGAATAATATTATACTGGGGATTGGGTGAAATCTAGTTGAAGCGGGACGGAGGGCATAATAGACACCCTTCATTCAGGATAACTGTAAAAAATAATTAAGCTTCTTCATGGACTAGATAGCTGAAACAGAAGCCTCCACCCAAAACACAAGCCATGCAGCTTGGGGGTTTTCCCTGTGGTTGGCCTGCAAATGCATGGTATTACAGGCTGGGTATTGTTAGATGGAGCTGTGATGTTGTACTCCATATGTTCATGGAAATATGCTTATGAGTGTAAATATAATGTAACTGGAATATGCTTTATGCAAAAGTTCTCTCGTAATGTATCTTTACAAGGCTTATAATCTATTGAGTGTGGTCGTGGTATTTGTATAAATGTATCATTCTTGTATCGGAAGCTAGAAATATGAAGTATTACTCTGAAATCTTATTGTAACTATGCAACATGTGGGCCATTAATGGCAGCTTAGAATCTTATTGGCTCCTATGAACTAGGGCAATTTGTTGTAAATGGCTCTATTTACTTGTAAACTTTTCTGTGTTTGTGTAAGTCAGGCCGGAAAGAATGGAGGCTTGAGGTCTCATAGGACATGTGACCATGTCACCTGGTACTGGAATCCATCTAAAATCTGTTACTTTTCCATTTAGAAGGAGGGGTGGATATCCAGAGATGCAAAAGATTCCTGTCTTGTGCCGAAGCCATAAAAGGGGTATAAGCCTTAAAAGAACAAAGTGGGCTGCCAGTCAAGAGAAATCCCCTAGTTACCACTAGAACTGGAACTAACAAGAACTGTACCAGGGAAAAGATTGGTACCAGACTAAGGAGGAGTCTACTCTGTGAAAGAAGCTTACTGGAAATCTCTGAGGGTGAGATTTACCTGTATTCAGTTTCTTAAATGTATTAGGCTTAGACTTGAGGGTTTTGTTTTATTTTGCTTGGTAACTCACTTTGTTCTGTCTGTTATTACTTGAAACCACTTATCCTACTTTTTATACTTAATAAAATCACTTTTGTTTATTAATCAACCCAGAGTAAGTGATTAATACCTGGGGAAACAAACAGCTATGCATCTCTCTATATCAGTGTTATAGAGGATGGACAATTTATGAGTTTGCCTTCTATAAGCTTTCTGTGGAGTAAAATGGATTTATTTGGGGTTTGTAGCTAGGTGTTTGGGTGCTAGAGATAGGTGACTTGCTGAGCAGATTTTATGTAAAGTCTGCAGCTTTGGGGGTTTGGACCAGACCTGGGTCTGTGTTGCAGCAGACTAGCATGTCTGGCTCAACAAGGCAGGGTTTTGGAATCCCAAGCTGGCAGAGAAAACAGATTCAGAGGTAATTTCAGCATGTCAGGCAACAACCTCAAGGGGGTCTCTGTGACCAAACCCATCACACAAGCATTCTGTGTGGGGAGAGAGAGAGAGCGTGTAAATGTAAGTGTAAGTGAAGAAGGGGCAGACACCCCACAGAAACCAGCAGTGAAATGTCAGAGACAGCCAGAGGAGCACTTGTAGCATGATACTGAAAAAGAAAAACCCCCAAGAAAGAGGTTTTGGGTAGAGTGCTTGCTAGTAAAAGGGTAATAAAAGGATGAGAAGTGTGAGTAAAATAACTGTCTCCTGCTGTTTGATTCTTACTGTGTTCCGGGAAACAGGACTTCATAGAAATTTTTGTCTATACAATTGCATTAAAGACGTACCTGACTTCATCATCAGTTTCTCCCTCTAACAGATCCTGCATGTTGGCTAATCACTCTAGTCAAAAGGGGTAACAAAAGTAAAATGCACACACAATAACTTTGGCAACAGTCCTTTACCTCAGTTCTTTGCCTGCCAGCGTGAATATCCAATAGGTAAGGTGTCCCTTTAATGTATCGTTTCCTCCTTCCCCCTCCATTACACATCATTCATGGTCTGAGTAGTCTCAGAGTTCAAGGGTGCACTCAGGCAGCCTGGCTCCAGCTCCTAGGGGGAAGGGCTGTGGTCTCTTCCTGAGGCTCTATTACCTCACACAGTTATGGAAATTTCAGCTGTGCTGGTGCTGGGCAGAGGCAGCCCCTCAGTGAAGCACACTCAGCTCAGCCTTGCTGCTGAGCTCTGTAACTTCAGCAAGAGCTGTCCCTGGGCCATTGCCTCTGCCTAAGTCAGTGCAGGGAGATCATATAGGATGCTTAAGCAGAGTTTTTACCACTAGAGATTTACTCCTTGCAACAAGATAGGAACCCTTTTTCACTCTCTCTTGTCAGTTCAGTCCCACTGCCTTCTCAGTTCAGTGTTCGTGTACAGTTCTGGGGATTCCTCAAAGTGTCATTTTGAGGATTTCTGGGTAGAAAGCTTATGAAAATGAGCTCTCTCTGTGGCCTTACTTTCCCTTGTTCAACAATAGATGGTGACAAATTGCTTCTTCCTCTATGAAGCTTTTGTCTGATGTGTAACATCTACCCTCTATAGCAGTGGTGGGCAACCTGCAGCCCATGAGCCACACGCGGCCCGTCAGGATAATCTGCTGGCAGGCCACAAGACATTTTATTTACACGGACCATCCCAGTGGCTGCCGTTTGCCATCCCCAATCAATGGGAGCTGTTGGAAGCGATGCAGGCTGCAGGGACATGTTGGCTGCCATTTTCCATGGCTCCCATTGGCCGGGAACAGCAAACCGCGGCCACTGGGAGCTGCGGGCAGCCATGCCTGCAGACAGTCAACACAAATAACCTCTTGTGGCTCACCAGAGGATTACCCTGATGGCCCATATGTGACCTTCAGGCCACAGGTCGCTCACCACTGCTCTATAGCGAGAGGACACAAGGCTTACACTTGTTATCTGGGTGCGAGTTTAGGCATGTTAACACATACGAAAACTGAAGTGTAAGAGAGAAAACAATTCACCAAGCTGTCTAATTTGGTTCACTTGAAAGTGTCTGGTAACTCTGAATGAGATGTAAGACTGTCTTCTAGTGACTGTATAATTAACGGCTACCTGTGCTGAAACTATGGGGCCTCTTGAGCAAAAACTGGGCTCCTGGAACCTGCAGCGCTCCTGGAATTGGATGTGAACTGACAGAGATAGATGCATAAATGAAAGGAGACTGACTTGAATTGCAAAAAAAAAATAAATAAATAAAAAAATCACACAATGGGCCCCTCCTTTCACACAGGTAGCTCTATATGACCTCAAGCAACAATCTTAGGAGAAAAAAATACCAGGTCCCTCAGCAAGCTCTCAGATGCCTCTGTTGAGGCCTAAGCTCTACGTTCAAGCAGGTGTAAAGGGTAACATGGAACTGCCCTTCCCAAGGAGCTGCCCAGGGAGGAATTATGACACAGAATATCCTAATTCCTTTCCTATTTCCCTTTTGCTCCAAGGTCAAGCAGTGGAATAAGTTACTGCAGCCCTTGAAAGCAAGCAGTTTGCTTACCTCCATGCTGGCCAACTAGTGAAAGTGCGGAACTGAGGCTCCACCTACTCCTCACCTCGTCATCCATTTGCTCACAGAGTATCTAGGCAGCAAGGACTACAATCCACACCCAAACTGAACTCAGGATCCAGGTAGGCCAAGCAAGGGGACAGGGTGGGGTTGAACTTCACTGCCTCACACTCCCCACCACAACTGAGTAAGGCAAAGAGAGTCTCAGGGCTACACAGGCAGAGCATGGGAAGCCATCAAGGAGGAAGGAGATCCATTGCCTTCCCAGCTGAGCATACAAACTCCATCCAGGGTTGGCAAACTACTGCAGTCAGAGAGTGAGGTTCACAATACACAGAACCTTGAATTCAGTATTCAGCTTGAGTAGGTCTGAAATTAAATGCAAATAGTCTGTATAGTTCTACTCATATGCAAGAAGAATGATCAGAAAACAGTTCCTCCACCACCACCAGAGTATTGAATTTCGAATTGTGTACAGATGGATCTAGCTCTATCCAGCAACTCCAGCCCCTTAAGCACCGAGAATCTCTTGTAGTTTTACTGTATAATACTCTGAATTCATGTGTAAATTCTGATACCACAATTTACAAAGGCTTTCATAACATACTGTAGTAACCTGATGGGAGAAGGCTATTTAAACCACCTAGATCTAGCCACTCTGGCACCTTTGCTTTTATTGGAAGTGATGGAATTTTGTGGGGGAAAAAAGGGGAATCTTGCTAACCCATGTAGTGGTTTTGATACTAAAAAAAAAAGTTCAACCAGCATTTTAAAAATGGAGGGCTGGATCCTCAGGTGGGTTAAATTGGCATAACTCCACTTAAGTCAATTTATTGAGTCAAAACCCCCAAAATTATGAGACTGATTTACATTTATATTTTAAAAACTCCTGCTGTCAGTCATAAAGTTTCACATTTTCAAACTTCACTCTGCTACCTTGAGGGCTGGAAACATACTTTTTATTAAAATTATTAAAAATGGTATTAAAAATTAAAGCTGAGATTCTGATGTTATCACATGCCTCTAGGAACGGGGGCTTTAAGAAAACCAATAAATATAAGACTTGTAATAAAATCATAAGAGTTGGCAATGCTGCCAATGTAACTGAAATCTGAATCTGATCCTCTCTGTCATCCTTATATCTGAATTTCTTTGTTCCTAATTTGTCTAACTTTTAAATGATGTATCACTTGTAATTTTCCCCTCTTTCTTTCTCTTTTATCAGGTTTGTCCTTAAAATTCTTAATACAATCTCCTTGCCCTCATGGGATTTTGAATGCAAGCACTGTGCTCTTGTATCATCAAGCACTACCAATAGTGCATGCATTTTTCTGGAGGGCTGAGATGAAGCGGGTGAGAGTGGGAAGCTGTTTTCCATTTACAATCATGTGTGTAAGCAGTCTCAGGAATGAGATCTATTCTGACATCTGGTGGTGAATTATGGGAATTGCAGTGAGCAGTGGAAAAATAACTTTGGGGCTGATCAATTTGCATAGGCACACCCACCGCACCTAGCCTGAGCTCACAGCAGCCCACATGGCCACTTCGGCTGATGTGGGAGCCCCAGTTTCTATGTTACTGGGGCAGGAATGATAAAGTGATGTTACCTTGATCATGTGAATGAAGGACTATGGACATGTACTTGGCCCTTGTTATGATGGAGGGACTCGCCATCATCTAAGTAGCACTCACTGGTCAAGGGCCACACGCTTCAGAACACTCTGAGCTTGAGAGAGGCCATGGGCAGGTCTCTATGCTTTTTGGGGAGGGACTTGTCTAAGCCCTGCTCCTGGCCTATTACATCTTGCATCTCTCCACTATGAAATGTTAGAGCTAATTTTGATTCCCTTAGGTGTCTAGGTTCAGCCTAAGCTGAATTCACTTTGGGTCTGCTGGTGTACCTGTGCCAAGGCTGCCCTCCCGCACCACCGCTAAGAGCTGAAATCACTGAGCACTGTGTTAAGTAGGGGCGGGCCTAAAGGCATGTTGGTGGCACCAAGCAATTTGTGCAGCTAGCAGAGCGAAGCAGCAGACTCAGCCAAGCGGTTCCTGGGTGCAGTTCGTGTGGCTGGCGGAGTGGCTGGCACAGCAGAGCAGTCCGTGTGTCGACTAGCAGAGCCGTTTGTGCTGCTGACGGAGTGACTGGCACTGCAGAGCTCTCCGTGTGTCGGCTAGCAGGACGGCTAGCGGAGTGACTGGCGCTCCAGAGCAGTTCGAGTATCAGCGAGCAGAGCGGATTGCGGTAAGGGCTGCAGTGGAGCCCCACAGAGAGGCGGCGCAGTCGGCCTCGGACCATGTAAGGTGCCCCGTGCCCTACCCTCCATTTCCACCCAGGCTGGGAGGTAAGACTCTGCCAATTGACTTTTGAACTCTGCACTGACCAAGAACAGAGACTCTTGGGCTGCTGGACTTTTGGGACTATTGAGTGACTTTTTGGGGTTGTGGAACTCAAGAGCCAAAGGGAAGGCCACGGCCTATTTGCTGGGAGGGGGGCTTCTGGTTCATGGTTTGGTTTATTAACCTTGTTTATGGTGTTTCCCCAATATAATGCCACATTGTTTCTCCCTGTTATTAAAAGGCTTTGGTACACTCAGACTCTGTGCTTGTGAGAGGGGAAGTATTGTCTCTTACAGACACCCAGAGGGGTGGTATATGGTTGTCCCAGGTCACTGGGTGGGGGCTCGAGCCGGTTTTTGTATTGTGCTATTGGAATGGAACCCCTGGATACTGAACCCGGCCCTTGTTGCTGCCAACTCTGATGGGCAGAAGGGTTACATGTGTAAAGGATGACCACCATGCGAGCACACACTCATAATTCACTCCTAGGACTTCACTGATGCTCAAACATTACTTGAGTAGCCTCACAAGTGATAAACGCGTGTTATAAGCAAGCAAAGCCAGCTAGATCACAGGCAATTATAGAATCCCAGTTATACCACAACAGCCTCAGAGGTTTGGCAGATTAGTAATACTTGTATATTACACTGACTATGTTCTTCTAAAACAGATTTGCAGCAATTCCTCACTGCGGTGTAAGGTTCTGAGCATGTGAAGTGATATTTATATCTATCAGTGATCCATTATTTTGCTTCTCAGTGCCAGTCTAGCCACTAATTCCATGAAGCTATCAGCCCTACTCCACAGCGAGTAATCACATCACTTCCCCATCCCCAGCATGAAAGCAACACAAAGAGGTGTAAGGCCTTTATCCAAGACCGTTCTACTGCCATTTCATTTGTGAATTCTTTGTTCAAAATGAGCTTCCTTTTGAAGCGATACATAGTACATTTGCTGCCATTGCTTTAACTAGCTTCATCTTTAGACTTAATAGCGAGAACACAGGAACATTTAAAATACGGGGGGGGGGGGAGTGGTAATGTAGTGGTTGCTGTTGGGTTTGGTTTTTTTTGGTTTGGTTTTTTAAGCAAAACCTCCCCTCCTCAATCTGTTGTACAAAAGATCACAGAGCTGCTGGTGCACAAATTGTTGTCTATTTTATACAATGGAGTCCAGATGACTGATCCGATGACTCCTGAAAGCCAAATTCTGACATCAGGCTTTTAGCGACAAGGACATTGGATGCTGCCAAAGACATTTGCCTCCTCTGATTTGAAATGCCAAGTTGGTTCTGCTGGCAGACAGTGAGAAGCCAGTACTTTGTACAAAAAATTCTGAAGTGCGATACCAACTACAGATCACATATTTTGCTGCTGCAAATCAAGCCCCCACCCTCCAAAGGACATAGCTAATACTGTCACCATTTTCTACTGTTTCCAAAATACTGCTACAGAGTTCATGTACACTGGCTGTAGAAAGTGTCCCTGACATGGTGCAGAAGCCCAGAGCCATCACTTATTACATTTAATGAAGAATAAGGACTGGGGGAGGAGAGGCTGCAAACTAGATATCGAGCTGTGGATTACTACCCGTTGAGCCCAACAATCTAACCAGCTATCTAGCCACCTTACAGTCCATTCATCCAATCCATACTTATTTAACTTGCTGGCAAGAACACTGTGGAAGACCGTATCAAAAGCTTTGCTAAAGTCACGATATATCACGTTACCGCTTTCCCCATATCCACAAACCAGTTATCTCATCGTAGAAGGAAATCAGGTTTGTCAGGCATGACTTGCCCTTGGTGACTGTTCCTTATCACCTTCCTCTCCTCCAAGTGCGTCAAAATGGTTTTCTGGAGGATCTGCTCCATGTCTTTTCCAGGGACTGAGGTGAGACTGACCAGTCTGTAGTTCCCCGGGTTCTCTTTTTCCCCTTTTTTGAACATGGATACTATACTTGCCATTTCCCAATCATCTGGGATCTCCCCCGATTGCCAAGAGTTTTCAAAGATGATGGCTAATGGCTTTGCAATCACATCAGCCAATTCTCTCAGCACCCTTGGATTCACTAGATCTGGACCCATAGACTTGTGCATGTCCAGTTTTTCTAAATAGTCCTTAATCTGTTCTTTCACTCCTGAGGGCTGCTTACCTCCTCCCCATACTGTGTTGCTCAGGACAACAGTCTGGGAGCTGACCTTGGCTGTGAAGACCAAGCCAAAAAAGCATTTAATACTTCAGCTTTTTCCACATCATCTGTCACTATGTTGCCTCCCCATTCATTAAAGGTCCCTGTAGCAGAGCGGCAACTCACCCATGCGGCGCCTCCTGCTGGTCGTGCAGGGAATTAGCATTCCAGCCTCCAGCGCGCCATCTGCAGGCTGGTGTCCCACTTGCCGCTGGCCCCATGTCCCTCCTGGACCCTGGTGCCCTCTTCCCTGGGGTGCTGCACCCCTGCAGTAGCCTCTACAGTCTCACTGGGTCTCTCCTGCCAGTCACCATCAAGCCCCCTTTCTCAGAGGCCAACTGCAGTCCGTATAAGCCAGTCATCATAGGCAAGGAGGGTTCCTTATAATTCTGTTATCCTCTAGGTTCTTACAAATTAATTGTTTAATAATTTGTTCCAATATCTTTATCATTGGATATCAGGGTTGAAAGGGACCTCAAGAGGTCATCTAGTCCAACCCCCTGCTCAAAGCAGGACTAACCATAACTAAATCATCCCAGCCAAGGCTTTGTCAAGCCTGACCTTAGAAACCTCTAAGGAAGGAGATTCTACCACCTCTCTATGTAACCCATTTCAGTACTAATACTTTCCAGGTATCAAAGTTAGGCTTATTGGTCTATAATTCCCCAGCTCCTCTTTGTTCCTCTTCTCCAGTCTTGGGACTTAACCTGTTTTCTAAGAGTTCTCAAAGGTAATTGCTAACAATGCTGAGATTTGCTTTCAGCTAGTTCTTTAAGTACCTTATTATAAATTTCAGTAGGCCCTGCCAACTTGAATACATCTAAGTGATCTAATATTCTTTAACCTATTCTTTCCCTATTTTTGACTTACAGTCTTTCCCCCCTCACTGTTAATATTAGTGGTGTTGAGAGTCTGGTCACCCTTAACCTTTTCAGTGAAGATTGAAGCAAAGTAGATATTAAACACCTCAGGTTTCTTGATATCATAAATTATTAGCTCTCCTTCCCAACTAAATAGAGGACCTACACATTCCTCCATTTTCTCTTTCTCCTAACGTATTTAAAGAACCTCTTCTGATTGGCTTTTGTGTCTCTGGCTAGAGGTAACTCATTTCATGCCTTAGCCTTTCCAATTTTGTTCCTAAATGGCTTCATTTGTTGGGCCATTCAGTTCTCTGTCTGCTTTGGATTCTACAGTCTTGTTGCTGTCCCAGACTCAAATTCATCTAACGCTGCTGACATCAATAACACTAGACCAGAGATAAATTTGCCACCCAAGTATAGAGGCAAGGATCAGGATGAAAATGAACTGGCTACAGCTCAGCCCAGATAGGAGAAGATGTGACAGGGAGAAATAGATAGAGACATAGATGCAAGACATCTATTGCATCTTTCATCAAAGCAGAGTTAGGCATGTATTGGATCTATCACTAACCCTGGATTTCCAGATAGAAGTAGTGGCTCTTAGTGCTTTACATGAAATGCTGCAGGCCAGGGGACTGCTACTTTTCCTCTCTAATATAATACCACATTGCCCACCCACACATTCATCTCCTTCTGCCTCAACTACTGGAAATCCCTCTAGTCAGGAACAGTCTGGAAGCCTCAGTTAACACAGACCAAATTACCTGCCTTTGGAGTGTGGCACTCTATCCTGAACTTTTTGCATTGGTTCCCAGGTCTCTGCACTGGCTATCTATTTGCTCCTAAGTGCAATGCAGAGCACCACATCCTCAGCTGCTGGAAAGTAGCATTGCTCCCAGTGCTTAATTTGTGCCAGAGCTTGCCAGGCCTGAGACCCCACACTTCTAGGCTTGGCCATTCATATCCCTGGCACCTTGGGGCTTGCTGCATCAGTTATGAAAGTAAAAACATTGCTTGAGTCCCAGCACCTAATTGCTTGAGCTCCAGCACCTCTGTCATTACAAATTAAGCACTGATTGCTCTCTCGTAATCAGTTCAAGCAACTTCATTAGAATATCCCCTGATTTACACCAACCAAGGAACTGGCTCAACGTGTCAATAATGAGTTTTTAAATTGTGACTGGTCCATCACCTGCTTAGCTGGGAAATCATTCTGTTCACAATAAAAGCAATTAAGGACAGCTGGGGGTCAGTCCCTAGCCTGAAATGCTCCTTGGCTGGAGACTAGGGTTCCTCATTTGGGAGACCACACCTTTAGGATCTGTTGCCAATGGGCTCTTCAGCACAGCAGTTTAGCTATTTTCAGGGGCATAATGCAAGGCACATACATTGAGCCTTCACTGAATTGCTTTTTCCTCTCATTTTTTGGATTTTTGGAGGGAGTTGTGGAAATGGCCTGTACTTTGTGCCATTATCTTTGTAATTCAGTATCTAGCTGCTTTGAGCATGTGATCCTTTGCATTGCACTTAGAAAGTCAGAATTAAGTCAGGGATTCTGTACGTTTTTCAGGGTGGATCATATCTGAATAGAGAGGTGCCTCCCATTTACAATCATGTAACATCACTGGAGCAAATACAACAATTTCACATGCATGAAAAAGCAATATTGGAAAAATAAACAATGTTGTTTTAGCTATTTTTAATATGATAAGTATTTGGTCCTTTTTTCAAAAAAAGTGACTGACTTAGGAGCCCCTCCCATTTGAAAAGTGATGTAGACACTTAAGCCCACATTTTTACAGGTGTTTAGGCATTGCTCCACTCAGCATTGCAAGACCTAAGTAACTTGCAGTATTGTCTACACTACAGCTTATGTGGGAAGAATTTATGCCACTCAGGGGTATGAATAAACCACCCTCCGAGCAACATAAGTTACACTGACATAAGCATTGGTGTGGACAGCGCTATGTTGAGTATCTAGTCACAATTAACCTTTTTAGTGAAGACTGAAGTAAAATAGGCATTAAACACCTCAGCTTTCTTGATGTTACCAATTATTAGCTCTCCCACTGACATACTTGCCACTGCTCACAAGAGCTGGACTAGTTAAGCCAATAGGAGAGTTCTCTTCCATCAGTTTACAGCACCTGCATTAGAGTTTAGCCATAGCCTTAGACAGTTAAGTATTTCAAAAGTGACAGGCAGTTAGGGAGCAGATGTTTAAATGTATTTAGGCACCTAAGTCCCATTGAAATCAATTAGAGTTAAGCACATATAACCTTTGAGGATTTGGGCCTCAGGCGCTTAAGTCTCTTTGGCTTGGTCTACTAGACTACCAAATTAGGTCAATGTAAGCAAGCATCGACATGGCTGTGCATGTGTCTACACTGAAATCTCTTGCCCCTTGATGTAAACTCTCCATCATGCTGACATGGTAACAACACCAAGCAGCATCAAGCTGTGGTCAATGTACTGTATTACCTATCTTGAACCTAACCGTTCTCCAGCAACTGTCTCACAATACCTGACACTGACCACTAGGGTCACAACTGTGAACTCCACTGCCCAGGGATCACAGAGACCGGAAACGCCTCTTTAAAACTTCATAAATTTTTGAGCACACCATCTTGCTGAGCACACCAGGCAGCTCTCCATTGTTGTGTGCCACTGTCCAGCTGACCACGCCAGCTACACACTACAGATACACTGTAGCCTGGCATAAATAGGAGATATTGGATCTCCAGGGACCATAGGGAGAAGACCTTTGCAAGCCCAGGTACAGACCATCTGTAGAAACATGCAGGAGAAGGGATCAGCAGCAGTGCCACATCTAAGCAAAAGAGCTGAGAAAGACATATCAGAAGACCAGAGAGGCCAACAGTTGATCCAGTGCTGAGCTGCAGACCTGCCGTTTTTACGAAGAGCTTCAAGCCATACAGGCTGGAGTCATCACCACCATCAGCACCCCACCGCGAATAGCTGAGGAGCCTGAGCTACAGGCCCCTGGCATGAACAGCAATGAAGTGGTGGAGGAGGAGAATGGGGGGCACACAACCAGGTAGTCCAGCTATGCCACGATCCAGGACCTGTTTGAGACTCCAGCACAGTCCATTCAGTCCCAGTAGTTGAGCACAGCTGAGCCTCGTGCAAGGGACAGACCCTGGAATAAGTGTGTACATTTATTTCCTATGAAGGTGATGGCGCCCCTGACTTAGCATGACACAGCTATCGACTTTTCATAAATTTCCTCGTGCTACAAGATGTAGTGGTACAACAAAGAGGTAGAGTTGTTTAGCTGCTTTTTCATTCGCCTATACAGTTGTGGGGGTGGGCGAGAGCATGTGGAGCACTTTGTTTATGTCCCTTGAACTATCCTCAGAGATCTCAATGAAACTTTCACAGAGGTGCTCTGCAATCTCTCCCTAAGGTCTCTAGGGATGGCAGCCTTATTTCTTCTTCTGTGGGAGATGTTTTCCCATGCCAGTCAGTGATAACTTCAACAGGCACCATTACAGTACCCAGGCTAGCAGAGTACGGGACTGGGTGGCTTCGGGATACCAGTAGCAGCTGTGCTCTCTGTGCCATTGTTACCCTCAGGAATGTGAGATCCTCTAAAATCTCCATTGCTTGGAGACAGTGCTTTCAGTATTCAGTACCATTGCTCTATACTGGTAGTTTCATGCAACCAAGCAATTCCTGCCTCATTTCCATCCCCCGGGAAGGCCATGCTTGCCATGGCTGGCACTGAGTGGTACGTACACAAGCACGGTGCAGCAGAAGTGTCAATAAGCAGGTCTTGTTTAAAACTGTAGGGGTGCATGGAAAGGAAGTTCTGAATCTTAAGTGTCACTTTCCCTTGTGACTGTACTGACAGTGTACCTCAGTGGGCTTTAGCTATAGCTGCTGCCATTGTGGCCTTCAGAGGTTCCCCTCCACACTGAATGCCTGAGCCAGATAAGGAGGGGAAAGAAGGGGGGGCAGTTAGGGTGTGGGGTCTCGGGAGGGGGTGATCAGGGGACAAGGAGCAGGAGTGCTTAGATGTGGGGGGAATCCCGGGGGGTGGTTGGGGGTGGTTTCTGGAGGGGGCAGTCATGGGACAGGGAGCAGGGGTGTTGGATGGGTTGGTGCTTCTGAGGGGGGCAGCCTGGGGGTGGGAAGTGGGAGGGGGTTGGATAGGGGACCAGTCTGTTTGGAGAGGCACCACCTTCCCTACCCAGCCCTCCATACAATTTTGCAACCTCGACGTGGCCCTCAGGCTGAAAAGTTTGCCCATCCCTGCATTAGGGGCTGCATCCCTACCCCTACCACTCAACATGTGAGACATAAGGACAACAACAACTTCATGTGCACTGATATCAGAGAGCCAGGATTGATGTATGTATAGCCAAAATGGACGGGAATTTTCCTTCCCCTTCTTTAAACTATTCCATAAATTGTTTAACTTGCATAGAATTTGTAAATGTTTATGTTACTCAGTAAAACTCTATTGTTTGGAAAATAAATTCATCTTTATTAGTTCTAAACATATGTTGCAGAAGGCCTGGCAATACTGAAAGCATCCATTTGGTTGCTATTTTACACTGGGACACAACTCTCAGGATCAGTGACAAACACAGTGTAATAATCGTAAGTATACAGCAAGCATCACACAATAGGTGCATTGTCAGTGTTATTTTCACAGATGTGCACCAAGCACAACACAGTTCCTAACAGGCCCCTGAAATTGCACAGTCCATACCACATTACTGTGGCTTGCTGTTAAAGTGCTTTCAAAGCCTCTCTGAGCTTTATAACTCTGCGTTGAGCTCTTCCAATAGCCCTTGTGTCTGGCTGTTCAAACTCAGCAGACAGCTGGTCCACATTTGCCTTCACCCTGGCAGCACCTTTTCCCCCTTTGCTTCACAAATATGATGCAGTACACAGCAGGCATCTATAATCATTGGGATATTTTTCTCACTGAGATCCAATCCAAACAATGCTTCAATACACTGAATACATCCAATATATATACAATCCAAACATCCTTCAATACACTGAAAGCACATTCAACTGATATTCTGCGCCTGATGAGCCAGTAGGTGAATCTTTCCTTTCTGTTGATGTACTTGGTGCCAAAATTAGGATATGCATGCCATCCATCATCTCTCAGTCATGTTCAGGAATCCCACAGCTGAAAATTCATTGCCAAGAATCACAGTCCTGCATAATAGGAGGCAATTAATGGCCCTGAACTCTTGCATAACAATGGCCCCGACCACGGATTTTCCAGTTCCAAATATTTCCCACTGACCGATAGCAACCTGATTTTGCAAGTTTTCACAGTGCAATCTTCATTCGCTTCTCCATTATCAGTGAAGCTCTCCTTCTGATGATCTTCCACTAGGGGACTAGGGTGAACTAAGTACACAGATACAGGAAGGTGACCTCATGCATCCAAAAGTTCTGCAGCCACTCCTTGTCATCCCAAGCCTACATTACAATGTGATCCCACCAATCAGTGCTCATTTCTTGGGCTTAGAAGAGATGCTTCATCATTTGCAGCTGATCCATGAATGCAACCAACAATCTTGGATTGGTTCTTGCTTTGCCCCACAGCAATTTGCCCAGCAGGAAACAGTAATTTCCCCACAGCTGTTCTTGCAGCTTTGCAAATACCAGATAACTGTGTTTCCTGTGCTTGCAATGCGGATGACAGTAGTGCAGAGCTGTGCAGGCTCCATGCTTCTGTCAGAGATAGCCAACAGCAACAAGTCCTGTGTGAATTAGCAGTATTTTCAAAATAGGCATGACAATTATGGGATAGAGATGCTATCATGGGATGGAGAAAGTAGCATGATGGGAACTTGAAGCCATGGACCCAGTCATCCCTGCATAATTCATTTCTGCCCCATCATGCATTGCCAAAACTACCCAAAAGACCCTCCACTACACCGTGGTTAGTTGCAGAGGCGGATTAAGGTTTCCTGGGGCACTGAGCCAGAGCAAGTGGGGGGGCCCTCCCCATCCTTCTACCTACAGCCCTGCCCCCTTTCCGCCCCTGCAGCCTGTGGGCCTGCCCACAGCCGCACCCCTTTCTAACCCCTCCCAGGGGTCAGGGCCTGCCCCCGTTCCACCCAGGATCCCCCCCACTCGACCTCCCACTGCAGCCTCACAACCCTTTTGCTTTTTTCAGTCCCCCGCCCCTCCCCACCCATGGTGGCTCCAAGACTAGAGAAGCTCTGTTCCCACGCCACGGCCCTGAGGCCATGGCAGATAGCAAGAGTTTATCCAGTCCCAGGGCCGGAGCAGGGGTCCGGTGCTGGGACTTCTCCTGCTACCTACTGTGCTTCTGCAGGGGACCAGCGTCGGGGTTCTGAGGCTTCTCCCACCTGCCCCTGGGGCTTCTCCTGCCCACCCGTCCCCTGGCACTTCTGCCATATAGGGGCCTAGTAGGATCTTCAAAAGTACCTAGGCTCCCTAGGCACTTAAGTGCTTTTGAAAATTCCAGTAGCTATCTAATTATCTTTAAAATTCTGGCCCTGGGGCCTTGCAATACTGAACAGAGCAATTCTTATATACCTTTAAAAATCTGCTCCCTAGAGACCTAAATTCCATTGACTTTCAAAGAGACTTAAGTTCTTAATAGGCACAAATCCCCAGAGGTATTTAGGTACCTAATACCTGTGCCAACTGCTGAAGACACTTTTGAAAATGGGACATAGAAGCTTTTGGAGATTTTACCCCTTGTCTAGATTTGCCCTTCATTTCATCTCCCTCTCCATTTGTTTTGTTTCTCTTAGGTAGAAGAAAATAGGAGATTTCTCTAGCACATCTCCACAGACCACCACTATGTACTCTGACTGATGCATGATACAGCTCAGAACCACAGTTGCCAACTTTCACATGGTAAATAAGCACCCGACTTTCACAATAAGCTAAAAATCAAGCTAATCCCCTTTCAAAACAAGGCCAAAACAAGCCATTCTCTAAGAACCCCAATACTCTATGTGATTAGATCCCTCACGCGTGCATTCTGGAACTATGGTGGGCCTGCTGTGCACCCCTGACTCTCTCCCCCCCTTACACCAGCTTGCCCCTTGCCTCTGCTTGCTAGGAATCAATCAAAAAAAGAAGCAACAAGCAACAACAAGCAACAAGTTACAAGCCAAACACTATCCAACAAGCAACTCACACACCAATTAAACCAAAACCACGCCCAATTTCTGCATTTTTTTCACGGCTTTGGCATGTCTGTTCAGAACAGCTCAGGAACCACTGAACTAAAGCAGAAAGACTACTAAAAATTCTTTATCTGAAGAGCTGAAGCAAAATAGGGAGAACAAGACTACCACATCTTGTCTCTGCAGGGTGCTTTTTTAAAAACAAATGGGAATATTAATTTTTATTATTAATCTTTCAAAAACTGAGCCTATGCTTCACACTGTACAAAACACAAATAAGGCTAATGTTCACCATAAAAAAGTATTGTCTAAAAGAGATTCTGATAAAACAGGATGCAATGGGAGATGCAGAAGAAGATTAAAAGGCTCTAAGGCCAGAAGAGATCACTTTGATCATCTAATCTGACCTTCAGCATAACATAGACAACAGAACTTCTCCAAAATAACTCCTAATACCACATCTTTTAAAAAAACGTGCAATCTTGATTGAAAAATTGCTAGTGATGGAGAATCCCCCATTATCATTGGCTAGTTGTTCCAATTGTCAGATATCCTCACTGTTAAGAACCTTCAATTTAAATTTAAGTCTGATTTTGTCTAGATTCAACTTTTAGCCCTTGGATCTTGTTATATCTTTATCTCCTAGGGCTGGTCTTCGCTGGGGGGGGGAGGAATCAACTGAAGATACGCAACTTCAGCTACGTGAATAACGTAGCTGAAGTCGGCGTATCTTCAGCCGACTTACCTGCCGTCCTCATGGCGGTAGCAGTAGGCGGAGCACTCCCCCGTCAACTCCGGCTTGCGCCTCGCATCAAGCTGGAGTTACGGGAGTTGACGGGGCGCTGCGGGTGATCGATTTCTCACGTCTTCACGAGATGCGAGAAATTGATCGTTAACAGATTCATTGCCACCCGCCGATCCGGCAGGTAGTGAAGAAGTACCCCTAGACTGAAGTACCCTTTATCAACTATTTGCTCCCCATACAGGTATTTATGTACTGTAATCAAGTCACCTCTTAAACTTCTTTTTCGTTAAGGTAAATAGATTGAGTTTCTTGACACTGCAAGGTATGTTTCAATCATTTAATCATTCTCATGATTCTCCTCTAAACCCTCTCTAATTTATCAACATCCTTCTTGAACTGTGTACATCAGAAGTGGACACAGTATTCTAGTAGCAGTAGCACCAGTGCCAAATATGGAAGTGGTACAATCTTTCTAGTCTTATTTGAGATTCCATTCTTTCAGCATTCAAGGATTGCCTTTGCCCTTGTGGCCACAGCCCCATACTGGGAAGTTATGTTCAGATGATCCCCAAGTCTTTTTCAGAATCACTGCTTCCCAGGATAGAGTCCCCCATCCTGTAAGTATGGTCTACATTCTTTGTTCCTGAAGTGTATATGATTATATCTGGCTGTATTAAAATGCATATTGTTTGCTTGTGCCCAGCTTAGCAAATGATCCAAATCACTCTGTATCAGTGCTCTGTCCTCTTCATTATTTACCATTCTCCCAATTTGTGTAATTTGCAAACTAATGTTAATTTATAACTTAATTTGATTGCATTTAATAAAATACTGGGGACATAAGTGATAATTGACTGGCGTACATTGGTATTTAATGGGCCTCATGGTAGGAGAGAATTTGAATAAGAAGGTATGGTCTGATGCACTGGCATTCAGAGGTTGCTCTAAGCCAGTGGTCCTCAAAGTTTTTTGGCTGCAGCCCCTTTCCGCGGCGTGGCGTCCGCTCGCGGCCCCTGCGGGTATGTCCGCCGAAATGCCACCGAACAGAAAGCTTCCGCTTTTTGCAGCAGCATTTCTGCGGTACAGAAATAGACCACTGCTGAGTTTGGCAGGATTGGTGGCGGCGCCGGGGTCTCGCACAGCCCAGGGGGTGGTCTTGCGCACCCCACTTTGAAGACCATTGCTCTAAGCAATGGAAGAAGGCCCAGAAGTGGGAATGGAAGTGCTACAGTATGTGAAGTGGCTTATTTGTGTAATTTCTCCACATATGTAAAAATATACATTTTTGTTCACAACATATTTATGGCTTTGGTACATGCACAGCAACCTCTCTACTCCATTCCTGCACTACATACAGTCCAGCAGTGACATGAATTATTGACACAGTGGCTTCATACTTCCTCCTATTTTATTTAAATTGTGTAGTAACTACACAGTAACTCTATTGAAAACATTAGCATTGACACAGCGAGCCAAATTTTTAAAGGGGCCCTAAACAGGGCTCTCAAATTGTATCACGGACAACTTGGGCATGTAAAATTGCAGGAGAAGTTCTGAAAGTCTTCCTGTGAAAATGTGACCAGTAAATTACACAATCACTACTGAGTGTTATCTCAGATAACTACCCAGTTTAAGAAACTACATAGATTAGACAGAAATATTCAAAAAACGAATGTTATCTCGACAGAAGTCACTTTTCCTGTTTGGAAAACAAAATCAGTATCTTTCCTACAAATAGATTGCCATGCTTAGTATCAAATTGCTATAATCTGGGACACTACTGAACACTAAAGCCAGATTCAATTTAAAAAAAAAAATCTGCCCAGCTTTCCTGCATAGAAACAATGAGTGTCCTCCAAAAGAACAGCTTCTGCTACCTTATGTGGAGTGAAAGATAAAACAATGTATTGCTGAATCAGGCCTGGGAGCATAACCTAGTCTTTCAATGGTAAGTAGTTAGGATTTTGTGGCTTTCATCCACAGGTTAAAAATAATTCTAAAGCATTCTGCACTGTTGCTAGGAGGGAAATTCTGCATTTGGCAAGGAAATGTTAGTGGCAGTCAGAGTCCTGAAAATAAAACAGGTTTGATTTATGATTCTTAGTGAATTTGTTTTAATGAATTTCAGTATAATTAGTATCCAATTAGCTATTTGCATAACTCAAAGTATCATATGACACAAACCTCATAAACACACACAAGCAGATGAGGAGTTACATATTTTCTTTAGATCCCTCCACCTTAGAATGGGTCAGATTTATTTAACAGCTATACAGAACATTTTAAAATTCCTGCAGAAATGTATCCTAAGCAGCTTCCACTTGGTTTGGGGATTGAAATAACAGATTCCAACAGCTCACATATGCCTGTTTGCCACCTATTCAACTGCACTAGAATTGTTCCTGGGGGAAATGCAATGAGAATCAGGCCCAGCTAGTCTCCTTGGATGGAAGGATGTGACTGAAAACCGATTCTCCAGCTTCTATAATCCTGTGAAACTGTTTCTAAAACTGAAAAGGGTTGGGAGATAATATGTAGTCTCGGTGTTTGGAAGGGTGGGTGGGAACAATGCAGTGTCACTAAGTTCCTCTGTCTCATTTAGAACTGCAAGGAAAATATAAGATTAAATGAATGAATCTGCAGTTAGGTCCTGATCCAGCAAAGCCCTTAAGCACTCGCTGAACTGTGTGCCCATAAGTAGCCCCATGGACTTCGCTGGGACCACTTAAGCACTGCATGTGTTTGTTATTTTGCTGGACAGGAACCCTACACAGCACTCTGTATCTCAAGAGCAGCCCTTTAACTGGATCTTGGTAGGAAAGACTCAGCCAGCCTTTTGCATTCTTCCAGCATTATATACAAATTCTTAATGTTTTTCTGTAAACATTGCTCTCAGTGCAAAACGATTACAAAACTGTTAATAGAAACAGCTGAGTATTGCCTAGGATTTTCATGCACTCAGATGCCAAAGTTCTTTAAGAACCTGTGCATTAGTTGTAGACATGACCTCAGCTAACCCAAGAAAAGCCACAGGCATGTCCCCTTTCCCTATTGGCAGCTACTTTAATTGGCAGGTTCACAATGAACACTTGTTTGTATCCTAAACATGCAGAACACAATTAAAATGTTTGATACTTTCATTTTGAGGGTGCAGCAATTAATACCATTTTTTATAAGCCAAGTCTGTTACACATTTAAATAGCAACAGTCAAGTGCTTAAGGAAAGTGTTTTGCAGGAATTCATTAGGTTCCCTTCTTAAAGAAATAAGGAACTGGTTGAAATAGAAATTCTGTTTACGTTCCATTGCATTGCTCTGCTATATTGCTATTCTTTGGCAAAAATTACTATGTGTATACTCTACTGTCCTCTACTGGATAGAATCAAAACTGCTTAATTGCACATCATAGATCATATACTGCCAACACATAATGGTGATTCTCCTTTACCTCAAAGGCATGATGGGAGCTGTGCTGCATGGAGCAAGAGGATCTGAATTCTATTAATGGTGTCACATGACATTCCTCGTGGCAATGGTTTGGACCATGTTGACAGCTGTGAATTATTAGAATGTTACAAGAAGAAAATGGAATAGAATAGATTTTGGCTTTACATAGTGCATATTATCATGTTCCCAGAGCACTTAGAAGTGATTTGCAGAGCAATAAGTCGGATCCTGGTGGTGCAGTAACTATGCACAGGCAGCTGTGTTTTCAGTAACTATCCACACGTAGCAAAGGAGCAATGTGGTAGTATATGATTTATTGGCAATAAGCATGTTGGGCAGCCACCAAGTCACACTGAAAGTCTCTAAACCTATGTGAGAAACATTTGAATGTACAACTATTTACAAGGACAAACCCTTCATTTACCTGATAGGATTGATATTTGTTGTGAAGAGACCTATGCAGATGGACTTCTAATACCTTTTGCAGCACTGTGCATAAGTGCAATAGCACTAAGCCTTCCTACCTGATTTGTGCATGCAAATACACAAACAAATGCAGTTTGCACTTCCCAATAGTTGTATGGGCAAATTTGGCACAAGCAGCTTCAAAAGCCAGAGCTCATCCTTTCCCCGTCATCTTATATGGTAAGTAATTTGGCTGTGAATGTCCTTTTCACTGGCACTAGTCATGTTTAAAAAAAGGAGTCAAATTGCATGCTCAACAGTGTTTCCTTTTCCATTGCAGTTTATAGATTTAATACAAAATATTCAAACGTGGGTGTACCCAGGCTCTTCCACCTAGCTCACCAGCCTGGCAAGTGGCTCCTGTGTTGGCTAGTTCCCTGGTTGCCAGTCTGGAGGATGGGAACATGGCCTGGCTCCTCGGAATTTTTTGAAAAATTCCACTCAGGTTTTCCCAAAACAGATTTTTTTTTTCAAAGATTCTGTTTCACAGAAAATTTCACCATTCTGACTTTTCAGTCCAATTAGGAGCGAAAAACGTTCAAAATTGCAACGTGTTCTGTGGCGTGGATGTTCCAGTCCCAAATAGTTTGTAATTGTCGGTCGATACACATTATTCCCACATTAAACCATAGCACTCCTTGAAAGCCATTTTTCTGTTATTTGCTATGTGCTGGGTCACTGTAGAGCTGTACTACCCAGAGCAGGACAGGAATGGATTGTTACTTCACAAATCAATGTGGTCCCTACTTCTCCTCGAGGAGGAACAGATCATGCCTCAGCTCTGGCGCATAGGTCAACACATTGGAGTTAATATAGTGTCTACTCCCAGGCTGTACTTTGCCCACTCATCTACATGGGAAGGAAAGTAGCAGCCTGGTGGTTATACAGATAACCGATAACGGGACATAATAGGGCCACTTGCATCTCTTTACTCCCTTTTATGGGTGCATTTCTGGGTTTACAATTGAGCCCTATATTAATAACTCTGTTGGTCTTACCTATCTTTTTTCTGTCTGAGAGCAAATCATCACCTCTATTACCTTATCTTCATACCCCTCTGTAAATGGGTTGGCACTCTGTTGGCTTAGGTCAGGGGTCATCAATCTTGCAGAAGTGATGTGCCAAGCCTTCATTAATTCACTCTAATGTAAGGTTTTGCCTGCCAGTAATACATTTTAATCTTTTTAGAAGTTCTCTTTCTATAAGTCTATAATATATAGCTAAACTATTGTTGTATGTAAAGTAAATAAGGTTTTTAAAATGTTTAAGAAGCTTCATTTAAAATTAAATTAAAATGCACAGCCTCCCAGACCAGTGGCCAGGACCTGGGCAGTGTGAGTGCCACTGAAAAACAGCTCATGTGCCGCCTTTGGCACACAGGCCATAGGTTGCCTACCCAAGGCTTAGCTCAAACATTTCTGAAAATGCCAGCTGTGGATTTCCACAAATGCTGTATAACAGCTCCATAGCTGCTGTAAACAGGATAAAGGTTCATTTTTTAAAGTTGCCTAGTGAATTTACACAGAGAACTGTAAATGCTTTAAAAGAAGGGTTATAGGCCCCAATCTTGCAAACGCTTATGCACATGTTTAACATTAAGCAGGTGAGCAGTCCCATTATCTTCAAAGTTACTCAGGGATTTAACATTAAGTACGAGCATAAGTGTTTGTAGGATTGTAGTCAGTCTTCTTGGTCATTCTTATTCTGAAAAATGCTTAGTATCTAGACCTTAGGAATGCTTGTCACAATACGCAAATCAGACATTTCCATGCAGATATTTTGTTTTATTTTTAGTGAAAAAGTTAAGAACAAATCAGATGCAGACACAATTCAACTAAGAGGATATGAGATTAAATCTAAAAAGGCAAGCGGGATTAGCATCAAGGCTAAAAATCCATCTTTAAGCTACCCTCTGGGCTCGGCTACAGGAAGAAGAGATGTTATATGTGAAAAAATCAAGCATTGCTTATAGACCCCCTTTAAAATCCAGGGTGTTTTATGCATCTGTTCCCTGACCCTAAGCTCATGGTAGATGACAAAGATTTTCATTGAATTCATAGGTGTTGGATCAGCTTACGTGGCAAGAGAAGACACAGTTTCTGCCTCAGGGAGCCTACAGTCTAAATAGATAGACAACAAAAATACACTGAGAAACCCGAAATGTTTTAGAGCATTTTTTTAAAGACTAATGGCTCAGAAAGTTAGCATATGTAGCTTTATAAAGAACTGAGTTTGGGGGACATATTTGAAAGGACAGAGGATGTGACTGACATACTGGGGTAGAGAGAATGTTCTAGTCTCCAGGAAGCTGGAGAAAAGGCATGAAAGAAATGAGTGACACAGAGACAGGGTGGAAAAAACACTCCACGAATGGAGATATAATGAGGGATTTGGCAGTGGAGCAGAGTGACTGGGGAGTAGCAAGAATTTTGAATGTCAATATTTTTGTAATTAATTTAATTATTAACACTGTTTTCTGTTTTGTGAGTGGAGCTGAATAATGAAACATTTACATTTGTTCCCAGAAAAACTTTATGTAAATAAATCAGTTTCATTCCATCACTGCCTGAACTTGCTAACATGATATCTGTGGAACTGAACTTAAGGGACAACGAGAAACCAAAACCTTATTTCACAATAAGTCAAACCCTCTTTCTGGTTTTCTGTTCATATATAATGAAGTAACAACAACAACAAAAAGAATAACTGCAAACAGATCACCAGCAGTGTAATAAATAGCATGTGCAAAATGTACAGCACAGTAAGTATGCTACAGGGACTATACACAGAGTCTCTTCCAATCCATAACCATCATCAACCGTCTGCTGTGGTTTGGCAAATCAAATATTTGCTATAGACTATCATTTTAATAGCACTGAAAGCCACTGGCTCAACACCAAGGCAATACTGTACATTACTTGTCAATCTTACTGTTGCCTTCTAAACTCTGTTTCTGACCTTATCTCCCCCTACAGTCCAATATGTAGAAATGCCAATAAAATACACATTAATTTCAAATGTCTTTCAAAAATATTATTAACTAGGTAGAACCTTTCTGGAAAACTGATAGGAAACATGGTGTACAAAAATGCTTTTTGACAGCATATAATGTAAAATCAGAGCTGGGAACTGAAGTTCTGTTCAGAGCATGATTTTCCCTGGTTTTTTCCCCCTCTTCCTTTTGTTTAGTTTAGCTTTCCACTTAAGAAGGGATGGTTTTGTCTTTTATGACATACAGTGATACTAAAGGAATAGGCACCTTATAAGCTCCTAAAACAGTTAGAGAGATAGACAATGTTTAATAAGCAGTGAAAAGGGAGGTCTCTATTAGCCAATGCATATACCAATTCGCCTTGACGGTTAGAACTCCCTGTTGCTGGACTATTCTTGATTATGTAAGTGGCTGATGTTCAGTAAAGTACGTATCTCAAACAAAACTGGTATTAGATAGGAAATACCATGAGAGATGCACCTCTGGAAGGAGTATAGTATGAAATCCTTGTGTGTTATATCATGAGTACATTAACAGCTCATCAAGCTTTTTTTTTTAATTTACTACAATGCTTGTCCCCCAGAATGTCATCACAAAGGGCTTTATTTACAAAAAATAAAATAAAAAATAATTATTTTAAAGAATTTATAATTATAAAGCAATTATAATTTTTTAAAAAATCAAAAATAGTTATTAAATTATTTCCAAAATATTATTGTAACATATTAAAATATCAGAGCAAAAATTTAATCATGTGAAAACTTAAATAAATGTTCTGCCAGTAAAGACCAAGCTTCCCTTTGACACAGGAAACAAAAAGTGGCTATCAAGGGGATTAATTTAGCTCACATGAAGTTTGCATCTTTCTAGCCTAACACAAATCCTGAAATATTAAGTAAAGTTTATAAAAAGACAGCAGGACCTGGTAGTTAGAAAGAGACAAAGTAGAACTCCACTGTCTTAGTAGCTTATTCATCTGTACATAGATATTTAAGACCTGAAGGGATCAATATGATCATCTATTTTGACCTCCTCCCTAAAACAGGCCATAGTTTTCTCCCAGTTATTCTTATAACTAGACTAGCTTGAGCAAGCTGCTTACATCCAACTTCTAAGTTCATGCATGCAAAATTGCAAGCACACTTATGTGTGCCTGACTTGTACACGTGTAACTGGAGGATTTGTGCACCTGTAACACACACTGGCCAAGTGGGTGTCACATCCCTTGCTACTAGATAACAACCTACTACGGCTAGCAGTTAATAGATCCACCCCTTTAATCTACATGTTAGAGGTCAGAGTTGTGCTGATGATTCCAGTTTGAACCTTACTGACTACTGACATGCCTCTGAATAACTCTGACTTATCCACACACAGCCATTTCTGCATAGCCAAATGAGGATGCTCAAAAGTGTAAGCACTCTTTTTTAAAAAATGTGGACCTTGACTTCTGTGCTTCAGTTCTCCATGCTTAATATGGGTACAATATTGACCAATCTCACAGGGAGCTGTGACATTTATGTGGAGCACTTTGGGATCCTAGTATGAAAGGTGCTATTTAAATGCAAAGTATTCTTATTTTAGAGGAGGTCTTCTCTAGGGATTTAGACACTAGCTTCTCCTTAAGATAAGCAATGTTCACAGCTTATATTAGTAGAGGGACTCCTCTTTTGAAATGCTGACAAACAATAGGCTTGCTGCTCTTCCAGAAGGTTAGGAGAAGGTCTGTACTGTTATGAGACAAGGACTTTACGGCTGTCTTTGAGGGACATCTCGACCTAAAGAACATTTTTTACAAGCCGCATTAGTGAAAGTAGCATTTTTATGCAAAGAAGAATAAAATACTGGTGTAATTGCTATGCAATAGCAGAAGCACAAAGGAAATTTATGGAAACATTAAACATACCACTGAGGAAACATGCACTGGATCTCAGTCATAAAGTACCAGCATTGATCCAGACATACAATATACACACAAAGGACCACATTGATCCCATAAGTGACAGGGGAGAAATTTATCTTGTAGGGGACACTGTCATCCTCTTGTCTCAGGGGGCTGGCAAGAAGGCAGGCTCAAAATCTAGGCTCTACAGCAGCATTCTTCAAAGATTTCCAGCCGTGGCCCCTTTCTGCGGTCTCACATCCACTCACGGCCCCCTCAGGGTATGTCTCCCTAACTGATGCCAAATTGAAAGCTTCCACTGTCTGCAGCAGCATTTCGGCAGGACAAAAAAAGACTACCGGTCTATTCAGCGGTCTCCCGGGTGGGATCAGTGGTGGCACCGGCATCTCATGCGCCCCCGAGGGTGCGCACACCGCACTTTGAAGACCACTGCTCTACAGGATGTCCTACTGATAAAGCTGAATCAGTGCAACTCCTGGTTAGCCTCGCTAGTATGAGCTTTCCCAAACTACCCTTCAGCAAATCTGCCAGCAGGATTCAACCACACTAGTAAAGAAGAGGGCAGTGAAGTCTCCATGTCCATACAAATCATGGAGTGCCAACAAGGTTTTGAATGGTGATGTCATGCAGACAAATGTCCATTGGGAATGTGACACCAGGCCACCAATCAGCCCATCATGTGGTAATGACTAGGGGCTGTAGTCTCAGCTGGTGTAAGCTGACATAGCTTCAGTTTTCACCAGCTCAGGATCTGGTTGTCACCACTTTTGAAATCTTCTCACTAGTTCTGGTAGACCTTCTCTGCTGACCTGGGCTGGATTCAAGCCTGTGACCTTGCTTATAACCAATACCCCAAACTCTCTAGTCTCTATTCTTCCATTTTTAAAGATTTCTGCAATAAATAAAAGTAGAAGAAAGGGGAATGGGGGAGATGAGGAGGATGAATGTCATAGCTAGAAAATAAAAGTTTGAAAGGAGAAAGTATACAACAGCTTTTATTCTGAAAAAATTTGATGAAAAAAAATCAAAGCATACACAGCACACATAAGGACTTTATCAGAGCTAAGTCTTATTGTTATTCTATGCCAGTCAACGTGTCCCCAAAGAACTCGTTAGTGCTCATAGATCTGAGTTCCTATGGTAACTGCTTTTATTATTAAGTATTAGTTTAAAAAAAAAGTTGTTTAATATATTCCAGGTTGTTCTAGGTCATTTCTCCTTGGAAATCTTTTCCTATCCAGTGATATCTTTTCCCTCTGCCTCAAAGTGAATAAGTTCAAGGCATTGTGTTACCTTTACACACAGGACATTTCTAAGAACTGAATCTGCAGCCACCCACCCTCCTAAAATGAAATCGCTGAAATACTCTTGGGTCTCTAGAGCACCTGCAGGGCCCTGCCAGCCCCACTCCCTCTTTTCTACAGAGAGTGGTATTCCCTACTTCTGAAACATTCCTTGAGCACTAAAATTATGCTTGTCCTACCCTTGAGTTCCTGCATGTGGCAAGATGACTTCCTGCAGATCAACTGAAATGATAAGCCCCCAGAACTATATTTAGACCACCATAGCTAACCGTATACTCAAGTAAATCCTTGTAAACATGTGGGTGACTCTATTTAAGAGCTTGATAACCACACAGCAGTAAATAAGGGCTAGCTCATATTTCTAGTTTCAGTTGTCTTATTCTAGCAAACTTGCCACACTGTTCTTTTTCTGTAGGCAAATTCGTTGCAAAAGGCCTGATGTGGTTGTTGAACTGGGCCAGCTGGAAGTTGCTCACCAACCCTGAGTATTTCTTTTTGGAGACAGAGCTGTTCTGCTCTGGCACCTACGCTTTCATTTACAAATTAATTAACTCTCCAACACTCGCCGTTGCAAAGATAAACTTCAGACTGTGAACCAAGCATAAACAGATGCCAAGAGGTCTGATTGAATCTGCAAAAGTCTGATCTATATAGTGTTGAGATATGCAACCTACTCAATTTAGAGCTCACTGAGTTAACTTGGAATCCTAATAATGATAATTAAACAGTCAACATTATTTAGTACTTCCCTGATAATCAAACCACACGTCAAAAGGGCAGTGATCGTAGGAAGATCTTTGCAATCTTCTGTAAATGGTTTTTCATTTTGGTGCCTCACTGTGTCATGTATTATTAATGATTGGTATTAGTATTCTGGTAGTTCCCAAAGACCCTCCCATAAGAATTAGAGCCTCCATCTATTATATGCTGTATTAATACCCAGAAGGACCTGGCCTGTACCCCAAACAGACCACAAGAACCAGTAGGTCACGTAGTCTAACAACACAGGCCATAGATCTCATCCAGTTACTTTGGCTTCCTGGACTGTGGGTATGGAAAAGCGGTGAAGAAAGCACAGAGATACTTGTGAAAGAACAGTCTTGCCACTGAGGCTGGTACAGCAGGGGGAGGGTGTGTTTGGCTCATCATAGTACAAGACACTCTTCCCTCACTGAATGAAACTCCTCTCATCTCCTTCAGACTGCCATCTATCTCATCTAACAGTGCTCATTTCCAATGTCTCTCGCTAATACTTTCCTAATATCACTTCCTTTTATGTTACCAAGCACTACATTTTTAGCAAGGATGTCATGGTGTATTATATTGGGGGGTGGGAAGATCTCTTTCAAATTGAGTCACACGATGAACAATAAAGGAACCATTTTTATAATATATTTGTTGGCTGTTTCTTCACAACTGATTAATCGAAACAAGCTTTTGGGATGGACAACTTCTAGGATCAAGCACAGGTCTGGAGATGGAACAGGAAGCACTGACCCTTGGCTCAGAGCTGTTGCTGATGCCAGCCCTTCTTTCTGATATTCACTGCTGGCCTTCCCTAAGCTGGTGGCAAAGACATTGGCTCCCCTGAATAGAAACACTGTACACTTCCATACCATACCCCAGGTTCAGTGGAGTATAGAGGACAGAGAGATGAGGAACAGCGCAGAGGTTGGGCAACATTTGGGAGGTGTGGGAGCTGCAGTGCAGGGGAGCAGGAAACACAGGAGGATATAATGTGATTGTGTGTGAAATTACTTTAAAAGCCTATATAAAAGAGTGCTCTCCTTTGTACAGGTTACTTGCACCATCCTGTTGGAGGAGTACAGTTATTTATCCTATTAAATTCTACAGGATGGTCCAGAACTCATATAGATCTGTCTCTGTGAAATGCTATAGGACTTCGCCATAAGGTGTACCAGGAGAGGATGTGCGAGGCAAGTGAATAGGGGAGAAGACAATATTTCAGGACTGGCTTCACTCTGTCTGCCGTGGAAATGGCCATCATTAAGCATTTCTCACACTACTCGTAAAATTGGCTCTGCTGAGAATAAAAACATCTGGAGATAGAGGTTTATCAGTTTAGCTTCCACTCTGCTGAGCACAGTTCCAAGAAAGGTTCCAGTGGCTCTTACATAGAGCACTTTACTTTTTTCCATGCAACACAACAGTCACACTTAAAGTCTTTCCTTATTTTGTGTTGACCTTTTACTACATTTTGACACTATGATGTTGAATGAATGTAAAATAAATGTATTGAACTCTAGCAGTTTTTGTCTTTAAACACCAGATGGCAGAGTGAAATTCAGTAACAGTGTTTTAGGTCAAGAACCAGCTGTTTTGATTATGTCCAGCTTATGCAGCCACATGTGAAACCTTCACTAAGGTTACTTTTCTCTTATGTTTCCAACCCCTAGAATCTGTGGCTTTTATATAGCCCCACCAAATTGGTTTCTTCTCTTCTCTTTCCCCTGTCTTTGATGCTCTGGCTTTAACCTGGCCCACTGCACCCAGCCACAAATTGATTAAGAGATGTATTGGAGTTTTGGGGGAGGATGGGACTTTGAGAACAGAGAGGGTCTGCTCCTTGTCAACATTTTCCCCCCTTTTGGGCATAGGACCAAAATACAGCATTTGGGGCCACAACAGAAAAATGTTATCTTTTTTCCCCCTTTATCGGTGGGCCTATGCTGCAAAATTTGGATCCATATCCAAATTCCACAAAGTCCATCAGTGTTTGTGTGATGGTTGCCACTTTGGCCGACACTGGAGATTGCAGAACTAAAAGCATTATTGCTAAAGCTTTGAGCGAAAGAGGCAGGCTGAGAGCTATAACGGACTCACATTATTTGTGGATTGGGAACAGAGGAAGATGCATAACATACTGACTACAGGGTTACATTTGGCTCCAAAGTTTTGGTCCAGGCCCATCTCAAAATAAAGTTTTTAATGAAAGCATTAACAAGCTACCTAACAAGAAGAGACTTACAGAGCTTGGCTTGTTTAGCCTTACGAATGAAGAATCAGGGGAGATATGATTATCCCTCTGATATATTTATGCAGAGCAAACACCAGCGAGGGAGTTATTTAAGTTAAAAAGTAATGATGGCACAAGAACAAAGGGATATAAACTGGCCATCAATAACTTTAGGGATGAAATTAGATGGAGGTTTCTAGCCATCAGAGGAGTGAAGTTCTGGAACAGCCTTCCAAGAGCAGCAGTGGGGGCGGGAGGGGGGGCAACAACACTTAACTTGTTTTAAGACTGATCTTGATGAGTTTATGGAGGGGATGATGAAATTATCTATGTGGCATACGACCCATCCATGACTGCTATGAGCAAATATCTCCAGCAGCCGGAGATAGGACACTTAAACATTCTGAACAGGCTTACCCACATCACTGGCCACAGTGCAGGACCCCATGAGCAGCACTCATAGGGCAACTACTCACTTACCAGAGGTGTGGGCAGAGCCTCGACTCCACCGCAAAGTACCAGCCAAGAGAGCCGTGCATGCATACTATTGCTATCTGAATCATAATTCCCTCCCTGACTGGTCCTGGGACAGAAGACCTACATGCTGCAACTAGCTATGGGCTGGCAACTGTCAATCCTTGTGGTATGTTTATGTTAAGTAATAAGTAAGATTAAATAAACCCACTTTTGCAATAAGACATATTCTTTGCCAGGGGGAAGCCTCCTTACACAGATTTAACATTTTTTGATAGTAAAAATGTTGGAATTATTATATGAAGTTTAAAGAGATTCATCTTTCTGTCTCCCTTACTGCACATTGCCCTTGACAGATTTTAAATCTTCTCTATACCAATAATGTCTGATTTTTTTTTCAAATGTCCTGTTGAAATAAGATTGTTTAGGCCAGTTTGAAAATTCTCATTAAATTCTTTAGCATCCCAGAAGAGTTATTCTATCCCACAGTAGCCAGATAACTTGACATTACAAGGACACACAGCTATTATAACATCTACTTGTTTTGGACACATGCAGTGTACAAGTACATAGAAAATCTGGCCCCATATCTAAAGCTTGTTGGTGTTCTTCCTCTCAGAAATACATATGCGTCTTCCAAAATAAAAACCCCTACCACCACACAAGATTAATGAATATTCTCTTTGTTAAAAACATTCACATTCTCTACTGAAGAGGAACAATTTCCAGCTAGCAATTAATCTGCACTCTGGTTCAAGGACACAATTATTTACTTACAGTCTTGGAATGCAGGATATTGAGAACACATTATTGTCAGGATAGTAACAAAAAATGAGGGGGTGTTTGAGATCTAAAGAACTCAGGTGAACTTCTTAAAATAGTCTCCATAAAATGTGTATGAATTTTCTCTCATTAACTAACACTGACATTGTCACTGCTTTTCTAGGAGGTCTAAAACTGTCTCTCACCTTAAATAAACTTACAGTTCTCCCACAAAGTACCTTCCTCCTGAAGCCCTCCAATGTCTCCCATTAAAACTTTACTCACGTGCATTTAGAGGAGAATGCAATATGTCTCTTCATGTGGTTAGAATGGAAATCTATTCTTCTTCCCAGGAATATTTTTTCTAACTAGATATTTTAGAGACCCTGCATTCATCCTCTGGAAAGAAACAAAGTCTCTAATTTGCTGGTGGCTATATAACTATATATTAATATTGCACTTTCCAGATTCCTATTTTAAGAAAATTTGTTTTTTGCCATATAGACCATTTGCTCAGAAAAGTTAACACCACAGGAGAAAGAAAATTCTCCCAACACCACAATTACAGCAAAAAGTTATAAACAAATTACTGGGACAGGAATTTGGGCCCCTATTGTCTTGCTGGCAAGCAGAGACAGATTTTATAATGACCTCAAAATTCAGTCCTTGATCTGGTGAAGAATTTAGGCACAAGATGGAAACTCAGATTCTCTTCTTATTTTTTTGTCACAGAAGACATTAACCTTCCTGACTAAAATAAATTGCTGTCTTTCTAGCAGAGAAGGGATGGTGGGATGTTTGGGGAAAGGCTCACAAGAGTATTAAGGTAAGACTCTAGTCTCATGAATTATTTGTGAATCCAAAACTCCCAGTGACTTCAGCAGGATTTGTTGGAACACAATGACTGTGGGATCAAGCCCTTAACCTATTCCCTAATCTTTTTTCATGCACTTGGAGATGTAAGAACCCGGCCTAGCCAAGCAGCATTCAGCACAGGATCAAATGAGAGGGGCAAAAGTGTTATTATGCCATCTTTGCAGTTCCCCAGTCCTGAGGATACTCAGTTGCCTGTAACATTGGCCATGTCCCCTAAGTTATGAGATGCTCACTTAGGGTTCTCTTGGTAAAAGGGAATTCCTCTCATGCAATTGGCTATCCAGCTGCTTTGCACTACAGTTGCAGTGCAAAGCAAGTGGACTGTAGGGGAGAACTGAGGCCAAAATGTTCAGCTAATGTTGTATATGCTCTGAAAACTTGAAGAAATAACCCAATTCCCAGAGCCTCATGAACTATAGAGCAGCACTTTTCATTCTGCAGGAAATTCCACTGTTTCAACCTTTGTTTTTATCCCAAATCAGGACAAAAACAGGATTCAGACCTAATTCACTTCACTCATATGGCTAAATCCTGCGCAAGATACTTTCTGCAACTCACTCTGATTTTTTAAAATTAATTTGCCTAAGCCATCCTTGTACTCTGCTTGTGTCCACTTTCCACAAACATTCAAGCAATCAAGTTTTACTGGCACACATGTTAAAAGCAAACAAATTTCAGAGTTGGGCAAACATGTGATCATAGGAACCCTATTTTAACCTTACAGGATTAAAAAATAGCACAAAGAGGGTTCATAAACTCATTCAAATAAATGAGCAGAAACTAGAAACTATGCACTAGAAACTGACCAATTACCAATTAAATGTCACCATTCCACTTTCAAATATCAAGTATACAATCAATATTTACAGAATTTTTTTGCAACCATTCAATCCTTACAGTAAAATTTGTTGTAAAAGTGGGCTAAATCATAATAATGAATGATTCACAGAAATTGCAGTCTACTCAGACATATAGCAAGCAGCCAGCCTAATATGTCAAGTAAATCATTCACTGCAAGTTATTCACTCTGTTCTGCTAATATATATCATAAACAAATTATGGTTTGAGAAGAAACCCTGTATAATCTTAGCTTTGAATTTCAGCATAATCATTTAGCCTCAGAAGTGCTCACTTCTTTTGACCATCTCTTGGATAATATCACCTTCTTAAGAAAATAAATTTTCTCTGAGCTAATTTTGGGAGAATTGGTTTAACCTAAACAATATATCTTCTCAAAAAAAAAAATCACACATGACCTAAAAACAACAAGTGACAGGACACTATCAAAATAATGGGAAGTTTTGGAATGAAAAGGTTAGGGTAATTGTTGAACAAAGAAATGTTTATTGTAGAGTGTAAATATTGTAGGCACAGCACGGTTGAAAACTTATATCAAATGTTGCAAAGAAAGATGAGAAGAGAAACATGGACATTTTGAGATCTCTTATTTGGATCTGAGCCTGAGTTTTGAGAACTGTGCAACAAAGAATCTTGAACTACTAATGCTTTGAATTCCTTTGTCTTGTTCAAGCACATCTCATGAGCCAGATTCATCAGTACTCTTGGCCCATAACTGAGTTGATTCTATGCTATTTTGGATAGCATTATTTCCAACCAACTCAGGTCACTAAAGAGTGAATATGGCATTCAGAATTATTTTTCAGATCACAGGACATTAAGGATTTTTGACATTCTTAAACAGCAGTAGACCCTTACTTATTTGGAGCTTGATATAATTCACAGCTGTTGTCCATTTCACTTGTTTTTAGACCAATTTTATTTTAAAAAGTTAAAGATTTTGTCCAAAACCAACCACAGACCATGTCTTGGACCTATGAAAGAGATACACTAAAAATCAATGGTTTATTAATTACATAAACAGCCACTATTTCTTGTAGACATACAGTACTTATTAAAGGAATAACTTTTAATGAATTAAATTCATTACTATATCATTGTTGCCAACTTATGAGTCTCATGATTGTTGGTGTTCTTTTTAAAGCCCCATGTGCTGGAGACAACTGATTACTTAAGAACCTCATCTTTCATTTTTTTAAGAAAAGGCATTTCTACCCTTCTTGGTTGTGGAGAAAACCTGAAAAACATGAAGCGAGTTCACCTTAATTGCTTAGAAATCAGAAAGTAAAAAGAATCCCAAAAATTATTTATTTTTAAATTCATGATTTTGGAGTTAATCTCATGATGTTTGGGAAGCTGATTTTTTAATGTTTGGTGGTGACAATATTGTTATACATTTTGCCACCTTTCCATTGACTCAAGAATAACTGATGAAAACTTAACAAGCATTTCATAAATTGCAAGTTCAACAAACACCAGTACAAATATCAGTAACTTCCAAGAGATTAACTTGTGTAGAAGTCTCCTGACCAGTCAGCAGTTTTGTCTTGACCACAAAGCTAATTCAGGCTCTTACTCAAGTGTTTCCCCTAACCTGAGTACTGTCCTTACACAAAAACCTCCCTCTCTCTCAAGCTGCGTGGTGCTTCACAGCCCAGTGAGCTGACTAATCAGGAGATACAGTCTAAAGCCCTAGTCCATTTACACTTCAGCTGCTAGTACAACAATTCTGCAGTGTGGAAGCAGGCCTGTCTGATGTTAATGACAAAAGTTATGAAGCCTTGTGCAGTGTATGAACAATAACTTTATTGAATTTAAAAACTAAAAGAAGATTACATATTCTAATGGATACCCCTTCTATACTAAGGCCTAGTTCTGCCACCTTTACCCACACCAAGTATTGCCTTATTCTGAAAGTAATTCCATTCAGTGGGGAAAATCCTGCCCCCAGTTAACTCAATTGGAGTTTTGCTGTTGACTTCAATGGGGCCAGGATTTCACCTAGTGACAGTAAGGGTTACAGAGTCTGTCCCTCATTGTCTCTCTCTAAAGCTATCTATTGTGACAAAGCTCCAAGTCTGTACTTGTGGGTCCTGCGCTTCCTGGCAGATTTAGGGGCCTCAGAAACTCATCTAGGCCCCAGAGTGACCTCCCTTTCTCAGTATAATTGGCAAGAGTCACCACCTAGTGAGTTACCTTCATCACAGGCCAGTATGGAAGATGGAAAAGGGGGGAGCCCGGGCCCACCCTCTACTCCGGACTCCAGCCCAGGGACCCTAATAGTATCAGCTAAGACGGCTGACCTTTTATCCACAAAACACAATACAGTTCCCTGGGCTACTTCCCCACAGCAGTTCCCGCTTCTTCAAACTCCACTTCACCCTTACCTCAGGGCCTCCTTCCTTCTGGATGATATGTTGTCCACCACTCAGTCTCACCAACAGCATAACTTGCTTCTACAACTCCTGACACCTACAGCCCTCCTGACTAACTGGGAGGTTTTTATCTGGTTTCAGCCAGTCCCTGATTGGCTTCAGGTATCCCAATTAGGCTAGCTGTTTCTACTCCTTTCTAGAAGGTTCTTAATTGGCCCCAGGTGTCTTGATTGGTCTGGAGTAGCCTTTGTTTGGCTATCCAGGGAACAAGGACCTGCACATCCTGAGGCTGATATACCTGCCTTCCAGCACTCTCCTATATCCTTCTGGTCTGACTCCGTCACACTATCTATAGAGCGTGCACACACACACACACAGAGAGAGAGAGAGAGAGAGAGAGAGAGAGAGAGAGTGTATATCTGTATATATTATGTTCTTGTGAACTTTGCTAACATTTGAAACTTTATTGTGCTAGAAAAGGAACTATTTTATTTCAATTCTATCTTGTCTGTCCTGGGTAACTAAAAATGAAAGCTGAAAAAACTGATCAGCATAGATTATGAATTTCTTGAGGTTCGTGTGATAAAAATACATTTAAAGTTTTTAATCAGCTTTGAGAGTTTAAACATACACAGTTCAAACACTGGGCTTGGATGAAAAGAGAGTAAACTGTGAAAAACAAAAGATCAAGGAATTTTTAAAAAATTGTAGAAGGTCCAAAATTATATATTCCTAGGTGAATGAACAGAGGCAAGAAAATGTGATGAGGAGGCATGTACTTTTAAAAATACTGCGCTACTATGTGTACAATAGGTTCCCTTGGGCCTGTCAGTGTGTATAAAGAACAAGCAGTGACCATAAGTCCAAAAAATGGCTTATTGACAGGACATGGAATTGTGTTATAGTTGAATTGGACTAAACACTGATCAGAGAACTCACTCTGGGGAGCTGAAAATGTTTGGAAGTTTGCTGAGGAAATTGACTAGGACAGTTCAAAAATATTTTAAAATAATTTCTCTCCGGAGTCAAAAAAACGAATAACTGGAAGGAATAATCAACACCAACAAAGGACAGAAGAAAAACAGTAAAGCTATTGATATTGTGTCAAAACTATGTACTTACTATGAAGATGATGGCCCTGAAATGAAAAAAGTATTGGGCAAAATCTGGCTGCTCAGGGACCAGCTGTATTGTTCATAGCTTCTGTTCCCTTTCAGTTTTCTTACTTTAAGCATTGGGGGTCGGTCCTTAGATGGCTTGAGTAGGCATAGCTGCAATGACACAAAGTCTCCCTTTAGCTAAATTGTTGACTGGTAACTTTTCTTTGTTGTTTGTCTATCAAGAGAAATACGATGGGCACCTAGAACAAGATACTGAGTAACACTCTCAACTATGTGATTGTGAGGTGCACCTCTCCTGATAGGATGAGAGACCTGCTTTGATGGTTGCATAACAGTGGTTGATGGAGCCTGAGAATTTCATGAGGGAGAATATTTCTCTGCTGGATTTTGGTACACTTTTGTCCTTCACCATCCATAGGGTGGCAACTAGGCTTCTTTTTTCCCTCCTTTATCCTCCCAGATAACCCTGGTTCATGGACAGCTCATGCCAAAGACAATAGGAAGGAACCATACTGGAAGAGCAGCATCACAGAAGACTCATGTCAAATCTCATTTTAGGCAACATAATGCTTTAAAAACTCTTACCCTGTAGCTGTGTGGGAAATATTTCTTTGCTTCAACCTTAGCATTTGCAAAATCTCAGAGGGCAGATTTGTTTGGGGTCATAGCTAGCCTGGTTAATCTAGGCTGTCTCTGCTGAGTGGCTGATCTGAATCCCTCCTGTGGTGAGGAAATTTCTTGTTATTTTGCAGATAAAAATCAAATGGATTTGGAACAAGTTGTCTGTGTCTAAGCGGGCAGAGCAATATTTTGAGAGGGCAAATGCCAATAATTCTCTGCTTCACTTTTGGCCAATGTTACTCACTGGGCTGTTGGGAGAAGTTCATGGCTTTGGATTAATATGCACTTTGAATTTATTTCTGTCCTGGTTGGTGAGGGCTAGTAAGGAAATGCTAACTCCACTGCTTGTAGAGATTATCCCTGCCTCTCTTAAAGAAGGCCAGCTACATTTTGCTCTTTATGAAGCATTGGAGAAGCCTTTGTTCAAAGAACCATCACCTGACTATCTGTCCAGTTATGATCCTAGTCCAGTCTCTCATCCTTGGCCAAGGTCATTAAAAAAGTTAAGCAGAAACAACTCTCATAGTAGGTATGTCCCAGTCTGGGAGGGTTATCACAGAGACAGCATTGGTTGTTTTGGTCAATGACGTCCTCCTGGTGATGGATGAAACATTGATATTAGCAATGTCAACAGCCACTGATACCATTAATCATGAGTAAAGCTATGGTTTAGTCAGGGGTATTTTTAGTAAAAGTTGCAGACAGGTCATGGGCAGAAAACAAAAATTCATCACCGGTGACCTGTCCATGACTTTTACTATATACCCTGACTAAAATTTGGGGCTTCCTGGGGACATCACGAGTCCTGGGAGGGATGGGCAGTGGCCTGCAGCCTGGCCCCCTCACTGGTGCTGCAAGGGGAGAGTTGGCAAACAAAGCAGGCTCCCTACCTGTCCTCCATGCCTCTCCCTCCCCAACAGCAGCAGAATTTGGGAGGGGGCAGGGGACTGGGGCACAGGATTGGGTGAGGTGGGGGTCTGGGCAGTTCTTTCTTGTGGGGCTTGCCGGAAGCAGGAACATCCCCCTCGCTCAGCTCCTAGAGGTGGGTATGGCTAGGCAGCTCTGCATGCTGCCTCCACCCAGAGTTCTGGCTTCACAGCTCCCATTGACTGAGAATCGTGGCCAATGGGAATGGTGGGGGCAATTCCTACTGGTGGTAATCCTAAATTATGTGACTGTGGCCTCAGCCTCTACCAGTGGTTGACAGAACTGATCTTAGATGGCTTCATTCTTTGCTCTGAGAGATTTGCTCTGAGATGATAGTGGCCAATTGCTCCTCACCCTCAAGAAATCTCAAATGTGGGGTACCACAGGTTCATCATGTCACTCCTCTCAGTTGAATTCTTATAGGTGAACCATAGGTTGAGGTATTTTTGGCGTGCAGGTGCATAGCACCTCTCACCCCTATTTCTCTCTCATCCAACCCACATGATGCAGTCTAATGCTTTACCCAGTCTCTGGCTAATATAAGGTCTGAACGACAGAAAGATGGCTAAGGATCAATCCAAAGAAAAGCTGAGGACAACATGTTGGGGGAAAGAACCAGTGAAAATGGCAGAAGTTAAAATCAGCCTATATTTTGTTGGTTTCTTTGAGGGCATCTGTCCACTATATACTACCTGAATTCATATCTCAGGAATGCTAGGTACCCAGGGAGAAGTGATATTTTATATAAATAGTAATAATAATATTATGAAGTATTCATTAACTTCAGTAGAAGCTGACAACATTCAACAACTCGCCAGATCAGGCCCTTAAGATTGTCTTCACAGCAAGTTACTGAATGGCAAGTCAGGGCATGAATCTACAGTGCTCCATCTTGCTGTGCGATAACATCCCATCTGAACACTGCTACAGTGCAGTGAAAGTCCCAAAGTGCAGTATGAGGGGAAACTGTATGTTTTACGAAGGACCAAGTACATTTGCAATGTTATGGAAAGGCTGGATTGCCACTGCCCTTCCTTGGCCACCCGTGGGACTAAACTCCTGTCACCCTCCTTAATCCCGTCGGGTCACTCCTCCGGCAGTGACAATAGCTCCTGAAAAGAGAACAGGGCCTGCTGACCTAAGTTCTCCACCTTGTGACATGGGGGTATGGAGGGGCATGCAGTGGCAAGACCTGGGAGAAACCCAGGCTCAATACCCCCTGCTCACTAGCCCAAGTAGCTGGCCAGGCACAAAGAGGGAATTGTTCCACTAAAAACAGGGGGAAAGCAGTTTTCTCCTCCTGCAGAGCAAGGAGTCATAGGGGAGAAATCTGTACCTCTCTGGGTCACAGCTCGTCCTCGGGTCTGCCCCTGGGGCAGTGCGTCAACACACCGCCATTCAGTCGAGGGCAGATTATAGCATTACAATCTAGTCCTGGATGATTAGTACCAAAAACTACACTGTAGGGCATCAAAATGAAAAACAACAATCCCCCAGACAGAGACTGAATGGAATTTCTTCAAGCGTCTCACATCAGAGTAGGAAATAACAGAGCTATCTTTGAAAACACGGAACAGCAAAAGATCCAGAGATATAATAACCCGTATAAACATAATAAAGCTTTTCAGAGCAGGAGAAAGGCTGGGAGGTAGGGCGGGAGGAACAGTACAGCCTTTGCTGTTTTGACTGGCATTACTGCATCTTCACTGACAGGTCACTAGGTTAGGGGTTTGTTTTGAATCAGTCATTTCCTCTTGAGCAGTGGCAACTTCTCAGTTACTATTAGCAAGAAGAGAATCAAAGACAATGACTTCAAAGTATAATATTTTTAATCAGAAGCTATTTTCAGCATATGCTAATTCTAGGAGGCAGCCAGTGTCCAAGGATTTAGTAATAAACATAATGGAAAAGAATTTGCAGTTGGTGGCTCTTGTCAACAAAAGGATATTCCTACACTAGTGGTTTTCAGCCCACAGTCTGCAGACCCCTGGGGGTTCGCAGACTATGTCTAAGATTTCCAAGGGGGTCGGCACCTCCGTTCGAAAATTTTTGGGAGGTCTGCAAATGAAGAGGTTGAAAACCACTGTCCTAAACAAAAGTTATTATCCTAGACAAGAAGCCACTGAATACTTTATGGTTGCCCATGAGATCTAACCCTAGAAATGTGAATGTATGAGGATTCTTTGCTTCTTTGCTTTGTGCTACAGGGATCAAAATCAGCCTTGTAACTGAACCTTATAAGAACTTTAGCTATGCAAAGATAGTCACCTCTCTTTAATTCAAGGTGCGCACCTGTAGAACCTGTACTGGAACTCTGATCCTCTCTCTGGGAAACAGACTATTACCATCTGAGCTGAGGAAAAGATTTTCTGATTACCAGCTGCAGAAACTGTGTTCCATTTTTGTTAGGCTTCAACCAGCCAATAGAGGGCAAAATACTCACACATGCTGAGCCCTAACTTGCTCCCATTGAAGTAAATGGTAAAAAGCTCTTCCTCTCACTGGAAGCAACATTGTCCTCAAACTAACCACCATAAAACTTGTGAATTACTTTGTTTCATTTTCTTCCAATATGGCTAACACATGAGATTTCAAAGAGATATGACAGTATAGAAAGGTTTTGAAGTAGAGCAACACCACAAAGCACTAAACAATGAACATTTCCAGCCAGAGAAAGTGGGTGATGCCCAGTAACTCAAAAACTATTGAAACTTTGCAGAAACATTCTGCTTTGCCTTCAGGATAAATCTAACAATTTTCAGGTCCAATCAACTTTCCAAAGAAAGGTGATAAGAGGGGATAAAACAGGGCTTTATAATTAGGCTTGGCAGGATTTGACTTTTTTTTTAATAATTTCTGTTGATAATATCAATGTTTATTTTTAAGTATTTTAATAGATTTCCATTTTCACAGTTGTGTAATTCTGGGTTTTGAGCATTTTTTCCAATTTTTATATATTTACATTTTCAAAGTTTTGGGAAATCATGAGGTGGTTAAAAAATTATTTAATGACTCGAAAATTGAAAGCATTAAAATACAATCTGTGAACATCACATAAAAATATACAAAGTAAATATTCTTAAACTAAACCCCAATAAGTTCTCAAGTAGCATTTTTCTTATTTTGCCTATTTGTAAAGGTCAATTATTATCAATGGAAATTGTGTGTGTGGTGAAACTGATGTTTACCAATAAAAATCAAATCCTTCCAATCCTGTCTATAATGGAAGCTGCTTGCACATCCCGGACTATGAAGAGACATCTACTTTTTCATAATTCTGCATCAATTGCAAAATACTCTGTGGACTATTAATGCTGTTGGAGCACCATTGAACCAATAGGTTCCTTACCATAATCAGTGTCAAAGATAGCATGTGGAAAAGAGATGTTTCCAAGATTATTTTGTTTTCCTAATTATTAATAGAAAAACTCTACAGAGATGGCAATGTCTTTCCGATAAGATATGTTTTGTCTGTTTCATGGATTTGTAAACCTCTCTAAATCTGAGGAATTAGAATCATAGAAATAAAAGAAATCTCTGTGAATATTGATCCCTTGGTAACAGAATCAGGTAATTACTGAGTATGATATGCAGTTCACTGAATAAAACGTGTAGACCAGGAGTAGGCAACCTATGGCATGGGTGCCGAATGCGGCACGCGAGCTGGTTTTCAGTGGCACTCTCACTGCCCGGGTCCTGGCCACCAGTCTGGGGGGCTCTGCATTTTAATTTAATTTTAAATGAAGATTCTTATACCTTTTAAAAACCTTATTTACTTTACATATAACAATAGTTTAGTTATATGTTATAGATTTATAGAAAGAGACCTTCTAAAACGTTACATGTATTACTGGCATGCAAAACCTTAAATGAGAGTGAATAAATGAAGACTCGGCACGCCACGAATGAAAGGTTGCTGACTCCTGGTGTACACTATCTGAACTGTATTAAAAATATCTCAGGTATCAATAAGGTGTATCTCCTAAACATATTTAACTTTTACTGACATAGCTCAAGGGGTTGGGAGTACAGTACTATATCGTCTTCTGGGTTTAGTACACCTAAAGCCTTCAGTGGTCTCATGGTACAATCACTGGGTGATGTTTTACTAACAGCTTGTATTTTTAAAAAGTCCTCAGGAAGGAACCCACTGACTTTCAATGGGAAAGGACTGCCTAAACCTCCTAGGTTCCTTTGAAAATATTAAATGATATCTTTAAAAAATAGATTGGGGCAGAAGAATCTAAATTAGGAGCATACATTCTACAAGATTCATTTCAGAACCATTGTTTGGCCTTAAAAAGAATCTGCTACCAGTTTGATTAAGCAGTCTTATAATGCTTGAATGGGTTGTTTGGTATTTGTTTGTTTTTTTGTTAATGAGAAATAATAACCCCTTTTTAATAACAATTCAGATAACCTATCCATTCAGCATATTTTGGCCAAATAAATTTCCCGTAATGAAATACATTTTTGGCTTATTTATTTATTATTTTTGTAAAGTACTTGAGCAATTGTTTTTTGTTTTATAAAGTGATTCATTCCCTTAATACTAAAAGAATCCTGTTTATATTTATGAGACTTGGCTTACGTGAAAAAAAGATGAAGGGACCAGAAAATGAAGAAATTATAGCCACCATCAGTGTGGTCCTAACAAGGTTTCCTTTAGAGCACTGCAGTAACAATACATAACGTAAATATAGCAGCAAAATCCCCTAAAGAGAAACATTTCCAATAAGAATTCAGATCACCTACTGTAAATAGGACATTCATGGTTGGAAAAAACAATCCTCAGTTCCTGTACAATATAATTTGGAAAGAGTAAGTCACAAGCTTGGGAATGGGGGGCGGGAATAGAAAACACAACAGTAAAACTAACCCCATATTGACACAATTCAATGCTACAGTGATAAGGCTGTCCAGTAAGAGTTACTAGCCCCTGTTTTAATAAACAATTGGCCATTTCTCAGGGGTAGATGATTTATGTAGGCAAGAAAGTCATTGCCTGCAGTGTTTCAGCTGGCTAATGGGACAAGCCATTGAGAAAAGTAAGTAGGAAGTGGAATTGGAAAATAAAGGAATAGAATGTAGCAGAAAGGACGGGTCCCAACTTACCTCAAAGAAAGCAGTGCTGAGGGATCTCTTTTTTCTAAGCATTGCTATGAAATTCAACACCCCCACCACTCTCACCTCCAGTGGTTTGCTCTGAAAACGGGGGATAGGGAGCCGACCTCAACTGAAACCGGGTAAGAATGCTTTCATTTTTAAAGGTTTTTTCAACTGGTTCTTTAATTGATTAATAAACTGGGGAGGAATGAGGTTTTTGTGACCCAAAGTGGGTGTACTTAATGTATGTTACATCAGCAGATTCTGAGCAATGAATGAGGCAAAGCAAATTATTGAAACAAGAAGAATTATAAAGATTTTGGGGACTGAAGTTTTAGTATCTTTTTCAGGTAATACTGTTCCACAAAATAAAACCTGAGATCTTGCTTCATAATTATTAAGATCAAACATTACATATACATTCTATCCCAAAGACTCCAATAATGCAGCACAAACTATACCTAAATAGGAATCACTTCACCCCATCTGTGAAATACTTGCATCTCTAAAGTGAAACAAGACAGCTGGTTTAATCATGAGCTACACCTCTAGAAAAGGAAGTGAAAAATAACCTTGTCAATAGAAACTGCAGAAGCTATTTTGGCCAACAGAATGTGAATAAACAAATTGTAATTTGGCCAGGATATTGGCTTGAGGTGAGGGTAAGGGGGGAAATCTCTCTAGACTTGCAAAAAGTGCTAAGGGATATCTAGGGTCAAATTTTCAAAAGTTAGAAGCCCAGTTAAGCATATAAAAACATGTGCATAAATTGTGTCATAACTTGCCAAAATGGCAGATGCACATGGGGGATTTGTATACAAGAGCCGCTAGTCTGCATTCTCAGTGGCTCTCTGAGCATGGAAAAACCCAGTGTTTGGGCTCAGTGGAAACAGCGGTATGCCTACATTTGCAAGCACAAATCTATTCTTTAAAAATTTGGTTCATAGTGACCACAAGTTGTCAGCATCTCAGTTTTATGTCTTACCCTAAGAGAGTACCTGCAACAGGAGAAATCTAACACCATGATGGATTATTCATACAGTACTGACTCAGAGAACAGTGAAGGCAGCACCACTTCTTGTAGCACCTGGATTGGATGTCTGCCATCCAAATATTCTAAAGAGTTGGGACAAAACAAACCTGTGGAGCCGAATCTGGATTTAGGAGGTGAAATGATACATGCATCTTAGCTTTCATTTCACCATTGTCTGTGCTTTAGTGGACCCTCCAGACCTTCCCAAACCCACTAAGTGGAATATTGCTACAGCAGAAGACACCTGGTAGTCTTCATTAAAACTTGTTCATAGTGTTCAATGATATCCACTCTGCAGGGAATCATTTGCTGAGGCTGTTCACAACAAGCCAGCTGTTGGCCCAGCTGGAGTGAGAATTCAGACATGTCTTTGAAGAAATCAAAAAAGGTGATAAATGCATGTTTCCCTCAGATGAATCAAGAAGGGCCTTAGCTGGCAGAAAGCCAGGCATTCAAAAAGAAGTGGGAAAGAAAGTGTTGCCAGCTGAAGACTGCATGTGTATGTAGTTGGCTGTTCAAAATTATTTCCATGGGACCATTTTTGGATCAGGGAGGTGGCAAGGGGAAGATCTGTCAGCATAAACTCTCCATCCCCAAGCAGCTCTCTTCTAGAAGCAGCAGCCAAAAACAGTTCCATGGCTGCATGAGATTTATGCTGGATTATTCAGTCAGGTGCCAAACCAAGATTCTTGACTTTGTATAGTCTCCATATTACAGGGAGCTGTGCTCTTTGAAGATGGGAGGGAGGCAAGGTTGGTTTGTTTATTTTTTGTATACATTTCTATTGTTAATTAGACCATTTTTACAGAGAATTTACTACAGGAGCAACTCTCTTACCAGAGAAAATAATCTTAATGATTTAGCTTTGATGATCATACTCTAGCATTTGTATTGTATTAAATTCAATTGTAGATTGAATTGGATTTAATACAATTTAGATTGTATTAAATCCATGCACACATAACGATTGAACATTTAAAAAGTTATGTTTTTAGGTTTAGCTCCCCATTCTCTAGCATTACCACCTGATTTTCAATGAAGCTACACAGACAATAGAGTTATTATCGTTAAAACGTAGCACTTATTTAATGCTTTACATGTTCTAAGTGATAGAGAAATAATGGCCGATTTATCCGCTTAATATTCTTGTGAAATAATTAAGGGTCAGTTTCTGATGCCCTCACTAACACTAAATAGTCCCTTACTTCATAAATTGTGTTGTTGAAGTCAATGGGACTGCTTGTGGAGTAACATGCTATTGAACATGAGGCTCAATATAAAATTTGTGCCTACAAATAGCCTACAGTTATTTACAGATGAAGATGCTGAGACAGAGAGGTTAAGACTCACAGTTTTAAAAAGTGGCTTCTAGTGATGCAATAGAAGCCCTGGGGACTCCCCATCTCTGAAAATCAAGTTCTTCCTGTTTCAAAATGGACACCCAAAATTACAAGCCACTTTTGAGAATTTGAAACTAACTGATGGTCATAATCAATTAATAGGAGAGCTGGAATTCAAACTCAAGAGCCTAACATCTTCTACAACAGTGGTTCTCAACCATGCGTACATGTACCTTTTGGGGTACGCAGAGGTCTTCCAGGCATACATTGGTACATCTAGATATTTGCCTAATTTTACAACAGGCTACATTAAAAATGCACTAGCGAAGTAAGGACAAACTAAAATTTCATACAAACAACTTGTTTATGCTATTTTGTATACCATATACTGAAATGTAAGTACAATATTTATATTCCTAAAAGGAGTACAGTAACCTGGAAAGGTTGAGCTGCACCATTCTAGAATATACTGTATACCTCCACACAGACTCAGAGTGAGAGGTCAGAGTGATTATTATTTAATGTTGGGTAAAATGGCAGTAATTCTTTATGTCCTCTCATCTTTATTACATTCTTTACCTTACATTTTTGAGGCACTGTTCAAGTTTTCATCTGTCTAACTTTCATTGCTGTTAATGGGACTCACACAGCCAGAACTATTGGAAAGTTTAGTGGTAGTATGAATTAACTCTATGTAAGACCAAATAAGTTCTAAAAATGGTATTGGTTACAAATGTAGTACATTTGATTTTTAATTAATCCTTTTTTTCCTCCAGTACAAGATATGGGAACAAAGGAATATTCAAATAAGTCACTGAATTGAGAACCAATAAAAAAATATTTTTGTTCTGACAGGTGTCAATCTAAGATAGGTTACAAATGTATCTACAAACAAGGTATGCCTCTTCTCTCTCCCGGTGCCAACTCAGTTACTCTTATTGCAACTCCATATCTATGTAATTTTGCCTTTGGGATCTTGTTCTAATGAAATGTCAAACAATTGTATTTGTTACAAAACCCCAAATACTGTGGCTGGATTGAATCATTTCACGACCACTAATAGTTTCTGTAGCTATGCCTGTTAGAACAATGAGTTGGGCAATGAAATTGCATTTTGGGGTGGAAATAAGATGATTGTTTGAGGATAAAAGGTTCAAAAAAGATTTTTTTCATTCATGGCTTTTCATAATTGCCTAGATGAATTATAGGATATTTCCACGTTCTAAAGTATTGGTACTAGCTACTGATGGCGGCAGGATGGTGGACAGTGTCCTTATCCAGTATAAACAATGTCTATTGCATTCCACGTGGGGCTGGATTCTTCACTCATATTCACTGGTGTAAGTCAGGAGTAACTCTGGTGAAATCAATAGAGATCTTTTTACATAAATGTAATTGAAAGGAGAACCAGACCCATAATCTTCATAAAAATAAAAGAGGGCATCACTTTGCAGATATCAGCTTGTGGCACTCTCAGTAACTCGTAACGAGATTTCCTGGCTAGTGACAGAAAGACCCTATAGCTTGTCTGCCTGCCCTTTTCCACCCCAACTGTAATTAGAAATTGAAAACAATTTATATATAAATTCTTCCAGCCTATAAGAGAAATACCTTGATTAGTGTCATGTTCTCCTCTGGTGTTATCCAAACTGGTGATCTGCTAGGTCACTTTGATCTTTAACTCTGAGAGTCAGCCTTACCCTGCTCTGCTGTGAGAATCCCCGCTCCTGGGCTGTTTACGCACAGCCTCTGGCATGTAAGCTGCTCCTTGGATTGTGCAACCGAATGACACTAACCAATATCTCTGGTCCCAGATACAACCCTAGAAACCGCCATCTTGCAGTGTCCAGTTATGCCCACAGGACACTGAAAGTTTATATGAGTTCGTCAATTTAACAAAGAAACTGATTATGTACCAGGCTTCTTATCCCAAGGGGAGTCTCTGACATGCTTCAAACCAAACACACTGCTTCAGTTGGCATAAACAAACAGATTTATTAACTATGAAAGATAGATTTAAGTGATTATAAGTCAAAGCATAAGTCAGATATGATCAAATGAAATACAAACAAAACGCATTCTAAGCTGATCTTAACACTTTCAGTGCCCTTACAAACTTAGATGCTTCTCATCACAGGCTGGGCGGTTGCCCTTCACCCAGGCTCTCCCCTTTGTTGATGGAGGCGGAAGCGATAGGAAGGGCAGAGCAAACGTCTCTTCCTTTTATCATGTCCTTTCTTCCCTCTTGGCTTTGCCCCCTCTTCAGAGTCAGGTGATCATTACCTCATCGCAGTTCCAAACTGACCAAAGGAAGGTGGGTGACTCACTCAAGAGTCCAGCAGATACTTTGCTGTTGCCTAGGCCAGAGTCCTTTGTTCCTGTGAGGCTGGGCTGAGTTTGTCCTATACATGCCCTGATGAGATGCCTCCTCTGCTCTTGGGGAGATTTTGCCTGGGCTTGCTTTAAGCAATGAGGGCACATTTTCAGCCTCGTAACTATGTACATGAAATTACAACCTCTAATATTACTGTAACATTTCCATAACAACAATGTTCAGTACATCATGAGCCTTCCGAAGACACCTGACATGACAAACTTTGCATTAGATACCACACACAATCATTTTATAAGGATGAACAGGGTGTAGGGTGCTCCCACGGGTACAGAATGTCACAATTAGTTCTAGGGTTAGTATAGAGGATGTATGAAGCTCATTGAGAAAAGGCTAAGATGAAGAGAGTATTGCTTAGTACTTGCATCATGCAAGGGCAAATTCAGTAGTTAGAAGCAGTTATTCAGATTTGCATTCACAAAACAGAGAGACGAGAGAGAAAGAATCCCAAGTACTTCTCCACACAAATAGCCACATTTTTTCAAGTCAGTTTCCAAATTTATGCATCCAAGTTTTTGTGTTCCAATCTCAGGTTACTACTATCTCTGTATTTTACATACATCTCTGACCAGCACACGGAGCTACAGTTTCCAAGCACAAATGGAACTCTGGAGTGCATAACATCATGAAGGGCAATAACTGGAGTGAAAGTTGCTGTATCTCTGAAAATGAAAATCAAAGTCAAGCCGCCTGCCTTCAGGATAGTTTTCAATGTACTTAAAGTAAACTATAAAGATGCTTTTTTTCCTTATGAGGAAATACTGTTAGCAAATATTATACTTAGTAAATATCCCAAGCCACAAGGGGGAAAAGGGGTTGCATTACCCCATTTATGTTAATGCTGCACAGCATGAACATAATATATACCACAGCCTCTCTTTGCCAGAAATCATTTTGGTCTATTTGCCGGGGCCTAGGCTTTTCAAGCAACACTCTGTGTTGTTCTCACTTGAAAGGGACAGAAGGACCTTCTGCTAATTTAAGGCATGTGAGGGCTAGACAGCATGAGATGGTGCAGAATGCTGTACATAGTCAGGTCTGCCATAATCAGGGCACCAAGCCTACACAACTTGACGCTGGGCTTGTTTCCATAATTGCAGCTAGTCTGTATGTGGGACATGTGCTAATATTTTGAGTCATGTGCTCATATTGTGACTAGTGATGCAAAGCATTTTTAAATTGGAATCATAGGTAGATTATCTTTGGTGAAGCTGCCCATCTGGAAGTTTCAGACTTTGTGCATTTATTTTCACAGGGATTTCTACACCTCAAATGTTAGTGGTTTCAAAAAATGCTCATGTGTATTTTGAATATATAGCAGTTATGTAAATACTTGTCAAGTGCTAAATAGCAAAACCAAAACAAGCTTTTGGGCCTATTTATTCCAGCAGTTACATCATTTACAGATAGGGGAACAGATTGTCAAGTAGTAGGCAAATACCCACTATCTAAAGGGGCTGCAATAGAAGGATTACCATCTCTGCAATACGCAAGGGAAACAATGGAAGTAGTATATAACAATAGGGCAACTAATCTTCCTGTTATAACCTAGGATTGCAAAAGCAACAGCAGAGACCATTCAAATGGTTTTCACACACTTCACTTAGGAACAGCGGTGGGCAGGATAGATTTTTCTTTAACAGCAAATAGATCAAATTCTCTTAAAAATGTTTGGGTAGAAGGGTAGCAGATAGCAGGTCACCTTTAACTAATCGAACTAGAGATGAGCTGAGAAGGTGTTCAAATCTGCACCCAGTCTGGGGTTCAGAGTTCATGTTCCAGAGCAAATTGAAGCAAAGGTTTGAGTTAGATGGCACCAAACTCTTGCAAGATGCTCTTGCAAAATTTCAGCTCCAACAGTTAGAAGTCCCTTGCAATGAGCTGTTTCCACCCTCCTGGCTTCATACAAAATTTACTCTGGAACCAAAGGGCAACTTGACAATAGGTTCCTTTTTATTTGAATCCGTTCCAGAACCAAAACAGTAGCTGTGGGTTCAGATCAGGGAAATCCAATTCAAATCCTTCTAAATTTGGAATGGCTCACACATTCGGCTGTCCGTTTTTGGCCCATCTCTAGTTTTAATTGTTCTTGTCAATTAAATCTAAGCCTTAGCAAGTTGAAATACAACTATCATTTATGGCTCATTATTCAAAACTGTACATAATGCTTAGAGCTGGGTTCAGCTTTGAACTTCAGTCCCATGCAAACAGAGCCTTGGGTTGGAGGCTACCTGGGTTTGTGAACCTCAGCCCATACACATGAAGTGTGGAATGAGATTATCCATACAACCAGCATGCTGTTAAAACTCCCTCCACCCCAGATGGCCTCCCTTATTGTCAGGAAGTCCTGCCCACTCCCGAAGTCATCTAAGGGAAGCAGAGTTCCAGGGTTTGTTGGGATGGGGAGATGAAGCTGCGGTGGGTCTGGTTCACTTCCAAATGCTGCAGATCAAACTGCAGGGTTCATTTCACCCTGTAGAAACTGAAACACTCAAGGTTCAGGTGAGCTGAATTAGCACCTCCATCACATGTGGGTCAGCAGGGAAGGCCTTCCTATTTACTGAGGTATATTTATTTTTAGACACACAAAATACATCCGTCGCATTTCTCTAAGTGCCTCTTCACAGCACATTGTAAGTATAGCACAATAAACAAACAGACCTGATGTCAGTTAAGGGACTCAATCCCGCACCCAGTTTAAAGGATTCCGTTAAAATCCTATCGGGGGAGGTGGGGGGTGACTATCCCAACCCTTTCCAAACCACCCTATTGGAAAAAGGTTGAGCAAATACATGGGCCCATCAAGTGTGACCTGTAGATTAATAATCCCTGGCCTTTTCAGCCCCGTGAGTTAATTCAATAGTTGAAGACCCTGAACTAAGAATGCCCTGCTAGCAGAGCTCTAATGGTTAGACCTGGAGGCTGCAAATTCAAGTATCCCAGCTGAGCTCAGCTGCTAGGAAAGGACAGGAAGGCCTCGATCCCAATCCTCTGCTACATTCTGACTGTTCTGTGCCATTCCACGACCACAGCTGATCAGGGGCAGGGGAGGGGAGGCAATCATCCTAGTGAGGGGTGGTGTCAAGATGGCATAATAGGTCCTATCCCAGTCGCTTTCAGGGCGCCTGGAGTAGGAGTGTAGACAGGAGAAAGAAGCATGTCTGAAGTTTCCTTGAGCTACCTTTACATTCCTTCTAGTGAACTGTGCTTTTTATTCCTTGGCCACGGGCCAAGAGTCAGAGCCCTGGGCTCTAAGATACAAAGAACCCAAAGCATAAAAGGCTTGATAAATTAAAAACAGTGCTTAAACATGACCCAGCAATTAATTGCATTAACTGAAGAGTACCAGAATAATATGTTCACTGCAAGAAACAGAATCTGCCCTGGCAGGATTTCCAAGTGCTCTGCATGTATAGCCCCAAGTAAAGCAGGTTGCAGCAAACCACTCTTGCAGTGACAAAGGAATGGTTTGTGTTGACGAGGTGTTTGTTAGAAAAGAAAAGTTGCAATTGTCTACCAAGTAGACATTGAAAATCCTTTGTTACCTACAAGTCTCCATGTTAATTTAAACTCAGACAAGGATCCAGTAGCACACTGAAGGCCTGTCAACGAGGCAGGGCAATGCATTCTACAGGGTGGTGATTTCTAAAGTCCACTAATATGCTGCACTTTAATGCCTCTGGGTACGCCCCGCTGGTGCGCTTTAATGTAGTGTTGCTTGAAACAGTACCTAGGCTCTCAACCATGTCCACATTACACCAACTTGGAGTCTCTCTAGAGCTATTTGTTCACTGGCTTATTCAGACTCATACCCACAGATCAGTGTACTTAGCATGCCTCCAAAGTCTTACGCACCACTTCGGAGTTTAGTTCAGCTAAGAAGCTGGCCACATGGCAGCAAAGGGGTTAACAAAATGATGATTTTTATGTTACGTTTATTCCTGAAAGCTCTGCCACAAATTACACTGTGGTGTACTAGCCAAGAAGCATAAAGGTAACTGTGTTTATGTCTCCCCTATGTTAAGCCAAATCTCACTTCAGACCATATGAATTCGCTTTACGGCAGCATCACATCAGCTAAACCATAAATGGGTTCAATATTAAAACTGTACATCATGAAAAATAAAGAGGAGCTTTGTTCGCAACTTCAGTGTGTTCAATAGCTATTTTATAGAGGGATTTTTAGTGGGTAGGAGGAGGGTCTTGTTTGCTCTTACAGCCAAAAGGATGTAAGAATCTTCTCTTTCACCCCATTACTCTAAGAAAGGGTATTTGCCATTGCCAAGGAGGCAATTAAGACAACGACTTAGTGGTTTTGGCAAGGATTTCTCTCACTTCTTCATTCCAGGCAGTAACTTGCCAATCCAAAGTCATAAAAATACTACTGTATTCTACAGTGATAGCCCCACAGCACTAGAGCATCTGTAATGTAACCTGCACCATTTGGGATCATTATTTGCAGAACTTTTTTCAAAGGGAAGAGTCATCCCATTAAAGATTAAGGGCTGGATCACCCAGCCTGCTAGCACAAGAAAGCTGGCCTAACAAGCGATCTGGGGAATCTCTGGGAGGCATAGAGTGACTGTTATGGCTCATGCACCATCAGATGTCACAGTGAAGAAAAGGGGACAGGATAGGAGCATTCCTAAACTCCAACAATCCTCAGATCCTGGACAGGCCGCTGGCATACCACCAGGCATAAATTAGAGCAACCCTAATGTAGATCTAAAACTACATGGTGACCAAAACCACCACCCACTCTCACCCACCCTTTGGTCTTTTAGAATTTCCCCTTGTGTGCACACCTCATAGCATAATAACGACATAATTTATTGGGAGAGGACACCTTTTCCCAGGCCCCCTGATTGAGACTGACAGGAAGGTATAGGTTCCGGAAATTTTCACCCTTCAACATCTCTCCTTAGAGGTGATGGGTCTCATCTCTTTGAGGATGTGAAATTACCCAACAACAGTAATCCTAACCAAAATCAAGTTTTATTAAAAACAGAGAGAAAATGGAATCAAAAACCAAAAGTTGTTTGCTGAATGGGGTGGACTTAAGTACATGCTTCAATGCTTTTCTGAAGTAGGGTCTCAATGACTACAAAAGGTGCCAGCAAAGCAAGCAGAACCAAGCCCCTACACTTCATGTATCAAAAAAAAAAATTAAAAATTTTTTAAAAAAGAGAGAAAACCCAATATCAGAAAATGCTCAATGAAGTTGACATATACAGTGTTGCTGATATAATAGCATATATATATTGTTACAATTCTCCATCTTTATTCATAGCACCTCTTATTATATAGGGTTAAAACAAAAGACACTCTGTAGGACACACAGTAACAGAACATAACCCTGAGGATGTTCTGACATCGCAGCCTCCGCAGGGATAGGGATAGTTGACTTACTGTGTGTTCTGTACAGCTGTGATAAATGATAATAAAGGTGACAGCTTTGCCTCAACATGAGTCAAACTTATCTCTGCCTCTGTTGATGACATCCCATTAACACAAATTTTCACGATATCAGTATACAGGAGACGACAAAATATTGAAGAGATTTTCACTAGTTATACACCACAGTAACGTTTTTCTTTAACAAAAAAACCCTTAAAGTATTGGTTTCATAGGCTCCAGTTCAGCAATTACTTCAGTAGGACTAATCATGTGCTTACATAAATATATTGATTATATTCCAAGTAATTGCTGTACAGACACTGCACCACTGTGACTCAACCCTCTCTATTTTCACTGCGCTTGGAGAAGTCGTTAAATACTGCACAATTTTAACCACATTCTCATTCTTTGTAATATTGCTTATTTATGAGAGTCCTGGGATTCAGGCCCTCCCAAAGTCTGATACAAGACACATACTGACTTCCACGTTCGAAGGAAAGCATTTCTGGATGTCGTGCCATAGATCTGAATCTTTGTTTAAATAATGGATAAGGCATCCACTTACCAAAATATTGGACGGATAAGCACTCTATACACTAAACTCTGTTTTCTCCATCACACAGAGTGATTTCAGAGTTTGGTTATGAAGCTGTAAAACAGTACACCCAATAGTGCTGGATTAGGGAAATAGATTCCAAAAGTCTGTCAGATAATCCCCTGGGCATTTCAGGAAAGATTAAATTTACAGTTTTTTCAGGGCCAAATAACTTGGATAACTATGTGGTGTAGGTGGGGGGTGGGTGTGCACACACCATCAACTGACAGCTCTAAGACCAGTTTCACCCTTAGTTGCAGCTGAAATTATCAGGATGGCCAGACTAGGTTATTTTCTAAATCCACAGTTCCGCTATCCTACCTTTACATTTTAGCCTTCTTCTTGTTTTCAGTCAAAGGGTACAATCTTGACCCCATTGAAGTCAGTGACCTCGAGCCATTGACTTCAATATAAGAAGGTTTATGCCTAATGAGAGTGGTGCCACTTTTGCTTAGTTAGGGTGACCAGATGTCCCTTTTTTAAAGGGACAGTCCTGTATTTAAGCCCTCCTGCAGGTGTCCTGACTTTTGCTTAAAAACAGCCAAATTATCCCCTCCCCCATCTCAGTACTAGAGGGCCCTGCTGCTGGTCAGATCCCTGCTCGCCAGCCAGCCTCCTGCCAGGGGTGAGTGGAGGGGGGCTCCAGTGGCCGACAATGTGGGGGTGAGTGTGTAAGGCTGGTGCTGGGGCAAAGTCGCAGTGCATGGGGTCGGCTGCTCCCCCTCCTGGTCCATGAGCACAGCCCCCTCTGCATGCTGGCTCTCGCCCAGCTGGGCCCCACCCCCATCTTGTTACTGGCTGGCATTGGTTGCGCACTGCCATGGCTGGTGCATGCGGACAGGCGCCAGGCTGCAGCTGGTTATGTCACCTCTCTGCCCACCCATCGGCCCTTTACGTGCTCACCATCTTGCTGTCCTCTCCCTGCTTTGCAACTTTACACACACACCCAGCTGTGCTGCTCCTCCATATTCCCCCAGGTGAGGCATGTCCTGCTCCTGGCACTGTGCGCAGAACCAGCCCCTGGTCGGAGTGCTCAGCTCACTAATAGCCTGGCCAGCAGGCTCTTTCCTTCCCCCGCTGCCTCTGGATGGGCCAGCACCGTGGGAAAGCCCAAGACATTCCAGCCCGGGACACTGGGCAGGAGGAGCACAGCACTGGCAGAGGGAAGCCTCTAGGCCTCTCACCTAAGCTCTGGAGTGGCGGAGGTAGGGGAAGCAATTTCCAGCCTGTTCGTACCCTGAATCTTCAGGCTTCACAGCACCCCTCTGGCAGGGGCTGCTCCATCTCCTAGACACCCTCCCCTGCTGAGACACCTCTCTGGCTGGGTTTGCTGAAACCCCTGCAGTCCCTGGGCCCTGGTTCACAATGATCCTTAGGGCTTAAGCCCTTCCTGCCCATGCTGCAACCGGGGGACAGGAGGTAGCTGGGCTATGTTCGTGGCTTGGAGGTGTTAACTGTCTTTCAACACTGTGTAGGCAGGAAAGGACAAGCTGCTTCCTGGCACAGGGGAGTGGAATTGAGGAAGGGGAGAAGAGACAAGCTCTGCAAAGACTTGGTCCAGGTCACCTCCCCCCGCGGTGGTAAGTAGCTCCCATCTCTTCCCTCCTACACAGTGCCAAAATGCTGTTGCTGGCCATATTCTGGTATGAACCCATGCAGAAATCTGGGGAGGTGGGGCATGTGACCCTGCACACACCCACCCCATATGTTGCTTTGGGAATACGCAATGCCAAGTAGCAGGAGAGGTGGGTCCTTCCTGAGGGCCCAGCCAGGCACAGAGGGTGGAGAGCACTGGGCAGGGAGGGTCGGGTCAGTCAGTCACTCCACGGTGTGAGAGAGGTGTACGGGAGTGTGGGTCTCACCTCTCTGTGTGGGGAAGAAGGTAGAGGTGTGTGTGTGTCACCCCTCCCCATGTGAACCCTAAAGCCTTAAAGATAAGAAGGTAAATAAAAAGAATTCCACTATGCAGTATTGCTTTTTAACAGCTCAGTCACCTTGATGTTAATTTGAATGCTTGTAGTGCATAGTCCTAACTGATTGCCATTGAGCTCGCTTGAATAAAAGTAATTTTACCAGCTGTCCCGTATTCAGCTTAGGGAAATAAAGTCACCTTATGCATAATCTGTTCAAACTCTGTAAAATTGCCTCTTTTAAACACCTGTCCCCTGGCCACACCTACATGAGAAGAAATCATCCTGAAACCATCTCTATTTGTCTGTCTACATGAGATGAAGAACTCATCTATGGAAGCATCAGACTACCCTTTGGGCTTAATCAAAACTCCAGGCAACCCCTTAAAAAGTCAGGGACATTAAATAGCAACATTTTTCTGCAAAGACTTCTATACTTCTTATTTTAAAGCTGAAACAGGAGCCAGGCATAGAGCCAAGGATGTGCAACCCCATAAAAATGGTGTTTGTCAAGTATATTCCAGCCTCAACTTTTAAAAAAAACACCTTCAATATTTGGGCACAATTTTGAACCTGAAATAAAAGGAGGGTGCAAAATTCCAGGCATGGTTTTTATGGACACATTTGCACCATTTAGTCAGTTACCAATTATCTCACCCACACCCCAGACTCAGAGTTAGGTACCTGCAGCAAATTGATGCAATTACAGGAACAAATAACTGTGCCTATGCTTAACTGCAAAGACAAAATTGTACCTACTGTATTGGGTGACAACCCAGGTTAAATTTCAGGGAATCTGTCAAAACTAATTTTTACTATGATTCTTTGTACAATAACTGCTGTACTTCTACGTGCTTTTGTTTTTGTTACAAATATGTATAAAGTAGCACTGGTTGGAATATGGGGCTTTTTCCACCATAGAAAATTGTTGGGGTTTTTTAATCAAAAACCCCAACTCTTTTTGGTATTTGGCAACCAAAAACCAGAATTTTTTGCCAAAAAAATAGTGTTTAGCTTTTAAATATTTTTAAGGAAAGCACACACTTTTTACGAAAAAGTTTGGTTGGTGAAAACCCCAGTTTTTCCTCAAAAAAAGTTGTGATGGAAAAGGTTTGACTAGCCATAGTCTAGTTTGACTAGCCAGTTCTCCTAATTTGCCTTATTTTTTTTAAGTTTTCCTTATTTGGTCAATTAAGTTATATGCATCTATCATCACTGTAAATTGGGCTTATTAAGTTCTACATTCAAAAAATAATCAGCAACTAAAACTAAAACTAGGGGGCAGGCAGTCACTGAAATCTCTGAAAACAAACAATTAAACAGTATGTGCCCCTGGGATTTTTCACACTGCCTAATGTATCAAAGTGCAGTGTACAAAATTCTCAGTTACTTACCTATATACTGTTGAGTACTTACACTGCATCAGTCACCATGGTATAAGTCCACCAGCTGTGTCAAAGAATCTGGGTAATACATCATTGTTCCACAATACTTGTGAAACTTCTTGTACAGCAAATGGATCCCTAATGATGTATAAATTCTATCCATATGTGTCCTAAAGCCTTGGGAAACATTTTCAAAAGCACCTGAGTTAGGAGTCTAAATCCCATTTTCAGAAGTGACTTAAGCATGTAGTGCCAAACTTTTAAAGGTATTTAAGCACCTAACTCCCACCAATATCTTTAAAAAATCTGAGCTGTAGGAGCCTATACCTCAACGCAAGTCAAAGTGATTTAGGAACTTTTGAAAATTTTATTGAGGGTCTGTCCAAATGTAGTTGATGGCATTGAAACATGTAACTGTCCATTGGATACACATAAAAGCTAGTCTGAACATCTAAACGAGAGATTTGAACATCACGTTAGGATGTCCAGACTATGCAGAATGGGTGTTTGAGAAGGATCTCTGTCAATTACCTCTTCTCCTTTGTACTGCTTATTAATTTCAGATTTTCACAAGAATGCGTGTCATTTATACTCAAGGAAAGGTAGTTTTGTTAGAATGGGAAAAAGCAAACTTTACTCAGTTTTTACAATAAATGCACAGAAAGCTAATATAAAGAGGATTAAAATGTTATTAATAAAGCTTTTAACAACTATTATTCTACCTCCTAAGACCACATTTACAAACAGAATTGGAACATGTGAATGAGTTCAGCTTGGTCTAAGAGTTGATATTTTTCCATTCAAACCCCATTTTGAAAAATGCACCCTAGATTGCCATTTACTTTAGTGCCTGCTTGAATGACACTTGAGCATTGGCATAATAATGCCTCAGTGTTTGCTGATCCATGCTAATAAATTTCCTAGAGTTTTACGTTTCACTGAAGAAAATGAGAACTCTAAAGGCCTGTCCTTCTTAAAATTCTGGGTCACAGTAAGCCACAAAGACTTGTCTTAGAAGGCTACAGAAAATATTGTTGTTGGCATGGGCCTGTCATAATAGTTCAGTAGTGATTTCAACTAAAAATCCTTGTGTGTGACAGCTTCCTGAAAACAACATGGAGGAAGAAATTTCTAAAGACCCACCCACATGTTGTCATGGGCCAAGCTCTTTATTTTGGAACCACAGTCTGTGCGCTCCAACTTATGCCCACTTGCCTGGTATTCCCATGAAAGACTTTTTCTCAGTGAGGCCTTTTCCTCAGCCTCTGGGGATCCTTACTAACAGTAACTTCTGTTCTCCAAATGCATTGCTCCCACAGAGCCACTCTGTAACAGTCGTACACCTACTCACACATTCCATTTTGAGCATTACTTGGCTATTCAAGGTTCCACAGTCTTCCTTCAATCCTAGCACTTCATGGAGGAATATTAGGATGGCCATAATGGGTTAGACCAATGGTCCATCTAGCCCAATATATTATCGTCCACTGTGGCTCATGCCAGATGCTTCAGAGGGAATGAACAGAAGAGGGCAATATATCAACTGACCCATACCATCACCAAGTCTCAGCTTCTGGTAGTCAGAAGTTTAGCAACACCGAGGACATGGAGTTGCAGCGTAGACCTTGTTGGCTAATTGCTGTTGATGGACCTATCCTCCATGAATTTATCAAATTCCTTTTTTACTCCAGTTATACTTTTGGCCTTCACAACATCCCCTGGCAATCAGTTCCACAGGTTAACTCTGCATTGTGTAAAGTGCTTTCTAATGTTTGTTTTAAACCTGCTGCCTATTTATTTCATTGAGTGACCCCTGGTTCTTTGGTTATGTGAAAGGGTAACAAACACTTCCTTATTCACTTTCTCTCGCATCATTCATAATTTTATAGACTTCTGTCACATCCCCCCTTAGTCATCTCTAAGCTGACCAGTTCCAGTCTTTTTGATCTCTACTCGTATGGAAGCTGTTCCATACCCCTAATAATTTTTGTTGCCCTTCTCTGTACTTTTCCCAGTTCTAATATATCATATTTTTAGATGGGGCAACCAGAACTGCACATAGTATTCAAGATATGGGCTTACCTTGGATTTATATAGTAGCATTATGATATTTTCTGTTTTCTTATCCATCCCTTTCCTAATGCTTCCTAACATTCTGATAGCTTTTTTGACTGTCACTGCACATTGAGCAGATGTTTTCAGGGAACTATCCACAATGACTCCAAGCTCTCTTTCTTGAGCATAACAGCTAATTTGGACACCATCATTTTATGTATATATAGGTGTGATTATGATCTGCAATGTGCATTTATCAACATTAGTAATTTCATCTGCAATTTTGTTGCCGTTGCCCAGTTTTGTTATATCCTTTTGTAGCTTTTCACAGTCAGCTTTGCATCATCTGCAGACTTTGCTACCTTGCTGTTTATCTCCTTTTCCAGATTATTTATGATTCAGTTGAAAGCACTGGTCCCAGTACTGGTCCTTGGGGCACCCCACTACTTACCTCTCTCCACTGTGAGAACTGGCCATTTATCCCTACCCTTTGTTTCCTATGTTTTAACCAATTATTGACCCATGAGAGGTCCTTCTCTCTTATCCTAGGACTACTTTGTTTTCTTAAGAGTCTTTGATAAGGGGCCTTGTGAAAGGCTTACATAGTATTCACTGGATCACCCTTGTCCACATGTTTGTTGACAAATCAAGCCCAACTAAACTAATTTCCTACTGGCCTAGTGAATGGGGAAGAAGTAGTCACTGTGATATATATTGATTTTAGTAAGGCTTTTGACACAATTCCATTTGAGTTTCATAGGGAAACTAGGGAAATGTGGTCTAGATGAAGTTACTATTTGGTGGGTGCAAAACTGGTTGAAAGACCATATTCAAAGAGTCGCCGCTGATGGTTTGCTATCAAACTGGGCGAAGGGAGGAGAGACTTGTCTAGTGGGGTACTACAGAGCTCAGGCCTAGGTCTGCTACTAGTCAAATTTTCTTTAATGACGTGAGTAAAAGAGTGAAGAATAGGCTTGAAATGTGGTTGATTTACCACTAGGGTAATACCTCCTGGCTGCTCTGGGATTAGCTCCTTCTGGCCCAACACCTGCTTCCATCACTCATTCATGCACCCCACAGCCTCTCTCTCTCTGATTTAGGAGCTCTCTGCATGGCTTGGTTGCTGCCTTTTCATGGCTTAGTCTTCCACTTAGGTCACTGTATTTTCCTCCTTCTGGGGTAACAAAGTCTCACTGGACTAATTGTGTCAGGCAGTCTTCAACTCCATTGCCCAGGCCATGCCACTTCCCCAGGAACTGGTAGGGAAACCTGGGCCCACCTTTTATTCTACTTCTAGCTCAGGGACCCTCTAATCAGCTGCCATGGTCTGCAACATCCAACCTTGGTGTGGTTCCCCTGAACATTTTCCTACTCTCCCTCTCTTATCCTTCTGGGTAAACACTTCCTTCTGGGCCTGGCTCCCCCAGGGTTTCTATTCTCCTCATGGGTGTCCTCCTTTCCTGCTTTAATGCCCGGCTCCCTCACTTCATCCCCTTTCCACTGCAGACTTCCCAGCTTTATATCTTAGCCAGCTTCTTCCCCAGCTAGGCTTTATCAGCCATTAGCCATTCTCAATTAAGGCAGACTCTCACCCTTACAGGGCACATCTGGTGAACTGGCCCCATCCACACCATCTTAATCCCATCAGTCTGTTTAATTTGTCAGTGTTCTATTGTCCTTCATTTGCATGTAGCCCAGGAATAGCGTTAGCATCTAAAATAAATCCATGGATCTCTATTTATTCTGTATATTGATTTATTTCTTTTCCTCCTTCTTTGTGGAGATTGCTTTATTTTTTTATTTTTTAAAATGAAGTAATAGACACTACGAGGGGAAAGTGATTGCCTTCAGAGCATGCAACTCAGTTTTATGGAGGCTTCCACCAAAATGACCACAGCCTGGCAAATCTAAATACCTACCTTTTACTTTAAGTTGATGGCAGAAAAAAACCCAAATGCATTCTCCTTTATGATGCTGCCTCCACAGAGCCCAGCTGTAGGAGCCCTAAATTATATATACCTTTCCCTCCACAGTGGTCTTGCCCATATTTTCCTGATCATTAGGATGATGCACCATGGGGTGTTCAGCGCTATGGTCCGCTGCCTCCAGCATCACAGGTATTTTCAATGAGGTTTGGTGACAAAAGACCAAGGCCTCTTTCCCCCCTACATGAAATCGCCTCCTCAAAAAAAAAGGCAAAGGCTCCTTCATCTGAGTCCCTTGGACCATCTGTCTGATGCAGAGACAGACTAGCCTTTTCTCTGACTCTCTCTGAGTAAGAACTGATGGGATAATCCACAGAGATGCCCTTCTGTACCTCATCTCCAAACTGAAGTTCTCCTCTCCGCTTCCTCCTGTCTTCTGAGTGAAGCCAGGGCCTTTTAGCAAAAGGTGGGCTGTATGTCCATGGCTCTTAATATTCACTTATCAGCTTTGCCTAGGAAACTACACAAACTACTGACATCATGAAGAAAGAGAACAATCCTATCACTGACGATTTGTTGGGTTAAAGAGGCCTGCAAATACTCCTGCCTTTTTCTTTCTCAAGAAAATCTAATTCTTTATACCTGGTCTCCAAGGAAGTATCTGATTTATCTTTCCAGCATCCTACCTTAAGATCACTTGTGACTTCTGATGCAAATGAGAAGCCTAGAGTTGGGAAGGTGTCATCAAATAAATGACTGGACGTGTTTGGAAGAAAGGCTTATTTCTTTGGCTGACCTGATGATGAGAGCTGCCAATTATTAGGCAATTATGGCCAGACAGTTTTCCACTCTGGTCCAAAGCTGCCTCTTTCTTGGGCCCCCTTCATGACTGAAAATAAAACCCAGGAATTTCGGGAGGAATTCAGAGAAGGTCAGAAGACGTCCAAACGTTTCCTCTGAGTATATTTTGCTGTCTTGGACACCACTGCTAGGTCTCTGGCTACAGCTGTCTCCTTTAGAAGGCATTCTTGGCTCAGGAATTCTGGTCTTTTCTCTGAGGTCCAGGCTAAAGTTATGGTTTTGCTTTTTGAAGGCAAATACCCCTTCAGTTCCAAGGCAGACAAGATCTTGGAAAAGATAAAATCTACAAACCCCAGGCCAGTCAGGTTTCTGGTCTTAATTCAGGTTGTTTTCCACAAGAAATCCTCATTTGGATTCCATAAGGGACAATTACAACAGTCTCCTTGGGACCTGGATACCAACAAAGACCCACACAACTTGGGAAGCTCTTCTGTTCCTGCCTGAGGAGACCAAACTCTTCCTCCTTAGCCTTCCAAGCTATTGGCAAGATTGCATATAGCCAGCTAGACTCAGAGGAAGCAGCAGAGGACTCAGAACTAGGTTTGGAGTATCCATAATGTTCTCTGCCTTCCTTTACCACCTCACCTTTTAGGCACCATTTGTCTCACATTTGGAGGCCTGCCAAGCCAATTCTTTGGATCATTGGGTCCTAGAGGTTTTCAAACTGGGATATCATGTCCATTTCAAAGTTATGCTGAAACCTAACTACATCTCCCCATCTTACAACAGTGTCTTGTGAATAGAGAAGAGGCCTGAGCCTCATTGAGAAAAGGAGACACAGAGTGATGACAAAGATTTACCCGGGCCTGCAAGTTTATCTATATGTGGACAATCTTACAATGAGTAGTTCATGCCCTGGCTGGGCCACCACTGTGCACCAAGAAGAGGCAATCTGCAGCTCTAGTGGCATTCTGCACCATCCCCAATGCTGTACCTGGAAGGCACAGTCTAACCTGTTATAATCACCACTATTCCATAGGGCTATTGTAATTTGAAACAGCCTAGCATGGTTGTCTAGAGGCTGCTCCTCAGTCCAGAATAGCCAAAGTGCAGACCACCCCAGGCATTCTCCCTCCTACCCCCAGCATGTCCCTGTGCCTGAGCAGGGTAATCTTGGGACTACTTCACAGCCCCTTTGCACCAAAATCAGGCTCTGATGTATAAATTACATTTATTTTGCATACTCACTGAATACCAATTTAGTGCAAGTCCTGCTATCTTACTACTCACAGAGTGTGCAAATTGGCACAGAATGTGGCTTCCAGTTCCTTTAAACTAGGCTTTTCTTCCTCCTGTTCTGTCTTGAGAATAGAAATGTTAACTGATTTACACCTCATCTGCAATTTACCATACACCATAATTTAAGTCCTAATGAATTTATCCCAGGAATTTCCAGGGGAATTGCCTTGGAATGGCCCTTGAAGTCTTTTTCATCAGATGTCCATATGGTCTAATTTGGCAGATCACTGGAAATAAGATTATTTTATTTGCAAGGTCATATACCCGACTTAGCAGTGGTGAAATGTGGCCAGGAATTGATGACCATCAATATTACCAATAGATCTAAAAGACTAAAGCATGTCATCCTAGCCAGAATATCTTAATTGCAGTTAGTCTGACACACAGCAATTTGCCTCTGTTCCACTGCAGCTGTAAACTATTATCTACAACAAAGGGGTTGATTTTTAAACCAATAAATGTGATGACTGTTATGAAAGCTTTACCATTATCGCATGATGTGCAGTCTTTAAATTCACTCCCTGCTGTGTGGCTGAACTTTTATTTGGGGATGGGGAAGGTTATGTGAGGACAGAAAATCTCTTAGTCAGAGTGTGTAATGCCTAAAACTATTCCAGCTCTCATCCAAGTGCTAAGAATTTGAGAGACCAGAAAGCTGTACTTAGTGCATACAGCTGCATATATAATTCAGTTCTGCTTGACAATGATAAAAACATGCTTCCATCCCTCCTACATTCAAAGCATCAAAAACCTTTTCTGGACCTCTAGATAAGCAACCAGTTCATGAGTAGTGGGATCTCCTTACACAGGAGGTATTCAGAATGACACACTCAATCTGTAGCCTACACATATTCTGAACTGAAGGCATGCGAGCAAGGCATGGGGAAAGCCAGCTGTCAATCTGATGTCTATACAGAGAGGGAAAATTACATTTCTGGCTTTCTGTGACAGCACAGTAATGTACCTGAGGAGTTTATAAAGTGGAATGCTGTAAGCAGTGAAATCATGTAAAATAAATCCTGTGCAGAGTATTGTATGTAAAGTAAGATTTAAACCAACAAAACCCATAGTTTATACATCTTTCCTTTTGTGGTTTCTTCTCCCAGTGCCACATGATGGCATGTATTTTAATACTAGAACCTGTAGTCATAACTATTTAATAAAAATAACCAATACCCTCTGGCTTCTCTTTTCAATCATCTCCTTTCTCTTTCACCTTCACCTTCTGGCAGAAGAGCTGTGTGAAAACCCACAAAGGGGCTGAATCAGCCAGAGAAGGGGGTGAGCCTAGCCATTTTACATAACAAATTCATCTGCATCAAAGAATAACCAACAGCTTCCCAAATGTATCCCTTCAGTCCAAGTCCCAGGACAATTATAACACATGATCTCATGATTTACACCCACATTTTCCAGAGGAATTAGCCCACCACTTGATAACCAGTAAAGTAACAAATTAATGTAAAACAGTAACTAAAGTGCAAACACTTATTGTTAGACCTACTACTTACTACCATGAGTAATCTTAGGGATTTAGTTGGGCTACTTAATGGCAAGTGTTTGAAGGACTGGGCCCTAAATCATGGCCTGATTCTGCAACTCATACTCACACAAGGTAATCCATGGATTTAAGTGGGATATGCACATTAGTACTACCAAAGATGAGTAAAGATTTCAGGATAAGCTCCTCAATAATGTGGTAGCATTAGGACCTGGGAGGAAGCCAGCTCCTCAGATTAGCTTATGAAAAAATAAAGCTTACAAAACAGACAAAGCTTTTTCATGAGCAGCCACATTTCCTCTGTTCCATTTTCTACTTCACAAAGATGAGTGCACTGAAACACTTGTCACTATATAGAACTGACAAAATTGAATTACATCCAAGAGCACTTTCCAGTTTTTTGAAGTTAGGCTTTATATGGGCTGTACTCAGTAGGTCTGACACTCACATGGCATTATAGTTATTATTATTATTATTTTAGCACCTGCAGCCAAGACTGTGGCCCTATTTTTCTAAGCACTGCATAAATCCAAAGTAAGAGACCATCCCTGCCGTGAAGCACTTACAATCAAGATAGACAAGACAGACAGTTGGGGACTCTATACATCACCATAATTAATAATAAATAATAAAATCTTCTTGCATTGGATAGGATAAATGAGATTGGCCCAGTATGTGAATTATGCTAATTGTGTCCAAATTTAATCTTCATGTCCTTTTTCCATTACCTATTTCAGACTCCCTTTAAAAACCATCTGTTCCTGTATTTCCTGAGATAAATATCCTGTCCTGAATGTTCCCTGTATTTCAGAACAGTAAACTTGAACAAACCAGTTACTCTCAGTGTAAGGAGTTGAGGGATACTAATATCCTGTTGAATATCTGAAACTCGCAGCCTTTCATGTCCTACAAGATAGTTATCTGGGAAATTGGCATCCTTGTTATGTCTTTGCTGGGCAGCCAGAGTTACAGTTTATCAGAATTTCAGAACACTGGATGAAAAAGACTTGTCTGGGTATAAGATATTGCTGGATTCCTGTTGAAATACTCAAGCTTCTGATACTCCCACATGGAGTAATTTTTTTGTTTCTTTGTTTGAGTTGTATAAAAATGTATGAGTTCTTTTACATTTAGGAGTTAAGTAAAGTGACCAAAACTTCAGAATTGTTTTGTCATATTGTTTGTCTCTTCTGCAGATGATAAATTCTGTTGCATTAAAGACAATTAGAGCCTAGAGTGGCTCTCAAAGACATTCCCACATTTTTCAGCAGTGTAGCCGTAACATCAGACTGTATCCAAAGAGAAAGGAGTAGCATTTGATCTTGAAAGCAGTCAGACAGTCTGGAGGAGATACATTTTGATGATTTTATTGATGGCCTTCTGAAAAAGGCAGCTATGATCTAACTTTGAAGGCCAATAGGCACTTCAGTGGTGGGAGTTAAATCTAATTTGTATCCAGTGAGTTATTAACCATAATATTTGAGAAATAGAAATTGCAGTGTATTTATGATTACAGCAATCCTAGTTTTCTTACATTTCCCATTCCAAATGATGGCTTCTCACACTCCAACTATTGTTCCTATTTACCTGACAAAGGGCATTATGACTTATAACTTTCAAGAAACACTAGACAAACACTTCCTTATCAAGCGGGTAGTGGAGCAAGGGCAAACGTGCCAAAAGGGCAAGGTTCTTTGACCAGGCATTAGTGAATCTGAGAAACTGTGTTACTACTAAGTAGTCTTTTCCCACTCAAAGGGCCATTCTCTGTTCTCACAACCCATGGTGAAGTTCCACTGTGCCCAGAGCATTCAATGTCCCTTATTTGGACTGGCAGATTTCATCCTCATATCTATATGTAAAAGCAAATAATCTGTCTTTCTTTGCCCATACCCAACGGTTGTACCAAATGTAGCTAAGCCCACAATAGACCCCATATACCTGGTGAGGTTGCCCAGGAACAACCTATCCCCCTATACTCTCACACATAGCTTCTGTTACATCAGGGCAATCTCTGATTAGTTAATTACCCTACCAGGAGCCAGTATGTTCTGTTCAAAGTAATGGTATTCAAGTGGTTAAACAGCATGACAGTCACCAGTAGAAAAGCTGAAGTGCAATCACAGTGTTCTATTACCTTTTTAATAACCATCTTTATAATCTGACTCTTACAGTCAACTCTATTTCTCACTTTGATAACTGCAAACCCAGTAGTTCTCACTAACAGGCTGGCAATCAGTCCCCAATGATTCAGTAGCAGAGTGTGGTATTGAGTTCTCATGCTACGTAAACATGTATGGGCCAGGTTCCCTCATGGCATAAATTGGCATACGTGAATTGAAGTACGTGGAGCTACTCTGATTTACAGCAGCTGAGGATCTTCCCCTCCCACTTTTACAACGTAAACTAATGTCTCTTTGGCAGGATACTAAGAAAGAGATGGACTTGAATTGTGAAGTGAAGACCTGCCTCCAAACTTCCACAAAGCGTGAGAGAGTGAAAATCCAGGACTTTGGTTCAGCCCATTGCAGAGGCAGGGGGCAACCATACAGTTGGTATCTTCCTCAACAGTCAAGTCTGCTCGGGTCCATCTCTAACATTAAGCAAGTAATCAAAACTAACTGGCACTTGGTTCAGTCCTCCCAACCCCAGGGAGAGCTCAGCTAGTAGTTGGCCTTGATACTTCACTTCCTGCACCTGCAGAACTCCCACTGGTTTCAGCAGGAATTTTCAATATTTCAGTCTGGACTACAAGAATGGAATGTTGGACCTTTTACCCGGAAGGCTGGAGCCCCACTGAACATCAGGGTCTGCAGAAGGCAACACCCAGATGTAAGAGTGACTCATTCACAGCTATGACATTTGAGGGACAAACAGAACGACTTTAATCAGACATTTCCATTTGGTTAACAAAGCTCACTAAAAACAGATGAGCCTCCTGGATTATAACAGTTGGTATTAATCTAACGAATATAATGAGCCACTGCCATGGTTAGGAGGACAGAATGCATTGTTTTAGCTAATTTGTTTAGGGAACATAAAGTGGCATTGAAATTAATATTCCTGAGGCTAAAGACTAAATAATTGTTTAAATGTTCCTGAGTTTTATTAAGTAGCAGTCTTTGAAAATACAGAGACTCAGAAAATAGTTAGAATGGGAAACATTTTCAAAAGTGCCCAAGTCCCATTTGCAAAGTAACTTAAGCACTTAGGAGTCACTCCCATTGACTTTGAAAAGGGGACATTGGTGCTGAAGTCATTTAGATGCTTGTAAAAATGTTCCCTGAAGTCTGTTTATTATTCTGTCAAATTATGAAAAGACACTATGGCTGAGAATTTTCCAAGCTGCTATTAATTCTAATGGCAATTAGACATTTATTCAGCTTTGAAAATCTAAGTTTATAATGTCAAGATGCCACAAAACCATCATCCATATGCTGTACAAATAGCATGATTATAATTTATTATTTCCATGGCAATTGCATCCAGGAGTCCCAACTAGGGGCCAACGTGCTGTATAATAAAGTAAAAAGAGACACTCTGTTTCAAAAAGATCATATACTCCTTCCAGATATTAATGTATATCAGACTAAGATACAAACACACATTAAGAAGCTAGTAAACACTCAGATCTCAATATTGCCTTGTCTTTGCTTTCTTTCTTGCTAAGTTCTTCACCCTCTTCTGTCTTAGTCAATGCTAAACAAATGGAGATGATCAAAGCAGAGGCACCTCAGAGTATCTGTGACACTACCATTTGTGTTGTTCATGTCACCTGCCAATGGCTGGAACAAGCAACTACCCAGTCTATTACTACCTCCTGATCCAAGGCATTTTGTCTTAGCTCAAATTGTGAAGCCTGTGTCTTTGGAGCTGAATATCCCAAGTACTGGCCCGCAGTTTGAAGACTGTAGTGTCAGTACATGTGTCTAGCTATAGTTTGTTTCATGTGGTACATTGTTTACGTGCAGCACTGAGAGGTGGGTGACACATGATGCCTCCTACTTATTTTCATAATCAGAGCATAATGAATGGTATTCGGTATCCTGGGGATAAGAGGACAGATGGAATCCATCACTGGGAAATGGGAGCAGCACATGAGCTATTTCTTCAGTCAGCTGCTTTCAGTGTTTTAGTATTTGCTGCACTGATACACACACACTCTCTGTCAATTAGAAGACAGTGAAGTTGCTCCAGGTTTACATTGGTGTGCCTTACAGCAGAATTTGGCCCTCAATGTCTCATTGGCACAGATTTATTTATTTTTTAATTTATTAAAATTTGGTACTTCATAACCTCTGGGAACATACACAATCAATATAAACCCACAATTGACTAAAACAGCTCAGAAATTCTCTTCTGCTCACAAGTAAAAGTCCATCCAGGCAAGCTACCCGCCTCAGACAAAAGCCTCAGTGAATAGATAAATCCTTGCAATAGATCCTGAAGGTTAATGACTTTGGATTTGTCTTGAAGTGAATTGTAGTCACACTTCCTGGAAAGGCCCTCTTACTAGTCAGTCATCCTCCTCTCCCATCCCAGCATTCAAATCTGGAAACTGTTAGCAAGAATGCTTCTGATGATCTCAACTGCTGGGAGATTTCTTCCCAATCCAGCCTTGAGCCCATCATAAAAATAAACTTTGGAAGTTAAAGATACTAAGACTGATGTAAACACATTTCATGCTTCAGGGCTTGGACTAATAACCTGCCAAGGTCAGGAAGTAACACAAGCATGCACAAAGCAGCATTGTGCAATTGGTGAGGTGTACTTTGCGGTGTTAAATTTGAGTTCCTCTAAGAACCATCAAACATTGGCCATAATCAGATACCATATGCGTGTCACAATGGACCAGTTATAATGCATTTGGTTTACTTTAAACAGCACCTTTCATTTCAGTCATTCGTAACAGCTCAAGGGTTTGGCCCCAGACTGTTCCATGATTTGTGATTAAAAACTGCTGCGACAAATCTGCAGCCATAGACATAAACTTTTAGCGTACGGCTACATGGTACAGAAACAAAAAATATGCCACGGCAGCGAGTCTCAGAGCCCGGCTCTGCATTTCAGGCTTGTGCTATGGCATTAAAATTAGCACTGTTTGGGCTGAAGCTTGGGCTTTGTCACCCATCTCCCTCGCTGGGTTTCAGAGCCCGAGTGGGAACATCTACACTGCTCTTTGTAGTGCCGTAGAATGAGCCCCACGAGCCCAAGTCTGTATACCCAGGCTCTGAGACTCGCTGCCATGGGATGTCGGGGGTTGTGATATAGACATACCCTTAGCGGTCTGGGCACCAGAGGTATAAAATGCTAAGGAGAAGCCATTATGCACAGGAGAAACATTTTCTCAAAGCAAGGTGGAGATTTCATAAAACATAATTAAAGGCTCGATGCTGCATTGCACTCAGCGAGAATACAAAGATCAAATGCACAACTAAAGATCAGCAGGAACAATGGCAGCACCCCCTGCCAAGTTAAAAACCTCTCCATGCTCCACATGGTGAATCAGGACCTATTTCTACACACCCTGCTGCACAGCACTTAACAGGGTGAAGATTAGGCATTCCTGGGGCCATTGAGCTGAGCTGTGATATGTAGTATGGTAATAAGTAGCCATTGCTCAGGAAAACCAGTGCTCCCAGGAGGAAAAAATATGCTGTCCGTGCTGCTCCACTGCTGTCCGTGCTGCTCCACTGCCTACTTCCCAGAATGCTAAGCAGCACAACACTGAACTGAGCACCCCTAGTGACTCTCCCCTCTATTCTCATGCAACACGGAGCCCTGAATAGGTAAAAGGAATAACTGAGCTTCCAGTTAGTTGATCCTGAACTCCTCAAGAATGTTAAGTTGGAGGATATTTTGTAGACTTCGAACTAACATTGGAAAGACCCAAATAACAATCCGATTAACCTCAACACAATAAAGCCTTTAATCTAACATATCAGCAAATTCCTATTTCTCCATTTTCTAACAAAAATAACAACACTTTTGTTGCCAGTGCATTAATAAGATTCTATTTCTGCTCAGGGCCTGAATCAAGCCTTTGTTCTTCACAGCAAAGGATTAAGGAGGTTGCTATTTTGGTAATGAGATGGGGTAGAGGTACTTACGCTGCAGCTGAGAACCAGGCTGGGTGCCTGAGAAGGGAATAAACTCTGTTACCTCAAATGAACTTCATTCTTCTAATCAGTATATCAAACTCCATTAGAGTGATGCATATAATTAACAATAAAAGAGTGACTGTTCATGAATAATTACAATTTGATTGAGTGTTTAAGCTCATTTGCAAAATGTGCCCTATGTTGTATAGAAAGTCATGAATACAGATTATGAGATGACAAAAAAAACCAAAAGAAGGTTGCTTACTTTCTAAGTAGTTTATTGGTCAGCTTTTTTTTCCCCATGCCAAACCTAATTTCTTCACGATGTCTCACCTCATTAACGGCATATAATGGAAAAATTGTCAGACGAACAGCATGGAAAAAAAGGTGGCAGAAAAACAGCAGAAAAACATGGGCAAGGACACTCAGCAAACACTGCAGAAGGAATAGCAAATCATGGATCACAAATTCAAATCTTAGGGCACCTCCTAGAAGCCCAAACTGATTGAGCAAACTTTGTGAGGCTGGAGAAGGAGGCAGTGACCTGTGAAAATGAAAGCAACTTATGAAAACATTAGTCATGTCAAAATATGTTGTTTATAGTTATAACATTTTTGTGCTTGGTTAAACAAACATATTTGGCATATGAAATTGTTGTAAGTAAAACATTTTCCAAAAGGTTGGGGTGCAACCATAGATATGACAGTGTGGTTGGAAGTTGGCACAAATTTAAAATTATATCAGGATTCACTTCCCATACTTAGAAATGGAAATATTTAGATGTGGGGTACACACAAGAACATCTAAAATGTTGCAACAGAATCTGGGAGAAGCATCTTCTGAAATGACAAAAGCAGACAGGAGCAGGTACCAGCCTCAGTATTTTACTCACGTTCTACCTCTTGGTGGGCTGTTGTCATTACAACGGGCACTGTAAATAGGATAGAAATGCAACAATTTGCTAAATTACATCCCGTAGCTAATAGTGCAATGCATTCTAATCATATTTTTGAAAAGCCCAACATAATGAAAAGCAGCAATCCCAGAAATGGGCAGGATGTCAAAAACAAATTGACCCACTGGTCATTTCTGGCATCCGGTGGAAGTTTTCATAGAATCATAGAATCACAGAACTGGAAGGGACCTAGAGAGGTCATCTAGTCCAGTCCCCGCTACTCAAAGCAGGACTAAGTATTATCTAGACCATCCCTGACAGGTGTTTGTCCAACCTGGTCTTAAAAATCCCCAGTGATGGAGATTCCACCACCTCCCTAGACAATTTATTCCAGTGCTTAACCACTCTGACAATTAGGAAGTTTTTCCTAATGTTCAACCTAAACCGCCTTTGTTGCAATTTAAGTCCATTGCTTCCTGTCCTATCCTCGGAGGTTAAGAAGAACAATTTTTCTCCCTCCTCCTTGTAACAACGTTTTACGTAGTTGAAAACTGTTATGTACCTGCTCAGTCTTCTCTTCTCCAGACTAAACAAACACAATTTTTTCAATCTTTCCTCATAGGTCATGTTTTCTAGACCTTTAATGATTTTTGTTGTTCTTCTCTGGATTTTCTCCTATTTGTCCACATCTTTCCTGAAATGTGGCACCCAGAACTGAACACAATACTCCAGTTGAGGCCTAATCAGCATGGAGCAGAGCAGAATTACTTCTCGTATCTTGCTTACAATATTCCTGCTAATACATCACAGAATGATGTTTACTTTTTTTTGCAAAATGTTACACTGCCAACTCATATTTAGCTTGTGATCCACTATAACCCCCAGATCCCTTTCCGGTCTACTCCTTCCTAGGTAGTTATTTCCCATTTTGTATGTGTGCAACTCATTGTTCCTTCCTAAGTGGAGTACTTTGCATTTGTCCTTATTGAATTTCATCCTATTTACTTCAGACCATTTCTCCAGTTTGTTCAGATCATTTTGAATTTTAATCCTATCCTCCAAAGCACTTGCAACCCCTCCCAGCTGGGTATCATCCGCAAACTTTATAAATACACTCTTTATGCCATTATCTAAATGATTCATGAAGATATTGAATAGAACCAGACCCAGAACCAATTCACTCATTATGTCCTTCCAGCATGACTGTGAACCATTGATGATTACTCTCTGGGAATGACTTTCCAACCAGTTATGCACCCACCTTATAGTAGCTCCATCTAGGCTGTATTTCCCTAGTTTGTTTATGAGAAGGTCATATGAGACAGTATCAAAAACCTTACTAAAGTCAAGATATACCACACCTCTACTGCTTCCCCCCATCCACAAGGCTTGCTACACTGTCAAAGAAAGCTATCTGGTTGGTTTGACACAATTTGTTCTTGACAAATCCATGCTGACTGTTATTTATCACCTTATTACTTTCTAAGTGTTTGCAAATTGATTGCTTAATTATTTGCTCCATTATCTTTACGGGTACAGACATTAAGCTGACTGGTCTGTAATTCCATGGGTTGTCCTTATTTCCCTTTGATAGATGGGCGCTATATTTGCCCTTTTCCAGTCTTCTGGAATGTCTCCCATCTTCCATGACTTTTCAAAGATAATTGTTAATGGCTCAGATATTGCCTCAGTCAGCTCCTTGGGTACTCTAGAATTCATTTCATCATGCTCTGGTGATTTGAAGATGTGTAATTTGTCTAAGTAATTTTTTATTTGTTTTTTCTCTATTTTAGACTGTTCCTACCTCATTTTCGCTGGCATTCTCTATGTTAGATGTCCAATTGTCACCAACCTTCTTGGTGAAAACCGAAACAAAGAAGTCATTAAGCACCTCTGCCATTTCCACATTTTCTGTTATTGTCTTATCCCCCTCATTGAGTAATGGGCCTACTCGGTCCTTGGTAATCCTCTTGTTTCTAATGTATTTGCAGAATGTTTTCTTGTTTCCTTTTATAGTATGTCCTTAGTTAGTTTGATCTAACTTTATATCTGTTGAAGCTTTCCCTCCTCTCTTAATCTAACAAAGAGTTGACTAACAACAAGGATGGGGCACCAAAAAATTGGGTATTTAGATAGCTGTAGCATTACTGGAATTGGGATGTATACTCTTTTCTAAAGGAACCGGGCAGGGTGTGAGTTATGTTTATAAGCTTACAAGTTATGCTTTAGTCAATCACAGTAAATTTGCCTCAATACAGAGGTAAGTGGATGAAATGTAATGGCCTGTGATATAAAGGACAGACAATATGATCCTCTGGTCTCCTCTGTCCTTAAACACTATGAATCTATAGAATATAGCTGGCACCATAAGATTAGTACATGCCTATTCCCCATTTTGGTCTCTCTCTATTAAAATCCCTATTAAGGATGGCTAAAAATAAAACCCACCTATAGTATAAAAAAGCATGAAACTCTCCAGAAAGAGCAGTCTGAGTGTCAATGCAAATTTAGCATAAGCAGCATGGAAGCACTGCAGCGTCACAATTGTGTCCTCTGCAGTGCAACGGATAGTTGAAAGAAATTGGAGATGAAACAAAATAGCCCCCTTTGTGTTTTTAAAGCACAGGAGACTTGTTTTAAATAGAGTTAACTCTCACAAGGTAGCAGAAATACACTCACTTGCACTTTAGTTACTATTGTGTGGTGAATTTTCAAAAGAGGTCTCTGAGGCCCTGATCCTGTGATTAGGTCCATGCTGCGGCAATCTTGCATGGAAGCAGATCCAAGTGGCGCTTCCCTGGGGGAACAAAGTTGCACCTGTGCAGATATAATTGATGGGCTGGAGCCCAAGATTGTACATGCAGGTTTCTCCATTTTGTGTGTGTCTGAGATTTGCACATGTCCACCAAATGCTCAGCCGTCTGACTACGAGACTATCCCAGAAATCCTTTGGACGCAATCCTTAAAAGGCAAGGGCATTTTGAGTGCACGAGGAATTTGGGATCCGGCGCTCAATGTGGAAAACCTGCATCTGCAAAAGCTGGGCTGTGAAAAATTGTGAACACATTTTTAGAGGCTTTGGATGAGGTCACATGGAAAAAATATCTAAATCCGGTTCTCCTTTCTTTTTTCTGCAAAGGAAGGCCGGAGGGCATCTCCCTTGATTTTGATAGGACTTCTACAGAAACAGAATGCCTCCCAGGCACACAAAGGGCAGCACCATCCAGCCCTGAGTGGGCTTTTTGTTGTTGTTGTTGTTATTTTTAAAAGGTATAGTCTGAGTTTACATTAACTATGGTTTTTTTCAAAATGTAACTGTATTTCTTCCGCTTTGTGAAATAAAATCAATTTCAAACGCAACTTAAATATATTTTGATCTGATGCCCACTACACTAGGCACACAGTGAATTATGAATGAGGACAATCTGAACATCCTTGTGACACTTTCCTATTGTGTTATAAATAACGATAACACCGCAACCACTTCACAACTGAGGATCTCAGTGTTTTGCAACCATTCAAGGATTAAGCCTCCTCATTAGGATCAAGCGGTGAAGTAAGCATTACAATCCCCATTTTACAGCGGGGGACAAGGGGGGGAATGAGACAGCATTTAAATAATCAGATTTCTGGATGCCCCATTTTGGCAGTTGAGACCTGTTTTTTTTCCCTTGAGCATGCACAATGCAGGTTAACAACGACAGGAGCAGCAAGTGCTCAACACTGCTGAAAACCAGAGGAGTCTCAAGTTGGGCACCCAAAATTAGAGGCCATTCTTAAAAATTGGAGTCCAGGGGGGAATCCAGATGAGAACCCAGCTTTCCCAATACTCAGATCTGCACTTTGACTCATTCCTCTTGCTTCCTATAGTGCTTTGTACCAAGATGGAGCCATAAGGGAGTATTGGCAGCCTTCAGAGCTCCTTTATACTGTGTTAAAAGTATGGCTTCTTTAATGTTTCCTTTTTCAAAAGTGGCAGTATAAACTAACTGAGTGTGCTCTTAGGAGAGCTTTTGGCAGAGGTATCTGATAGTCTGGTGCCAAACCTCTTCTTTGGCATGTAGGAAGAAACAAACTTTGGTTGTACAAAAAGACAAGACTTTTGGAAAGAGTATTGAATATTTCTCATAACAAGGAGAAGGGAAGAATTATCTTGAAATTAAGAATAGCCTCCAGAATTGCAATCCAACCTGAAAATATCTTAACCCAATTTAGTTGTGAACTGCGTTTCTTGATTAAAGTATAAAAAACAATTAAAGAGTGGAGGCAGGATATGCCCCGATTCTAAACTGTCATCAACATTAAGGTAATAATACATAGCATTCTCATACTACTTCATATGTTCAGATCACAGTACAAACATTAATAACTAATACTCAAAGATTAGTTATTAATATTTGTGCAATATACATATAGGCACATGATTATCATCATATGGGGAAACTGAGAAAGAAAGACAAAGTGATTTGCACAAGGAATAAGTGGCGGAGGGAAGATTAGATCTCAAGACCTCCTGACTCCCCACCCTGTGCTCCTTGAGCATGCTGCCTTCCAACAAGAAACACACTATTCACAGGGCTAAGAAAGAAAATTCAGTCCTGTATTTTATTTTTAAAATGAGTCCCTTAATGTTTAATAGTATAATTAAAAAGGAGAAGCTATTCCAGATAATATCGACTACACAGAAGATTCAGGAAGAAATAGTCAGTGATGTGTAAGAGACACCGCAGTTAAGATTTAATGATGCTATCACCTCTCAGCTGCTTAGCAGTTCAGAAAGAGATGCTACAGCTAAATTCTGAAGTAAGAAGGTTTCTTGTTGCCCAAAAAAGTGGCATCTTAACATTGTTTTGGTTTATTAACTGAAACACTGCTGTGGCCTTATAAAATACTTGCATTTGCACAAGCTTAATAAATGACAGTGCATTTCAGTTGTTATATATGATCTTCTCTGTCAATGTGTGTATGTGTGACAACATAAAGAATACGTTCGCATCCGATGAAGTGGGTATTAGCCCACCAAAGCTTATGCTTCAATACTTTTGTTAGTCTTTAAGGTGCCACAGGACTCTTTGTCGCTTCTAACATAGAGAGTAAACATCTAAAATGTGTGACTGTTTTTCCAATACACACAGAATGATGTGGCATTTACAAACTATAATTAGTATGATTAAAAGAAATTAAATGGATAATGAGAATAATTTTAAATCTGGTTTTTGTTTGTTTGGGGGAGAGAAGGAAGTTATTCTTTTTCTCTGATTTTTTTTTCTCCTTGCTATATTTGTTTTCAGGTTCCTCTTTGGCTTTATCTAACTCCTGATTCCCCCACCCCACCCTGGTGATTCTGTTTCTCTTTAACTCTCTTCTTCTGTTTTCCTCTAGTTTGTTTTTTGTTCCTTTTAGCATCCTTGGATTTGGTATGTCTTTTTGCCCCACAATGAAGAGAAGTCCTCTGATACCCAGAGTCCTCTGTGGGAGTGTCAGCAGGTTTCACAGTTAATAATGCAGTAAGATGAATGAGGCAGTTCACACCTCTCAAAACTATTGTGTCAGGCTCTTTGATAACTCAGGCAGAAAACACTACAATGGTTACACTCCAGTCACATTTTCAAGTTTTTCTTCATAACCATGAAGACTAGAAACTTTTTTAAATAGAAGCCAAAATACTGATATCATCATGTGACTACAGGAACCAGAGCTTTGAGACTCAGGTTTCTGCCTTAATCCAGCCCTGGACACTAGCAATGTAGTCACTCTGAGAAGGAGGACATATCTCTGCTCAAGTACTTGTCCCTCCAGCAAAACTGAATAGTTGAAAAATTTTCAAGAACATCACTGCAATTAACAGTGGTTAAACCCAAAGCGTGCAGTATTTCACTAAAGAATGTACCAGTATCTGGTTATATAAAGGACCTTGGTTAAAGTATACAGAAACTGCAAGTACTGTTTAGGTTCAGGGGGTTGGATGTTTTGTTTTTGAGCTTTGGAATTTGAGTCCCAATCTGATTCTGAGAAAAAAGAAAACAAAAACAAAACAAAACAAAAGGTCTTGGTGCACTAATAACTCTGTGCCACATCCTATTATGCCAGGAAAGTAAACAGAAGTTATGTGTAAGAATCAAAAGGCAGGTTCTCTGGCCCCCAGTCATCAGTCAGCCATTTTGCTGCATTTCTCCAAATGGTTTTCCAGCTTATAATACGCAGTCTTTCCCAGTGATTACACCTCATTTTCCAAGTCTAAACCTAACAAGTGATCACAAAAAATAACAATCAAACTTTCCAATCAAAGTTTCAATGATGTTGCCCAGCAAAGTTAAATCTCCTACTTGCAGGGGTGGGAAATATTTTTGCAAAGTTGGCAGAACACCTGAATAGATAGGATCCTTTTTATTCTAGCTCAAATACAATACATGGAAGGGACAATAGTTCAGGCACAGAAAGTTGCAGAGACAAAGAAGAGATTTGCCGAAGAAGGCTTCATGGACTAAGGGATTTAAAAGACAAGAGAGAGAAGTGAGAGGCTGTCCTGGTTGGTGTAACAAGACGAAGGCACAAAGCCAGAAGTGGGAGAAGGATGTGAAGGGCGTAGTTAGGAGGTAGAATATCAAACTAAAATGGAGTTAAGATGTAGATGCAGTGGATCACCTAATCAGAGACAACTGCAAGATGGGGTTAAAGAATGAAACAAGTGCAGAGACAGGAGAAGGTGTAAAGCTGTGAAGAGATTGTAATGTCAGAACAAGCAAATGGAATTTATTGTGGAAAAGGGAAAAACCATTCAAATACTACAAAGAGGTGACAAAGGACCTAATCCCAAACCCAGTGAAGCCAATGGAAAGACTCTTGTTGACTTCTTGGGCTTTAGATCAGGCCCTAAATTCAGAAGAATTAAAACCAAAGCTCTAGGGGGAAATGCTGATTCCAGTGAAGTTAATAGGAGAATTCTTGTTTGTCAGGAAGCGTTTATGTACATATATAAATACAAACAAAAATGCAAGAGGATATTTAAATCACTACTAGAGAGGGAGGAGTTGCTTTTTACTAATGCTTCAGTTTATATTGTGACAATTAATTAAACCCAACACTGTCATCATAAACATTAATTTTCTCTATAGAACCACATAAAATATGGTTAGAAACACACAACTAAATATAGCCAATCCGGGGCAAACCTAATGTAAGCAGTGTGAGTGCAAAATGCCCACCCAGAGCATAGCTGGGTGAATCCTGCATTCACTCTAGGGATCTTGTTCTCCTGCATCTATGTTTAATTTAGCCCACAGTAACACTTGAGTTTCTAATCCCTACGCAGACTTAGATGGGGTTTGGGTTTTACTAATTTACCAGCAAAGGAACATTCACAATTTTTACAGGAGGAAAAAGGTTTATCCTCTTTTATGTAGACTTACTTTCTTAGCAGAGGATTAAAAACACATTTGACAAAATTTTTGTCTTCTATGTTTTTTTAAAAAAATCAGCAGATGTTTTTTGGATGAGCTACATTGTTTATTGTTTTCCTAAGAAGTCCAAAGCACAAAACTCATATAACCCCTAGAGCAGTGACATAGAATTGACAATGACAATCAAACAAATGGTCACTCCTGCTGCTCTTTAGACATCTGGGTCCTAATTTGCAATGATTTGCATTTGCAGAGCACAGCTATACAACAGAAATGAGGGCTTTAATGGGAGCACATCTTCTAAGTTGATGCGGAATTAATTTTCAAAGGGTGACATGCACCATAAATCCTATTGCATGATTACTATAAACATACAAACAAAAGGATGAGAAAGAGCGTTGTCTGCTAATGGATGTGAAGTTATGAATTTCAACTGTTACAACATGTGATTAATTTACATGTTCAAATTAAGTCTTCATTTTTGCATGTTTAATTATGAAGTTTTTGAAAGGGTGGGTGTGCTAGATCATAAGCAGCATTTGGGGAAAGGCTTGGCACTTGTAACTTGCTTGTCCTTGTTTAAAAGATTCTCATTACATCACAGAACAAAAAAGACAGAGGAAGGAAAGTCCCTTTTCCCAGATAACAGTGCGCACAAATCAAGAACTCTCCTCTTTTTCACATTTCCCATGCATTTCCAGCTGCAAAGAAGGGACATATTGTTTGACACTGAAAATTGGGCAGGGTGCTAGAAATTGTACACCCATTTCTTTATTAGACAAGTGGTTCCGACTGAAAATCTTCATTTTTAATGATTCAACAGACATGATTTAACAGAAGTAATAGTAAAGAGCTTCTCCATATTATCAAGGAGGAATGGTTGTATGTCTGTATAATTTCAGCACAACCCTTGATTTGTTTCATCTGAAATTTGGAACATTTTTGACATTTTTGAACATTTTCAAGTATTTTTATATTAGATCTGTGGTATATCACATGATGTGCTCCTGTGTTAACATATTTTGGCTTGGGTTATTCATAGGTTCTTGCATTCTGGCGCATTATTTATCCACTCTTAAATTTGAGGGTTGCTGATTTGTTTATTTATTTTACCACAGAGTTAGCGGTTGTGGGGAAAAAAAGAAGAACGAAATAGGTATAGTATCACCTTTGTTTTTCATGTGTCGCCTGTCAGCAGCAGGTTTAGGGAGATAAAGCAAGTTATTTTCTATGAAATTGCAAATAGTCCAGTCACAAGCTCACAAACGTCCAAAACAGCTGCTCGTTGCCCACACATGTGCTTTACACAGCAAGGAAAATGCAAAAAACACATGACAAAGAGCTCTAAACAGCCTCACTAGTGGATCATCAGGAGGGACTTCCAAAGAACCTTTCCACCCCAACAGTGCTGAAAAACTTCCCAGGGAAACATTCCCCAATGCTGATGGCCTGATTTAGTTCAAGTAAATTTGTACCACTTCCCAGAAATGCCAGTAAATACACAGCATAACCCAGCCAGGTGAAAGATGATAGATACTTCTCTCTGAAGGTACCTGAGAGCAACACTAAACAAATGAAGTATGTTTCTTATATTTGAAACTCTACTGATTGTTAACTCGCCTGATTTGCATGGCCCTCCTCTGATTTATTTTTGTTTTAAAATAATGACATCAACTGAGATGGTGTAATGTAATGAAATGTGGCATAAATAAATTCTCAGGCAGGATAGATATTACACAAAAAATTGTAATACCGATTTCTTTTAGCATGAATCTGCAATGAGATTTATAAAGGAGACAGAATATACGACAGTAGCTAACTATATTAGGACCTATATCTAAAGTTATATTTGACAGCACTTCATCACTTAAATGTGGAATTAGCAACATTACATTGGGATTTGTTCAGAATGGTTGCTGAAATTTAATCTTTTAATAAAAACAGCATGAGGTAGTTCATTGGCTCTGCCTCAGGGTAAGTTCTTCACAGGTTATTTTGAGGAGTTTGAAAAACTATCAGCATTGTGGGTTAGATACTCAGCTCACTTACCTTCAGTGGAGTCATGACAAGTTACAGCAGCTGAGGCTCTGACTCAGTGTGCCCGTAGCAAAAGATGAACAGGTCCCCTGCTGATGATTACATTGCCATGACTGCCTCTCAGCAAAACGGCATGAGCATGAATTCAATAGAGGAAAATGGCTCCTCTGTAGATCCCGCTCCTGGAAGTCTGGTAGTGTGACACAAGACATGAAGTACACTATTAAATCAAGTAAGTTTCTCCTGATTAAAAAAAGGAAGTGAGACTAAAATATTGTTTCACTGACAAAGTATGTGCCTCTAAGGGGATGCAATACTGACTCTAACTTCAGTAAATCAGAGAGGCCACAGAGTTATAAAAAAAAAAAGGATTGTCCTTTTAAACCAAATCTGAATTAAGAGAGTCATAAACAACCCTGCTCCTAGGACCCTATCTTCACTGACCAGAAAAAAAGCAAGATAATTTGCACAATAACTAACCACTCATAACTAACACATTAGCCATACCCCTGTAGAAACATAATGAAGACAAGACTTTTTAGTGTTACTGCGAGGTTAAGTAGGTGAGCTCAACCTCAGGGAAGGGGTGTAGTGCTGATTTTGCTTACCTACCTTGTGGAAAATTCTGTAAGTGGCTGGTCCATACCTAGGATTGATTATTCAGCAAGATAATTATCGTGTTAGTTATCTCACTATAAAAAACAACAACAACAACAAAAGCCACCATTGTGTCAGCGAAGTCAATGACTGAGAGAGGAGGTGAGGATGAGACATCTTTGAATAACTTCATGATGTAATTTTTCTTTTCTTTAACACTATTCAGGTAGCATAAGGACCTTGTCTGCTCATTTGCAAAATACTCACAGTAATGACTCTGCATTTCCTTCCAGGTTGCCCTCTGAACTGCACACTTACTGCACTATATCTCCTCCGGACTCACCTCTGTTGTGATGCCCGTCAGAAATCAGCCAATCAGAGAGGCTTAGGTTGAGGGCTAAATGGGGATTCCTGACTGTTGTTTTGTAACAAAATATGTTCAAACATATATAAAAGTTTATTTCCTTCTCTCCTTTTTCTCCTTGGTATGGCACTTCTCTTCCTGGAGTGTAAGCTCTTTGGGGCAGGGGGAGTGTATTCCTCTATATTCGTACAGCACCAAGGGGGCCTTGATTCCAGTTGTGGCTTCAGGACACCACTGTAATAATAATAATTATGGAGGCACCTAGTAGAGACTCCATAGTAGGGTTGTGTTCTCAGCTCAAAAGGGGGGAAAATCTTGTTTTTCCTTTCAAAGTAATTGGTCAATGGATGTGAAATTTCACAGAGGTTTAGTTTTTACGGCCCTTGAATTTTCTATGTAGTATTTATTTTGTTTCTCTTCATAGATTTTTAAAAAGAAGTCTTTGAATTTGAGCTCCAGCTGAAGTTTTCCTTGGCAGTCCTGGTATTTCATTGTTGTCCATTATCTCTTAAAAAATCTTTGTCTATCTACACAAATCTCAGTAGAGAGGTGGATCCTGCCCAGAACTGATATAACTGGGAGCTTATTTTTAAATGGAGTTAGGGTACTTTTTGTCCATTATTCATATTATAACTGGAAGTTTATGGGCTGTGTATGAATGCCTGTCTGGTTGTTGGGGGGCCTGAAACACAAAACTGTCTCCATCAGGCTTTGTACTTTCCATCAGATTTTATGCTATAACAAAGAAGGATTCATTGCACAGCTGATGAGAGAAAAAATATTCTCCATCAGCAGCTGCACTTCTGCCCTTTCCCAAGTCTGACCCCAGTCAAACCTCCCCTCCCAATTAAGCATTAAAAACACCTGTGGAAATGAATACAAAAATGCTTTGTTGAGAAGCCAGCAGGATTGCTACACATGCAGCATGCTGCACAAAAACCCACCAAAGCAAGGAAATGAAAATGTAAGCCACCTCACAGGACATATCCTCTTCTCCACCCACAAGCATACACCTTATTATTAGCACAACTATCACACACCACAGACCAAGCACAGGCTCCTTTCCATCTGGGAAGTTCCCCTGACATGCTCAGAGAGCTGTTAAATTGACAATCTGATTTGCGCTGCTCGGGGGGGAGGAGGAGGGGTGAACATGTGAAGCAGACATAGCTGAGGAGTCCCTATGACCTGGTAATGCTCAGCAGCTGGAACACATTGGGATTTGGGGCTACTGGGAAGAAGATAAAGCAGCCCAGCCCAAGGGCTGCTCTAATTTAGGAATGAACATCAGGGAGCAGACCTATCAACAGGACTCACCCTAGGAGCAGGTGAGAAGCCAAGAACTGCCAGTGGAAGTGAAGTCATCAGCAGGAGAGGGAAACCAAGCTGCACCTGGTGGAGAGATGAGCAGAAGGGACCAGGCAGCAGAGAAGCATGAGCCAGGAAGCAGTGGAAAAGAGGACCAGAACAGATGGGACGAGATAAAATGAAGACCAATGTTATAATGTGTAATTAAAAGAGCAATGTATGATTAGCTTTCGTTCAGAAAGGACAAAACATTAATACATTAAAGACTGCTAAAACCAACTTGCTTTTCTAATATTCTATCCCATTTTCCTCACTGCTGTGGTTGACAAGGGGAAATCATGCCATTAGGAATATACGGAACAATCCCAGATGGGAAGGGAGGATGCGCCGTGCAATAGCAAATGAGGGTTGGGGTTGTCTACCACATGGCCTTTCCATTTAGATGTGATTCCCACTAGGAAAGTATTTGAGAGGCCTGGGATACAAGATCAAACTGGAATAACTGCTTCTGCCTCTGATATCTAATGACTTATGTCCAGCAATGGACCTGTTGTTGCTACGGTATGTTATGTAATATGTAGACAGCCTTTTTAATCAATCATCCTCACTTTTAATGAGTCTGTTTACAAATGATCATCTCCATGATGCAAGAATTAGGCATTCACCTTTAGGATGCCAAAGCAGCATGACAAATGACATTGTGATAGGACATATCTAATCTCTTAACACACCATACTGGGGGCCAAGTGGGGGCTAAGTTACAAAATAGCTTCAATAAAAATAGGTGCATTATTGCTTGCAAATGACAAAAATGATTCTATGTTACTCATTACATAAGTATCCCCAGTTTGTTTTGGATTAAGGAAAGGCAACGTGTTGGAATGAGCAGCCAGGAATAAATTGGTTTGGGTTTCACATCCCACTATCCCGACTCTACATTCAAAGAGTTTACAATGCAGTCATGTTTGGCAGTAATATTATCCTATGACACTAATCTGTGTGCAATCATGTAAACCTCACCAACGTTCACCTTCTCTTGAAAATCCAGGATTCATTCGTTCATGTGGATATCTAGGGTATTAAGTGTTCACCATAGCAAATAAGGTGAAATCAGAACCATAAAGCATCATCTCATGTTAACAGATATCCTACACTAGTTCAGAGGCCAAGGACTGAACACTTCCATTGCACTGGAGGAATCAAATATCCAAGTCACAGCAGCTGCTGGGGAAACCAGCCAGTACACTGGTAAATATACATAGGGCTACATACTGCCTGAATACTTCTAATATACCACAGCTTCCTGCCTCTTTGCTACACTGTGTGCCTCTAGGAGGCACTAAAGCCATGAAAGTGCATGCCAGTGCATCTGGGACATTTGGAAAAGCAGCCACACTCATAAATCTTGTCTTCCCATGTTGTTGTTCCTCTGCTCACTGTGGGAAGGTGATTTATGTTTGGGATGGTGGCCTGCTCGAAAGAAAACCTCAAAACATCTTGTCAAGGAGGAGAGTGACATATGTGTTATGTCATCTACTACTGTCAGAGGCAAGTAGTATTTGTAAGACAGGTAAAGACGCCCTTCTCTGGCATGATGAAGGTTATTATGGGCTAGGAAATACAGCTCCAACACAGCCTCTCTGTTTAGTTGAAACTTTCCAATGCATTCTTCCTTAGACACATGTTCAGAGTGCTGCAATTCTCCACATCAATAGTCTGGTCCAGATTCTTCTTTCTGATCTGGCCCCTTTGTGCCACTCGTGTGGTTTCCAGACAGCTGGATTCAAGCCATGTAAGAACCTTCCCTGCTCCCGCTGTCCTTCCTCAACAACTGCTCGGAAAGCTGAGCGTTGCAGCATGCCCTGAAGGTCAATAAGTTCAAACTTACTTGGATCTTGCCCAGTACCAAGCAGTTACCATGGCTTATCTCTCTTATCATATATGGTGGGTGATATTAATTACAAGATAATTAAGCAATGAGACTGCCTTGCTTGGACAATTACCCCAACACCAGTTGATAAGCAGAAGGTAGTTGTCAAAGACTGTATATATCCTGCTCTCCGTTAAAGCTGGACAAATAATAGTTTTTAGGAGTTGCTGACAATTCTGAAAAAAAATCAGGAGAGAAAAGTCAGGTCGAACAAAATGTTTCATATTGATTTTGAGTATTTGTAGTTATTCTAAATTTTTAAAAATAAAGTTAAAGATCATTTATAAATTGTCATTTCAAATCCAAAAATGTGAACTATTTCATTTGGAAAATGTTGAAACAACACTGATTTTTTTTCAGAATTTCTTTTAGGGCTTTTAGTTTTACAAAACAATTCAGTGAAATATACATGAATTTGCTAAATGTTTCAGTATTGCCAGATCTGTATTTTTATCAAAAAAAGAAGTTTGGGTCCAAGCAATTTTACTCTGCTCTACTCTCCATTGCCACTGAGCTTATATTCCTCAATACCTATCATGACGGGGGGAAAATATAATCAAGATCATCAGAATCTGAACCCTATTAATTTAGCTTAAGTGGGGTTGGTCAGAAATGTTGTATCAACTTATGTTTTTGATGGAAAATTGGCTATTTGACAAAAATCTAAATTTTTTGCCTGCTCCCCTAAATGGAAAAAGAACAGGAGTTTGGGGGTTTTTTTGGTTTTTGGTTTTGTTTTGGTTTTTTTCTTTTTGGTTGGAGAAGTAAAATGTGACAGCTAAAAATGTTCAGTTTTCCAGCAATTTCTGACTGAAATATTTTAAGATTTTGGCAGTTTTCAAGTGACAACATCTGGGTATTGGTAGTTTTCAGACAACAATTTTCAACTTATAATTTTTCAAAAAAGGAATAAAATGTTCTGTGAGGGGGGAAAGAATTTCCAGTGAGTTTTAGTGTGAAATATTATATTTTTAGGTAAATTTACGTTTCTTGCTCCATAGCCTTTCATTTGTAGCAGGGATAGCGTTTTATTGCACCAAGTTAGATAGACTACTCGCTAATAGGCTGCTCTCTCTTTCATGAATACTTTGGGTCTTTATCAAAACACTGAGGGACAGATTCTGTGCTGTACCTCCTGAGAGGGAAAGCACCGAAGCCATAATCCTGAATGACAGGGACCAAACAGAGCTTTGAGCCACCTCTGTGCTGCCTGGGTTCTAAACTACTGCAAAGGCTGAAACAGCCTCTTGTATAAATTTCTGCACTCTCCCTATGCTGTTCCTGCACCAGGACTCTCCCTGGCCACTTTTGGGACATTTATAGCTTCCATAAGCCATCGGCCTAGGGGCTAGAATCAGTTCCTAAGACTTCAAGATAATAGCGTTTGATAGCTAATTATTGGGAGACTCATCACACCATCAAGTGGCCTAAGCACAATTCTTTGCAATAAGATAAATCTCTTTGCTGAATCTCTTATTGCAAATAAAAAATAAAGATAGCACTAAGGTGTGCAGTATAATCTTATGGCTTGTAATATTAATGAAGAGAAGTGAACAGTCAATACTGGCTGAGAAAGACTGTTTTGAACTATAATAATGAATACATGGTTTGTTAAGCAACAGGATTAACGGTTTCATCTGTAGTGATTCTACAGTAAACATTTATATGGCAACTTGTTTCAACTTTAATATCAATAGTTACGCCATGCGCTTCAAAACATCTTTCTGTCTGATTTGATGAATATAAAGCCATCTTTTCTGTGGATATGAACCTAAATATAGGCATTTACAGGATCACAAAAACAGATATAGGGACAAACTCAAGAAAGGATAAGGCACAAAAAGCATGTAGGGACAAACTCAAAAAGGCTAAGGCACAAAATGAGTTACACTTTCAAGGATATGCATGGCAATAAGAAGTTTTATGAATATATTAGGAGGAAGAGAAAGATGAAGGAAAGTGTAGGTCCACTACTTATCAGGGAAGGAGAGCTATAATAATGGATGACATCAAGAAGACTGAGGTGTTTAATGCCTGTTTTGCTTCAGTCTTCACTAAACAGGTATACTGTACCCAGATGTTTAACACAATATGAACAATTAGGGGGAAGGAACACAAGAGAGAATAGGGAATGAACAGATTAAAGAATAAACTAAAGAATATTTAAGTAAATTAGATGTTTTTAATCAGAAGGGCCTGGTGAAATTCACCCTAGGGTACTTAAGGAACTAGCTGAAGCAATCTTGGAACCATTAGCAATTTGAGAAGTCCTGGAGTGTGGGTGAGGTCCCAGAGGACTGGAGAAGGGCAATAGGGTATTTATCTTAAAAAAAGGAAACAAAGAGAACCCAGGAATTATAGACCAGTCACCCATACTTGAATTTCTGGAAAGATACTGAAAAGAATTATTAAACAATAATTGTGTAAGCACATAAAGAATAATGAAAAAATAAGTACTAGTCAACATGGAATTGTCAAGAACAAATCAGACCAAAGCAACTACATTTCCTTCTTCAATAGATTTGTTGGCCCAGTGGATAAGGATATCAGCTTTTGTTTTTCTGACATTTTACAGCCCATTTTTCAGGGGGTCAAAATAGATTATCATAGTAGTCCCCTTTGGCCTTAAACGTCTAGGACAGTATGATTTGTATTGGCCTCCCAATGCCAAACAAATGGATTGTTGCAAAAATTACTACATATACTTCCTCTGAAAGCTTCTGAAATACACTTAACAGAGATAGGAGTGAGCAGTCTATGCATATTCTGCATACCATATTGCTGAAGGCATGCTGACCACATACTGTTGCATGTAATCTGATCCTGTTAACCAGTGGTACCCAAATTCTGGGACGGGCCCCCTGGGAAGGGGTATAAAGGGACATTCAGGGGGTATGGCCCAGGCCAGCCCTGATGCGGGTGGGAGGAGGGGAGAAATGCTCACACAGCCCTACTCTACACCTAGCTCCACTCTGGCCCCAGCCCCACTCCTGACTCTGGCCCCAGCTCTGGCTCTGGCTCTGTTCCTAACTATGGCTCCTGGAGGGTGGTAGTGGGTGCAGACCAGGTAAGGGGTGTACACAACCAAAAAAGGCTGGGATCACTGCCCTTAACCAAGGTGAAAGGAATACTCTCAGCAGCAATTTGCACCAGCAGACATGGCTAATGTGGCCACATTGTTTTTCAAAGAAAAGAATCACATATCACTTGGATCCAAGAGTGTTTGTGACTGGCCATTTGCAGAGGACTGTTTGCAAGAGAGCTGCTTCATGTGGGACCTCAGGCACACTTTTCTTTTCTTTTCTTTCTTTGTCTGTGCTGCTGCCTGATTGCGTACTTCTGGTTCCAAATGAGGTGTGTGGTTGACTGGTCAGTCTCTAACTCTCATATGCATAACTCTGAGGTTCTACAGTACTTTGGCCACATTCTCAGTTAATCCACTCCTTCCAGGGTTACGAAGTCCAACAGGACCATGGTCCAAATGCCTTCTCCAGACAGCATTCAGTTCCAGGTCAGAGCTCTGTGACACTACTCTAGTGACTAGCAGGGGAACCTGGGCCCCACTGCTATACTGGTTCCAGCCCAGGGAACCTATAACCAGCAATCCAGGTCTGCTGAGTCCCCATCCCTGTTTCTCTGAGCTTTTCCTACCCAGCCTTGCTCTCTTCTCTTGCCTGTTTCTGGATTTACCACAGGAACCTACTCTACTCCCCATGCCTACTTCACGCCCTCCTTGCCTCTTGCTAGACTCCTTACTCCAGGACAGGATCTCAGGAATTACTCACCTGGACTTCCTCCTTGACCCCAGGGCCAGTCTTATGGATGGGAAACATGGGCAACTGCCTAGGGTGCCATGGTCAGAGGGGCGCTATGGCCAAGAGTCAAGGAGCAGAGGAGACCTGTGGTGCAGGGGCTCAGATGGGAGCTTGGGGCAATAGGGGGGAGACAGCAGAGCCCAGGGATGATGGGCATGGTGGGGAGCCCGGGGAAGCAGCAGGGCCAGAGGCATTGGAAGGACAGGTGGGGAGCCCAAGGAGGCAGCGGAGGGACTGGGAGAATGGGTGGGGAGCCCAGGGAGGCAGAGGGGGCTGGGGGCAATGAGAGGAAAAGTAGCAGGGGCCAGGGATACCAAAATGCTTTCTGTGTAATTCTCCCTCTATTGCAACAGCAGATGTTCCACTGTTTCTTGGACTTTGCAAGTGTCCCACAACCCATCTTTGTGCTTGTTTAGTAAATATAAATTACCATTCAGGTCACAGTGACCTGTTAGCATTCTAAATATAGTTACTTTGCTTCTTCTATCATAGCTATTAAGTATTCCCTTATCCTCAAGTTAGGACTATTTCACAGAACCTTCATCCTTTTTTTCTCTTTGGTCCATTATTCTTGTCATTCCTTTTATGTTCTCTCTCAAACAAACTTTTGAAGTCCTCTCTATTCAGAGGGATCTTTATATCAAGCTCCCCATTTTTAAGGCATATTTTGCTGCTTTGTCTGCCATTTCATTGCCCGGTATGCAGACATGCACCGGACTCCACACTCTTACTGTACATATACCTAATTGTACTATCTCCATAGTTAAGAACAATATTTCATTGATTAAGTCATTCTTGCTTTCTGAGACTCTCTAATTGCCATTATATCCAATAATGAATCAGATAGGATAGCAGCCATTGTTGGCACAGATCTGGATAAGGGATGTATGTCCAACAAACTGTTCATCAATTCACCCATCATAATGGCTACGAAGTTGGACAGTCTCATAGATCACCTAATTCCAAATTCAGGGATACAAAAAACTGTTTTCATTCTACCTATGCTGTCATCTCAAGAGCCTTCCGTATAGATTTGGCAATGCTGACCCCATTTACCATATATAAACTCATAAATCATAATCGTCATATTTGACTGTCTTGCTCTTCTCTTTGTTTTATCATATATTCCAAATCCACACCTGGAGAGACAACCATCCAGCTACAGTTTGATTTCTTCCAGACCTTCCTTTTCACCAATCTATTGACCCTGTTAGCATGTGGAAATCTGAGGTGCCCAGTTGCTTCTTGTCTGTTTTATTTCTTATATATTTGTTTAGTAACTGTAGCCCAAAAGGTTAAATCTAACAATTTGCTCCTTGCATTTCTAACCACTCCTCTGGTTGTCACCTGCAGCACACACAACAGCGTTGTAATACTTGCACCACGTGCAAGTCAACTAGGGTGACCAGATAGCAAGTGTGAAAAATTGGGACGGGGTGAGGGGGGTAATAGGAGCCTATATGAAAAAAAGACCCAAAAATCAGGACTGTCTCTATAAAATCGGAACATCTGGTCACCCTAAAGTCAACCCCTTTCTGCTTTCAGCCTCCTGGCTTTATCATGCTGTCCCAGCCCCTTTCCAGCTGGACTTCATCTTAATTAACCCTGGTCCTCTCTTTCGCAGGGGATATCAGGTATCCTAATTGTCTCTCAGGCCCTTGTTAATCTATCAGACTTGTGTGGGGTGCACATACCATCACTGGGTCCTTAATTACTGTGGTGTGATTTGAAATTTTGAGTGAGTTCAGGGGCCGAAAGTGAAAAGTATGCTCATGCAAAGTGAACCCAGAGTGTTAACATAGCTCTAGTGGATATATGTATCACGTTTTCAATACGTGTGCTCTAGAGCATCCAGCTGACTCTGGTGTGCGGCTCCTCAATGTGCATGTGCAAACCCCAGCAGGGGTTCGCATCTGCAAATATATCTGCATGCATTTGTTTGAAAATTTGGGCCTGCAGAGCCCTCAGGGATAGACTGAGATCAAACTCATCTCACTACTTACATAAATCATAACTGTACCTTGATTTCTTAGAGGCACAATGCTAGTGAATCAAGCCCTTCTGCTGTCTACTACAGCCCCCTTATTGCCATGTTTTTAAATGTGGTTTTCTTTAAATTGCAGTATAGCTTCCTGAGATGACTGTTTATTGCTGTTTCCTTTGCAGTCCTTATCTATCGAGTAACGCCATTGAAATCAGCTTGTACAATCTTTGCAACACTTGTAATAGTACATCCTTTAGATACTGACATCGAATGAAAGAATGAAAACCTGCATAAAAGACCAACCTTTCACATGCAATTTGCCCCATTACAGTCAATGACTTTACTCTCACAACTGAGGCAAGAGCTTTTGACTCAAACGTTTTAGTAGACGACCACAATGCAAAAAAAATATAGCAAACTCTTGCTAATGTACAAAATCTGAGACAGTTGACTATAACATTATATAAATAATAAAACTGCAGGATCAGACCAGTTAATAATATGCTCAAATTTAATCACAAGTTACCAGGCTTGATGCAGTATTACTGGATAAGCATTATACAGGAGATCAGACTAGATGATTATAAAGGTCCCTTCAGATGTCAATATAGACAAATCTATTAAAATATTATGCCCAACTGTCTTTTTCTTTTATATTAACAGCAGTTTGATGTATGTCCTTTGAACTTCATTTCCCTCCCACTCTTTGTGACAAATACTATGTGACCGACTCAGGAAAATCATCCCCATTGATCTAAACAGGAGTAATCAAGGAAATAAGGCAAGCAGCATTTGGCCATTTATGCAAGTGTCCATTCCACTTCCGTTTGTAGGAGGAAGGTTGCTATAACTTCTGTGTTGACTGAGTTTAGGTTAAAGTAGTGATGAAAATTAACTTGCTTTTGTCACAATAAGTCTGACAGTGAATATTATTTTAACATAGAATTTTGGAATTCATGGTTTTATATTTTCCCCCAGAAAACTGTTTTCAGTAAGATCACAGAATGATTGATTAATGGTGCTGATTCTGTAGCAAAAAAAAAAAAAAAAGGTTTTATCACTGTTCCACACTTTAGGATGGAGGAAGATATACTTTATTATAGGATTTACAGAACCAATTCTCAGATTAGACTTTTTCCAGTTAAGCAAATTTGGCCTAGAAAAAATACAGGGAGAGTCAGTGATGAGTAATAACCATACTACCTCCTCATTAGACTATGTTTGCAATGTTTTCTGGGATGCTCTACTTTGCTGTATTAGGGCAATTTTCTTGTTTTTTCCAGCTCCAAAACAGAACAATAATGACAGTATTGTCCAAAAAAAAAGTTTCTTATAATTAACTAAGTTGTGTAACATGTTACCAGGATATCAGGAAAAGGGCCAAAGTATTTCACATTGTAAAACTGGCATATCATCAGATATAGCAATTTTGATCACATCTTCAGGCTAGCCTGATTTTATAAGTTTCCCCAACCCTCTTTCAGCCAGAAGTCTTTGGGATGCCATCTGGTTCTAATGATACAAAACTAAAATATTCAGTATCCTTTTCACTACATTACATTAAAGTTTTAAAACATCAACAGAACAAAATCCATTCTTTTTATATCATACCAGTGACATTTTTATTATTTTGGGTAATTTAAAGTGTTTATTTTTTATAAATACTAATGGATATACAACACTTAAATGAGACTGTATTCCATAATATAGTGGACTGACCCTCAGCTCAATTACTCCTGATTCACAGCCTTTGGAAGTTTATGGGAGTCTTTCCATTAATATCAATGGACTTTGGATCAGGCCCTTATTGTGTGTGAAATTGGAATTTGGCCCACAGAGCACAGTGTGTTAAAGAATTTCTAAGATTCCAATACTTATCCCAAAGGGGAAAGGTTCAAATTATACTTACAGTAGCTACTACTAACAACAAACAAGATCCAATCTTGCATTCCTTGCATACTCAATATCCAAACAGAAGTTAATTGAAGTTTTGCCTCTGTAAGGAATGCAACATCAAGTTTTTGTAAAGAAATACTTTAAAGTAAATAGGTGTTTATAAAAGATACAATCTGTATCCACTACAGCTATCTGTAAATATGCTATTTCGGTGCAATTTTCAAAAGTGCCTATAGGAGTTAGTCTATGTCTACATGTCCTTGCAATTTAGACTGCGAGGAGAATGTGAATTGCAACACACACTAGCATGCTGCACTGTAACTCCTCCACGTGTACACCGCATGGGTGAATGAAAAGGTACCTACGTTTGTGTTAACAAACAGGTCTTTAAACAGGACTAAGTTAATGAGAATTAGGTACTTTTTAGTTCATGCCTGCAGCATCTGCAGGGTAGATTTACAGCACAGCATGCTGAAATTCACACCCCAATGTCTGAACTGCAGGGCCGCGTAGATAAGCCCTTAAGTTTCCTGCAGCAAATTGAAAGTCATGAGAGTGGGACACCTCGGTTACCTACCTTTACGAACTTTTCAAAGTCTCGTTCTCTAAATATAATTAATAATTTCTGAACTCAGCAACTACACAGTTTCCAGTTCCTTAAGTTTCTTTGTTGATCTTATAAAGATGGCAGTTCTGCAGGTAGCAACAGAGGCCAAGATATTCAAAAATGGATAACTAAAGTCAGGCTCTAAAGTCCAAAAATACCTAAATGTAACCCTTCTGCCAGGCCGGGTTAATAGCAGCAAGGGCCGGGTTCAGTACATAGGGGTCCCCTCTAAACAACACAAGGCAAAAACTGGCTTGAGCCCCCACCCAGTGACCTGGGAAAAATCCTAACACCCCCCCCCCCGGGCGCCTCAAAGAGGCAATACTTCCCCTCTCGCAAGCACAGATTGGTGTATCAGAAATTTTTATTAACATGAGATAAATGACATCATCAAATTGGGAAAAAACACCACAACTAGAGTCATAAACCAACCCCTGAGCAAACCACCACCCCAGCCGATTGGGCTGTGTCCCCTCCTTTAGGTTTGTGAGTCCAGTAACCCAAAAATCACCCAAAGTCCCCAAAATGTCCCACAGCCCAAAAGTCTCTGGAGCCCAGCAATCCAAAAATCACCCAATAGTCCCAAAAGTCCAACAGCCCAAGAGTCTCTGTTCCTGGTCAGTGCAGAGTTCAAGAGTTAATCTGCAGAGTCTTACCTCCCAGCCTGGGTGGAAATGGAGGGTAGGGCAAGGGGCAGCTTACGTGGTCCGAGGCCGACTGCGCCGCCTCTCCATGAGGTTCCGCTGCAGCTCTCACCGCAATCGGCTCTGCTCCGCTCCGCTGGCTGTCCCACGAACCGCTCTGCCCGTTGATCCACTAGCTGCTCTGCTAGCCGATACTCGAACTGCTCTGCAGCGCCAGTCACTCTGCCAGCAACACAAATGGCTCCGCTAGCCGTCCTACTAGCCGACACACAGACAGCTCTGCTGCGCCGGTCACTCTGCCCGCAGCACCAACGCCTCCGCTAGTCGACACACAGACAGCTCTGCTGCGCCGGTCACTCTGCCCGCAGCACCAACGCCTCCGCTAGTCGACACACAGACAGCTCTGCTGCGCTGGTCACTCTGCCCGCAGCACCAACGGCTCCGCTAGTCGACACACGGACAGCTCTGCCGCACCAGCCACTCCGCAGCACCAACGACTCCGCTAGCCATCCTGCTAGCCGACACACAGACTGCTGTGCTGCACCAGCCACTCAGCACTATTTTCAGGCCCCACAACTCAAGACAGTGCTCAGTGATTTCTTTAGCTCTTAGGTGATTTCAGCTCTTAAGTGATTTCAGCATACAGGAGGGGAGCCTTAGTGCAGGTGCCTCAGTGAGCCCAAAGCAATTTCAGCTCAGCAGCCTGAAACCAGGCTCCTAATAGAAGCAAAATTCAATTCTGACATTCCACAGTGGAGAGAGGCAGGGTGCAATAGGCCTGTGGGGCCCTCACCAAAAGGTATAGGTGCTTGTCCCCAGCCTTTCTCAATTTCACAGTGTTCTGAAACGCATGGCCCTTGCCCAGTGAGTGCTACCTAGATGATGGTGAGTCCCTCAATCATAACAAGGGCCGAGTACATGTCCATAGTCCTTCATTCACATAATCAGTGTAACATCACTTTATCATTCCTGCCCCAATAACATAGAAACTGGAGCCCCCACATCAGCCGAAGTGGCTATGTGGGCTGCTGTGAGCTCAGGCTAGGCGCAGTGGGTGTGTCTATGCAAATTGATCAGCCCCAAAGTTATTTTCCATAACTCACTGCAATTCCCATAATTCACCACCAGATGTCAGAATATATCTCATTCCTGACACTGCTTACATCAATAAGAGGCCAGATCTTCAAAAGTGCTGAGCAACACGGATGTCAAGCCACATATTTAGGTGTATAAACATGGACTTAGGAGCCCAGCTTTAGGCATCCATATTTGAAAAGCTTGGCCAACTCGCGGTGTACTATATTGATATTTATGTAGGTTGCTAGATCATTATTTCAATATTTTATTAAGTATTATTATTATTCATTATGTTAGCTCCAAGCAGAATCAGGACACTATTGTGCTAGGCACTGTACACACATAAAATAAAAAGTCAGTCTCTGCTTCAAAGAGCTAAAATCATGCACAACACCTAAGGAAAAGCAACAGAAAATACAACTTCCTATTTCTAAAAACAAGGTTAGTTTTACTCCAGTGATTACTGCCTTCTGTAGATCTACCTTAGTTTTCTCAATAGTTTCTATTGCTATACTGTAGGGGTGAAATCCTGACCCTACTGATATCAATAGTGTGGCTTCAAAGGGACCAGAGGTATTTAAATAAGATAACTGAGATCCATAAAGCATTCTCCAAAGTTGATTTCACAAAGTATTCTGCACTGTACCTCCCATAGGTTCTAAGAGTTCTTGTAGGATAGGTTTGCTTTTGTTTCTTCTTTGCTTTGTTTTCCCCCTCCCTCTGCATGGTAGTTTTCCATCTTACTATTACAAAATGGTTAATACGTGTAGTTACAAATCCTGTATTCCCTACTTAGTCCCTTTCAACAAGAGTTTTGCCTGAGTAAAGAAAGGTCCGAGAGAGGACCATAGGAATTGGCCCATACAGCGTTACATGCTAGCTGTTGTTGTTGTTCTCCAAGAGTGCATTTAAGGTTTTGGGAACAAACAATAAAACGAACAGCTGAACAACTTTAATCATGGCCCAGTTCCTAGTTACAATTATTTTTAAGCTATCCCACCATCAGCTAGTCTCTGAATTTCCTCCCAAAGAAAAAAAGTACGCAAAACTTAAAGGAATATTCTTGTTAAATAAATGGTTTTCAAATGTGACCTGCCATGGCATCTGATCCGAATTCAGGAGTGCCTCCTCCCTGTAATTTATGTGTTAGCTGCACACATACAGCCATAATTTTGAAGTTGTCACATGCTCCACATACTCCTCTGGAAACAGGTTCTATAGGAAAATATATTTTATTTGGCACGTAAAAACAGCTGCCTCTGTACCAGGCTCACCAGCAACAGAATATAAAACTACTCAAATAGCCAAGTCACTCAACTGGAGAGGAGTCTGAACACCACCAATGTTTCTATACTCATGAAAGGTATACACCATCCAATCCACATTTCAAAATAGTTGGGGAGAGGGTAGATATTCAAATAAGCTTTGTACTTTCCTAGATACCTCTCTGTAACTTGGCATTAAGGCATTACTCACAAAATGAGTGATATGCAGCTGTATGCAACTTAACCAGCATGCCTGCAGAGCTCCCCTACCTCCCACCCCATTCCTTTCTTCCAACAGGTAAATGAACACTAGAGATGGGGTTGGCCCTAGGATGCTAGGATATTAGGATAGACGCTGAATCAGGAAATAAAAATTTATTTTTCTCATAAGACCCCTTCTTCATTCAGGCCCCCATCCAAAGCCCAATGAAGTCACTATGAAGACTCCCGTGGACTTTAATGTTTATTGTTATTGTGTTCATTATTTGTATTACAGTAGCAGCTAGAGGCCCCAACCAAGATCATGGCCCATTGTGCCAGACCCTGTACAAACACACAGTAGGGGATAGTCCCTACACTAAATAGCTTACAATCTAACAAGGCAATTCAGACATGACATGGCAGGGAAAACAGAGAAGTGAAGTGACTAGTGCAAAGTTGTAAAGCAGGGCAGAGGCAGGAAGAGAACCTAGGTGGGAAGGCGTAAAGGATACCATTCTTCTGGGGTCAGAGGCCTGTAGACGGCTGATTAGCCCTGCTGTACCTGGGCAAAGAGCTGGAAGTTAATTGCCTGATCCTCATAAAAGAAGCCAACAAGGAAATGGATGGGGGGAGATAGCAATAACTTCCAAAAAGCTGAGTGGCCCATGGCTATGTGCCTAACGGATTGCTGCTGAAGCAGCTGCAGAGAAGAATTGCTCCAGGAACCAAATGGACAGAAGGGAGACTGTGAAGTCCTTTTATTATGGAGGCTCTGTGCTCAGAACCAGGGAATTTTGGGTTGCTGAGCTTAGTGGTGCAAGGGACAGATTTGGGGAAGGGACTACTCGGCCTGCACAGACTTTGAGGGAAGAGTCTGTGTGATTTTGATTTGTTTTGTTAAAGAGGCTTGACATAAAAACAACTAATCCTGCTGGAAACTGCTTCCCTGTATTCTGTGAGGGAGCTTCAGACAGAAGTGCCCCAGGGAATGAGTTGGCTCAGCAAGAGTAAACCTTGGTCTGGTAGGAGAAGGGTACCATCAGATAGGTCCCAATCCTTTACAGCAGGTCTCCTGATTCCTTGTCCGGGGCCCTATCCATCATGATGCCTGTCAATGGACTCTAGGTCATACCGTCACTGTACAAGATGGATGTTTTGTAGTGAATGAAGCCATCGTCCACTCACTGAACAGTAATGAACAGCTACCTCAGTGATTTCACATCATCCAAACTACACAATATCGCTGAGGGCCAGAACAAGGCCTATGAACAATTTACATCCTGTTTAAGTGGTCACCCTGAAATAACAATGTAATCTTGTAGATTCAGGCTATAGCAGAATGCAAATGCACCTGAGGACAAATTCAAGACCACAAGAGCAAACAACTCTGCCATTTCCTGACTTTTGAATGCTTCACTTTTCAATATTTTCCTTTTAATTTAGCTTTTTCTTTTTTAATCACTGTTTCTTTGGCTAGCACCAACGGTGTGATAAATGCCTTAGAAACAAGCATGAACATTAGGTCCCTACTCTCGCAGATTTTTTTTCCTTTAATGCAAATTACCTATATTTTAGTCACCGATAATGGCTACAGAGTCAGTGGTCCAGCCATGAGGATGTATAAGCATTCTGTGCGGATGTCCCAAGATGCACACTTTGGACACAAATCCTTGGGCTTCATGCTGGCACTCCTCCATTCCACACCATCTGTCCGGCATATTTTTCAGTGTAACTGTTCCATTCCTCAGCATTTGCAATGCAAGGAAATGATTTACCCTCATGCCATTCTGTTATTGGTATCCAGACCTCAACTCTGCACAACCTCCGACTCTTTGGGGTGTGGAGGTTGTTGATTGGTATTGCACTTAATTCATAGATTCATAAAGTTTAAGGCCAGAAGGTACCACTAGATTATCTGTTCTCCTGTATGTTACCTACCATTCAATTTCACCCAGTTACCCTGGTATTAAGCCCAATAACTGGCATTTGGCTAAAGCATATTTTCCAGAGTGGCATGCAATCTTGGTTTGAAGACATCAAGAGACAGAGAATCCACCATTTCCCTAGGTAGCTTGTTGCAATGGTTAATCATCCTCTTTGCTAAAAAAATGTGCTCAATCTCTACTTTGAATTTGTCTGGGTTCAGCTTCCTGCCGTTGCACAGGCCATAGAGTGGGCACTTGGGCTATGACTCAATCACATTTTGGGCAGGCCAAACCTGAACAGGCACAGTGCCACTCACTCAAATTTGGAGGTGGTGGGTGTATGGGCTTGTGGGCCATGGGGAGAGGAGGAGAAGGGGGCATGTGAGAAGAGAAGAGGAGGGGCAGGTGAAAAGGAGGGTGAACAAATCTGTGCCCTGCCCCCAACTTTAAATGGTGCTCCACAGCCCCTGCATCAGTTCTTGTTGTGCCTTTCTCTGTTAGATGAAACAGCCCTTCAGCACCTGATATAGTCTCCTTATGAATATACTTAAATACTAATTAAGTCACCTCTCGATCTTCTTTTTGATGAGATAGACTGAGCTCTTTAAGGCATTTTCTCCAGCCCTTGAGTCATTTTTGTGGCTCTTTTCTTCAATTCTCCAGTTTTTCAACATCCTTTTTAAAATGTTGACACCAAGCTGGATGGACTTTTCCAGAACTGATCTCTCCAATGTCATATGCCCTGGGACCCAACCCTGCTCCTACTCTGGGAAAACTCTATTGACTTCAGTGGGGGCTGAATTAGGTCCTAAAACAGAGGTTCCTTCTATCCACCATCCCTCTGCAGCAGGCCAGAATAGTACAAAGCCCAAATACATACTATTCATGCAGAAAGGCTATTGCTGGCACTGGGTGGGATGTGGAGTTTGCCATGTAAGCTCTGCTGGGGAGCAGCTTTTACACCAGACCAACATGTGGCCAGTATTTGCATGTTTTCAACCTTGTGTGACAAAAATGTTTATGCCCCTCTCATTAACATATCTTTTTGATTTTTAAATGCGAAAAAGTGTCTGTGAAACAGTTTTAAACACAAGTGATTACAATGTTTACAACTTGCACTCAGGCTGCTCATTTTTTGCATTTCACTCAACTTGGAGAGAGAAATCTGACAATTTGGTTTTGCTTTTCTGTTTTTAAGTTGAAATTTTCAAAGCAGTCTAGACAATATAGACATGTCTCACTGTGAAAATTTCAACCAGTTACTACACTGCATAGTAAAGACACAGATGTGTAATATTTAAATTTTCTTTTATTTTTTAATTATTCATAAGACAATTCTATTCAAAATAAGGTTTGTAAATCTTTTCCCCACTGCACCTCAACCTAAAAACCTCTCTAATTACTTATTAATGTCCCTTTAACTACAATGTCCCTTTAATTACCTTTTAACTATTTGAAAATAAGAGATCATGAACTAAACTCTGGGCAACAGGACAAGCCCATAAACAATTCAGGCAGTTTCTTTATACAAAGTTTGCTTGGAATATTGAACAAACTGCCAAAAGTTATGCAGCCAACACTAAAAGTAAGTTGTGTACTTCAATTCAAGAAAGAGTTGGATGATGTTTTGGAAAAGAAGGAAATACTGTGGTACATCAGTCACTAGCTCTGTTTTATTGTGATGATGATGATTAGAGCATTTTAAGTATTTCATTAACACAACAAAAATAGCAAACTTTGTCTTCTCAATGGGTCTGACCCCGGAGATTGATCCTTATGGGCATAAGAGTCAGACCAGACAAATCTATTTGCAAGACCGTGGCCTTGTTCTCCCTCTCTCTCTCTCTTTCTCTCTTTGGCAAGACAGATTAGAAAGGTTAGATAATATAGGTAAGACATCTTGATGGATGGATGGATGGATGGATGGTTAATGGTGGAACAGAAATTCCAAGTTGAAGACAGTACTCACATGATCACCAGCAATCACTCACACATACCATGGAGACTATTGGAGGGGATAAATAGCGAAGGAATAAAACAAAATAAAAAGGAAAATACAAATTAACTTTGCACAAACAGACTCTTGTGCCACAATAAAGCCAAAACAAGGTGATTTCTCTCAGGATTGTTCTTGTTCGCAAGAGATAGAGAAGGACAAAATGTTCACCCACAACTAACAGGGAAAGGAGTAAATAAAATGCAACATGCCAAAATCTCAAATATTTCCTGTTTGAAAGTGGAGAATCAAGGGGCTTGAGGATTTATGGCAGCAATAACATTCCATCCTTCAGGTGAGCTGTCTTCCTCTTCTACCATCATCTTGGTGTTCAGTGCCAAGATCAGAAGCAATGGTGCTGACAAATTTCATCATGCAACCAGAAAAGCACTAGAAAATGGTGACAGACAATAGCAGAATCACAGACATTGGAGATGGGAAAAAGCTATTACCATCCAGTCAATTTCTCTACCAATACACGTCGTTTCTCACAACACATCTTCTGTTGTTCTGTCCAATCTAGTTTTAAAAGTCTCAGGGGATACAGCTTCCATCACTGTCTTTTTTGGGATACTTTTCCAGGAACTAATAGAGCGATAGAAATGACATTGGTCAAAATGGTCAAGGAGAAGGTGGCACAGCATTGTTAAAACCTTAAATCCTCCTTTCCCTCAGAATTCAGTAGTAACTCCCGGGGAAAGCAAGAGGACAAAACTGAAGATGAAACAAACAGAACTCTTTCTACCAGAACAAACAGCATTCAAACCAGAATCAGAACCAGACAAAATCCAATGTGCAACTGGACTGCTATATCATAAAATTATATGGCATATCCTGCAGGTAAAAACCATGATGTTTAAACTAAGCCATGAAGTGGATTTACCAGAAGATTTTTTTTCTTGATTCAAGCATTTATTATCATTTTAGAATTACCTGCTGAGGTCATCCTACATAATGATAAATTATGACCGAGTGACACTGGCCTGGGCTGTCTTTTATTTCACTAATAGCTGCAGTCACTTGATCTTTGAAGGAACAAGATTAAAATCAAATCAAGAAGTGTTCTTACTGTATGGCTTGTAAGAATACGGGGCTATTATGCTAAACCAGTGGTTCTCAAACAGGGGTACACAGAGGTCTTCCGGAGGTACATCAACTCACCTAGATATTTGTCTAGTTTTATAACAGGCTACATAAAAAGCACTAACACAGTCAGTACAAACTCAAATTTCATACGACTCGTTTACACTGTTCTATATACTATACACTGAAATGAAAGTACAATATTTATATTTTATAATTATATGGTAAAAATGAGAAAGCAAGAAATTTTTCAGTAATAGTCAGTGTGACACTTTTGTATTTTTATGTCTGATTTTGTGAGTGAGTAGTTTAAGCATGATGAAACTTGTGGCATGCAAGACAAATCAGACTCCGGAAAGGGGTATAGTAGTCTGGAAAGGTTGAGAACTACTGCTCTAAACAATGGGCAGTAGTACACCCCAAAAACAAGAAAGGAGGAAAAGGACAAGAGCTATTAGGCCCAAAGGTACCTAAGGTCATACCAAAGGGCTTGTGGTGGACTGAGGTCTCTGTGCACAAAGGTGCCACAGATGACAAATTGAGATTCATGCTGGCATAAGAATATACTAATAGACCTTGGAAGTGCCAAGGAGCAAGGACTCAAGATATTATTAAAAAGAAGCAGAGACCCAGAGGAAAATGGAGGTCAAATATTAAACTGGGAGTAAGGATCACAGAAAGACAGCAAAGACATAAAGCAGAAAGGCCCAGAGATAACATCTGTAAGTAGTGCTAGCGATGAGGGAAAATGGGAGGAGGATGGTGCCTGCACACATTTATTTTTGCCAAACAGCCTGAAAAGAAAACCAACATCATTGCTATGGTATTTTCTTCACTAGATCTAAAGAACAGCAGCAACTGAATCGGCTGTTTGTGTTAAAGTGTCAATAGAGAAAAGAACAAAGTCATGGGAACATCTGCTTTGAGAAGCCACTTGAAAAATAATTATGCAATAACATGTGAAAACCATCTGTTAAACACGCTGCTGTCCACCAGTCATGTAGAAAGGAGACAGAAAATAAAAATATAGCAAGACCAGGAGACCACTGTGGCAGGCTTACTTCTAGCAGACCAGCCAGTACTCCAATCTAAGCCAAGTGTATGATGAGCAAAGGAAGCATGTGATAGGAGCTGAAGCAAGCAGGAGGACTGTGACGGAGTGGGAATATTCTTAATAGTTCCTCTGAATATTGTGTGGGGATGGGAGACTCCCCTTTCTGGATGTTACCTGAGGCTGTAACCTGAGCCCAGAAGGGGGATGGAGGAGGTGACACCTTCTTCCCAAGAGACAAAGAAAGAGGAGGGGCTGGAGAGAGTGAGTTTCAGTCTGAATCTGGCTGAGGACATGGAGAGAAGTGCAGATGAGCTTTCTGGCTCCCTGGCCCCCCAAAATGGATCCAGATGAGGGGTCCGATTCTTTGTACCTACAAGCTCTGTTTTAGATCATGTTCCTGTCATCTAATAAACCTCTGTTTTACTGGTTGGCTAAGAATCACGGCTGTTTGTGGAGTTGGAGTGCCAGGACCCACTGGCTTCCCCAGGACCCTGCCTGGGCAGGCTTGCTGTGAGAAGCGCACGGAGGGGCAAAAGATGCCAAATGCTCCGAGGTCAGACCCAAGAAGGTGGAAGCTGTAAGCTGTGAAGCTCTTAGCTTTGGAGACAGTCTGTTCACAGAGAGGAAGCTTCCCCACGAAGTCCTGACTGGCTTCGTAGGGGGCAGTTCCAGAGCATCACCCCAGGGACTCCGTGACAAGAATACAGTAAACAAATTACCCAACAGAAGGTATAACTACCATTAAATAATCAATAAAAACTACACCAGAAACCATGCTTAGCCTGTGTACTCATCCTGCGTACAAACAAATGCTTCCTCTCATTTGTAGAAACAAAGGGTCATGGGGCCTTCTGTTCTAACCTGGCAATTCCACTGTAGCTGCAGAACCCAGTTGGCCACTACTCAGTGGAGTCCCAGATTTGTGTGAATCTCTTCACATAGCCGCATCCAATGCTCTGAGATTATGTGAACTAAGGAAAATATATTGAACCATTAGTAAGGAGAATCCATGGCTGAAATCCTGGCCCCATAAACACCAATGGAAACACGATTTCACCCCATTATTAGAGGTTCGATCCTTCAAGGTACTGACCTTCTTCATCGCCCAAAAACTCCAGTATTCAGTACTCTCAGCTGCTACTGCCTCCCAGAACTGGGCCCCAAGGGTGTGTAATTATTCACTGAAGGCTACTGTACATTTCCAGAGAATTTTGAAGTTTCAACCAAGCAACAGTCTGATTCTGTATCCCTATGAACTCTATGAACTCTACCTCATCAATAAACAGTAAAATTCTCATCTTCAAGCAGTATTTTAGTGACATCCTCTCTCCCATCTGTCCTGGATCCATTGCCTCCAACAACGAAGTTAGCTTAAGGTCTGCTATCAAAAAGTGCTTACCCATGTGTTGTCATGTTTTGCACATTTGCTAAGTTCTCTGGTACTTTCACATACATTCTGCATTCTCTCGTGCCCTTCCTTTTCCATTCCTCACATGCTAATGGCATTGTTTGCACCATATTACGCAAGAGGAACCTGTCTGGTGCAACATTTCACTTTGGATAAGCACACACAGCTTTTCACAAAAATGCAGAAAGGTGAGGAAGGGTCATTCCTAACTGGACACCTTTACAGTTACATCTTGTGAAAAGTATGCATGCCATTCAGAGACCATGCAGGGGACAGCATCAATCACATCATCTTTCTAGAGGAAAGGAGCTTAAAAAGAAGAGAACAGTTACTAGCCTTCTCATAAATGTTGTTCTTTGAAACATGTTGTTTACATCAATTCCAGTCAGGTATGTGCACACTGCAAGCACGGTCATTGGAAAGCTTTCCCTTAGCAGCTCCTGTCAGGTGGGCTGTGGAGCCCCCTGGAGTGGCAACCTCATGGCACTCAATATAGGACCCTGCCAACCCACCCACCCCCCTTCAGTTCCTTCCTGCCGGGTACTCTGACAGAGGGTATTGGAATGGATGCAAACACCACATTTTAAAGAACAACAGTTACGAGAAGGCGAGTAACCATTTTTTCTTCTTCAAGTGCTTGTTCACATCGATTCCAGTCAGGTGACTCCCAAGCTCTACCCCAGAGGTAGCATCGAGGTTAAGGAATCGCTGATTGGAACACAGCCCTGCCGAATGCTGCATCATCTCTGGTGTGTTGGGTAATAGCACAGTGAGAGATAAACCTATGCACCGCTGAGCAAGTTGCTGCTCTGAGGATCTCTTGACTTGGGACCTGGGCCAGGAACACAGCTGACAAGGCTTGTGCCCTTATGGAATGTGAAGTAAAGAGTTGAGGTTGGGACCTTAGCCAACCCATAACATGTGCAGAAGCAGGATGTGATCTAGGAAGATATTCTTTGAGATGAGACCAGGAGTCCTTTCATCCAGTCTGCTACCGCCACAGAGGGTTGGTTCTACTTCCTGAACGACTTCGTGCGCTCGATGTAGAATGCTAGCGCTCACCAAACATCCAGTGAGTTCAGCCTCTGCTCTTGGGTACCAGTGTGAGGTTTAGGGTAGAAGACAGGTAGAAAAGTGTCTTGACAGGTGTGGAATTGTGACACTACTTTAGGAAGGAAGGCTGGGTGAGACCTGAACTTCCCCTTATCCTTGTGAAAGACCATGTAGGGTGAGCCGGAGGTCAGAGCCTTTAACTCAGACACCCGCCTGGCTGATGTGATGGTGGCCAGGAAGACTACCTTCCACAACAAATACAGCAGGAAGCAAGACACCAGTGTTCAAAAGGGGCCCCATGAGCCTGGCAAGGACCAGGTTAAGGTCCCATGCGGGTACCAGTTGTTTGATGTGTGGATATAGGCATTCCATGCCCTTGATGAAATGTCTTACCATAGAGTTAGCGAATATGGAATGTCCAGACACTCCCGGATGGAAGGCTGACATAGCAGCAAAGTGCACCTTGATGAATGATGTTGCTAAGCGCATCTGTACACACTCATCTATACCTTCAGGATGAGTGGTATAGATGCCTGGAGTGGAGGTGTGTGTTGCTGGGCATACAATCAAGTGAGTCCCTTCCCATTGGCTAGATAAGTGGTCCTGGTGGGGTAGAACCTCGCTTACTGGCTCTGAGCATAGAAGTTCCACTGAGTTTAATCACAAAGTTTCCAGGTCATGAGGTGTAGGAACTGGAGGTCTGGGTGGTGGAGGTGACCATGGTCCTAAGTGATCAGATTGGGGCAGAGTGGTAGCACGATCAGGATGTGTACTCACAGCTCAAGAAGCGTAGTGTACCAACTTTGACAGGGCTACACTGGGACCAGTAGAATCCCCTCCACTTTGTCCCTGCGGATCTTGAGCAGCACCTTGTGCACAAACGGGAGAGGTGGGAAGGCATACATGAAACGGTCTCCCCAGGATAGCAGAAACACGTCCATGACTGAACCTAGGCTGTGTTTCTGGAAGGAGAAGAATATTGGGCACTTCCTGTTGCTCTGAGTGGCGAATAGATCAAACTGGGGAAATCCCCACTTTGGAAGATGGGATGAAGTACATCTGGATGGATGGACCATTCATGGTTGCACAACAATCTGCTGAGGTGATCCACTAGTTCATTCTGTGCTCGTGGGAGACAGGACGCCTCCAGGTGAATGGAATGGGCAATGCAGAACTCCCATAGCTGGAGGGCTTCTCGACATAGGGGGAGGAATGGGTTCCACCTTGTTTGTTGATGTAAAACATAGCAGTGGAGTTGTCCATCATCACTGCCATGCTTTGGCCCGGCAGCCGGGACTGCAAAGTTTGGCATGCTAGTTGTACTGCCCTGAGTGCCTTGATAGCGATATGTCTCAACAATGGCAGACAATTCAGACCTAGATTCTGTAGGGATCAGCTCTTTAAACTTCAACATGGAGGCCCATGAGTTGAAGTTATACCAGCTGAGGATAGCTTGCTGGTTAATGGCATAGACCTTCCTACCAAAAAGGTCCATCCTTTTTGCCTCCTTAGATTTGGGGGCTGGCCCTTGCCATCCCTGCCACTCTTTCTCGTTGATTGCTGAGACGATCAGAGAGCATGGCTGTGGGTGTGAAAATAGATATTTGTAACCCTTGGAAGGGAAGAAGTATGTTAGTTCCACACCCCTGGTAGTCGGCAGAATTGAGACCGGGGTCTGCCACAGATTCTTGATGTTGGTTTGAACTGTCTTGATCAATGGCAGAGCTACCCATGATGGACCTTCAGGAGTAATAATGTCCACCACAGGGCCCTCAGCCTCGATCACCTCCTCCGCTTCCAACCCCATGTTGTGAGCAATCTGCCTCTGAAGGTCCAGATGTGCCCTGTGGTCAATCGATGGAGGACCTGAAGCTAAGGCTCCTGCCACGGCTTCGTCAGGGGATGAGGACGAGGTAGCCAGAGCGGGTACCAGGTCTTCCTGTCCCTCCAGCTCTCTGGCCTCCTCTTACACAGTGTCTGTCCCTGTGGTGACACTAGCCGACGCAGCTGTAGCCTGACCCTGTGGCTGGTCCTGTGCCAAAGAAGCCTCCGCAGAGGCCTGAGGCTGAGGGAGCGACTGGGACTGGGTGGCCTCGGATCCCTGAGGCATAGGCCTGCCCCTTGGTGTAGTGAGATGGTTGGTGATCTGAGGTAACTGACTGTGAACCCCTTGAAAGGGATCCCTGGGCCTGACGGTAAGCCCAGTAAGTCCAAAAGGATCATTGTGCAGGGGACTTCCAGTGTGGCTGCCAGGTTGGCTGCCCCTCCCTTCACTGCACATGAGACCTATGCCAACTACGCCTGGAGTAGTATGAGTCACCGTCAGAATCCGAGGAAGCGGACCCTGAATGCAGTGACCACACTGGAGCTAAGGGGCCCTGCACAGGAGCCCAGTGCTGAGCCTATGAGGCAGGAGATTAGTGCTGGGTCAACCTCGTAGGAGACTGGCACCAGGAGTCCAATGTTGTAGATCGGCGAGTATCCGGTGCCAGCAACCAACGATGCAATGCAGGTGCTGTGTGTTGGGGCCGGTTCTCTCTCTGTGCCGTGGATCAGTGTCCATCATCTCTCGGTGCCTGGGATTGGTGCCGGTCTGCCCTCGGTACCAGAGAGAGGGAGCATCTCACCAGTGCTGGAGAGGCTCTTACGGAGCTTGGTGCTGGGGAGCAGTCCTACAGCAATAGTGACTGAGAGCGGTGCCGCAGATGGTGCCGAGCCGCAGACTGTGAGCGCCATCATGGCTGGCTTACCTCTAGGCCAGGGGTCTCCAAACCTTTTTGACCGCACACCCCTAATAGAAATTTTTTTTTGAGCAGGCACTCCCATGGGGGAAGCCCCACCCTAGCCCCGCCCCCATCCAGCCACTCCCTCCCACATCCCCCCCAACTGCCCCCTCTGACTTCCTCCTCCTTGTCCCCTAACTGCCCCCCTGGGGCAGGTCCCCGCTGCAGCACCTGGCTCCTAGGGCCCATCTCCGTCGCAGTGCTTGGCTCCTGGGCCCAGGAGCTGGCTCCAGGAGCTGGGTCTCAGCCGCGGCGCTCGGCTCCCAGGGCTGCAGCTGCGGCACCTGGCTCCCGGGACTGCAGCCGTGGCGTGTGGCTCCTCTGGCTGGGGCTGCAGCCGCGGCACGTGGCTCCCGGGGCTGGGTCTCAGCCGCGGCACCCGGCTCCTGGGTCTCAGCCGTGAAGCGCAGCTCCTAGCTCCCAGCTACCGGGGCTGCAGCCACAGTGCGCGGCTCCTCCGGCCTGGGCTGCCGCGGCTCTTGCAGAGGAGCTGCCGGGGCAGCCCGTCTCCTCCTGCCTTATTGGAAAACTCCCAGGTTTCCAATAAGACAGGAAGAGCCGGGCTGCCCCGGCAGCTCCTCTGCAAGAGCTGCAGTGGCTCCCAGAGGCAGGAGGAGCCACCCTGCTCCTCCTGCCGCCAGGGCCGCCGGGGCACTTGCAGAGAAGCCGCACGGCTCCTCCAGCTGCCGGGCCGTGCACTCCCGGGAGTGCACGCACCCCAGTTTGAAGACCACTGCTCTGGATGGTACCGGACATATTGGTACCCGAGGTTTGTCCCTCAGGGCCAGCGGCTGTGAAGCCTTCATTTCAATTAGGTCTCTGGCAGCTTCAAAAGTGTCCAGGATGGAGGGTGGCTCAAACTCCTCTACCTGGTACTGCCGTTGCAGCAAGTTGCTGCGTGCCAAACTCAACAGATCCTACCAGGAAGCCAAAGTCAACAGCACGGGCTCATTTTGGCACTGATTCCGTCCTGGGGTGCGCTTGTGTATCCCCTGATAGTCTCTTGGCTTTTCTAGCCTCCTATCAGTCTTCTTATGGTGCTTATGTGGCACCAGTGAAGTCGAGTGCTGTCAGGGCGCTGTCCCTTGCTGCAATGCTGGGGAGCACCGGTGCTGAGGGTCTCTTATACTAAAGTCCTTTCTCTGCATCACGTCGCTCACCAATGTTAGAACGCTCCGCACTGATGCACTCAGTGCCGGGTCCTGGTGGTCTGCAGCAAGCTGGGGGCGCAGAGTAGGTTCCATGAGCAGTTGTTTGTGGCAGAAATCTTTCTCCTTCTTGGTTCTTGGATGAAAAGCCCTGCAAATTTTGCCCCTCTCAGAATAGTGCACCTCCCCCCAGAGAGTTTAAGCAAGAGTCATGGGGGTCACTAATGGGCAGGGGCTTGTTGCAAGCAACACAGGGCTTAAAGCCTTGGGCTCGTGGCATGCCCCGAAGCCCAAGATGGGGCATGGGGTTGGGGAGAGAGCCCTCTCCCAACCCTCAGTATCTAACTATGAAAACTAAAACAGATAACTGGAGTAAGGAGAGCACTTGCTGAGCAAGCAAACACTGTTCCAATAGCCATCATGGACAGTAAGAAGGAACTGAAGTGGGGGTCGGGTCAGCAGGGTCATATACTGAGTGCCATGAAGGCACCACTCCAGGGGACTCCACAGCTGACCTGGCAGAAGCTGCTAAGGGAAAGCTTTCCAACTGACAACCATGCATGTAGCACGCACACATCTGATTGGACTCTGTGTGAACAAGCCTTCGAAGAAGTAGTTTGAAATTCCTTTGTTGCTAGGAATTTAATGAATAGCATGTTAGCCACTGTGAAAGAGGGCCTTCATGTAAGGCTGTTTGAGAAAGTAGAAGGATTGCATGGACAAAAGCACATCTCTTGGTCCTTTCAAAGCTATCTAAAATATTTAGTGTAACTAATTCCTTCAGTTTCAATTGCACAGAGATTCTTCACTTTCTGCAAAAGAGTCTCATTTCTGAAATCAATGGGAGATCTCCCCATAGCCTTGGATGGACTTTGGAAAGGGCCTTTAAAAGGTAAAAATATTATCGCCATGTGCTGCTAAATGGCTGCTCCATTTTGCCCCAGAGCTGGGCATATTTCAGTAATGAGTGAAGTGCTTCCTTTATATGCAGTATAGTTTGTATCCTCATATTGAAGATGCTATAAGAATTACTAGGATATGAAATCCATAAAATAATAATCCAAAAATGGAGCTACCTTGGTGCTTTAGCTATCAACAGAAGAAATAAAGGAAAAACAAAAAGATTTTAAACAGTTTGAAAATAACTTAGAGACAGCTTTTTTATTCACTCCGAATGTCTCAGGAAATTGTCTTTTCAAAACAAAGGCTTGTTATAAGATTCATCTCTATTTCGCCTTTGCTTATTTTTACAAATAAAGAATTCTTTATGAAACATTTCAGCCCACTGCTAGTCTCAGTCCTTTCTTGAAGTATCAACAGTGACTAATTTGGCTGAATTACCAAATGTTTTCTTTTCTTTGTGTATTTTTAAAGGATCATTTAAATGTGCAAAAAACTCAACCCCAATCATAAGGGTTTGGTAAAAGCCATGCTTTGCATTTTAAAACTGTTTTCAGATGAGAAACAAAAATCCAAATGTATCACTCTATGGAATTTGTAGTGGGGAAAAGAGGAGGAGGAACTTAATATGTCCCACGTACCCTCCTAAGATGTTCCAAAATAAGATGAGTGAGCCAAATCTTAAACCATCTCTTGCTGTAGTGTGCAACAAAGCTCTCACTTCAGCCTTAAGGAAGAAAATATGGCTAATGGGCGGGGGGAGGGACATTAAAAATATCACAATAAAGGAAGATCTGTGTATCATCTAGCTGTTCCAAGTGGTATAATGAGAGAGCTCTGCCTGCTCTCTGTTCTTCAGAAAATGGCTCCTGAGTGAAGACAGGAAGATATTGCACTACCTGGCTAGCTAAAAATGTTCTCAATTAAGGATTGCAAAATGAGGCCCAAATAATCCATATTTAGAGCTGTGCAGATTTTTTTTTAGCAGTTTATCCACCAAATATGCTATTCCAGTTTACCCAATACTACACAAATTCATATCGAGTTTGCCAAATAGTGAGGTCTGAATGGAAAGATTTAAACATTTCAGAAAGGACAAAACAAAATACTTAATATGTTTTGATCCAGTGAAAAACTATTAAAAATTTTCATTTCAATTACAAATTTTTTTTGAATTTTCAGAATTGCCATTGAACTGAAAAATCCATTTTTCACCCAGTGTTAATCATTTCTGAGGTTTGAATGGAGTGAAACCACCATAATGACAACCAAGCTAATGTTTTCACTAAATGAAATACATCTTGTTTCTGTGTTCAGAACTATATATAATCTAAAATCTGAAATGGGATTGCAACAGATTTGTCTTTGGCATCTGGCTAGTGCAGCCATTGGCATGAATATAGAATTTCCCCCAACTAATATAGGTCACATAGGTCAGTCTGATTTCTGTGTCAATGGAGACAACTGTTACTTCATGTGCATGCAAATGCAATATGGTTATTGCTTGACTGTAAATGATCTAGTAACGATTTATTACAATTCCAGCCACTTAATTCAGTCACTGGTTAGTTCAGTCATCCATTTAACTTAATCAAAATCTTTGGAACCAATTTATATTCAAAATTGAAATAATCTTTTGTTCTGAGTAATTTTGATGGTGTAACACCCTCTTCCCCTTATCCCCATTTTCCACTCTGGATTACTCAGGAGCAGATAACACTCACCTGTGTGGCTGGGCACCTGATGTTGCAGATGGTAAAGGAGATCCTGAGTATCCCAGTGGTAATATTAGATAGGTGGGAATCCTCTATCTGCCCCTCTGTTGCAATCCTGTTATTTGTAAACGACATTAATCTTGGAAGAGCCTCCACATGGCTAGGGCCTGAACACACTCACTGATGTGCCTTGAGAGCCTCCAGGAACAAACCTGAGCTAATCTAGGGAATGGGTCTAACTTAAAAGTACCAATTATAAGCAATCTACACCAAATACACTAACTCTACTATAGATTAGAGTTAGCACACCTTTACTTAACTATTTACGGAAACATGATAAACTGGGATTAACTAATATCACAACCAATTTAAATCATCAGTTCAATAAATCGCCTAATAAATGAAGTTTACAGTAGTAAATTAAACTTAACCAACTTGCATTTACACTGGCACCAGTTACCCGACCCCAGAGGGTGCACTCCTCTGAATTTCAGAGTTTTAAAGACTTGCTTGCTTCGGCGTATGTGAAGATCTTGAAGCTGGTGACAGTTCACTTTGTTAGTCCAGTAAAACAGTCCAGCTAAAAGAACAAGGGGCAGAGCAATTCTAACTTGGGATCATTCCAAACTCCACAATGCCTTCCAAATGTTCATGTTGTGTTCTAATCACCCAACCACTGTTCAGGCACCACTAAGAATAACTTACATTTCTTACAATTAATTCAACCAATGCAAGCGCAAATGTTGCAGCTCCTCATTTAGTAAAGTGGGCTAGGGTGCTGTAATGATCACTGCAGACAGCATCTCCACCAATAGGTGGTGCAGTACCTTCATCTCTGTGTTAAGTTACCTTGTTTTGCTATTATGTAGTTGTCTTGCTTGAGGGTTCTAGGAAGAAGTTAATTACTGCTGGAGTTGTTACTTGCAGTATTCCAATAAACCATGTGATTTTCATATGCAAGTATTACAACTGGTTGCAGCAGCTTCAAGATGGCAAAAGCACTTTTGCCTGAGAAGAAATTTACTAGGCAGGCCGATGAGCCTGGAATCTGAGAGTACTTGACAGACTTTGAGCCATTGCTCTCTGTGAATGAGTGGACTGATGAGAAAGCAAGCACAGAACCTAGAGGGTCTTTGGATGGTGATGCCAAAGCCTTTTACACACAGCTTCCTGGTGCAGAAAGACAACTGCGCAAAGATTTGTATGTTTGCTATAAGCAGAGATTGACCCTTTACAAATACAAGAAGTATGTACACCCCATAACACTTCTTATATTTAAAACAATTACAGAATGCTACGATTGAATCCACTGGCACTGAAAACTCCAAGGGAAATCTTAAAAGTCATCTAAATCCAGTTTTAAAATTGAGGCATATTTCACACATGCCATTTAAAAGCATCTTTCCATCACTATATTAGGATGCAAATTATTATTGCTAACTGTTGTTGTGGGCACAGACAAAGAATTTGACTAATAAGTTTAGGTTGATTTGTGGCTGTAAACTGATCCCTGCCTTTGGAAAAGACAATAACATTAAGACAATACAGTTAAATTGTATCCAGTTCTTGCAAAGACAGTTCAACAACACTGATGCCCAAAGAGGCATTCCGTGCAAACTCATCCTCAAACCCCTTTCCTCATCAGTGGGGAAATAACTTGAGTTTTCAGCAACAAAAGTACAGGCCTCTTCCTCTGGACCTAAAGGAATAACTGTATTAGCTAACAGAATGAGAAGTACTTGTAGCATCTCAGAGACTAAGAAATTTATTTGGGCATAAGTTTTTGTGGGCTAAAACCCACTTCATCAGATCCATAAAGTGGAACATGCAGTAGGAATATCTATCTATCTATCTATATATACACACAGATAGATAGATAGATACAGAACATGAAAAGATGGTGATTGCCATACCAACTCTAAGAGGCTTATCAATTAAGGTGAGCTATTATCAATAGGAGAAAAAAAACTTTTGTAGTGTTAATCAGGATGGCCCATTTCAAACAGTTGACAAGAAGGTGTGAGTAACAGTAAGGGAAAACTTAGCATGGGGAAACAGATTTCAGTTTGTGTAATGGCCCAGCCACTCCCAGTCTTTATTCAAGCCTAATTTAATGGTATCCAGTTTGCAAATTAATTCCAATTCAGCAGTTTCTCATTGGAGTCTGTTTTTGAAGGTTTTTTTGTTGAAGAATTGCCACTTTTAGGTCTGTTACTGCGTGACCAAAGAGACTGAAGTATTCTCCTACTGGTTTTTGAATGTTATGATTCCTGATGTCAAATTTATGTCCATTTATTCTTTTGCACAGAGACTGTCTGGTTTGGCCAAAATACATGGCAGAGGGGCATTGCTGGCACATGATCGCATGCATATCTACCAATGACATGTTAGTCTCTAAGGTGCCACAAGTACTCTTCATTCTTTTTGTGGGTACATACTAACATGGCTACCACTCTGAAACCACTGTTAGCTAACAGAAGTAGTAGGCTTTTATCCTTTATGGATCAGCCATTAGACGTTGTGGCCCACTTCTCTAAATTCAGAGATTTTTAAGGACAGAAGTATCCATTACGATCATCTAGTCTGACCTCCTGCATAGCACAGGCTACCAAATTTCACCCAATAGTTCCTGCATCAAGCCTATAACTTTTGTTTTAGTTATAGCCTATCTTTTACAAAACTATCCAGCCTTGATTTAAAGACTTCAGGTTATGGGAAATCTAGCACTTCCCTAGGTAAGCTTTTCCACAGATTAATTACCTTCACTGTTAAAAATCTGCACCTTATTTCTAGTCTGAATTTATCTACTTTCAGTTTCCAGCCACTGTCTCTCAATATGCCTTTTTCTGATAAATTAAGAGCTGACTACTATCAGCAATATCTTCATGTAGGTACTTGTTGAATGTGATCAAGAGTCGCGTCTTAACTTTGCCTTGGGTAAACTAAATTGCTAGAGTTTAGGGTCACTGTAACAGAGGCAGCTGGGGGACATGGTCTCATCACTTTTAAAAGTGGGAGGGAAGAGGTGGCATGAGAGCAGGGACTCGGGGGAAGAGGCAGCACATGGGCAGACAGGGCCAAAGGAGAAGGGGCAGTGTGAGGTCAGGGTTTCGAGGGAAATGGGTGGTGTGTGGGTGGGGCTTCAGCCTCAGGAGGAAGAGGCGGGGCCATGGTTCAGGCGCCAGGGTTTTCCCCACTTTTAGGGAGCTTCCACCACTCCTTATAGACCTTCTTAATTCTCTCACTGTAAATCATGGTTTCCAAACCTCATGTCATTCTTCTAGCTCTTTTCTGAATCTTTTCCAACTTTTCAACATCTTTTTTACAGTGTGGGCATTGATTCCAGTAATAGTCTTACCAATACCATATTCAGAGGTTACACCACGTTTCTGCTCCTACTTGATGTTCTGTTACTTATAAGTCCACCAAGGATCACCTTAGCCCTGTTTAACTACAACATCATATTCATGTTCAACTTCTTACCATTGTCTCTAAATCCTTTTTAGCGCAATTGCATTCAATGATGCATTCCCCATCTTGTAAGTGTGACCCACATTCTTTATTCCTGGATATATGACGTCGCCTTTCACTGTGTTAAAATACATGTTGTTCAAATGACCCCATTTTACTGATTTACTGTATTGCTGACCTGTTCCTGTCATTTACCACTCCATCTATTTTTGTGCTTTCTGCATATTTTACCAGTAATTGTTTTATACTTCCTTACCAAGCATTGGGCCAAGAATGGATCTCTCTGGGACTCTACTAGAAATACCCATATTGGCTGACAGTTCCCCCCTTTAAAATTACTTTTGTGATCTATCAGTTAATTCATTTTTATTCCATTTAATACAGGCTATCTTGATTTCGTACAGTCCTGTTATAAAAAAATCCTAATGGTATATGGGGCTAAGTCCAATGCCTTACAGAAATCGAAGTGTGTCATGTAAACGTTTATCAACTAAATCTAGCATGCTACACATTGATCCCTTACAAGAGAAGTTCATCCTGAGTGTCTGAGGGCCACAGATATTCAAATTATTCTATGACCCACCACTTTGTAACAAACCTCCACCACAGGTTGACAGCAGGAATATAACCCTAGATTTTCACTGCCAAAACCACAAGTCTCTGCTATGTGAGCTAAATGACTAGTCTGCACCATGTTTGTTTGTTAGAGAATATCTGCTTTCACTTCTTCATTGTTACAGAGTGTTTATTTGTAGTAAACTAATTTGATTAAGTAAAATATACAGCTGGACCCATGTATTGGGTAGGCTGCAATGGACTTACTCCATCTCATACAGTGCTAAGTCAGTTTTCAGAAGACTATATGGAGGCTATATTGTACAGTGGGTCAATGACAGAAGTTTGTCTGTTAATACCATATATTTGTAATATATTGTGGAGGTGAATATCATTTGATTACCCTCTGGATGCCTCTGCTACTTCCCAGTATCTCTCAGCACACTGATTACCACACTACTATCCTGATTACCTCTGACTATATTAATTGTTGTATCAATATTAAACTACAACCATTCAAAGTTTTACTGGGATCACAGATAGTGTGGGTGGGCTCCACTAATTCATGTAAAAATGTTTGTCATGTGTAAGAACACCACATGCACAATTAATAAAGAACTCTGAAATGTTTCCCTAAAGTTTTGTGGTATCTGTCTATTTTTCTGAAAATGTATCTACTGTTGATGAGAAAAAGGCAGGCACCAGTGCAGATATTTTTATGAAAGATTTATTTCCCAGACATATTTGTGCCGACTTCTCTCCTAAACCACTGAAAATAGGCTCAATTTTTATAAAATACCAGCATCCACAACAGTGAAAATGTAATAAGCCAAGGCTGCTCATAATTCTTCAGAGCAGACTCAACAGACACTTTGCCATTTATAGAACACACAATTTAATAAAGTTCTGAATCAAAAAGGTAGTTAAAGTTTGGCCCCTGCCTGCATCTCACATTTATTCTAGGACAACCAAGATTCATTATAGAACCACCTTACCTCACCCCACAAAAATATGTAAGCAAAGCACTAACTACGGAGGAAACTCAGTCTCCCCTCTTCTAGGGATAAAGGCTGGAAGCACCATGGGCTGGGGGCTCTCACTACCACAGTAAAGGTAGGGGGTACTTCACATCAGTCCACAGTCTTCCTCCAGCTGTTCTGAAAGTGTTGATGGACTCTAGGGGGCTGATATCCATCTCTCTTACCTAATACAAGGATCCTGAGGATATGGTAGAGGAGATCGAAGAAAAAACGGAGAGGGGATGCCATCAACCTCTGAAATTAGCTCACAGAACCTCCCTTTGGGGGCTGAGGAAGTATGTCTTTTCTCGCTATACAGAAACAAAAGCCCAGATCCTCAAAGGTATTTAGGCTCCTAACTTTCACTGATTTCAGTAGAAGTTAGGAGCCTAAATACTTCTGAGGATCTGGACCAAAGTCCCATTACGCTTGTCTTTAAAACCACCTGAACATACTGAGTCAAATCCAATCTGGGGCAGAACTGTACTGATTATCTCAGAGGTTAATTTTATCCATTTTTCCCAGCTTGCTGTAAGAGGAAAAATTGACTTGCATGTTATTCTCTCTCTAAACCACCCCAGAACTACATGTGGATGAACACAATAAGCAGAGTCCTCCTTGCAGAGGCTCAGGATGTTACAAATGAAACAGATTTAGAAGTTAAAACTGGACATAAGGGATGATGAACCTGATTCTCTTCTCTCTTAAACCCACAGGAACAGGATAACTCAACTGATGCCAATGGAATTAAACCAGTATAAATGAGAGGTAAATCAGGCTGGATCTTTCTTAGTGTTGGACCAGGCCCAATTCTGATCTCAGTTTAGACGAGTGTAAATGAAGAATAAGTCCACTGACTTCAATGAAATTACCCTAGATGTACATGGTTGTAACTGAGAACAGATTAACTCCCAGACAACACATTGAAAGAAAGGTAATCACTTTCAAAATCTTCTGTATCAGCTTTTAACAGAGTTAAATTATACTACTATAGCCAGCTATTTGAATGCAGAATGGCTACACTATAGTTATTTAGATAGAGATCTTTTCGTTTCCAATGCCAGCAACTGGTTAAAATCCAATTCAAGCCCACATCAATAGCAAATGAAGTCAACTATCCTGTGACAACAGTTTGGTATCCCATGTCAATTTATCTGGTATTCTCAGTCCACGGCTATATGGACCATAACCACTATTACAACAGTTACTAGTAGTCCAGATAGATATGATAATTGTTCAATGGGCTGCGAGACTCTTACCCCTACAGGGTCTCTCCAGGGCTGTGTTGAGAAAATTGGTAAATTATAATGAAAAAGGTTTCACTTCCAGTACCTGTGCTGTAAATAAACAGATGATTTCAGAATCCAGACTTACTAATCTAATACCTTTCATGAGCACTACGGCCCTGATTCTCAGAGGTATTTAGGCATCTAACTTCCATTGGGCCTAAATTCTTATTCACTAGAACCCTTTCTTAGTACCTCCATGAGTTTATCCAGCAGCCATAAGACCATGAGCTGTTTTTGCTAATGAACAGGAAAGAAAAACAGTATTTGTGGGATTTTTAATAAATTGCAGAAGAAAACACATCTGCAAAATGAACCTAATGCATTGAGCTGTCTGTGTGAGTAACTACTTTTTAATAAAATAAACATGTAGCCATTTCTAAGGTCTACTGATGCGGATCATAAAAACCATTGCATCATTATTGTTATTAACAAATGTGTAAATATACATCATTAAACAATTTACTGTGTATTAGCCTCAGTTGCTCTGCACCAGGGCATGGAAACGCTTTAAATAAAACTCAAAGCGCTTGCAAGGTCCTCCATGCCCAGTTTAACACCCACGGTGAGGCAGTCTGGCAGCCATACAGGGAAACCTTCATGCCTCTTGTGCACCATAACTAGGGTTTCTACAAGGGTAAAACAGAGGCTGCATGGGATACTGGGATAGGCACAGGACTGCAAAGTAAGGGTTCTGATCCAAGTTATGCCACTGATTCATTATGTAGCCTTAGGAAAAACATTTAAATTCTTTGCTTCAGTTTCTACATCTGTAAAATGGAGGCAATAAGTGCCTACCTCACAAGATTGTTTGTAAAGAAGTGCTATACAAATGGTAAGAACTATCAGGCTTAAATGTTGAGGGTGGGATGTGTCCATGGGATCTGATAATGTATATAAAGAACCAGCCAGTAGAGGGAGTCAGCAGATAGTTAAACAAGGAAATATGTTGCTGTTCCACAATTTTGTGTTGTACATGGTTGGCAACTGTGGAAAGTGTAGGTTTGAAGAGCTATTGCCAAGTTATATGCATGTTACCTGACTACAAAGACTGTTAATACACTAAGAAGCAGGAGTATGTCTGGTTTACACTACAACATAGGGTGACAAGATGGAGCTGAACTAGAAAGAAAAAAGAAAAAAGAAAATAAAATAAAAGAAAGTATAAACACAGGGGAAATGGCTGCAACATTTAGGACTAGTTCACCATTGAATCTGCAACACCAAACTTGGTGAGAATACTGCAAAATATTATTGTATTTTTTTCATTGCTAATAATATTAGAGATGAAGGTAAGAAGCACAGCAGCATAGGGGCCAAGGTTTACAGTTTAATGAGATGAAGGCCATGCTGCAAATGGCCTCATCCAGAATTCAGAGTTGGGAAGTGGCATTAAAAGCCTGTGAATATACTGTTGTTTTCAAAGCTCTTATGAAGTTGGGAAATAAAAAACACTTTAAGCCATTTCCTTTACCACAGACATATAAAACACAAAAGTGAAGAAAGAATGTTCCTAAGAGACTACCTTGATACACCTCCAGTGACAGCATTACAGGTAAAATAATGGATTGGTAAAAATCAAGTACTCACAAATGTTAGAGAGTTTGTGTTAAGGGCATGGACCCAGTCCAAAGCTGATCAGGAACTTACCCCTTATTATAAGCAACACAGTGAAGTTAGTGCACAACATGGGGGTGTATAATGGGCAGCACTAGACAGCAATCCAATGCAAGGACATAAAATAATAATGAATGAATTCCATCAGACCCACACAGGAACTACTAAAATGAAAGGGTTAGCCTAGAGTTACAGGTGGTGGCCAAAGATAGATACTGATATTGAGCATAAAATACAGTCCTGTTTTATCTGTCAAGAGAGTTGGAAAGCTCTTACTGTGATTCCACTCCATCCTTGGGCACGGCCAAGAGGTCTTAGAGGTAAGAATGAATTGATTATGTTGGACCATTCCTGAGAAAAATCTTTTTAGTACTCGTAGATGCACATTCAAAATGAGCAGTCATCTATCCCATTAATCCATCCACTATCAAAGCCATCACAGAAAAATTAAGGACCAGTTTTAGTATCCATGGTTTAACTGAAATGCTTGTATCAGACAATGGAAGTTCTTGTACTAGCATGGAATTCCAAAGATTTTTGAAGTAAAACAGCATCAGCACTTTACCATCCACCATCAAATGGGTTACCTGAATTTGCAATTTAGTCATTTAGATTAAAAGAGTACGTTGGGGCACTATAGATAGGAAAATGTCATATTGCCTGTTTAATTGTCAGATAACACCACAGTCAGCTACAGGATCATCCCCAACAGAGATGTTTATAGAAAGGAAGCAAGGTCAAGATTAGGCCTTATCCATCCATATTTAATGGGAAAAATATTTTAAAAACAGCAGAAGCAAAAGCAGCAACATGACAAACATGCTAAAGAATGTAGTTTGACTATTGGAATGCCCGGTTGGGTTCAGCACCAATTTCTAGAAGTCTGGAGAGGCAGCCGCCAAACACAATACCAACTGTTACAGACAGACATCATGGACAGACTGTTCAAGGGAAGGGTAGGCAAAGCATCCTGGAGGCCAAATTTAAGCTGCTAGGAAAGAGACTGAAATCCAGGACTGCTATGGTGGCATTCTCAGAAATGCTTCCATTTCCATGCACAGGGCCAGGTAGGCAGGCAGAGCTTCAGAGTTTCAATGTGTGGATGAGACGATGGTGTAGGAAGGAGGGGTTTAGATTTATTAGGAACTGGGGAAACTTTTGGGATAAGGGGAGCCAATACAGGAAGGATGGGCCCCACCTAAACCAAAGTGGAACCAGACGGCTGGCACTTAACATTAAAAAGGTTGCAGAGCAGTTTTTAAACTAAGAGATGGGGGAAAGCTGATTGCTATAAAGAAACACATGGACTGGGCAGGGACTTCTCTTAGAGGAGAGTCTATTGATAGAGATTCTCTAGGTTTTAGTCAGGAGGAGAGGCTGGAAGAGGATAAAGTAGGGGCCAGATCAGACAAGAAACATGCACACAAAAAAGTGAATGGGTGTGTGTGTGTAACATTCACACAAAATAGTGACAAGTTTTTAAAGAGCTTGTTCACAAATGCTAGAAATCTAAATAATAAGATGGCTGAACTAGAGTGCCTTGTGTTAAAGTAGGATATTGACATAACAGGTATCACAGAAAGCTCGTGGAGTGAGGACAATCAGTGGGACACAATCATTCTGGGGTACAAAATATATCAGAAGGACAGAACAGGTCATACGGAGGGGCGAGTGGCACTATATTTGAAAGAAAATGTAGAATCAAATGAAGTAAAAATCTTAAATGACTCCACATGTTCCATAGAATCTCTATGGATAGTAATTCTATGCTCTAATAAGAATATGACAATAGGGATCTATTATCAACCACCTGACCAGGACAGTTGTAGTGACGATGAAATGCTAAGGGAGATTAAAGAAGGTATTAAAATAAAGAACTCAATAATAATGGGGGATTTCACTTATCCCCATATTGACTGGATAAATGTCTCTTCAGGATGAAATGCAGAGACAAAATTCCTCGATACTTTAAGTGACTGCTTCTTGGAGCAGCTGGTACAGGAATCCACCAGGGAAGAGGCAACTTTAAATTTAGTCCTGAGTGGAACGCAGGATCTGGTCCAAAAAGTAACTATAACAGGACCGCTTGGAAATAGTGACCATAATATAATAACATTTGACATTTCTGTAGTGGGAAGAAAACCTCACCAGCCCAACATGGTGGCATTTCATTTCAGAAAGGGAAACTATGCAAAAATGAGGGAGTTAGTTAAACAAAAATTAAAAGGTACAGTGACTTAAGTGAAATCCTTGCAAGCTGCATGGACACTTTTCAAAGACACTATAATAGAGGCCCAACTTAAATGCATACCCCAAACTAAAAAACACAGTTAAAGAACTAAAAAAGAGCCACTCTGGCTTAACAACCATTTTACAGAAGCAGTGACAGATAAAAAGGCAACTTTTAAAAAGTGGAAGTCAAATCCTGCTGAGGTATACAGAAAGGAGCATAAACACTGCCAAATTAAGTGTAAAAATGTAATAAGAAAAGCCAAAAGGGAGTTTGAAAAACAGCTAGCCCAAAACTCAAAAGGTAATAACAAAATGTTTTTTAAGTACATCAGAAGCAGGAAGCCTGCTAAACAACGAGTGGGGCCCCAGATGGTCGAGATACAAAAGGAGCGCTTAAAGATGATAAAGTCATTGAGGGGGAACTAAATGAATTCTTTGCTTCAGTCTTCACGGCTGAAGACGTTAGGAAGATTCCCAAACCTAAGCCGTCTTTTGTAGGTGACAAATCTGAGGAATTGTCACAGATTGAAGTGTCAGTAGAGGAGGTTTTGGAATCAATTGATAAACTTAACTGTAACAAGTTAAGAACAAAGAACTCGAATGTGAAATTGTGGAACTATTAACTATGGTTTGTAACCCATCCTTAAAATCAGCTTCTGTACCCAATGACTGCAAGATAGCTAATGTAACGCCAATATTTAAAAAGGGCTCTAGAGGTGATCCCAGCAATTACAGACCAGTACTGGGCAAATTAGTTGAAACAATAGTAAAGAATAAAATTGCACTGGTCTATAATTTTTTAGAAGTCGTCTGCTTCAGAGATAAAATGTGATATTTATTATGTATTTTGATGTGCTGAATTCAAATATGACAATTAAAACAACTGATTGGCTACTGTTTCTAAGATATTTAAGTTTTTACATTTTATGTCTATGTATATTGTGTAGATAGTAGAGTTTTAATCATAAATTGTAAACCTAGGTCTTTTCATGTGGTTATGGTTGCTTTACATGATAATATTTCACCTGTCCTGTTTATGTAACACTTTAAAAATCAGCAAAAGGGTTATATAAATAAAATGTATTATGAAACAAAAGGTAAAAAAACCTATTATGTACATAGTTTAGTCCTATTCAGTGTCTACTCGGCGCTTCTTGGCTTGTCTCTTGCATTCATTAAATGGAGCATCTCTTGTCACTGTCCAGCAATAGTCTGCAAGCATTGATGGGCTCCATTTGCCCTGATAGTGTTTCTCCATTGTTGCAATGTCCTGGTGAAATCGCTCGCCGTGCTGGTCGCTCACTGCTCCGCAGTTCGGTGGAAAAAAATCTAGATGAGAGTGCAAAAAATGTATCTTTAGTGACATGTTGCAACCAAGGCTTTTGTATGCCTTGAGGAGGTTTTCCACCAACAACCTGTAGTTGTCTGCCTTGTTGTTTCCGAGAAAATGTATTGCCACTGACTGGAAGGCTTTCCATGCCGTCTTTTCCTTGCCACGCAGTGCATGGTCAAATGCATCATCTCGAAGAAGTTCACGAATCTGAGGACCAACAAAGACACCTTCTTTTATCTTAGCTTCACTTAACCTTGGAAATTTTCCACGGAGGTACTTGAAAGCTGCTTGTGTTTTGTCAATGGCCTTGACAAAGTTCTTCATCAGACCCAGCTTGATGTGTAAGGGTGGTAACAAAATCTTCCTCGATTCAACAAGTGGTGGATGCTGAACACTTTTCCTCCCAGGCTCCAATGACTGTCGGAGTGGCCAATCTTTCTTGATTTAGTGGGAATCTCTTGCACGACTATCCCATTCGCAGAGAAAACAGCAGTACTTTGTGTATCCAGTCTGCAGACCAAGCAAGAGAGCAACAACCTTCAAATCGCCACAAAGCTGCCACTGATGTTGGTCATAGTTTATGCACCTCAAAAGTTGTTTCATGTTGTCATAGGTTTCCTTCATATGGACTGCATGACCAACTGGAATTGATGGCAAAACATTGCTATTATGCAGCAAAACAGCTTTAAGACTCGTCTTCGATGAATCAATGAAGAGTCTCCACTCATCTGGATCGAGTGAACGATGTTGAGGGCTGCCATCACACCATCGAATTGTTGCAGGCTACAAGATCACCTTCCATGAAGAAGAATGGGACAAGATCCTTTTGACAGTCACGGAACATGGAAACCCTAACATCACCTGCCAGGACATTCCACTGCTGTAGTCTGGAGCCCAACAGCTCTGCCTTACTCTTGGGTAGTTCCAAATCCCTGACAAGGTCATTCAGTTCAGCTTGTGTTATGAGGCGTGGTTCAGAGGAGGAGAATGGGAGAAAATGTGGGTCCTGTGACATTGATGGTTCAGGACCAGAAGTTTCATCCTCTTCCTCTTCCTCATCTGACTCAAGTGAGAATGATTCTGGTGCATCAGGAACCGGCAGTCCTTCTCCGTGGGGTATTGGGCGTATAGCTGATGGAATGTTTGGATAATGCACAGTCCACTTTTTCTTCTTTGACACACCTTTCCCAACTGGAGGCACCATGCAGAAGTAACAATTGCTGGTATGATCTGTTGGCTCTCTCCAAATCACTGGCACTGCAAAAGGCATAGATTTCCTTTTCCTGTTCAACCACTGGCAAAGATTTGTTGCACAAGTGTTGCAGCATATGTGTGGGGCCCACCTCTTGTCCTGATCTCCAATTTTGCAGCCAAAATAAAGGTGATAGGCTTTCTTAACCATAGTGGTTATACTGCGCTTTTGTGATGCAAAAGTCACTTCACCACAAACATAGCAGAAGTTATCTGCACTGTTCACACAAGTACCAGGCATCTCTGCTCACTTTGGCTAAACAGAAATGTGTCCCTTTGCAAAATCAAACACTGACAAGTAAGAGAGCACGACACTGTATGATTTCTAGAGCTGATATAGGGCAATTTGTTCAGCAGAGTGATATAAGCTTCGTTATGATTGCATCATCCATGACTTCTAGGAATAAAATGATGCAATTCATATCATGTATGACGCAATACGAGCTTCAGATTGCAACATTCATTGTTTTGCCTAAAAAGCAAGTACTGTCCAAACCCAGTCATAGATTTATTCATAGATCCAGTCAAAGATGTATTTTAGTCATTTCTGGTTTAAATTGAGATCCCTTCCCTTTATAACTCACTTATCCTCCGCCATTCCCATGTCAAGGGTCGTATATACTGACCCAATAGCATATCTTGAAAACTAGAGCCAATCAACAATTTTAAGCATCATTTTCATTCTCAGTGACCCAGAATTAGTAAAGTTTGACTACATGTATTTCAGAAGCATTTTGGCTGTAGAGCAGTGTTGTCAGACACATAAAGAATGTAAATTGTTAGGCAAAAGTTGGCATGGTTTCTGTTAAGGGAAATCATGTCTTACTAATCTATTAGACTTCTTTGAAGGAGTCAACAAACATGTGGACAAGGAGGATCCATTGGACATAGTGTACTTAGATTTCCAGAAAACCTTTGACAAGGTCCCTCAAAGGCTCTTATCTAAATTAAGTTGTCATGGGATAAGAGGGAAGATCCTTTCATGGATTGAGAACTGTTAAAAGACAGGGAACTAAGGGTAGGAATAAATGGAAAATTTTCAAAATGGAGAGGGTCAGTCGTAGGACCAATCCTATTCAACGTATTCATAAATGATCTGGAGAAAGGGGTAAACAATGGGGTGGCAAAGTTTGCAGATGATACTAAACTGCTCAAGATAGTTAAGACCAAAGCAGACAGTGAAGAACTTCAAAAAGATCTCACAAAACTAAGTGATTGAGCAACAAAATGGCAAATGAAATTGAATGTGGATAAATGTAAAGTAATGCACATTGGAAAAAATAACCCCAACTATACATACAATGTGATGGGGGCTAATTTAGCTACAACTAATCAGGAAAAAGATCTTGGAGTCATCGTGGATAGTTCTCTGAAGACATCCATGCAGTGTGCAGCAGCCATCAAAAAAGCAAACAGGACGTTAGGAATCATTAAAAAAGGTATAGAGAATAAGATGGAGAATATCTTATTGCCCTTACATAAATCCATGGTGTGCCCACATCTTGAATACTGTGTACAAATGTGGTCTCCTCATCTCAAAAAAAGCTATACTGGCATTAGAAAAGGTTCAGAGAAGGGCAACTAAATGATTAGGGGTTGGAACAGGCCCCATATGAAGAGAGATTAAAGAGCCGAGGACTTTTTAGCTTGGAAAAGAGGAGACTAAGGGGGGATATGATAGAGGTATATAAAATCATGAGTGACGTGGAGAAAGTGAATAAGAAAAAGTTATTTACTTGTTCCTATAATAGAAGAACTAGGGGCCACCAAATGAAATTAATGGACAGCAGGTTTAAAACAAATAAAAGGAAATTCTTCTTCATACAGCACATAGTCAACCTGTGGAACTCCTTGGCTGAGGAGATTGTGAAGGCTAGGACTATAACATGATTTAAAAAAGAAATGAATAAATTTATGGAGGTTAAGTCAATTAATGGTGTTATATAGATAAAACTACACAGGATCTTTTCAGGGGACAAGACAAGAATGTCACGTTTATTATAACACAATTTGATTTATAACCAATAGCTAATATCCAATACCTATGTATACACACCACACACACACACACACTAGATGTTCCGCAGCTGCTGTATAGTTACCCGTCCTGAACGTAGCTTGAGTCCGTGGCTTGGGTTCGCAGCTTGGGATCGTAGCTTGTGGCGGCTAACTGGCCAAGAGAGCCGGGCACAAGGAGGGGTTGGGTCTCTGTCGGGCGCGCACCGATACCCCTTGATGTTGGCAGCAGAACGTTACCCAAAGTCTCCCATCTCACCCATCCTTTTTATAGGCTTTTAGTTTGAATCCAACATCTCTAGGTCTTGCTGTGTCATGCTGCCTCTGGGATCTGTATTGATCACCCGTCAATTGCAGATGTGATTTTCAGCCTCGGACCTGGCTTTGATGTTCCTTCAATTGGACCTTTGTTCTTTTCTCTTTAGGGTGGACTCCTCTTACTTTGTTAGGGCTGTTGTCTGCATCTTCAGCCGTTGGTGTTCACACTTTTTCATCAGGACAGGCTGGAGGTTGATTCCATCATCCATGCATACCTCATTCACACATCTACACTAATCAGATTACATCAGGGTTTTGCAGAACAACTTTTACAGCAGGGTTTACAAAATGGAGTGAACATTTTAAAATGGAGTTTAAGACAAGTTAAAATGGAGTTTGGGTTACAATATGGACAAGTGTAAGAAATGGCAGACAATGGACAATAGTTAGTACAAAATGGCAACCAGTGAGCAGAAGTTACATTGTTGAAATAGCGCAAGTTTAAATACTTTAAGTAGCAATTGGATTGAAAGTGAAATTTACAAGGGCAGCTGCCTGAACAGCTGTGGTTCTTAACAAACATCTTAATTGTCAATTAGTCAGTTATTGTGGTACTAGGTTTTGTGAAAGAATGAAGATTCATTCATAAAACTTTACTTATGAAGTTTAACATGAACAATCTACAAACAATTTCATTTATCAGTTCTACAATGGCTATTAGCAAGGATGGGTAAGGAATGGTGTCCCTAGCCTCTGTTTATCAGAGGGTGGTAATGGATGGCAGGAGAGAGATCACTTGATCTTTACCTGTTAGGTTCACTCACTCCGGGGCACCTGACATTGGCCACTGTCAGTAGACAGCACACTAGGCTGGATGGACCTTTGGCCTGACCCAATATGGCTATTCTTATGTTCTTAAATTGTCACATTGCAGAATGTCAGTTTTGAACCAAATTTTGTTGCTGAAAATGCAACATTGATGGCTGAATTATCTTTGGTAGAGGTTGAATTGAGGCATTCTATATGGGAGAAACATCCATCTATCTATTTAAAAGATTATGCTATGTAACAATAACCTATTTATTTTATTTTCCTTATTATGTGCAATTTGAAATGCTTTACTATTATTGTCGATTTAGAAAATTGTGTAATTATTTAAAAGGAGGGAATGTTATAATGTGTATAAGAAACCATCCTCTAGGGGAGTAGGCAGATAGACATCAAAATGTGTTTCCTGGCTGTTCCAGGGTTGTGTTGTGCATTGTTGGCAACAGCGGGGGAGGTGTAGAGCTACTGCCAAGTTATGAGTGTTGCCTGAATAACAAGACTGTTAATAGGCTAAAAATTTGGAGTGTCTGGTTTACACTGCAACAGTCCATATTTACATGGTCCAGGTGACCCTTACAAGCTGACCCACAGGAAACATAAGGAACCTGCTACTACCGTTTCCTATGCTGCAAGATTCTCTGTTTCTCAGAGAGTGGCTGTGCCCATATGCAGTATGTGTCTTCAGAAATCAAAGAGTTTGTCTCCATTCAACAGTCCACCCTGGCTGTCTCCTCCCTGCTGTGGTTTTCCTAAAGGTTCAAAACATGTACTTTTTCAGACTGGAGGAAAGAATCAAGACAAACAGGGAAGCCAAGCCAAATTAAGATCACAAATTCATGCAGCCTTCACAGGGGCTCGTTGATCTCCCAGGAAGCAGGATTTCAGACCTTACTTGGATCTCTTAATAAACAAACTCCCATGAGTTTTCAGTGCATAAAGATTGCCAACTTTCCTTTTTTAAAATGTTTCTTCTGAAAGGGAGCAGACTGATCCCTTGGAGAGATAGTGCTTTTTATCTACAGGGATTTTGTAAACAAATTGATCCAGATGTTTTGCTTTGGAAATCTCCAGACATAGTTAATTAATCTTTGCTACATCAACACTTAATTTCCTCCTTTGCAGCTAACACATCAAAACAGCCCATTTTTAAAAAAATAAATAATTGAAATGTTACATTAGCATTAAAAAGATCATGCCAAGGTTTTCCTTAATAAAAAATCTCCTTCCTATACATGCATAAATTCAGTGCCATACACAGTTTCCAGAAAGGATAAAGATCAAATATATTAAGAATGCATTTTGATTCTTTTTAGTAATCCACTGAAAAGTTATAAAATAAATTTTCAGATTATCATTTTTTCTCTTTATTATATGATTTGAAGCATTTATCTTTCTTTTAAACAATGTACATGTGGGATTTAATGGACTCCAAGTTATATGTAAAAAAAAAAAAATCTAGTATGCCATTAAGATAAAAATAAAAGGAAAGAGAAAGTTAGAGGAGGCAGCAAAAATCCCTTTACGTTTAAAAAATTATTGAGTAGGTAACACCTGAACCTTTCTCCCTGTGTTTATTGTTATTATATCCAGTAAGATGCTTCTTCAGACTTAACAGTAAGAAAAACTATATAGCATAATTTTGTTAGCTGAGAGCCAGTGTTGAACAAAACATCCATTAACTTTAAAGATGTAATGGGTTTTCAGACAGAAGTACGAGACCAATATAGAGATCTGTAAAAGGAGAAGCCCTTGAGAAATATAATAAATTCTAAGTACTGCATCAAATGACATTTCAGCTGAGTTCAGTTGATTTTCTTTACATTTGTTTATTCCATTTTAAAATGTCATGCCCATAACCTGTCAGTTTCTCAGTGGTATCAAAGTAATCTGTCATAATTATAGGCTTGCTGAGGGTCACATGCTGAAAAATATAGCAAAAAGGTTTGCTGTCTATATTCCCTGAATTAAAATATGTGCTTTAAAATGAAGTCATGTAATACAGCGGTAGTTTTTCAGTTACTATAAGGACTGTGGGATCAACTGAGTGCACAGCAACAGCTTACAAAGCAGGTGGCTTGAGGCTAACTCTAAACAGTATCCTCATGTAGCTTTGTAAAGTGGGATGCAGATAACTCCTCTAATGAGTTTGAAAGACTGTCTGGTCACTTGGTTGTACACAAGGTTTACCAGGTCAAGGGCTAGGATCAGAGCTTTTAATTACAATCTATTAAATAATCTTTAGTTGTTGAAGACGTAACCAGAACTACCAGGGCTATTGCAGCTAATTATTAAACAATTGTGCCCAAGCCCTCTCCCTACGCCCTATTAAATCCATGATAAGACACTGCAAAAAGAGAAGAGACAGATGAAAAAGAGGTGAATCTGAGGACACAGCAAAAAAATCGAGGTCATTTTTCTATATCACATTCCCTGTGTAAAATAAGAATTTGAAACTCCTAGCCTATTGAATCAACTGGCAATTTGCAGCAACAGTTTTAACATTTAGTTAAACAATTTAGGAGGCAGATTTGGAAAAGGTTTAAATGCAAAATGAACAAATAATGAAATAAACATTTTGATACTTTTTCATGACCTGTATTTGTTGCAAACATGTCTCAGAAAGCAGTTACTCATCCCCTAAAAAACGCTAGTAAAAAGGGGAAAATAACATGACTGAAATTAGTTTGTGCTTTTTATTTCCCTAAAATAGAAGTTCTTATAAAAGCCCTTGGAGTGTGGTGATATTGTGCTGCTGCTGATTGCCAGAGCAGGATTTGGAGAGGCACCCGCACAGAGACTGGCTTACTGGTGCTCTGGGTACTGCCCTTTGCACTCCACTCTAGGCCACTAGCATAGAGAGCACCTCACAATTGTGAGTTGCGTTCTGACCAGAATTGAGCCAGCAAGGGTCCAAGTGTGTTGTAGGGAGATAACAGGCTCAGTCTCTGGCAGAAAGGCAATGGACACCCACGGACCACTTAAAACATCTGTACTGATCCAGGTCATAAGGTTTACGCTTCAGGGCATGGAATAATAGAATGTGATGCTAAATACTAAGCTAGCACAAATGGCACAATCCTACTCTGCAGACTCAAGAGATGGATTCCTGAGGGTCCTTTTAAATATAACTCCAGTGAGATTTTTTTTCTCCCCACTTGAAGCACCCCAAAAGTCAGGTACCCTCTGAAGCACAGTCCAACTTTCTGGATCCACAACAGGCTTTGGAGAATGAAAGTCTCTCAAGATTTACCAGAAGAACAGGATTTCTTGTGAGCTTTCTGATACATCCTGCTTGTTTCCAGCCCAAAAATGACCTGGGCAAAAACCATTCCTGCAGTATTTTAGCACTGCTGCTTCCAGTCCTACAGGAACCAGAAATGCATGGCCACAAAAATGCAAAAGGAATTAATCAACATTTTCTGAATCTCAAAAAGATTCAAGTTTTGGGCAAGGGTTTATGGAGATAGGTGATTTCATCTGAACCCAGTTGCCCATGCCTGGCTGACAGATAATTGAAGCATTTTCTTTATTCTCTTGATTCTCACCACCTGGAACTGAAATTAAATGATAGGGTTACAGGAACCAGAGCCTCCTCCCCACTGTTTTCTTTGCAGGTTGATCGTATTTTCAAAGCGACAAGCAAACACTGATCAGGGGTATCACGTGGAAGTATTTTGGGGAGGGGACAAGGGAAAGTGTAAAGAAAAAGGGCTGCCCTCTTCCCAGTCTCACCTCTTTCCCCTTTACAGGATGAGCAAAGTGGGAGAAAAATGTATTCTACTGTTTTACCTCCATCTAGCTCTTATCCACCTGTCTTCTCACCACCAACTCACAGCAGCTCACCTTCACCTTTATTCGCTAATTGATTATCACCCAATATCCCCAGCCTCAGAACCCTATTCCCCATACTCAAAAACTCCCCTCCTCCCAACTTGTCTGTTTGGGGCCTGGTTAAGCAGCAGCGGAGACCATAGGAAGGGATTATAGCAGGGATCATCCGCAAGGGGAAACTATACCCTGTCTCTGTAGAACAAAAGTAGCCTGTGATTGCTACTGCTACCTAGGGCCACTGTGCAGCAGGATGTTCAGGACTCAGAGCAGGAAGCAGTATGGAAGATGTTTCCACTTCCTATTCCTTGGTTCTGTGGGGCTAATTGGAATTAGTCGTATAGAGGCTCGTATTCATGGCTGTGTGCCCGCCGCCTATGTGCTTCAGGTGAGGACTTCCATTGGGACCAGTACTCCAGTCACAGCACAAGTCCCCTGGTGGCAACAGAGGCTTCAGTCTGGAGTACATCAGCAACACTGCAAACCCTACAGCATCTCTAATGTTGCTACCTGCTGGGGCACTGCTTGTACGACCTAATCCTGGCATCCATGAATGACCGCTTGCCCCTGCTCCCCACTATACCATGTCCTTGTTCTTTCATACCTTAGCTGCTTCATTTTCTGTTCCATAACTCCCTTGCATACTCTTAAACTGAGCTGGGTTTGCAATATGCCCACTAACCAAGAATGGAGGTGAAGGGACATGTCAGGAGAAAAATGGAGTTCTTAATCCATTGGTTGTTGCTCAATAATTAGGATTTATGCACTGAAAAAATCCAGTTCCTGGCACTGAGGAGTTAATAAAGACATCCTGAAAAATGCCTGGAAAATTGGAAAAACTGGTATAATTGTCTAAGTAAGAAAACTAGGACAGCTGGTTGTTTCCCTAAGGATTGTTATTATACACCACAATCATTTCAGCAGGAGGCAAGCTGGGGAAGAAGGAAGACAGTACTAAAATGAAGAAAAGCAGTAGAAGAATAACACTGTTTTTAAGTTCCCAACGTTCTGAGAGAAAGCAGACTCGCTTCAGGGCAGGCTAGACAATTTTACTGTGCACTTCTTAAAAGCGTGATTTATAATTATTAAACTGGGGCTAACTAAACCCATGAAGGGTGCTATAGCTAATGTTTAAATATCACTTCCCTGGTTCTCTTTTGCATAATTATTCACACCAGTGTAAAGTGGATGTAAAATACCATTTTGATTGGGTTGCATTTTATACCCTCCTCACAGTGGAGTACATGGGTACACACAGTGAGGGCAAGAGAGAATCAGCCTCCAGGACTGCAGTGCATGTAACACATAGGTATATGGAAGAGGAGGAGTCCCCAACATATTTGTATCATCTAGACAGTTTCCAGAGCATACCAGGAAATCAGATGAACGACTTGTCCTTCTTTCATTGGCAATTTTATGAGATGTGGAAGAAAAAAACCTCATAAAGTAAGGTATCCACTAACATTTGTATTTTGTTTGTTTCATGCTGTGTTTTTTGTTTGTGTATTTTTGCACAGTGATATTTTGTGATGTCGGCATTTTGGTAATTTTATAGGGTAATTTTTGTTTTGTTATGGACAGTGATTGTTCATGACTTTTATGTAGGATGTGACAATGGTTAACTTGTTGATAATTGATGTTATTGCCTTTCTCATATGCAAAGTGCCTGCAATGATCAGATACACCTCATAACACATCATCGACAGTATAGTCCATAGCGTGAGCTAGATTCACAAAGGGACTTAAGTGCTTTAGGCAGCTAAAACCCTAAATCAGGCACCAGTGGAGTTCACAAAACCCTGACTCAGTTGCTGCTGAAGCCTGTAAGTGCCCTACACTTCTACTGTGAAAGTTCCATACACACCTGTGTTTGTGTCTCCAAGCCGTTTGTGCTCCACTCTAGGCCTCCAGACACTAAGCCCCAGTGTGATGGACAAATCAGTGGCATTCCTCTGTCTAACTTGCCTATGGAACCCAATGTAGTAAGCAAGCTCAGAGTTCACTTACTACACTGAGGGGCAGAGGAAGCCCACAGCATAACCTTCAGCCCAGCAGTCAGAGTGTTTGCCTAGGATGTGGGAGACACCAGTTCAAGGCCCACTCTGCCAGAGAGAGAAGAAGGGACTTGACCAAGGATTTTCCACCTCAGGTGGGTCCCCTAGCCACTGGGCTATGGTACAGTCTGATGTTGGTCTCTCTCCTGTTGAAGCTGTTTCTTTTTGGATTTGCTTAATTAAAGAGTCATTGGGCCAAAAAGAGAGAACAAGCCTGTGAATGACTCTAGACTGCAGCACTCACCCAGGATGTGGGTGACTCCAGTTCCAGTCCCCCTGCTCCAGTGACTCTTCAATTAGTTACCCAGAGGAACAGCTTCAACAGAAGAGAGTGAGAGGGGCCTGACATCAGGATATCCCATATCACGATGGCTAAGGGGGGATGGCAGATCCCTATTCAAAATCCTTCTTCCCACGTGAAGGGGGATTTTAACTGGGAGTCTCCTATATCCCAATGGAGTATCCTAATAACTGGGCTAAAAATTATGAGGCAGATGGTCTTCCTCCTGGGTTCATAGATCACAATCCTGAGCAGCAATAGGTGCCTCCTTCCAGCTTAGGCTCCTCACTCCCTGAGAAGGGTGGAGCTTAGGACACCCACCTTTCCTGGATGGCTCCCTGCCTAGTGTGCTAGCTAGCTTTTGTGAATCCCATTTTAGGCTCTTGCTCCCTCTCTTCATTGTGTAAGAGGCGCTTTTGTGAATTCCAGTGATTTCCTAGGTGTTAGAGCACTCAGAATCCCAGCACCTAAGCTGCTTTGTGAATCTAGCCCATTGTAATTACAGTAATGTTCTAATATTTATATCAATAATTACTACTAAATCATATAACTGGAAGCCTAACTTAATGCCTGGATTACTTAGAACTAACCTCTTGGTCTCAGATTTAATTCAGATTTTTTTTAGAAACCTAGTACATGAACTGCATGTTAATTATACTAGAATTATTCTGAAGTTGAACTGTGTGATACATATATTACTACAAATCCTGAGATCAAAAACTTACCTATCCAGATGAATGACCATATTTCAAAGTGAACTCTTCCTGCTGTTACCCCTAATTGACCCCTGTACTCACATCTGCAGTGGGACTATCTGGCCAAGACATTAAAAAATGACGAGTCACATGAGATGCCTCAGCTTTCGGATGCACAACCTGAGAGACCTGCAGACCCCGACTCTTTAGTCCTCTGTGAACAGAAGTATTGTGTAACGCTCTCGTTACAAAGCTTTGTAATCCCTCATTTGTGTTACTGATAACACTTTAGGTTACAGTAATTGACAGCATTTTAAACATCTAATTTGCTTTTCACCATTGATAGCATTTACCTACCTTTTGCACTTCACTCACCTTGGACAATGAAAGGTGACCAGATTTGTTCCATTTTTGCTTACAGACAGAGGCAAATCCTGCTTGCCTGATTCACAGGAGCATAGTAATGCCTAGCACTTTTCATCCATCCATCTCAGTGCACTTGACAGAGGAAAGTAGGTATCATTATCCACATTTTACATATGGAAAAACAGGCTTAAAAATGTGAGGTGACTCATCAAAGTCACAAAGCAAGTCATTTGCAAAGCTGGGTTATATAAACCTTGTCTCCAACTTCCCAATCCCCAGTATTTCACTGTCTTTCCTTGTCTCCTCATTTTCTACTTGTTTTTAAGATTAAAAATTCCTGTCTTATCTACTCTAGATGACTCTCTGGAGACTAGTTAGTCAAATGATACCATAACAGTCAAGAGAGTGAAAGCTAAACAACAGAGAGAAAAGGATCCATACTCAGGATATTTAAAATCCTTTGCTTTAATTTATTAGGGTTTTTTGTTTATTTGTAATGCCAATTTGCCTTCAATGATTAAGGAAAGCTTTGAATAAAAATTGTCCTGGTTAAAGATTCAACATCTTTACCCCTTCAATTATGGTGTGAGAGAAATCAACACACATCTTCTGAGATGTGCAGGAAGTCCTCCAGCAAAACTATAACAAAGTAGATTTGGCATTTCTGATATTTCTAAACTTAAGCAGAAAATCGAAGTTAAAAAACTGTTACCCATTATTTATATGTTGTAAAACAGCAAAAAAAAAGGGCATTTGGCAAATTAAAAAAAAATTGCAAGTCTACTTTAAAGGGACATCATTAACTTGGAATCTAGTTAAGTTTGTTTGTTTCTGTTCTTTTTAAGAGCTAAAAATACTTGATCTTATGACCAGTTTTGTACTTTTACACCACATTTAAGTGTTGGGGTATAGGGTTTTTTTGTAAGTTCTTATTTCTTCCCTAATATCATGAAATGGATTGGATGAATGAACTATAAGGTGGATGGAAAGCTGGCTAGATCGTCGGGCTCAACAGGTTGTGATCAATGGCTTGATGCCTAGTTGGCAGCCGGTATCAAGAGGAGTGCCCCAGGGGTCAGTCCTAGGGCCAGTTTTGTTCAATGTCTTCATTAATTATCTGGATGATGGGATGGAGTGCACCTTAGCAACTTCGTGGATTATACTAAAATGGGGGGAAGAGGTAGATATGCTGGATAGGGTCCAGATTGACCTAAACAAATTGGAGGATTGGGCCAAAAGAAATCTGATGAGCTTCAACAAGGACAAGTGCAGAGTCCTGCACTTAGGACAGAAAAATTCCATCCATTGCTACAGGCTGGGGACCGACTGGGTAAGCAGCAGTTCTGCAGAAAAGGACCTGGGATTACAGTGGACAAGAAGCTACATATGAGTCAACAGTGTGCACTTGTTGCCAAGAAGGCTAACGGCATATTGGGCTGCATTAGTAGAAGCATTGCCAGCAGGTCAAGGGAACCATTCGGCATTGGTGAGGCCAGTCTGGAATATCGCATCCAGTTTTGGGCCCCATGCTACAGAAAGGCTGTGAATAAATTGGAGAGTCCAGCGGAGGACAATGAAAATGATTAGGAGCCTGGGGCACATGACTTATGAGGAGAGACTTATTTAGTCTGCAGAAGAGAAGAGTGAGGGGGGATTTGATAGCAGCCTTCAACTACTTGAAGGGGGTTCCAAAGAGAATGGATCTCAGCTGTTCTCAGTGGTTGCAGATGACAGAACAAGGAACAATGATCTCAAGTTGCAGTGGGGGAGGTCTACATTGGATATTAGGAAAAACTATTTCCCTAGGAGGGTGGCGAAGCACTGGAATACGTTTGCTTAGGGAGGTGGCGGAAACTCCATCCTTAGAGGTTTTTAAGGCCCAGCTTGACAAAGCCCTGGCTGGGATGATTTAGTTGGGGTCAATCCTGCTTTGAGCAGGGGGTTGGATGAGATGACCTCCTGAGGTGTCTTCCAACCCTAATCTTCTATGATTCTGTGATCATGTACAAGACCCACATGATCAACAAGGAAAACTAATGATATAGGGAATATAGTGAGACTCACTGTTCAGGTTGGATGTAATTCACTCCTCCCACATAAAGTCTCACACATGAGGAGTGCTAAGGGGTTGAAGAACTGGAATCCATTCTTAACATATATATTGTGTAAGTATACATATGGATCCACAACCCCCCTCACCCTACACCTCACAGCGGTCTTCTGTGCCTGCCTATGTGAGGCTAGCACAGAGAACCTATCAATGACATGTGGGTGGTGTGCAGATATCCCTGTGACTACTCTTTTTGCAGTACTCAAAATACCCTCCCACTTCTCTAACACAGCCCCTATCCAAGGCTTAAGCAGTACAGAGGGCACCATATGAAGAGGAAATTTCATCAAAGTGCAGTTAAATGCATAAAGTAACAAGCCGGGGAGCAGGAAGGGGAGGATGAATCAGCGTATTTGTTTCTTATCTCCTCCCTTTCACTTACAGTTATGCTGGTATTAAAAGCACAGCAAGTAAAACATTTTCATAAAGAAGTGAGATGTACAAATTGCTGGTGTCCCTTTAGAACTGGCTTATATGCATGTTTACCACTGCCCTCTACTGGACAGAACCAGACCTCTTAGTGTGTATCAATTTGCAAATGTCTTCTGCTCTGGTTCCTAATAGCGACAGCTAGAAGGGAACCTGAAGCAAGAAAGGCCTGTGTTTTAAGACACAGCAGACTGCGAGTTCAGCAGCCTAGATTGGGGGTGGAGGAGGGGGAGATATTGAGTTCAATATTAATGGGGGGTTTTTCTTAAAATCCTCAGAAAGAGACAAGGTTTTGTTTGGTGGGCTTTTCGAGCCTCTGAAGTGACAGCTGCTAATGTGTGAAGTCCTGGCTTGTTTCACATTGGGGAAGAGGAGCCCATCTCTCTCTTAGTCTGATTATTTCATAACGTTGTTTGCAGTTTTCTATACAGCTACCTCCAGGAGTTTGAAATGAAGGGCTAAATTGTCCCTGCCCCTGATATAGGGTGCATTTGGCAGGGGGAGGTAAAAGGAGCTTTCCCTCTGCAACTTACCTGTGCTCCTGACACAGCACCAATTATGATCACAGATCACTTTGGAGATCACTAGGGGAAGGGAGGAAAGAATTTGGGCCCTAGCTTTACCCCCTCTCTCTACATCAGTTAGCAGCCCTGACTAGACACAGAGGTGTGAACACTGTGCACTTCCTCTGTGCCCTAGGAAGCTCAAAGATAGTATGATCCAATCCCAGAACAAGCCTTGCGGCAAAGTGATTCAATTCTACCCTTCATTCAGGGCTGTATAATTACAGTCCCTAGCTTTTATCTAGTACTTTTCATCGGCAAATCTCAAAGGGCTTTAGGAAGGAAGTCGGTATGTAAATTACACATTCTAACTGAAGTGTGGAAAGCATCACACCATTGGGTGGAATCTGAATTGCTGATGGAATCTTACTGGAAACTATTTTTTTTGAGGATACTAATAAAGCATTTTTCAGCCTTAAGGGTCTGATCCTTCAGGGTGCTGATCATTCTAAGCCCCCCAAAAAGGCACTCAGGCCATCTCAGAAGATACTTGGGCCATAAGTTTCTCTCAGTTAAGTGATAAGCTAAGACAAGCTGTATCATTAGGATTGTTTATCCTTTCCATACTCAAGAAGGGATCTAACTAAGGGCTTTCCGACACTGCCCCACAATTCAGACCACAGGGGTATGAATTGCAAAGTGCTGTGCTGTAACTCCCTCATGTGGGTGCTGCGGGCACAAACTAAAAGGTTCCTAGTTCACATTACTGTAATACATTCATTTATGTAGCACAGCAATTTATATATCACTCTTCTTTCTGGAAGTGGTGTATATTAATGTGAACTAGGAACCTTTCAGTTTGTGCCCACAGTATCCACACGGGGGAGTTACAGCGCAGCACTTTGGCGCTCAATGCTATTCACACCCCAAACTACAAGACAATGTAGACATAGCCTTAGATGAACACAGTTTGCAAAGAATTAGCTGTTTTATAACATGCCTGTTTACCCCTCAAGGCCACGAAGAAATTTATGATGCTAATAAAAACTGAGTGAAAATAAATAAAAGACACTTTAAATTAAAGGAACTTAAGTTTTACAAATGTGTTATAAACCAGATAAACATGTACAGGCTTTGTAAGTTCGGGTTTAGAGTATCCTTCCTCTATATTTTACAGTATTCTTAATGTTTTTTAAATGTAAGCAATCTGTTTTATTCTTAAACATTATGCTCTTTGTTCCACAATTTGGTAAAACAAATTCCCCTTTAAGCCATTGCTTTTCCTGACCACAAAAATATAAAGAAAGAAGGACCATTAATTTAAGGTTCATATCCATGCAGTAGTATATGCTGTTGTGCTCTGAACTATAGTATGCCACTGCTTAGCAGCCTGCCTGTATATTTTGTACCTGCATGTAGAAATGGGGAAATCCTTTGGGATTTTGCTCTGAAAAACTAAAGTTAAGTAAAGGAGAATGGGGATGACTTGCAGTAATTTACCTGTATCACAAAATCATCACTGTGCCATTTGAAAGATATCAATAGGACATTTGAAGAGCAAAATATGGCCACACCCCTTCCCTGTCTTCCATCATCATCCATCTCCTGTTTGGCATTGGCTTCCTTCCCTCTGCATTCAGACCTTCTGTTATATCACCTCTGCTCAAGAAACTATCACTATTGGCACCTCTCTTTCTAACTACTGTCCTATCTATTGTCTTCCTTTCATCTCAGTACCTCTAGGCTATGCTCTTTATTCTCAGTGTTTCAATATCCTCCCCTCTACTTCAATCTTTGATCTCATTCAGTCTGCTGATGCCCTCTCCACTTCACTACATTTAGCTGCCCTGAAATAAATATAAACTCCTTGGCATCAATTTGCTCCCCACACACTCAGTGAAAAGTTTTTATGCGTATGTGGGCACATGGTTGATGGGTACAGAACTGGTAAACTTGGCTAGGGATGCAGGTATTTTTTATTCAGTACAGTACAGGCAAAATCCTGAAGTCCATACTGAGACAAAATTCCCATTTGTAGATTTAATTGGAGTTTTGCCTGCATAAGGATTTATCAGAAAAATGAGTGAGTGCTTTAAGATTTGGTGCCATATAATTAAGAGATTGACATCTTCCTAGATTTAGTGCAGTGTAACTTGAGCTTCCTGTTTACCTTTGTTCCTGGCATGGTACAAGTTGCTCATTGGCTAACTAACAGGATTTTCTAATCCTAATTGTAATCTGTTCTGTCTCATAGTTGTTTATACGTTTTAGCCACGTTGTTTTGGAGGATTTCTCTTTTAATGCTGTGGTGGCTGCTGCTGTTAATATTTTCCCTGCTGTTTTGTAATTTCAAGTCAATTTCTCGTACAGGGCCCACAACATATTGGGCTGGGATTTCATCAAAATGTGTCTCAAAAAGTGTTTTGTAAGCTTTTGTGGGTACGTCTACAGTGAAAAAAAAAAAGCCACAGCCCGTCGACATGGGCTTGCAGGACTTGCTTTACAGGGCTAAAAATAGTAGTGGAGCTGTTTCTTCTGCTCAGGGTGAAGCTCAGACTTGAGACCCACCCTACTTGCCAGGTTTCAGAGCCCTAACACCAGGCTGAGTGGGAACATCTACACTGGTATTTTTAGCCCTGGAGCACCAGCCCCTCCGACACTGAGTCTGTAGACCCAAGTTCTGAGACTCACTGCTGTGGGGTTTTTTGCAATATAGATATACCCTTTGTATGTTTCTCCACAAAGTTTAGATTTGAAGATAGCCCCATAAAACTTTTGTGGTGACCCACCTGCTCACACCCTCTACTGCAGAAGTTGAGGCTGTTTGAGTGCATTCTGTTGATGTTCACTGGAGTTCTCCCCCAGTTGATGAGAAGGTGGTGAGTGTTGTGTGCTTTCTGGAAGACAGCTGCCCAGAAATTGTCTTCTTTGGTGCCCTGAAATTTTCTGAGGTGCTGTGACTTATATTAATTAAATACTATTATTAATTATTTGTATTACTATAGCACATAGATGCCCTAGTCATTGACCTGAACCCCATTGTGCTAGGTGCTCTACAAACACAGAACTAAAAGACAGTCCCTGATGCAAAGAAGTAGATCTGAGAGTTATCAGCATAAAAATGGTGGTTTAATTCAATGAACACAGGGAATAGCAACTTGTACTTTAGATCTAAATTTTTACAGTTATTTAATAGATACAATTCTAAAATTGCCATTATTATTGTTCATTTTCAAATTTGTATTAGTTTCCATCTAGCTGTGGTTTCAAGGAAGATGCAAAGGGGTGAAGTCCGTTGCAAGGAATGTTTCGTAGACTAGACAGGGACGTTTTGATGTCCCAGAACCAGAGCCTTAGCTGACGTAAATCAGCAGATTTCCATTGACTTGTGTGAAGCACTTCCAATTTATGCCAGCTGAGAAGCTGACCCCCAATTCTTTACATGTTTCCAAGAACATACAGTAATTCTAACACAAAGGTTATCTGGGGTTTGTGCTTTGATCTTTGCAGAATCCATAAAAATTATTGATTTCATGCTTTTCTCCATGCTCAGCAATGTGTGTGGAATCAGATAACCACGTATTATAGACATTAAGCAGATTGCCTGATAGTATGTGGAGAAATATGGCAGAGCCAGAAGCTTGCATTTGATTCTTCTTCTCTCCTCCAAATACCTGTCATGATGTAGACTACGATCTAGGGCCTGCTTAAAGCAATAGAGAGAATGGCACAAAATAAAGGGGAAATTTGATTATTTTTTCTTTGAATTTTTACTAATTCTTCTGTAGTGATCAAAAGGTGCTCTATTCTGGAGCAAACTTTAAAAAAAAAGACAGTAAGGAAGCAGTTACAGTTCCTGACTCTAGTGCTGGTTTCTCCAAGTATCTGTGAAGGCAAGTCCTCTCACTAGATTGTTCGGCATTTTCAGACCTTCATCTTCTGAATGCCTAGCAGAAAGTCTCTTTAATGTAGAGTTTGGGACACAAAGCATGAGAGCAATCTTTGGACAGTATATGTACATTGAGTAAAGAAATCTGTTTCCCTTCTGTTTCTTTGAGCATTAAGATTCTTCTACTCAAATCATCCAACTAAGCAATGAGCTAATTGAGGTGTGTATTTCATTCATTTCCCCAGATACATGGCCTAGTCCAGATAACTCCCTGCAGTGTTTACAATGATTTTTGAAGGAACATGGCTGAATTATATCTCTAGCCAAAAGTGATGTGCTGGCATAGCATCTACGGGATTGGAAATAAAAGAGTAACCAAAAAAAGTGTATTATAGCACAGATTACCAGGGACTCTATAAACACTATGGACTGATACTCCACAGCCCTGCACTTTATGCAGTAATTTACACCTATACAAAAAGAACGTCAAGTTTTCCAGTCAGATCAGTAGTGATTTACAACCACTTTGCACAAAAGCCAATTACTACACAGGGTTCAAGGCAGTAAAGAATCAAGCCTCCTTTCTCCAAGTCATCCTACTTAACTGACCACTGGATGTTTAACTCAAGCCACTCTCCCTATAAGTCCACTGCACTTGTAAGAGGACAATATGAAAAACACATTCCCTAATGACATTGTACTTAAAAAGGCTCAAAACAAATAAATCAACTTAGTATGTTATGAAAGAATTAAAAAAAAAATACCAACATATTTTACTGTTTTCATTACGACTATTTTTTTCCTTATTGGCCTGCTTTGTTTGCTTTTTTGCCAAAATTAAAGATAGCCCCAGAAAGCAAGACAATAAATCCTCTAATTATTCATGTGAATGACAATTGTCATTTCTGAACAAATGACTGGTGGAAGCCACTTCGCTAATTAACAATCAGAAGCAAAACTAATTTTTTTAAATAAATATTTCTTTAACAAACATTAAAATTCTTGTTATGATTATTTAGCCAGGTTTTTTTAAAATGAGCAACTTGAAAAGGAAGATTTTATTACCCTCTAAGGCTTTGAGGGGCTTCTGCTCCATATAAGCTTAGAGAATAATAAATTATATTCCTTTAAGTTGCCGTGGTGATTTGTTACTCATTTAAGAGCACTCTCAGCAGCACTACCACATATTTTCAGGATAGCTCTGAGTTTGTGGCCCCTGGAGAGAAGACACGGGTTCTGAGATGCACGTTATTAGATGGAATCATGCCTGCTGAATTCTTATTCTAAAAGCACTAGTCTAGTTGTTTTCTAAGGCCCAGATCCTACAATGAACTCCGCATGAGTGGTCTTCCCCCGTCCTCCATGGAGCCCCACTGAAGACAACTAGACTTCACAGCAGGGGCAGAAGTCTGCTTGCTTAGCACTCATTGCAGGACTAGGTCCTAAGCCAATAGTAACAAAGTCTGGAAACACATTGGGTGAAATCCTGGGTTCACTGAAGTGGCAAAACTCTTAGTGACTTTAATAGGGTCAAGATTTCATACATTAAATAATCTCCTCCATGAGGTGCCACTTTGCTAGAATCACTACTTTTTTGGTAAGCTATTCCACCTGATTTACCAGCGCAGAATGGCCAATCCATTAGATAGTAACTTAAAGTGGCTTCTAACCTTTTTAATTTTCTTGCGCTGAGTAAAATGGGTGCAAATTGGTTTTAAACAAGCAGAAAATGGATTGGCTTGGAATTGCAGAATCAGTATAGTCTGTTGATGGGAATCTGAATCAGTCAAAGAAATGCATTAGAGTGATTTTGGATTTGTGTTTTGTTATTTTTCCACTGAGCAGGCCCACACTGAGGGCCTTTCACAATAGAGTTCCATCAGTGTACAGTGAAATGTGAACTGTCTGACGGAAATACTAGTTGCAAATACATTTGTACTTTGTTCTCCAATTACACTTCAGTTCATCTGTTGTATCACTGAGGAAAGGCAGCCTTGACATTATAGTTAATATTTTACCCAGGATGACTCTGGTAAACAGAAGGCTGGGTATAATTGTTCCTTTGAGAACATCAGAGTTGCATTTGTAGCATAATAAATATATAATAATAATTTTTCTCAGAACCACAGGAAATTAATTGTTCTTTTTTCCTGATATTCTAGGAGTGCAGATACTACATTTTCTTACTTTGATTAAAGACAAGAGTTGCTGCCCACAGCCAAGTACAAATGAGGATACAAAGAAAAATATAGTATCATTGGAAAAGGGTAATAGCATGAGTTGGTGCACGTGTCTGGTACTTCATGCCAACAAAACTGAGTCTTTGTACTGGTAAAAACATATTCCAGGATCATGTTTACATGGGCCAAATTCTTCTTTCATTACCTTGCATTTCTATTGAGGGTAAAAAATGGTACAGTAGTGTTACTAATAGGGGAAATAGAGCCAGTGTATTAAGTATCTTCCCTCTTAACTTGTGTAAATTTGATTTTAAACATTAGCTTTAATTTAAAAAATTAAAATCTATAGTTGTAACAGTCTGCCTTTGTGTTTTTGTTGTGCAGGATGCACAATGATGATCGGATACAAAGAAATACATGAAAGAGAAGGGAAAATATTCTCAAAAGGAGACCTGCATTTGTTCAATTTGAATATATTTGAGACAGTTCTACAACTTAATGCCAAAAATGTTAAATACGTTTGATATGCAATAAAAGGATGCACTCATAAGGCAAACCCCTTGCAATAATACATTGTGTAGTTACAAATTCACATTTCAAGTGAAAAAAAATTAATTTTAAAATATCCAACATTTTGTGTTCAGTGTAAGAGTAACATTAACTTTGTAAAACCAAAGAACTTTGCCAAGCTATGTATCATAATGAAATTCAATTTTATTTTAGGTGAAACTCCTACTTTGACAAAATAAGCTAAAAAACTCACTCCGCTTATTTTCCTACATCAGGAGCTTCTTAGTTTATTCATATTTTTCAGGTTTAGCCTGACATCCTGTTTAACACAGATCATACATCCCTGAATTAATTCCTATTTCAAGGCCAAAAACAGTGACTGAACTAGATTATATCTTCAAAAAAAAAATCAAATCTTGATTTTCAAATTGCCAGTGATAGAGAATCCACCTTGGGGAGTTGTTCCAAGAACTGATCCCTGTGGATTAGTAGATGCTGTTTAGCATCCTCAGGTAGCATCCTCAGCGGATCCATCGGCGGTCGATTTATCATATCTAGTCTAGACACAATAAATCAGTCCTTGTATGCTCTCCCGTCGACTCCTGTACTCCACCACCGTGAGAGGTGCAGGGGGAGTCGACGGGGGAGCAGCAACAGTTGACTCACCGAGGCGAAGACACCGCAGTGAGTAGATCTAAGTATGTCGACTTCAGCTGTGTTATTCTTGTAGCTGAAGTTGCGTAACTTAGATTGACCCCACCCTCAGTGTAAACGAAGACTAATGTAAGTTGACTGGAGAGTTTGTTTGTAATAAGCATCTATTACTGGATTTGCAAAACAGGGCTGGTTTACACTACAAAATTGCATTGCTTTTGTCACAGAACAAAATTCCATTATTTGGAACATAATTCATCTTTATTAGTTTACAATATATGCTGCAGAGTGCCTAGCAGTTCTGAAAGTGACCAGTTACTTGTTACTGTACAATGTGACACAACTCATAGGATCTGTGTTCTCGCAGGCTCTGTGTTCTTAAGGATGTGAGCATCATGCACTGAAGTGTCCTCAGTGATCCACCAGTGCTTGCATAACCACAGAATAGTAGTCCTTTCTGACAATCTACTCTATGGCAAGGTGGTCTGGTGCCAAAACAGGGATGTGTGTCCCATCTGTTGCTCCACAGCAGAACCCCATTGCTGCAGAACCATCCACTATGCACTGCCCAGTGCCCAGTGTTACAGTCCTGCATAGCAGGAGGCAAATAATGGTCTTGCACATTTGGATGACAACAGCCCTTGTGGTGGATTTCCAAATCCAAAATGGTACACTGCACTATGCATCAATACAAGCACTCCCGGTGAGTATGCACACCGCAGACACAAGGAGCCAAGTATGCACATGTACAAGCCATATACTAACTGCATCAGCATTATGCTGACATAACTTGCATCAACCAAAGTTTGTAGTGTAGACCTGGCCTGAGTTTCATTATATGTTTGGAAAGTACTGATCATGTTGTACAAAATAGTATAACCTAAGTCATAGATAATAAATTGACACTTCTCTGGGTTCCAGGCACAGTGGTAAGTGTCAAAATAAAGCCAAAAAAAGCTGTTTTAATGGTCACTTCTGTCTGGGACAAGAAACAGAAGTTCCAGAAAACTCTTGGGAAAGTGATCCATACACTTAATTAACAGCCCTGTGTTGCAAATCCAATAATAGGTGCACATCACAAACAAACCAACAAATACAAAATGTTTGCATTGGAGGGATTCGGGGAGAAGAAATTAGGTGTATCGGGAGTCCCAGGAAAACACAGGAGTATCAATAGATGTAGAGGTGGCAGCTCTGGATGCAACTGAGGTCATGGAAAGGGATTTGGATACAGAGTGTGCTTCAAAGCCATGACCATTTTACCCTTAATGTAGCACAGGTGATGTGCACCCACATTCTTGGACCAATGCTTCAAAAACACCACAGCTGCTGTCTTGCCCAGAGGAAAGAAGGACCTTAATAAAAGGGAATGTTCATTTACATTGTGGTTAGGGGCTGGGCACAGTTTCCCCCCAGTGACAATAGAAACATGAAAGGAAGGAGAGCTGGCCATATCTCAGAACTTGACATCAGTATAGCACAAGATGAAAAGTCCCCTTAAAACAGCTCGGAGAACTTTGAACATTTGTGTGATGCTCAGGGGCACCAGAAATCTGCAGGAAATGGGTCCTCTAAGGGTATGTCTACACTGCAATAAAATAGCCATGGCTGGCCCATGTCAGCTGATTCAGGCTTGTGGGGCTCAGGCTGTGGGGCTATATTATTGTAGTGTAGACATTTGGCTTGGGCTGCAGCCCAGGCTCTGAGACCCTGGGGACAGGAGTGACCAAGAGCCCAGGCTCCAGCCCCAGCCAGAATGTCTACACTGCAATTTTATAGCACTGCAGCTCAAGCATGGTGAGACCAAGTCAGTTGATACAGGCCAGCTTCAGGTATTTTATTGCTTTGTACTCTAAAATGTTTTGCTCCTAAGGATCACTGCAACCTATGAATTTGCTCTTTTCTGTTGCTCCCAAGGATAAACCTGATTTCCTATTCTGTTCATTCCCTCTGGGGCACCTGGCATTGGCCACTGTCAGAAGACAAGATACTGGCCTAGATGGACCTTTGGTCTAACCCAATATGGCCGTTCTTATGAACCTTTTCCTGAGCGTTGCTGCCATCCTTCCATTAGTACAAGATGTAGCACAGATGTCTGGGAAATTCAATAACAAGAACTATAAAGAGTCAGGTTCCCAACTTGTGTAAATCAGCATAGCTCCGGCATTTCTGCTTCTGGTCCCTGGAAAAAGTTACCATTGGAACAGTCGATAGAATTATGTTGATTTATACCAGTTTTCTTTATTAAGTTTTATATACTTTAATGAAACTATTGGTATGCTGCTACTGTTAAATAGTGTAGAAATACTGTAAAAACTCAGTGGAGCTACCCCTTTTACACCCAGTTCGGGCTCTTGCTCTAAGAGCCTTGTGCCATTTTAATTGGGCAGAATTTACACAGATCTTGCAGAAACATATATGACCATACACTATGCAAGACAGTGGAGAGTCAGGCCTTAGGTGTAATTCCACTGGGATATAAACAAACACTTCCACTACTGTAAGCGGGTGAATTTCCAGCTAGGATAAAGGGTACCATGCCATGCAGACTGAACAAGATGGTGGTTTAAATATTCTGATGATCAGTGGGAGATGCTGATTTAATGGTGATTGCTCTCATTGATTCAACAATCTAAATTGAAAATTGGCATTTTTAAAAGGCATTGGACGGGAGAAGTACACAGACAATTGGTTAGACAGAAATCTGTAGTAGATATGGCTCCATAATGGAAGAAAAAGACAGCAAAAATGAGCAATGTAGTGTGTCTCATATACATTCCATTCATTGTAGCTGAGGTTCCAGTTCGAAGACTATCAACACCGCTTTCCTCCCCAAGACTCAGCTAGGTCATTATAACCTTTGCTAAGCAGTAGTACTACAGCTTATGATAAAAAAGAGATTACAAGTATATTTGTTGCACAGAGTTTAGAATGAAAGTAATCAAAATTTCCCAGGGCTATAACCATGTTTGCAGTTAATTTAATTTATTGTTCAGAGCCATTCTTCTTTGGCCTAGATAGGTGATTTGTATGATTCTTACCAAAAATTAAGTTACATTTTGTAGAGACTACACCCAATCACGTTACAGAATCTCGAACATCAGCCACCTGTTTACCAAACTAAAAGTCCTGGGAAAACTGTGCCTAACTCTGCAAACTTGTCCTCATTTGACCAACGTTCTGTGTGACAAAATGGACTAATGCACTAGCCCTTCACAGGTAAAGAGCCCTTCACATGGTTTAAATCTGGCTTCAGGGAAATGAGTCTGATGGTCTAAATTTAGCCTCTAGTAAAAATTTATCCACATAAAAAACACCTTCACCACACAATTATGCACATGCCAGTGTAATTGGCAGACTTTGCTCAATAGAACACAAGACTGGAATAGCAGGGGTGGCACAGGTCAGTATGAGGGGGACTGGCAGACCAAAGTGGGAAACATACATAGTGCTTGCACTGTGCCTGGTTCTCACCAGTGTCATCATCCATCCCTCCCTTTCAGGAATACTTACCCCTACATTTTCAAAGCAGTGCATGCGGATTTAGCCATATAACACCTCTGAATGCTCTCTTTGAACAGTGCAGGAGTAAGTGTCATGAAACATTTGTCTGTTAAAAAAAAATGCAGCTTATCTTAAACCAAAATTATAATGCAAAGCATGGGCTTTAGCCACTTACTCCAAAGGTCAAAGGACATAGAAAGTGCAGGGTGAAAATAATGAGGCTGTAAAACAAGCCTTAGTGTTTGGCTCAATCAAAGGCATTGATAACAATTTATGTTAGAAAGAGGAAGCCGTGCTAGTTATTGAGAGCTGTGATTTTCAGGTGTTGTTACTCATGTTTAGTCATCATTTACTGTCATTGTCATTTATGCTCTGAAATACTCTCAGATTTTGCTTGGTCATCTTCAGGCAAAACCCAGGGATTTCAGTGGAAGTATTGCCCGCATAAGGACTGAGTATACACAGAAGGCCATCTTCTGGAAACTTTTCTCACATTGGGTTGTACCATGAGTGGTCCCACTGAAGTCAATTGGACTATTCAGGGAGTAAAGTGCTCTTCAGAGGGCTGGGCCAACACTTCACAATGCAGTCCAAGTAAGCAGTAAACAGAGCTGTCCCAAGAGTAGGGCAGGGACTAACCTGTAACTCAGCCTCACAGCTCAGTTCATGCTTCCCTCTTGTCCCATGAGGGAACTAATATGATGGCATGTTAAATGGAAAAAAATCCCCAAATAATTTCAAACTGTTCCCATTTGGAATTGTGGGGGAAATCCCACTTTTCAACATTTTACTTTTCACAGCGGGGAGAAGAAGAGAAAGGGGTAGGAGGGTTAAAGTGAGAGGAAGTGGGATTTTTCCCATCAAAAGTAAACAAAAAAACTGAACGTATTTCATTTAGAATTTTTTCCTTCAAAAAAATCCAGAAAAGGTCATTACATATTTCAGTTGAAATTAAAAAAAACTCTTATTTTTAAAAAATTACAAAACAAACTTACTTTTTAACCTGCTCTGCCTAGCATATCAATGCATAGAAATTTTAGTAAGTGTTGCATATTACAAGTGGAATGGCATAATAGATTATCAAAACTGCATAGAATATCTGCATTTTACTTGGGTGGCAGCCACATTCCCAAACAGACCATTAATCCTGACAAAAAAGATTTATTAAGATACTGCCCTTAATACGTGTACATACATGTACACCTATGTGCACACACAGCATGGAAAGGAGCTGTAGAAAAAAGCAGGAGCAGCTTCCAAAGAGTTTTGTTCTTTCATCTACTTAAAGAACAACTGTTAAAATATATGACTGCAACGCTTTGAAAATAATCAACTGCTGCCAAGGCAAACTGCCAGCTCCATAGAATTCAAAATGTGTCCAGGAACATATATGATGGAGAAGGGAGTAAAGGATTACTTTTTGCCCAGGGAATAATCTGCAGAATCTGCCTCATTTTCTGTAGTTACTAATCAACAATTTATTAAAATATTTTACTTTTTTTCCTTAATACACTTATTGTCTGAAACATCACAAAGTATTGACTGAAAAAAAATGCCGTCCACCTACTATATTCTTACACTGGGAAACAATGTTCATTAAAAAAAATCTATGGAGCTAATGATAAACTAGGTCTTCAAAGGAGCATGTGAAGAAGAAATCCATAAACACAGACATAAATTCATTTCAGATTTTTTGACAATATTAGATTTGAATAAAAGATATTTGCTAATAAATTTTCAGTTCAAAGTCGCGTTACTGAAGCTGTTTCTACATCTTTAAACACTTGGAGAGATTTGTTCTTGGCTAACAATTTGACTCATACATCATACCAGAGCTTTGCATAAACAATGATCAAAACAGACTGGAAGAGTAATCAGGAAATGGCTAAACAACAGAAAGAAAGGATAATGATGAAATGTTGATTTGCCCCTGTGTGGCAAGCTTAAGAAACCTGTACAGAGCGGATGTCACATTTTTTTTTAATCAATGCGTGTACCAGAATTTGCTTTTGGCAAACATTGCTTAACTGCTGCTGTTTTTTATGAAGTCAATGAAGACTGAGTTAGATAATGAGCTGGCATGCACTTTTGAAATGTTTACTGTGTTCTTTAAAGTAAGGGGACATGCTGGTTCTTAAACTAATTTGAGTTTTTGTTGTTGGCTCCCCCGGCTGCTGCTCCCCCGCCATTCTCCCTTGTCTTTGGAATAAACAAAAATATTTTTTAATGTATCAAAAGATTCAGTTATACAATTGTATACTCAGTAGATTCCAAATGGCAAACAATTGGTTCATGTCAATAGCCATATTAATTTCATCTGTTTTCTCTGTAGTTAACAATGAAAGAAGAAAAAAAAATCTGTCTACTCAGGGTAAATGTAGCAGAAATATATTGTCTGAATGACAAGATATTCCACAAACAATGTAGCCTTTTACTTCTGGGGATTTTTTTTTTTTAATTTGTTTGTTTTGTTTTTGAGAGGGAAAAAATGGTAGCAGCAATTCCTTGTAAGGGGAAGCTGCACCCACCTTGCTCAATGTGGCATTCAAGAAGGTTATATTTGGGAATTTCCCACCCTTTAGCTAGGAATTTGATTTGAAAATGCAGTTTTTAATTAAAATTGGCATTTCCCAGCTTCATGCTGGCATTCACTATCTTGTTAAACAGTGAGCTCATTCGTGATTCCAGCAATGTCCAATCTCATTGTCAGAGGTGATAAACCAGTTCCTATCCCATTTTCTTTCTACCAAATCATGCAATCTGTACTCAAGACTTGAGCCTGATCCCTTTGTAGCAAATGGGAGATGTGCCTGTATGAGGACTAAGCAAGGGCTGCAGGATTTGGCCTTCTTCTGAGAAGAATCAATAGGATTCAGTCTTAAATATTTTTAAAGTTTTATTTAGAGATCAAAGTTCCTGTAAAAAAGTTCTTGCCAAGCTCTACTCTCTGTCGCTTGTCTTCAGTGTATCTACACATGTGAGTATACCAGATAGTATACCAGAGAGTGAGTATACCAGATAGTGGTAGGCACAGTATAAAAACCTACAATGGCTGCACTTTAAAAGTCCATTCTGTTTTTGAAAAGTTCTGCCATTTCCGGAAAATATGTTGTTGGAAACCAGAATTGCTCTAACACCAAAATGAACTTTTTACGTGCAACCATTGTAGATGGATAGATTTACATAGTTAATGAAGCAAGATTTGTCCTATAGTATTAACAAATCTTATGTAACTAACAGTGTTGCTTGACTCATCTACTTATACACCCATTATTTTAATAAAAATCCCTTTGAGATATAATTAAGCTGCCATTTTATTCGGGTTTGGGGGTTTCAGAGTTAAGCATACACTCAAATTCCCATTTAAGACAATGGTAAAATTCACCTTGACTTCATTAGGTGGGAAATCAGACCCTATGGCTGAAAGAGGTTTTCACAATTAGGTCTATTTTGATCTTTTTTTTTTTTTTAGGACGGTGCTTTAGAGAAAAGAAAAATCATCAGCTGCTTACAATTTCACATACTCTGAGAGCTTTTGTTTAAAAATAAAAAAGCATTGTTATCTTTTAAAAATCAAATGAGGTCATGTGCCATGCAAGGAATTCTAAATAAAAATTCATTCCATCTGCCAATATAAGTAACAGATGATACAAAACATTTCAAGATTTTGATGAAAATGCTGAATTCAGGTTAAAGGCCAGCTACCAATGATTTCACTGTTTAGTCAATTAAACAGCTGTTGGCTTTTGAAAGCTAGTGAACAATCAACTTTATCAAAAGGAAATTCACAAGCTACATCTCCCATAAATGGTCAGCCAGAGCCCAAATACAGTAGGACAATTTCATGTATTCACACAAAATAGAATTCAATGTAAAAATTAAGGTAGTTACCAAAGCTAAAAAATCTTTTATTAAAAATCTGCTGCGTGGGAGTAATTCCAGTGCAGATTTCAGTACTCCCAAATCATTGCAGTTTGGTGCCTTTTGCAGACTGATGTTTCAGCATCAGTAAATCAGTGTTTCTGGTCTTTTAATGTTATTCCAAGAAATACTTTCTTTCAAAGGCTACATTTAAGGGAATGAAATGCAGCTAGAGACAACAGCACTAGGTCGTTGTATTCTGCCTTATGTCTCCTACTGTCCTGAACAGAACCATGTTAGTTCCGCTGTGTTCAAAGCACTCTGTGGCCCTTCCTGGGGCTGAAGGACTTTGTCCTCAGAAGAAAACTGAAGAAAAATGTATTATATTTACTGAGGGACAATCTAGCCTAAATTCTCAATTAATGAGGGACAACCTACATTCATTGCTACATTTGCTTTCCAAAAGCTACTTTTAGTATAACCTTTCATGAGTGATGTATCCAAACATGTGGATGCTAATACTTTAACTGTATTGCTGAATCTATTAACTTTATTTGTGGATATTGCAGATTACATATTACATGTATTTTATTACTTTCAAACCAAACTTTGTATTTTTGGATAATTTAAGAATTATACCCAGATGTACAGACACTCTCTCCTTAACCTGTGCATTATATAATTCTAACATTAGCTTTAATTAAAAAAAAATCTCAAGTTACTAATATCGTCTTAAATTCTTCCAAATCTTGATCCCGAGGGAAGTAACTCGGAGCTTTACTTCACATATCTACATTGCATAGGTTAACAATACTAGCTGAACTTTGAATGTCTTGTCCCCAAGTACAAGAGAACCCATTGCAAAACCTGGGTACATTTTTTTGGGAGCTGTTTCTTCTTCAGTTTCCCCAAAAGTGCTGGTCAGCAATTTGAAGAGGAACTCTTCAAGAAATTACAAGCTTGATTATGGAAATTCTTTTTTCAGTGAACTACTTGCTCATTTGATTAATACTCAAGCTTACTCTGAACTGAACACCTCTATACACTGGACCCGACTTGATTCACCATATGTGCCCTGTTCTGGAGACCTTACACTGGCTTCTTCCGGTAAAGATTTTGTGTTGATGTTAGAAGATCCTGGTAGTGACTTTAAGGCAGGTTCATGGATTCATATCCTGCATTCCTTCTGTGCTTGGGTCTTACTTCCTCCCTCTGCTCTGAGCAGTTGCTGTTACCCATTTCATTACTTAACTTCAAGTCTTACGGGAACAGGTCTTTTTTGGATCCTTAATTGCGCTCCTGTACTAGGATTACTGACATGCATCAGATTTTTAACTCTTTGCCTTCTGATCTCAGGAAATTTGAAAGTCTTTTCTTTCAAGTATGGATTAAGGATTTCTCTCTAGTTTCACACTCCATTAATCCTTTCATTTTGGTCTGAGACACACTTTGTGTGAACAGCACTATATCAATTTTCATTGTATGGCTCTGTATTTATTAAAAGAAAACATTAGGGCCTCTCAGAATCCCACCACACTGCCCTGCACTAGAAGATATCTTACTCAGCTGCTGCTGTCTTGTACATCTCACCAAACAAAACACATGTATTGCAAGGGTCAAGATAAAAAGAGGTAACGTGAAAAAGGAGAGCATTTGGACCCCCTCTACTGCAATTTGTTGTGTGCAGGTGCACTGGGATTGTTTAGTCTACAGAAGAGAATACTAAGGGGGAATCTGATAGCTGCTTTCAACTAGCTGAAACCAGGGAGTTCCAAAGATGGATCTAGACTGTTCTCAGTGATACCAGATGACAGAACAAGGAGTAATGGTCTCAAGTTGCAGTGGGGTAGGTTTAGGTTGGATATTAGGAAAAAAAATGTCACTAGGAGGGTGGTGAAGCGCTGGAATGGATTACGTAGGGAGGTGGTAGAATCTCCTTCCTTAGAAGTTTTTAAGGTCAGGCTTAACAAAGCCCTGGCTGGGATGACTTAGTTGGGGTTAGCCCTGCTTTGAGCAGGGGGTTGGACTAGATGACCTCCTGAGATCCCTTCCAATCCTGATATTCTATGATTCTATGCTCTGCCCACGTAGGCCTCCCACGGAAATTAATGTGGAAAAGTGAGGGTACTACAATCCATCTGTATGCAACAAATTGAAGGCTCATGGTCTTTGCGATTATTAAGTTTATTAGAACCGTTTTATCACATCCACTACTGGAAAATTGATTTTCCTAAAAAGCATAATTCCTGACACAAGTGAGCTCACAACAATATTATTGAGAGAGGCAGGGCCGGTTCTAGGCACCAGCGTAGCAAGTAGGTCCCTGTGGTGGCAAACAGCAAGGGCGGGAATCCGGGCACTGTGAGGGCGGCACTAGGTGGCTGCTTTTGGCAGCACTCCCGCGACAGCTCAGTGAATGATCTCTTGTCTCTTGGTAGCACGCCTGCGGCAGCTCAGCAAACACTATTCTTCCGTTGACCTTCCGCAGCTGTGCTGCTGAAAGCCGGGAGATGCGGCAGCTTTTTTTTTTTTCTCCTTTGCTGCTTGGGTGGCAAATAAGGTAGAGATGGCCCTGGATAGAGGCAAGGTGGGTGAGATAATGTCTTTTATTAGACCAACTTCTGTTAATGAAAGAGACAAGCTTTCAAGCTCTGCAAAGCTCTTTTTCAGAACTTTCCCCAGACGTGAAGAAGAGCTCTGTGGCACTCAAAAATTTGTCTTGTTCACCAACAGAAGTTGGTCCAATAAAAGATATTACCCCAATCATTTTGTCTCTTTCATACCCTCATGCAGCTATAACAACACTGCAAACAACAATATTTTTGTTAAGTGGAGTTTGTTGACATTCAGGAACAACAGTTGAACATTTCCAATGACAGTTTTCCCTCTTGATCAACATTTCTGTTGTGAAATATAGCACCATCACCTGTTCATTCAGTCACAGCAGGTGTGCATACAGAATACCACCACCACCTAGCCTTTTTTGGTCTCAACCCCTTAAGTGACTAAAAGAAAATCAGTGGGTCATGTGAAAGAATTGTGTATTTTAATGGAACTTTAATAAGAAGTAGATGGTGGCTTGGCAAACATGTTGGAGAGAGACACGGTGTGGGGAGAATACAGCTGAAGTAAATAGGAACTCTGTTTCTGCCACTCACAGGAGAAACTGATCCTTAACGGCCAATTTAACAAGTTTAACAAGTGCAAGTTTTGAATTTAGAATATGGAGAATCCCTCTGAGTAAGAACTAGTCAATCCAGAAAGCTGATTCTGATAGGAAGGCATGCTGACTCATATAAGGATGACGTGTGCTTTTAAAGAAGTCATTGATTACTAAAACTTTAGCTAATTCTTTTACTAATTTGAATCACGTAAATAACGCATTATACAGATATACTGCTACCTCAATATAACGCGGTCCATAAGGCAAATTCTGATATAATGCGGTAATAGAAGCTTGGTGGATAATTATGATGCAAAACTTCAGATCAACATACTGGAAAGTAGGTTCATAAAACACAGCAGTAAAATGATAGCAGATTTCAACCAAGCACCTATTGAATTTTAGGACAAAATGTTCAAACATAACTACGGATTCTGGGTGTTCAACCTGACCCAACTTAAAGGGCCCTGATTCTCAGAGGATCGATGCTTTCTGCAAACCAGGCTCCTCTAACGTAACCTCAAGATAAATGCTCACTAGATTTTTTTTAAAGTCTGACTTTCCTGAGAATTCAGCAATTGGAGCAGTATTACAATTCCTGACAGAGGAAGAAGGCTGGAGTAGAGATGGTAAGTGATTTCTACCAGGTCACTCAACCAGTTGATGATAGACCTAGAAATTGAACCCCAGGGGGGTGACTTCAGTCTACTATAACCACTAGTCAACATACCTTCCCATTTAATTTAACATTCTACAGCACCAAGTATATTTTTAAACATTTAATTGTGTGCTGAATAATACTTTCCTCAGATCCAAGCATAATTAATCTTTTGAATATTGGGTCTCTTTCATAAGCTCCTCTTAAGACAGCTGCAAAATATTGCTAATAATTTTGAATTAATAGTGTGTTTAGAAGGTCATATAAGGCCATTACTGGGAGGATTAAAACTGGGAGGATTTCTTTCACCCAAACCCTGCTTTGTTGTAAGAAACCAAGGTAATTTAAATCAAGGATTTAGTCAGTCGAACCAGGACAAATCAATGGAGTGGAGCTGTGAGAACTTGAAGCAAGAACACATCAGGCCAGCAAGTTTACGAAGAAAAGGTTCTCCAAACTCACCAGGCCACTAAGCCAAAGTTAAGATGAATGTTTAAAATTCTCTGTTCTTTTAAATTAAGGGCAACAATGGACATCTTGTTTCTTAATTATTCAGCTGACATTTGCTTATAGATACCTTCTTAAAGCATCCTGGGTAAAGTATAGTAGCTGGCAAGTCACTTGAGTCACTAACACCTCTAGGTGTTTCTGACATACACATGCTTGATTTTGTACTTAATAACTATACAGATTTTGAGGGGGGATGAATGAGAGAGATTTCACATGGTTATTGCTCAGAAATAGTTGTCCATTAATATTAATGACAAAATTAATTCTTCCCTCTAACAAGTGTTTGTTAATTATTTGTGTGTGGGAATACACATGAAAGCCACACAATATAGTTGTCTGTCCTCCTTAGAGCTGAGTGAAAAATCCCCTCCCACCAAAAAAAAAATGGTTTTCTTCTGAACCAAAATTGATTTTTCCCCCTCACCAAAACAATCAAAAAATTGTAAAAGATTTATTTTGGGTTTTTTGTTTTGCTGTGGGGTTGCTTTCATGTGTTTTTCACCCTTTTTTGTGTTTGTTTCTAAATAAATTAGCTACATTTCAAAATGAAAAATCAAAACATTCTGAAACAAAATAGTCAAAATGAACAGTTCTGACATTCTCAAAAAAAAATTTCCCTTTTTTTCTTTTAGAATTATTCACTGAATTTGACCCAATTTTGTAAATAGTTTAGGTGCCCTGAAAAATGCACTTGTCGGTGAATTTACTGTTTACCCCCCAAAAAATGTACCCAATCCTCTTCTAGTAGCCAGAACAGAGGTTTATGAGTCTGCTACTAGTTTTGATCTGACAAAGTTGGGTCTTTTAGCTCTAGCAGTAGGGTCTCACTTATAGAGCCAGAGGTCCTAGCTTCCATTTCTGCTGCCAGAAACCCACCCAGAGGTGTCGCATTTCAAGAAGGGGCCTGGAGGGGGAATTAAGCTGTGATGGATCTCTGAAATTTGGGATCCACCCAGGGCACCACATTATACGTACGTATATAGGCCTTAATCCTGTCCTGGCTGGATTAATGAATCCGCTGCTCAGTGTGTCCTCTACCATAGGAATCTTGTGAACAGGACAGGCTGGGGAGTATGCACTGTGATGCACCTATGGTTGCTGGCATTTGAGCACAGAATACACACTAACTGCAGATCATGCCCCTTTGGGAAGAAGTGAATAGGCATGCGTATTAACTGCCTTCTCTCCTAACTCTCTCTCAAGTGCTAGGAACAGGTCTTGCCCTATTTTCTTGGGAAGAAAAGGCATCCTCTTACCTCCCCCCTTATGAAGCACAGAGTAGGACTTTATATTGCGTGATGTTCAGAGTAGAGCATATCACATTTTAAAACATATATGCAAATTCCAACCAACATGATAAACATCTCACGGATTCCTGAACTGAATTCCTAAATTCATGCAGTTACAGGTGACCATAAAAGTCTATTGCATCAATAATCCACAAATAAGTTTATAATACACCCCTTCAGAATCATTGTAGAATCTTGTGCTAAAAGCATTGCTAGAATCCTGGTGCAGATTGTACAGGATTGTACAGATCCACAGATTGTAAAAGGGACTTATAGACCTTCAGTTACATTTTTAATCATCTGGAAAAAATGTAAAAGAATTTGGCATATTAAAGTCTATATTAATGTAAAGTCTGACAATGAGGTTCAATTTAGAGCCCTAGCCTTCAGTTATTCCATGTATTTAATTCCCACTGAAATCAGTGAAATGTAAGTATGAACTGGTTGCTGATCCCAAAATGCTCAGTGATTAAGAAATTCAACATTTAGGCCACCTATATATCTTTGTGTCTAGATCACACCCCCATACATTGATCACAAACCCCAGTAATACCTAGATATAGTGGATATTATGAAGACTGAAGGGAAACAATCTGGTGTGGCCTTAAGGCAGGTCCTAACTGTCATTTGTGTGTAGTTTGTATGTTAGTAAGTTACTGCTGTGGGGAATAGTATTAATGATAACAGGGTGAACTGAATATCAACTAAATGATCTTGCTCTCTGAACAAGCCATGTTAAAATTAGAATAAGGCAGCATCAATGCTGTGACCGTGTATCTTCCAAAGTTCATTGCTAATAATACAACTTATAATGGAATAAATCAAAACCTAATAAATCTTGTCCTTAATATCGCTTTCAGTCCTGTGACATTTTCCATCGCTCTCAATCCTTAAAACTGACCTCTAACATACACAAATTGCAGCTTTTTTTCTGTTTTTCCCCCCCAGTCTAAGAAAGCAATTGAGCATATAAGCAGTCCCATTGAACAAGGATTATTAAAGCTAACTCGGTGTGGTCTTCAAATGCTACGGCAAAATGTCATTTGAACAAGTGAAGTCAATGGGAGTATTTACATGATTAAACTTAAGTACATACTTAAGTGGTTCGCTAGATTGAGGACTATATATTTAGACCATTTCCAAATGAGTTTGCTTTGCCATAATGAAACTGCTGGAAAAAATGGAAGCAAATCTGTATACAATGTCTATAACCAAAGTTAAAGAGATTCAGAAATTGGATCTAGCCAATGTGTGGCTTTACCCTAGTAAACCATACTGCCAGCTTAGATACTGCAACTTGTGAGCAGATGTTTTGAAGCATTATCAATAGGATTACTGTAGAATTTACTCATCATAAATCAGCATACTGCAGTGGCATTCCAGCTGGGCAGCTTATATAGCCTGTTCCTAATGTTCAGTCCATACAGTAGTTCACATGAGGACGACTGTGTTCACTACTCTTTGATATGACAGTTTGATGCAGTCTTTCAAGACCACGTTGGCTTAGCCTAACTTGCCCTTGTTCAAGGTCATACACCAACCAGCCCCAGCAAGCTGAGTACTGCATACACGGAACACTGGAACAACCAGAAGACACGAGACACGTTTGTTAGACACAATTTAAAACCATTTATCAATCACTATCTAACAAGTACCAACACTGTGTTCGATGTAGTGCAGGCATATAGAATGAGCCAGTCCCTGCATATAAAATGATGCCCTAGGTCAGTCATAGACAAAACACCTAAGACATAATACACCGGTACAATGGAAAAAAGCTTGAAGTAGTGAAAAAAAAAATCTCAATGTCAAGATGGTTAGCAAAGTTGTTATCATTTTTATCCTGTGCTGTACTTTAGGTACCATATATCTCCAACAATAAATGAGGCACAGTCATACCAAATCCACTAATATCCACTGGCACAAAATGATATTAGATGGGCTCACTAGCAGCGTCTTCCAGAGAGTGGTTAGATAACCACAGTATTATAAACAAGAAATGCCTCGTAGAAGGAGAGAAATAGTGAAATGGAAGATAACTGGGGGAATTCCAGCAAACAAAATGCATTTGTGTACATCCACTTCTTATTGTAGCTAGTCTCCTATCAAGAAAGAGCACTGACTTCAGGTTGAAATTTCCCCTTGGTTATGTAAGCTTTCCCCTTTTCAATCATTCTCCACAGCAGAAATTGTGTCAGTTTACATCAACCAGATTTTTCCCAGAAACTCAGAGCAACCAATCTTGATGACCGCTCCATTATAAGGTTTCTTTTCCTTCTTTAAATCATAGTCATGGACAGAGAATCCCAAGCCAAGCAATTGTCTGCACACCCAGCTCTGTGACACTGAGGCACTCATGCAGGGATTGTCAAAAGAGCTCATCATGTTCTGAGTGCAGAGCATGTAGGAAAATCTGGACCACACCCAGGTGCTTAGACGGGAGTTGTTCTGACTCAATTACAGAACAGCTTTTGGACTTGCAGTGCAAGAGCATGAAAACTTGGGGTTCTCCCTCAAAGATCAAGGTGGAGAGATGCCAACATTCCAAACATTTCAACAAGAACCAGCTGAAGAACTCTGTGGCTTTTTCACTTTCATGGAAAAGAGTCTCATGGTCCATTTTGAATTGCATCCATACAGCACATAGTAGATGGTGCCTAAGACAAACTCGTATTTGAGACTGAGGGGACAGACTTCAAATTATGGAACCCCTCGTCAATCAATGTCCTAAACAATCATCTCCTGCTGATATTTCTGCCATCTACTCTGCGTCACCTAAAGCAGTTAATTCAATTGCCAACTTGGACAGCTTGGACATCTGACATTGCTGTTTCTAGGCCACATAAAAGAAAGAGAAATGGGAGCTGAGCTCTCCAGAACAATTTAACCCTTAGTCACAAAATTCTAATATCCTCATTATTAAAGACCAAGGAGCCTGGTGTAAATTGTCATGGCTCCACTGAAGTCAACATATCTGACATTTTATACCAGCTGAGTATCTACCCCCAGATGGTATTCATCTGCACGGATATACAAAAGAAAAGAGAAAAAACAACCTGCCCTTCTTTCCAGCCCCTTTCTTTCCCTGTGCAGGGACTAGTTACATCTCCAGTCCCTTTGCTCTCCTAATTTCAGAAACTGTTCCCTGCTAGTGTCCACTGGGCAGTAGCCCCCAACAAAAGGAGTTTTGGGGCCATAGTCCATCGTCCGAACTGGCTGGATGCACTGGAAAGCAAATATATGCTGTGTCCTGATAAGGGGTAAGACAGCAGGCACATTCCCCAACATGCTGTGGTACCCCACTGAGGGACTATACTTTGTTGAGATACAACGTCTCTAAAAGCCCCCATGAGGTGACTGAACACCACCCCACCAAGAAGTGTGGTTCAGTTCAGGTAATGTCCCCACAAGTTCACATTCTTATAGAAACATATGGAGGATTCACCCATCCCTTCTTCCCCTTCTGTGCACAGATCACTTCTCTGGATGAAATCAGCAGCTGTGAAAGCCAGAGAAGATAGAGAGAACATTTTTTCTACTGTGAAACTTCCTTCTCTTCTTGCCATTGGGCAGCTGTGAGAACAATATCCCTCTTCATTACCAGTCAGCTTTTGCAGTTGCTATGTCTTACTCTTTGGAACCACACATATTATATACAACATACAAATCAACCAAAGTCTACAAATTCTAAATTAAAGCACTTTAAACAGATGTGTACTTAGAAACAGAGCTACGATCATGTACTGTACTTTCTGTGCTTAAATAGTGCACGTAATATAGTTCACTGTAATAACTACTCAATACTCAGATTTCTAGCACGTTTGGAGGATATAGACAGGAATTAAATTTCAATCCTGGAACTAGTACTGGAATACAGTCAGTCCCATGTGATTCATAAAAATTCCCCTGTCAGAATCATGTGTCCTGCTGTCTTGATGCCTTGACCAAGTTTCCTGAGGTTCTTGTTATTATTAAGGTCCTGAGTGTTAACAAACTTAAGATGAAAGTATTTCAATCTAGCACGATCCATACTGAAGCTCCAATTAGAACCTTTGAAGTTCTTTCTCCATCATACATATCATTTAATGTCATCTCTGTTTGCATATTTAGTCTTCCGCTGTATAAAAATGAATAAGGCAATTTTAAAATAGATCATGGGCAAGTACAAATTTATAGCAAAATGACAACCATGACCATCCCATCGTATTACACTTTTTAGCTGTAACTCATTGTCAAGAACCACAATTGGATAAGTATTATTTTTAGCCTATTTCTAAATATTCTTCAATTCTACAGTTCTCTAAAAAAAAACCCTACCATTCTCTACAAATTATATTAACTTCCCTCGATATTCATATTCAAGCTTTTCTGTTTCCATTCATGTTTCCTAGCTGTCCTTGAAACTGAACTCAGGTCATTCATGTTTGTTCTTATTTATGGATTTGCTGGGGTTTTTGTGTTTGTTTTTTTACCTTCCCCTGGTTATTCTGTGTGGGAGTATCAGAGAGACAATATGTCAGAGCATTTGGAATAAAGACGGTCCGAAAAAGTGGAATTTTTAAGTGTTTTGCATTTTTATAAAGTCCCTTCTAATTTTCTAGAGAGCTATTGAAATAATAAGAACAATTAATCCTTATTATAAAGCAGTAAATCTTTTTAGGATTATTAAGTAGCCTCTATGCTCTTATGGAAATATTGGTCCCCCTTGCTTCAGCCGTAAGCTTTAGCCAGCTGATGGTGAATGCACCCCTCACTCAGACAATCTACAAAGTGCATTACACAGCATGGCTCTCCTGCCATCCCCATATAATATAGTCCTATCCTGGCAGGATTCTTGTGGAAGAAGACGCACCGGGAAGCATTTGTGATTTCCCCTTGCTACACTGCAGGGCAGGATTTGGTCCAGGAAAAGGGAAACACATGTTTGGAGACCCTACATTCTTAGGGTATGTCCACACTGGACTTAAACACCCAAACCTGGCCCATGTCAGCTGACTTGGGCTTGCGGGACTCAGGCTACTGGGCTGTTTAATTCTGGTGCAGATGTTTGGGCTCAGGCTGGAGTCAAGGTCTGGGACTCCATGGGGGAGAGCTGGAGGGTCCCAAAGCCCAGGCTCCAGCCCAAGCCCTAATATCTCCACTGCAATTAAACAGACCTGTAACCCAAGCCCCACAAGCCTGAGTGAGCTGACAAGGGCCAGGTGTTTCTGTGCACTATAGATATATCCTTTGAGATTTAATGCATCATAGATGTGAGGGCTGATATTTTCAAAGCCTTCCTTAAATGATTTGAATGACTAGTTTCCCTTAAAAGCAGTATTAATTGGGTGTACCAATCCCTTAATAAGTGTCCAACCAAACCTGCCCTTCCTATCCCCACCCCATTGGCTAGCACTGCTGGTGCAATTTTTGAGAGGGTTATGATGCAAAAAGAGGGGCACTTACGGGAAGGAGACCAGAACTTGTGTTGTGTCTCCGGCAGCCTGAATTCTAGCATAAAAGTCAGGTTCTTCAATAAGCTACAAAGATGTAAAACAGCCATAAAATCACCTTAACCACTTAAACCAGGTGGATGGCTGGTTTGTGTCTACAGAGTGGCTCAAAGAAGGGAAGTTTACCAATGCATCTGCCCAAAAAATATTGAGAAGGAAGAAAAATCCACATTTTCATTAATAAAATATTTATTTCTCCAAAGACTCATTTATTCTTTCAGAGAAACTATCATGCTTCACTCTGGCAATAATGTGATCTTACTCAGGCAATAATAAAAATGATCTAACCTGATTTTACGATTGCTCTTTTTTGGCTGTATTTAAGCGACACCAAACAACCACACAAACACTATAAAATCAAGCTGCTCTTCTATGGGGTCTTTTATTTCATTTTCCAGCTGAATTGACTGAGGTACCTGGACCATGCACATTTAGACCAGAATCAACACTCCTTGCACAACCAGTTCTCTCACAGACATCACTCTGTGTTTAACTGGTATGGCTTTAGTGGGAGACTTGTGGGTTTCCCTGGAATGAAAGATCGGGTCTTCAGAGCCAGATCTTTCTTGCAGCTTTCATTAGTAGAAAGCATGATGCCTCTTGCATGAGCCACTCTTCTTAGGAGTTTAAAAAGTCACACGTGACTGAAATATTGCATTTAAGTTCTCTGTCCTGAAGTCAAATGTTTCATATTTGAATCCTTACTGCTATGAAAATAAAAACAACATTATACCAGGGCAAATAAATTAAAATGAACATTTTCCAATGTCCCCTAATGTGGAAAAAGTCCAGTCTTATCATGCCAAAAATCTGTAATGTGAACCAGAGGATTTGGATGCATTCAGAGGAGGCTGGTGACATCTGCAAGCAGGTAAGGAAAACAGTCATGGGATCATCAGATCAAACCTAAATCATGGCAGTGGCTGAAGGCCAGACAGTGTTTTGAGTCACATTCTGTCAGCTGGATGTCGCTGGGCGCCACTGGATCTTTTGACCATAAAAACGAATACCTAACAAGTTATTTTCTTTAGGAAATTCCAGCGAGCTCGCTGTTCAAATTAACTTTGCAGGACGGTGTTTAACCTATAAACCTGGGCACAACTGGATGCACATCAACAATTCGAATAGCAAAGAGTCCCTGAACACTTGCTTTCTTGAAAGGCGGTTGTGAGGATTAACTATTATGGCCCAGATTGTAGCCAGCCCTTGCATGGGTGCATGGTGAGGGGGAAGGTGCAATGAACATTCACCCTTTGTCATTAATTGCCATTAATGAAGAACAGATTATAGGCACCCTGGCACAGGGATGGTTTGTACAGCACCTAAGACAATGGAGCTAGCCACAGATCCAGACTGTGCCCTTCATAGAGCAAAAAAGAGACTGCTCCTCTAGCAACCTCTGAAGTGCAAGTGGCCTCAAAAGTGGAGGGGGAGTAAGTATGCCATGGACAGCAGAGCTGGCTGGCTGTGGTGGGGAGCACAGGTTGTATCTTCATAGGGAATGCACAAGTTCTCTCCGCCCCACCTGCCAGAAAGCTCTTGAATGCATAGGGCATGACAGAATTCCCTCTGGGGTCATCCAACCACATGCTGTCCCTACTGCATGTGGTCCCTTAATGATATCACCTGGTCCTTAATGGGCTGTGTTTGAGCTAATACAATAACATACTTATTATCTTGCTTGTTACTGGATAACTAAAGGAAATGGTCAGATTGTCAACTGGTGTAAATTAGCACAGCTCCTGGGAGGACAACTGAGCTGCTCCAATTTGCCCCAGCTGAGAATCTGACCTAAGTCTCAATACACAGTACTGGCCCCATAGGAACCTTTCACAGACTATTAGATTAGACTCCTAATATCTGAAGGTGAGATTTTTCAAAGGCTCTTAAATGAATTAAAACTTGGGCTCCTAAATCAATAGGTTCTTAAAAATCACATCTTTATAGGGAATTAAGTCCATATTGTACACAACAGATTTTAAGATTTAAAAAATACACATTCGAATAGTCCCTAAAAATGGCTGAAATATATATTTACATAAGACAATACAGTGACAGCATATACTTGTCAGATTAAGTATTTATAATGGCTGGTTCATCTCTGATAAATAAAATTTTCATAAAAGAGTTCCTTAAGTAATTAAACTAATCTGTAAGGGCCCCATTCAGGAAAGCACGTACACACATGCTTATCTTTAAACGTGTGTTTAAATGCCATTTACTTCAGTGGGACTCAAGCAGTTGTTTAACTGTTGTTCTTAACAGGGAAGTTTCCATGACTTGGAAATTCACGTGAATATCTGAAAATAATTTTGGAGAATGAGGCCCTACATGCAAGAATATCTGTAAAAGGGAAAAGTATAGCTAATGTGCTGAAAGACAGTCAGCTTTCTTAATGCAGGGATTAATGAAAAAGAAAGATTTTTACAAAAAGTCCTGGACTAGGATATTTCTGGACACATAAATTGTCTGTTTCTTAATAGAGGTCTCAGTCCTGCATTCCTTGTACAGCAAAAACTCCCACTGATCTCTTTATGAGATTTAGTTGCAGTAGTAAGGTCAGACTGGGCCTAAAAAGGAAAATAGGGTGAGTAATGTGTCAGAAACATGTTAAGGTTTATTAATGAACACAACACAAACCTCAGAGTCAGAACCAAGTGAACATTCTGAGAAACTCCTGTTGGGGAGTAGTGTTGTGGTGATGGCATGCAGAAAAAAATATATAAAGTGCAGGAAATCCTGATCCCACTGGGAGTTTTCCCATTGACATCATTGGAGCCAGGATTTCACCCAGCAATAGATTTGAATGCCTGTTCTTGGAAAGGATAGAAGGAAACAGGGCAAAAGAAATATGGGAAGAGAGGGTACAGAGGGAAGGAAAAAAAGCCAATCACAAAGGCTTAAGACAACATTTAAGAAAAGGCAGAATAGGTTGCGATACAAGTAGTTAAAATTTTAACACCTCCAACCAAAAGGCGGTGTGCTCATAGACAGCAGCGAAAGAGTCAGTCAAAATGTCATTGCTCGCTGTATTTTCTATTATCTGTGTTTAGCTAAGATAACGTTTTATCTTGTGTCTCGATTACTGCAACATCCTTCTCTCTGGCCTTGACAAATACAAACTTGTCCCACTTGTATCCCTTCCCAAAGTTGCTGCAAAGATCACTTTCCTAGCCTGTCCCTTTGACTACGTCATCCTCTTAATGCATCCCTTCGCTGGAACCCCTTCTCTATTGTATCAATCATAAGCTACTTGATTTATTTCCAAGGCCCATCATGACTTAGTTCCATCTTACTTATCATTTCTTATTCAGTATCAAATGGTTGACTCTCACCTCCAATTGGCCCATTATCCCATCCTCCATTATCCCTTGTTAAATTGTCAAACATGCACCTTCATGTTTTCACCCATGCCATCCCTGGGAGAAACAGCCTGTAAGCATTCTCAAAGATACCTCAGTACCTTCCTTCCCATCACTCCATAAAACTCTCTTCTGCCGTGAGGTCTACAAAAACTTGACGATAGTTAGGCTGCTAGTGTGCTGATGCCATAGCCTAGCACGCTAACCAATACAGTATTATCACTTCCTTGTACTCCCCCATCCATCCAGCTGTAACCACCTGTTTTCTCTTGTCTTATACTCAGATTGTCAGCTTTTTGGGCCAAAGGATGTCCTTTTGTTGTGTGTTTGTACAGCTACTAACACCATGGCACCAGCACATGACTAGGGATCCTAGGTGCTACAGTAATACAAATAAATAATAAAAACAGAAGAAGAATGCTTGGTTTGCAGCCCTCACTAATGCCACAACCATATACGTTAAAATACCTTAACATCCCCCCAACACACATAGGCTAAGGCTTAGGTGAGTGCTAGTTTAAGAAGGATTCGATTTTTATCTGTAAATGTTAGTAGATCAAGATTTCACTGTGTACACACAAACCAATGACAAAATAGAGATTTACAGATAGACAAAGGAAGAAAAAGGCACGGGAGAACATATTAGAGTTTGATTTAAGAATATTTAACTTTGTATATTTTGAAATGGAATGCTGACAATTTGTGTTTTAATGCTTATAAAACTTTAACTTTTTGAGTCTCAATGTCCACTGTCATTAAATTATTGTCTGAATACACACCTCCCATAATTCCCTGCAAGTGTGAAAATTTAAATTGATAAAAAATGAAAAAAATACTTAAAAATAAACATTGATGTTATCCACTGAAATTATTTTAAAAAAACCCTAATTGGGATAAGCCTAACTGCAGCCATCTCTAAACCAGCTGGGGTACCCCTGCGCCAGAGGTCAGCTAGGCCTGTTTTCCCCAGCGGGAGAGGGACAGAGTAAATAGTACATGGGGAATCAGGATCTGGCCCTCAGCATTTTCCACCAGTTACCATGAAGTGACCTGTGAAATTATCCCAGGTTCCTGCCTTAATTAAAACAACAAACAGAGTTAAATGTGTGGTAGCTAAACCAGGCTGGGAAATAGCTTTTGATCCCCCACAAAAAATGACAAACATGAAAGAGGTTTTCTTTGTATCAAAATTTTTCTTCACAAAAATTCATTCAAAATTTTTTAGCCAAAATTGAACAATTTTCAGTTTTCTTTTGGATAAAAACCTGAAATTAAATTTGAGTATTTGACAGTTCCTGTGGAAATTTCTGTTTTGGCAAAAAGCAATTTTACATGGAAAGATACTAACTTAAATGATAGTTACTGGCCACAACTTTTTACTTCAGACCACTTTCCATTGCTACAAGTTTTTCAGACTGACATCCTTCCTCATCTTTAATGGTCCCCAGTCAACATATCACTAGTGCTAGCCCTTCTCTAGTCAGGCTCCTACCTTTATCTGATATTGGAACGGGTCCCCAGATTGGACTCCAGGGACCACTAGGCTGATCCAGTACAGCAATTCCTATTCTATCCTTTTCCTTTTCCCTGTTGCTTCAGAATTTTGTGTTCTCAGCTATTCGTCCTTTCTTATCTATCTTTATTAGCCTTAGCTGTCCTAGAGCAGAGCATATCTCAACAATAGGAGAGAAGAATTCTGAAAACCCTCCAAGTTCTCCATTGAACAGTTTTGTATCCAAGGGAACCAAGTCCTGAAATGAGACGTTTCATTTGATTAGAGGGAGGAGGGGGATGGAAACTACATCATGCATTATCAACCCAACTGTGACAGTTCTCAATGCAACATTTTATTAGCTAAATACTACATTATTATGCTTCATGTCACAATATTCATTATTAAATCTGGATCAAAAACTAAATGAACCATTTTAAAATTACTTAACTTCAAAATCTCTACAGAAAACAAAATAAGCCAAGATACTTATATTTCAACAGTCTTGGCCTCTGAAGTAAGTTTAATGCTTGATTTCCCTTTGCCAACAATATAATTTTTTGGACAATCTTTTTTCAACACAAGTGTTGATTCGCTTCTGCCAGGGAGGATCCATTCCTTCAGCCTTCTCAAATTTAAAGTTTACAAAGAATTATGCAACCGAAGTGGAACTTCTCATGCTTAGCATTTGATTCAAATTTGTTTTTGAAGAAGAAATGTGACCTCAAAATCTGTAGAGTGTTTATAAACATAAACATTTTAGCAAAGCATTGTTTGCCGATATTCTGTAATCCAAAATCACATTGTGACTGGTTTGAAAGGAGAGTGAGCAGTTAGTGTTAACTGAGCCTGAAAACACATAAGTATATACAGACCATTATTCACATGAGTAGTCCCCTTGTAGGCAGTGTAAGACTACTTGTGCAGAAGCGTTTGCAGGAGTGGGCCCTTACTGGTTACTAGACACCCATGGGAGGGTGAACTTACTACTGAAAGGAAACATCAGCAAGGAACAGGGCAAAAACAGGAAAGAAGAGGATAAGATTCTCCTCTTCTCTTCCTTTCCCATCCCTTTCTCTCCTCTCCTTCCTACTTTGCCCTTAATTTACTCAAAGATTTATATCATTGACTTGCCAGAGAGGAATTCACAAGATCAGTCTACTCTAAAGCCACAACTAGTATTACTTCTAGATCAGAAATATGATGGGGTTGCATGGGCTTCTCCCCAGAAAACATTTTGCGCTTATTAATGTGAGCTATCAACTGCAGATGAAAGGGCAATTGTATTTTTGTGGAGGAGGGTCTTTAATAACATCTTTAGGTGTTGTTACTAAACACAGGAACTCCTTCAAATTTCTAGGAATAAAATCCATTTGTGGGCAAACTGATGGGTTTTTTAAGTCCGGTCCTTTATATGATCTAATTAAAGTATTAAGGGTATATATAGTTTAGCTAAGATGAATAAAATAAATGGCCCAAATTCTGCCCTCATTTACATCTCTGCAACACTGTTGATGGTAATGAGGTTGAGTGAATGTAAATGTGACTGAATTTGGCCCCATAATTTTTGCACGCGATGGCACTTTTCCCCCTGCAAAAAAGGGATATAACTCTTAAGATTTTATATTTTCCACATTAAACTGAGAAGTTAAATTGAGGAGCTGTTTCTGCAGATTTGTCCTTCTTTTTCTACGGACATATTTGGCTACTGTTAGCCAACATCTGTAAGAATAAGATACTTTCTGATGCAATGGAATGTTTGTGCCTGGGTATCGGGTATGGAGATTTTATTTTAAGGGTCTCCTTACACAGATTTAACAGAAACATTTTAAAAGTTTGAAAATCAGGTATTCTGGATAAAACGACAAACATGAAATTACAGTCACCATTGACAGTGGGTTTCACTTCACTTACTGTGTAAATCAGGAGTAATGCCACTGAAATCAGTGGAATTAACTGCTGTAAAAACAACGGGTGACATCCTGACCTCACTGAACAATGGAAAAACTCCCTCTGACTTCAGTGGAGCCAGGATTTCATCCCTTGCATTTGATACCAGAATCAGGCCCAGCATGCATACCTCACAGATGCCCCTGAACCATTACTCTTGGTGGCCTACTGACCTTTGTGTTTTAAACGTAAGCTGTACTTCCGACTCTGAGGTAAACCCTGTGCTAAGGTAGCATTGACATTGTTTACTGTCTGGCTGTATAGATGTCTGGCACAGATTGCAAAGTACAGTAGCACCAAAAAATTGTACTCTGTGTATATGTGCCTAAGCTCTCACGGTGGCTTTTATCACACATTTTGCATCTGAAATTAAAATCAGCGCTTTAATGCCTTTTACACTATTCATGCTTTGTAAGAGATGGGTAAACAATGTTACCATCTGAATAAATCTCTCATGGTTGATTCTGATCTCACATTAGTATAACTCCATTTGCTACAAGGGTTTATTTACACCATATTACAATTACATCATATAGATGAGATTGGAATGTTTTTTCCTTTCTGCATAGTACATAAGAATTGCCTTAACAGATCAGGGCACTGATCTGTCTAACCCAGCAGCCTGTCTCTGACAGCAGATGTTCCAGCAGACATGCAAAAAATTCCATAGTGGACTGTTTTTGAACCATTCCTCCCACATTTTGCAAAAGAACAGCACAGCCATATACATCACACAGAGCTCACAAACACACTAAAAAGAGCAAAAGTTTATTCTTGACTGAACAAATGTATTGTCAAGTCCAGGGCAATGAGAAAACGACATTCCATTAGCTTACTGGCTCTCCAAACAAAGGCAGGGAGATCGCTTACTATTTTTGCAGTAATGGTCTTCACTACATTTGCTGATGTCAGGAATTTAAGTTATATTTAGTTTAGATAAGCTAGTGATATAGAATCACAGTTTAATTACACAAGCCAACAAATCCAGATACGATACAGCGCAGAAGGCAAGCTTCAGTGTTACCATTGAGTACATTCCCAGTACAGCGCCAAAGGAACACTACTATTACTCTTGCCATCACATACATAATTTGTGCCCAGTTGGAATTTTTCTGTAGATTTTCAACTCTGAGCCATCACCCACTTTACTGCCAAAGCCAATCAGATAAAGCAAAATAGGCACAATACAGCAGTAGTAACTACTTCCCTGTTCTACCATTGCAAATGCCACAATATGGCATCAAAGGATCTTTTACAGAGAGACAGACATGTTTCCCGGCTTGTGGGAAAGGTGCAAATAATGTCTTCGTGCCTACTGCACACTGACTTAGGTTTTGTCCCAAAAGACTACATTTCCTAGAGCTGCCACTGCAAACAAAAGGCGTTCCCTCCATATCCAGCCTCGGGAAGAGCAGCACATGACTGCTCCTAGGGGGGTGCCTTAAAGTATGGAAATCCTCATGACAGGCTTTAAACAGAGGGCCATTTCTTCAGCTTGTGTCAATCTGGGTCATGCCATTAAAGACAGTTATGCTACACCAATTTATAGCAGTTAAGTATCTGGCCCAAAGATTAAAGAGGGAGATTTGGAGTGTTTAGAATGACTGCAGGCTTCCTCATGCTCAGCTGCACACCGTACATCAGGGTATGAATGGGAATGTATCTGACACTTCATAATTTGTTTGCCATAAAAGCATTTCAGCCACTGGCCTGCTGACAACAGACATAGCACCTACAGTTATTTTCTCTTAGATGGTGCAACTGTACCGTAGCAGGTAAATTCAAGGGTAATTTTCTAGCAACAATCTCTGGGCCTATCTTGCGAAAACTTACTACCAAACAGGGTGAGCAGACAGCAAATGTGAAAAATCAGAGGTAGGGAGGGGGTAACAGTTGCCTATATAAGACGAGGCCGATAATACTGAAACATCTGATCACTCTACTACCAAATATAGTGCTTACTATCATGAACAGCCCTGCTGGAGCTGCTCACTGTAATAAACAGGACACTCAGTGAGTATTTGCAGGATCAGATCCTATAACATTTTGAGCCAGATAATAGCCTTTGCTCCTGTTGAGTAGCACTTTACTCCACAAGTGGCCCCAGTGACACTCTCCATCAGGAGTTTTAGAATCTGACCCTATACAAATAGAGGCACCTTGATACCCAAGCTTGTTCAGCTAGGAATCACACAAAAGAGTCTATTGTTAAAATTCCATAATATCTCATTTAGTATGAGCTAGCAAAAGTGTGGTAGCAGGCCTGGTAAAGATCTTTTATCACATTAAAGCACTGGGTTAAGGGTTAAGCAGAGTCACAGACTTGCTGCCAAACAACCGTTATGGTTCTCATAACAATTAACTTTCTTTGTAACAGGATGGGTAAAAAGTTAATTAACTGTCTATTCTGATCATTGCACTCTTAGGCTGACTGGCAAGATTAAAATCTCACCATTTAACAGCAATCCATAAAGAACAAACAGATTAACAAGAAACAACAAAATTGTGTTAACATTTTTTTTTCCATGAGCACACAGTCAGGAAATGCCAGATCTCCGTGTAAAATGGACAGTTTGTGGAAACTACAGGATACAATGACCTGCAAATATGTATTTTCCCCTCCTGGCTGCTCATTGCCCCCTTTGGCTTTTTGTCTGAGACCATCTTCTCCTAGAGCATTAAACTCTGCTCACCTTACTCAGGTGAGTACTGCCTGAAGTCAATGGAACCCCTTTCCTGGCAGTAAAAGAAGCTAGATTTAATTCTGAGTATAACATTGTGTGGAGTGGCTCACGGCCATGAGTGTCAACTTCAAGGCAGACTGTCAAAAGGCAGGGCAGAAACCCCAAACTGGTAATAGGTTCTATAATTAAATTTCACCAACCCAGTAAAAAGCGTGAACTCCTAAAGCACTAGAACAGTGTTACCATGGAGTCACAGACACTCTCCTTGAACATTCCAGTCTATCTTGCTATCCAAGCAAATTGGATTATGTGATAGATGGTCACTTTATACCAAAAATCACAATAATAGTCAGGTTACTCCCAATCCCCAAAACCAGTCACTTGCCGCAGGTTAACTGTACGCAGATCTCAAACCAACAGCAACACCTGCAGACAGTCCTCTAATAAACTAACTAAAGATTTATTAACTAAAAAAAGAAATAGGAGTTATTTACGAGGTTAAAACAAGAAACATACACACACAAATGAGTTAAGATCTTAGATTTTTAACACGTAATAATAGTTTCTATAATAAGCACCTCTATATGTTCTTTAAGGCTGATCTATGCCAAACAGCATGGGGACCTTTTGCTTATGTTTAGGAATCTTTGCCCCTCAGAGTCTAGACAGCATAAAAGATCCAGTTTCTCCTTGTCAAAGATTTTATCCCTATCCCCCATCCCAGAATCCAAGCTGATGGGACAAGCATGTAACCTCTTCAAGGGTGCATGTAACCTCTTCAAGGGTGGGGAGTCTTTGTTCTACAATGGCCCATTTGGATTCAATAGTCCTTCCAGATGAGCAGGAGATATTAGATCACTAATATTTCACACTTGGTGCTGCTTCTCCCCTGACTGTGGGGAACTTATTATCTTAACAAACATTTTTATAGCTACAGAGATAACATTTAAACATTATAATGTGGGATACAGAGATTATAAGTAGGACTAATACAGGCAGAATCCTGCAACCATTCCATAAAGCACACCAAACAAATGGCTACAACTCTAATATCTATTCTGATAATGCTAACACACAGGTAAGCTTGACTCATTTTCAGCTATGCATTTGTAAGTGTTCAATGAAGCGTAGGAACCATTGCATGAGCTGGGACCTGGTCTGCCAGCATTGCAGTGGGATGCTGTCTCCTGCCTAATAAGAATTACTCTTATACTGAATTAGTAACACCATAGCAAGCAGTAAGGATTGGATCCAAAACCCACTGAAATAAATGAGTCATTCCAATTACTTCAGTGGCTTTGGATCAGGCTCTAAAAGACTATTTGTATGCAATCCCTGGTGTTTCCCTTGGTTTATTTAAAGAATCATTTTTCTGAAATCCAAGCAGTAAAACTCTATTATTTTTAAAGACATTGTATCAGATGATAGTTCTGGTTTGGTTCAATGTTCCTGTTACCTAGGGTCAATACATGCCTAAAAATTGCACCTGAGGAATAATCCATCACAGTGTAAATAATCACTGTAAAATAATACACGCTCCCAGACTACGGAAGAGAGCCACCAAAACCTTTCAACAGCCAGCACTCTGGCTCTACTTGGAAATAACAGGTACCTAATAACTCGTTTCTCCTTTTTGACCTGAGCAGTTAGTCAAATTTCAGGGCCCTGGGATGGTCCACTGAGGGGAGTAGACATTGGTGATAGGTATTTCTTTGATGTAGTTTTGTTTTACTTATTTACAAAGATATAGAAAATTCTCTCTCTCTGAATGCAGGAGGAACCAAGAACAAAAGGAGCAATTTCTTAGCTTACAGTCCTAAACCTCTTTAGCCAGCACCAAACCCAAAAGCACATTCTTTAGCTTTTCCCAGAGTCACACTGTGTCCATGGGCTACTGTCAGGCTTTCTCGCCTTTAGCCTCTGGCTTTCCCCCTATTCTTGACTGTTCTGAGTTTGGGTGTGTTCTCTCAGGGCTTGTCTTCATGTACAGCACTACGGCGGTCCAGCTGTGCCACTGTAGCGTGTTAGTGAAGACGCTATTACGCCAATCAGACAGCTTCTCCCATCGGCACAGTTAATCCGTCTCCCCAAGAGGCAGCAGCTATGTCAACGGCAGGGGTGCCAATTAGGGGGAGCAGGGAGGTAGGAGCCCACCGCCAAGTTTCGTACAGGAGATGTGCGAGCTCCCAGGTGGAGCTCTTAACTACAGCACAGCATTAGTGTGAAATGTAAGTTTATGGAGACCATAAAGTCTTACTTTTTTTTTTTGTTACTGTACTAATTAGTGCTTTAAAATAACGTGACCATTGACACTAGTTGATCCATCAACTGACCAAATGTTTTTGGATTGGTCACATGTGCAACCCTAGACTCTGCTCAGAGGGTACTTAAGAACACCAGCGTTGTAGAAGAAACACATATGCAGAAACAGAGGAAGTATGAAGATAAGGACACTGCAGTATGGCCCTGGGCAGAGAGTCAAAATTTTGTTTACAAACAGAGGCAGGGTGATTAAGATAAGAAAAGGCTGGTGATTAAATTAAGGATCTGGAAGTCTGGCCTGTAAAACAGGAATCCCTGGGGATGGGGAAGGGAGTTATTTTAGAGTGAACACAGGGGATTCGAAAAAAATGAATCCAAGCCCTCTGTGCCAAGGTTACATTCAGAAAAAGGAGAGATTTGGGGGCATAGGAGAAAAGGGGTCAAATCCAGGGAAGGGACAGCAGTGATATTGAGAAGCTCCCACTCTACCTGTGGTACTTATGTGGTCCCATCACCACAAGGTCTAACCTATTTCTCCTCACAGCCCCTTAGTGAGGTAGAGCAATGATGTTGTCCCCAGTGTACATATGGCGCACTGAGGCACAGAGAGACTAACGGCTAGATTTTCAAAGGTATTTAAGCATCTAGTGGAATTTTCAAAAATGCCGAGTTTAGGTACTTTGTAAACAGCACTAGATGACTAGCTGCATTTTTGGTGCCTAAAAAAACCTTTGAAATTCTGTTCCTAAGGCACTGGTCTGAGGTCATACACAAAGTCCATGGGGGAGGAGTAGAACTGCTAGGTCTCTGAGGGATAGCTCACTATCTAGCAAACCAGCCTCTCTCTCAGCTGCAAGCTGCAAAAAGAGAGGACTCTGATTTATCAGATGAGCAAAACCAAGGTGGCCAGTTCTCTGAGACTCCAGCAAACAGTCTCAGGAGGTTGGGATGGGTGTCATGGTTGACAGCATGAAAAGCAGCACAGAGATCAGGAATGATGGAGAATGAGAGTCAGATGAGAAGAGATCACTTAACTCCCAAGTAGAGGCAGATTTTGTCCCATGCTGCGTTACAGAGCAATGTCTGCTGTGCAATTTTACATTTGAATGGAAACCACTTTGTTCTGTCATTTTTTGTTCTGAGTTTGAGAAAAGGAAGGAATGAGGAAGTGTTGTATAAAAATCAGATGTGTTTATGCGTCAAATTCTTAGGGTTTCAGCTGTGTCCAGATCAATTCCAGAACCAAGAGCAGAAATTGCATCCACATAGTCCACAAAGTTGATGGTTATTGTCATGATTTGTATTATTCACTAGGCATCATCTGTGGTGCTCAGCACTGCTCAGAATATGCCAGAAAATGTAGTCCCTGAGCCAATATGTATAAAATATGTAGCCCTGGATAAGAGGGCTCAGATATTGAAGTATGAAGAGTATAGTCATTAAGCACATGCATTCATAATATCTATGAAGGGAAGCGCTGATGGCAATAGAAGTTTTACTGGATTAAGGACTAGAAGATTTGACTCTCCAACTTTCTTTCTAGAGGAAGAGCTGCCCAGAGCACCTGTGCCTCTTTATTTTCCTTTCCTCCTTGCCATGGCCCTGACATATCTCAGAAGTGTCAGGTTTTTTCTCAACTTTAAAATGTGGAATTTTCTTGGTGTTTGGTTTTTAATATTCTCCTATGAGAACTGCAACTCAATCACTGTAGTGTGTTATGTTTAAGAGCCTTCTGGAAAGTAACTAGCCTTTAAACAAAAGTGAAAGCAGTGTTGCCAACTCTCACAATTTTGTCATGAGTCTCACGATAACTGTTTTCCCTAAAGTCTCAGCTCCTAGAGTCAAGTGGATATGTGATGATTTCAGCTTTCATTCTGAAAGGAAAATGAAGTGTCTAGCCCTCATGGCTGTGGAGAAAGCTTCAAAATATAACCCCAGTGCATCTTAAAAGCTCAAAATGCAGAAGGCAAATAAAAAGAACACCAAATCTATCATTCTTACATAATCTCATTATTTTAAAGCCAATCTCATGATTTGTGGTAAGCCTGATTCATGATTTTTGAACATTTGGGGTTGGCAATATATGAAAGTGACTGTAAAGTGTCAGTTTTGCTCCTATTTAAAGTCAGTTTCTAGTCTATTACCTCACTACAAATAACACCCATAGAGCCCCTGCAGGTGCAGTATAAACTCACAGGGCCTTGCCTTAGCAGAATGTTTCCAAAGTTAAATCATCTATTCCAAACTTGGTAAACTGCAAAAAAGTGTTAGACCGTAATCTAGATTTTTCTACAATTGTTTCAATTGCTGTATTCAAGAGTTAATAACAATGAATATACATTACAATTTTAAACCTAACCAGTGTCCCTTAAGTGACTTGACACAAGATATGAGAACATGTTAGCATTAGACCTAAGTGGGTCTAATATTTATTTAATTCTCTTTTTTTATATAGGCATTAGATACAATGCTTCGATCAGCTAATTTCTAAGTTATTATCTGCAAAAATACCCCTAGAGTTTTCAGATGCCTAAGTAGCCCCTGGAAACACAGTTAAAGTTCCCACCCACCATCCCCAAAAGCTGAAATGGTGCACCTGGTCAATGGGAGAAGCCCTCCTGTGAGACATTACACCACGAGTTAGGTCGGTATAACTACATCACTCAGGGGTATGGATTTTTTCAATCCCTGAGTAAATCAGTTATACCAGTATAAGTCTGTAGTGTAGACCTGGCCATACATACACATCTGGCCAACACCTACTTGAACCTCCACCCACATGGTGCTAGTTTCGGGGCAAACTCTGAGGCTCTGAGGTGTGGCCCTTTTACTCTTTCTTATAAATATCTTAAAGGAAGGGCTCATTCCCACATCAGTTTGAACAAGGTTATAACTCTAAAAAGATTTCCCCCAGCTCGTAACAATATATACTCACATGCATACACTCAGTATTTTCCATAGTTGTCTATAAATGCATTTTGTGTTGTGGATTGTTTTAGCCTCTAACGAAATATATATGAAAAATATCACCTTGCATCCTCGCAGCATAGATACAGCTAATTTTATCAGCTCTCTGTATGAAACTGCAGTATTAGCAGGAGGGAGAGTTGTGACTTTTTAAAGTGATGCAGCCTTACTGATCAATTCTCATATTTTTCCACCCTATTTATTAATGACATTTCACTTGTTTGTGGTGTCTTGGATTTCCTTCTAATTAATGAATGTGCATTCTCATGAGACCACAAAATCTGTGAGAAGGCAGAAGAGAAGTGTTCTGACAGAAACAGTTTAACTGTGCTTCTTGAGGAGAGGGAGAAGTGGTGAATAAATGTTAGGGAGGACATTTCCTTACTCTGGCAAAATTCCTGTTGCTCTCAGTAGAGAGTTTTGCCTAAGAGTGACAGATGCTCTTCTGGCTTTGAACCAAGGACCTCTAGGGCTAAAAGCATGAGCTGCCACAGCTTGACCTGAAGAGTCAAACACCACTAGGTGGGCCTGCAAAAGGCTCATAATCTCACAGGATCAGGCACAGAGGGAGAGCAATGGCAGTTACCGAAGTACTGCAAGATCAGACTTATGTGTGTAGGTGGATCTTAGGACATGTCCTACCTTAGACGTGCTGGAAACAAGCAGCCCACATGAAGTACAAAGGAAGATTGTAATTTCAAGATGCAAGGATGCCACCTAAAACAAACAAATAAATAAATAAATAAATAAATGCTTCCTTCTGTCACCTTTCATATCATATATTGGCTGTCTACTTGCACTGCTAGATACCCATGGACCAAGTCCTGCAGAGTGCTGAGCAGTGGGGCCACAATAGGAGCGAAGGGTCCTCAACATCTCTTAGGAGCTGCTCAGCACATCAAAGAATCAGGCCTTATACTTTTAACAACATGCAGGCAGATAGATTGCCCAGACTCTGACTTTTCACACTCACATGTCAGTCATCAGCAGTAACCTCCCTTTTCCCAGTGAGCCAGGGGTGGGATTTGTGATTCTGATAGCATCTTCAAGGACAGGAAATCCCACCATTTTCATTCCGCCAGTGAAAATGTCTGATAAAGCTCTTCCTGTTTTGGAGGCCAAACCTAGCACTTTTTATAGAGTTTTTGCACCTCCAAGGCCAACTCTGGCAAAGAAGTGAGAAGCCCCTGGCGCAGCTAGGATTTGTAGCTGGAGAAAGTGGTAGAATAGCACTGATCCTGCAATGTGCTAAACACTTATCGTTTCTATTGCTATCACTCACTAGGTTTTCTCTTTCCTTCTGTCCCTGAATTGACACCTCCACCTCCACCCCCCCGTCACTCCCATTAATGTCATTATCCACTTGTTTTCACTGATGGATGCTTTCTTACCACTTCCAGTTATTTTACTATTAATATCATATTTGCTGTCCTGTAACTAAGAACTAAGAACAGCCATACTGCGTCAGACCAAAGGTCTATCCAGCCCAGTATCCTATCCTCTGACAATGGCCAATGCCAGGGGCAATGCTGCAACTGTATCGAAGATGAGGAGAAATTTAGAAGAGAGTCCCAAACTAATAACATATGGTTGCAGTGCTCATTTCATGCATCTCCTAGCCAAAGACTTCAGTGTTCCAGAAATAAAGGCTAATGTTGTTGAAATTGCAAAATATTTCTGTAACAACCACTTTGTATAGATGGCACTGTCACAGCCAAAGTTCTCAACATTAGGCTGAAGAGAAATGTTGAACACATGCTTAGTACCCTGAAGCCTATTTCTGTAGCCTTGAACAAAATGCATGGAAACAGCTGTTTTATTGCTGATGCTGTTGAAATTTGGAAAGAACTGAGTAAGATCTTAAAAAGAGAAATATGCAATGACAGAGTTAAATTATAAGAATTAAAAAAACAAATGGGACAAGCACTCTCCCGTGCTCATTTTCTTGCAAATATTCTCAATATTTGGTACCAGGGTCAAATCTCAACTGCTGAAGAAGAGGAGTTGGCTACGACATGAACATCCAGCAGTCATCCCTCCATAATGCCAACTATAATAAACTTCAGAACTACGGGTGAACCATTCAAGAAATATATGTTTGCTGATGATGTCTTAAAGAAAGTGACCCCAGTGAACTGGTGGAAGTCACTTAAGCGCTTGGATTTAGAGACTGTTGAAGTCATAATGTCACTTTTAACAGCAGTATTTTCTTCTGCTGGTATAAAAAGAATATTTTATTCATTTGGACTAATTCAATCCAAACTATGAAACTGTTTGAGACCTGAAAAAGCAAGAAAGCTTGTTTTTCTTTCCAGATTATGAACAAACAGGAAAATGAAGGTGAAAAAGACTGAGTTAGCTGCAGAAGCCAATATTTTAAGTTTCTCACGTTGACCTGGCTGACATAGTTGATTTAATTTTTGTTGTTTTTTTAAAAATATTTTAACTATTTTAGTTAAAAACAATTTTAACAAAAACAAACCTGATTTTAAAAAACTTGACTGTTTAACTAAATTCAAACATTCATATGCTTGTTTTGTTAAAATATTACATGTTTGCTGATGAAGAAAGAAATCCATAATATATAACATTGTTGTTTTAGTTAAAACCATTTAAATGTCCCTCTGGTGATGTTCTCCTCCTAATACAGCATGGCAAGAAAATCCTCCAAATATTAATGATTAACCTGTTGAACTGGAGCTAGTTGACCTCCCAATGACTTCATAAATATCTGCTTCAATTATCTTTGGTAAATGAAATAACCAAACAATCATTCATTTTCTGATATAGCTGTAAAACTAATCTGAAAAGTTTTCAAAATAAATCACTTCAAAAATGCATAGTGTACCTTCTAAAAATGAAACCTACATCTATCTCTGAGTTGTGAAGAATACGTATTAAGGTTATAACCACCAACAAGAATTCACTTTTATGTAGAAATCCATGATTAAATCGTGTCTTCCTGACTATTGATTTAAATCAAATCCACCCTGCAAGCGTGTCAGTTTTCAAACAGTCTCCAATTAAAAAGAATAAATACTGTCCCACAATGTTTTTTTCATTTTTTTCTAAAATAAGGATGGGGGAGTACAGATCTTTCAAGTCACACTACACCAAGAACCAGGAGCAGCTACATTCAAAATTAGGCCATTGACAAGTCTGAGAATCAAATCTTTCATGACTTGCCATGACTAGAAACCCATACTTCAGAATTCTAGGCGTCCCAGCATTCACTGTTATCCATGGCAGACCACAAAATAGAACACTCTAAAGTGGTTACACCCAAGAGATGTTTATTTTATTAAGTTCTCAGTGAAAATTAAGGACTTGAAGCTGGACTCTATTGTGTGGACATTCATATGGCACTATCCAAATTTCTAAAGGCTAAACCCTGATTGTTTATTTTGTTCTGTTTATTTGGGTATAAAGTCAGTTTTGACCAGGACGTTTTTCCTGGCATCTTCTTGTCTAGTTTCATTTTGAAAACAAACGGCAACTAGGAAGTTTTTAACTGTTTTTATCCACTTCAGACTCATTTGTACTTAGCTAGAGGCATCATTTAATCAGTTACAGGTTTTTTTCTCTAGAGAAACTAAGCTTTACCACACAGTTTACACTTGCGGCCTACATTACTAAATTCCAATGGCATTTAGCTTTTCAAGGCCCTTCTTCAGAGTGGTAACACTATGCTACGTGATCAGCAAAGAAGGTTCAGGACATGCCAGGTGGTGTTTCTGAAAGGATTCACTGATGGACTTCAATACCTAATGGAAAATTGCAGAATGCTTTTAATCTCCAAATGTTGCCAAGAGTTAGGATTTCCCACTACCAATTCATTGAAAATACTTTCAGGCTAACTTGGAAGTTCAAGAAAGACTCCAATCCTGCATTCGCAAAATTCTCATTGATTTCAGTTGAAGTTCTGAGATGTGCAAGTTAACCCCTCTATCCAACATACATTTATCGTACCTTTCTCCCTGAGCTCAGACTGCCAAGGTCTTATGCTTTAGTGCTGGAGATTCCAAACAGTTTTAAACCTCTTAATATACGTGAAGAATCAGAGGGGTAGCCGTGTTAGTCTAGAACTGCAGAAGTGACAAAGAGTCCTGTGGCACCTTAAAGACTAACTAAAATATTATAGCATAAGCTTTTGTGGGCTAATACCCACTTTGTCGGATGCATGCAGTGGAAGTATCCAGGGGCAGGTATAAATAGGTAGGCAAGAACCAGGTTAAAGATAACAGGGTAGGTCCAATGAGGCTGAACCAGTTGTATCTCTAATCAGGGAGGGTGAAATGGACACCTCTATCTTGACTAGGAGAGGTAGGAAAAAGTGGAACCAGCCAAAAAGTATTCCAAGGCATTATCATCAAAAAATCTTATGCAAAAGTATTTTTGATAGGAGATCTAAATCAATAGTAATCAATAGTAATCAGTTGTATATCCAGAAACTCCACATACCACTTAGAAACTATATCTTGTGCTAAAAAAGTAGCAATCACCACATTTACAACAGCCTTGCAAAATTCTATTGCCTATTCACGCATTTACGTGTGTGCTAGAGTCACATTTTTTAAATTGTAATCATCATGGCACACACCAACTGAGCAGATTTTGTATTGGCGCTAGTAAGTTTTCATAACAATATTGCAAAGCTGCTTTATATAGTACAATAGAAACACAAGGTGGGTGAGGTAATATCTTTTATTGGCCCAGCTTCTGTTGGTGAGCCAACTTCTGTTGGTGAGAAAGGCAAGCTTTCAGAAGCTCGGCCAATAAAAGATATTACCTCATCCCTTTATCTCTCTAATAGCCTAAGACCAACACGGCTACAACACCACTCAGGTAGTTGTGAGAACTAGTGAGATGGTGACTCAGAAAAGCACAGGATATTACGTGTGTATTTGCAGCTTGTGTTTGTTTTAAGAGGAGAAACACATTCTGTGAGAAGGTGCCATCTCCTGAAGACTAGGGGCTTATCTTCACTACGGGCAGCCTGACGCTGCTGCAATCAATGCAACGGGTGTCGATTTAGCAGGTCTAGCGAAGCCCCACTAGATCAATGGCAGAGCACTCTCTGGTCAACTCCGGTACTCCAGCTCCCGGAGAAGAATAAGGGTATGTCTATGCTACCCATCAGATCAGCGAGGGTCGATATATCGTGTCTAGTCTAGACGCAATAAATCAACCCCCAAGTGTCTACTGTTGACTCCTGTAATCCACTGCCACAAGAGGCGCAGGCGGAGTCAATAAGGGAGCGGCAGCAGTTGACTCACCGCAGCGAATATGCCGTGGTGAGTAGATCTAAGTACATTGACTTCAGCTACGTTATTCTCGTAAAGGCTTACTGAGCAAATGTTCCTGTAAAAAGGCAGCCATCGGCTGTAATGGGCTACTAGAATGGACAATAAGGACAATGCTTGTAGGAAAGGGGCTGTGGCTGTTTCTTTGCAGCATCACTTTTATAATAGATTCTATGGTTAGTAACTCTCTATTTCTAGTTTGCTGAAGGTCATTTTACTCTTCTTTTAGTGCTCATGCTTGCTTCAGTTATGGGGCTAAATCCAGCTTATCTTCAGGAAGGCCACTGTGTAAGCAGAGCACCGAGATTTTGGCTCTTGATCTTCCTTTTTGCACCCTTCTCCAATATAAAGGCTAATCAAGTCTCCAGTCCTGGAAACCCATACATGCGTAATTTTAAGCATATGAGATGATCAATTGAAGTCAATGGTACTACTCACATGCATGAAGTTAAGCACCTGCCTATAAGGGTTTACAAGATCAGGGCCTAAAAGTGCTATCTCAGGCTCCCCAATGCACATACGCTCATCATGCACGACATTTTAGCTAGAACAGGACACTTAGATGCCAGGGTGAAAAGTACCTTTGAAATGCAACAGACAGACAAACAACGCTCTCCTTCTGCTGTACAGTTATAAAGACAGCTCCACAGATCAGGAGGGACTCATATTACTCTATATAGATTGACTTTCTTCTGCCACTGCCTCTATATGCCCTCAAATGATATGTAGGGGTCTAATGTTCACAAACTACATTCCTTTTCTACTGCAAAGAACTTGTACAGATTGCTAAACGAGTATTATTGTAGCATGTAAAATTGGTTACAATCTCCAGCGTCTGGGGCACTAAAAGTCGTTAGATTTAAAAAGAATTAAGCTTCATATTATAATCCAAAGCAATGGAATGACTAGGCTTCTGTCTCCATTGGGAACTAAATGCAAGCTGTTACAGAAAAAATAGCTTTTACTGCTGATATATGAATTTTAAAAGAGACAAGTGTGAGCAAACAAAATCTGTTTAATCAAATACTGTGATAGGAAAATGCAAGAAAAAATGCCAGTATGTATGATGTTAAATAGATGCATTTATTGGTATTTTTAACCCTTTCATTGTCAGTGAGGTTGAAAACCATCACATTGTTTACATTATTCCCCTGCAGTGTGTATTCTATTTGCTTTGTCCTAGCCAAACCAAATATTTTAGTCCACTTCAAAATTTGTTTCCATACAAAATTCTCCTGGGACACAATTATTTGACCATTTGACTTACATAGCAATGCAGAAAGATGGCAATGCACATAGTAACCTTCTTGGAATGACTTTTGCAACTTACAGAGAGAAGGTAGGTAAGTTAATAATATCTGTTATTGCAGGGGTTTTCAAAGTGGGGTGCGTGAGATCCCCCATAAGGGTGCGCGAGACCCCAGCGCTGCCGCGGCATCAGCCCCAGGACGCCACCAAAATTGTAAGTGGTCTATTTTTGTCCCACCGAAATGCTGCTGAAAGCAGAAGGTTTCTATTCGGCAGCATTTCGGCGGACATACCCCGGGGGCCGCAAGTGAATGCGGGATCACGGAAAGGGGCCGCCACAGAAAAACTTTGAGGAATGCTGTTCTATTGGACCAACTTCTGTTGGTGAAAGGTACAAGCTTTCAAGCTACACAGAGCTCTTTTTCAGATCTGGGGAGGGAAATCAGAGCACCTGAGCTAAATTCCAGTTGGGACAGATTGTTACTCAGAAAGGGTAATGCATGTTATAGGCAGTCAGTTGAAATGAAGTGGGCAGCTGAGGGTTATATTGTCATGCATAAGGGATCCGAAAAGGGAAATTAAGGAAAGTAGGCACTGTGGTATGTTACAAATTGTTGTAAGGAGGCATAAAACCAGTGTCCCTGTTGAGTCCCTGGTTTTAGGTGTCTAGCAGAATTATGAATATAAATTCCCAGACATGCCTTTTGAAGGTGTTGTGTAGGTTTCCTCAGAGGACGGATATAGAACAATCAGCTATGGCACTTTGGGAAAAGTGTTTGCTCTTTCATCATATTTGTGTGAGTTTGTTCAAGAATATAGTGCAGCGCTTTCCAAACTTTTTACCTCAGACCCCTCCAGCCCATCCCTGTTAACATACCCCTCTCGGAGCCAGGAGTGAGGCCACAGTTCCGGTGTGGGGGGGGGGTGGGAAACACAGAGAGGGGCAAGGGGGTTGAGCTGGGCCCACAGCTAGGAGTGGGACTGGGAGCAGAGCCATCAACCAGGGCGCCAGCCCAGCAGCCCAGATCCCGGAGCGGAGCTGGGCAGAGGAGCTCCAGACGCAGGAACGGCAGTCAGGGCCCTGGGTGCAAGGCTGACAGCCAGTGCCAGCAACCAGGGCCAGGAGCAGAGCTGGGTGGCACTCCCTCCCCATCCCTCGTGGGGGCCGGCTCAGGCCCCAGCCGTGCCCCCCCTGGGGACCTCTGACATAGTGATTGTCTGGTTTCACCCACGTAATTGTTATAGGGGCACTTAATGCAGTGGATGAAATACACCTCATGTTGTGATTTGCATGTATAGGAACCATAGATCTTAAAAGGTGTGTTGTGGGGGGTACAGATCATTGTAGCAATGGAGATATGTATGGAGGTTTCACATCCGCTGGTCTGGCAAGGGATTGGTGCCACTGTGAATCAGTGTGTCCTGGTCTGTGGAAACCTTGCTTCTGATGATGAGCTGGCAAGATTGGGGGGTTGTTTGATGGTGAGAAGAGGGGATTCAGGGAAGACTTCTTGCAGGAAGTGATCCCCATCAAGTATGGATTGTAACTGTTTGATGGTATCCCATAAGGGTTCTAATGTGGGGTTATAAGTGACAACTAGCGGTGTGCGATCAGTGGGGGTTATTCTTCTGTACTGAAGCAGGTTCTTCCGGGGTATTTGGGTGGCCCTTTCCTTGATACAATCTACAATTGATGTTTTGCAATTGCTGTTATTTACATGCCAAGAGCACTTTCATCTGTAGACTGTTTATTGGGTAGTAAGATAAATGGGCTGATCGTGTGCGCCAATTAAAAATAAAATGTTGCCATGAACCAACCACAAGAATAGGCAGACAGGGATTTATAAGGAGTGAGGATAGTTAAGCAGAGCTGGCAGCGGGGCTGAAACATAAACAACTGATACCCGAATGAGACTGAGACACATTGAGTTATTAATTTATATGGCACCTCATGATAATCTCACTGTACACGGTTTAAATATAGTAAGGCAAGAAACCACTCTCACATATACATAATCCACAACCCCAGTCAATACTGTGACTTTACAAAAACAGAGTCTAAGGAGTAGAGCCACAAAGGGGATTTATGTGCAGCATTGCAACATCCGACTGCAAGCATCCAGCTGCCTAATGGAATTGACACATTAGGCACCCATGATTCCTATACGATGCATGGGCAGAATTAGGCACCTAAGAATGGGATATACAAAAGCCAGTCAGTGAGCTGACCAAGGAGCTGTCTAAATTAGCCAATAAGTAATGCTTCTGAGGGGTTGTGGCCTAAGTCTCACACCCTCGAAGGGGCGTAGGCACCTAAGTCTTGGATGCAGGAAACACCTATCGCCTCTCAGGAGTCACAGGCATGAACTCTCTCCTGAAGTTAGGCACCCGAGCCCTTTCTCACAAGTAGTATAATAGCAGCAGACTTACGCTGGAGCACTCTCCTAGGCTATGAAGACCCAAGTCCAGTCCCATCTCTGCCTGAGTTGGAGCAGGGATTTGAACCCACATATTTAAGCTCTCAGGAGAGTGCCCTAACCAGTGAGATATGGGCTATTCTGGGACCGGGCCCTCAATCTCTCCTGTTGAAGATGTTCCACTGTGTATAAATAATTAAATAACCCTGGGAAAAAGTGCTTGAACTTAGGCTCCCACATCCCAGGAGAGTGCCACAACCACTGAACTACAGAATATTTCTCTGGCCCAGTGAATATTTAGATACTTATACTAAGTGGGAAAGCTTCAGCAGGCCACGGCCCAGTGGTTAGGACACTCACCTGAGAAATGGGAAACATGAGTTTAATCCCTGTTCCAAATCCGGCGTGGGGGGAAGGAATTGCTTACCTGGGAATTTAGTTAAAGTTCTGACCAAGAACTCAGGGTGGAAATCACATTAAATGTTGCCTTCTAAACTCTAAGGATTTAGAAAACGTGCCCTACAGTGATAGGCTCAAAGAGCTCAACCTATTTAGTACAACGAATAGAAAGTTAAGGGGTGACATGATTACTATCTGTAAGTATCTGAATGGGGAACAAATATTTAAGAATGGGCTCTTCAGTCTGGCAGAGAAAGATATTACATGATCCAGTGGCTTGAAGCTGAAGGTAGACAAATTCAGATAGGAAACAAGACATGATTTTTTAATGGTGAGAGTAATTAACCATTGGAACAATTTACCAAGGGCTGTTATGTATTTTCTAGCACAGATAATTTTTAATTCAAGATTGGATTTTTTTCTAAAAGATGCACTCTAGGAATTATTTTGGAGAAATTCTATCGCCTGTGTTAGGTTAGACTAGATGATCACAATGGTCTCTTCTGGCCTTGGATTCTACGACTCTCTGGTAACTGTTCTAGCCAGGTCAGAAATACTGCAAAGATATCCTTTATTGTGTTGTTACAGAACTTCCGCTTGGAATCCAGACCCTTCAAAACAAGGAACTATAGAGGAAGCTCAACATTGGAAGCTGAGGGTTATAACTTCATGCTTGTATAGTGTGGAAGAGAAGAGTAAAGAAAACCACAATGTTCTCAATATCCCCTCTCAGAGTATCTTGTCGAATGTGTTTATCTTTTTAGACTGCAAGTTCCTCAGGGCACGGACGATCTTTAATGTGTTTGGCATTGTACAAAACACAAATATAGTCAGAACGCTCTCATTATTGACACTGATAAATTCCTCCTCCTATCACTCCTCTGAGCTGAAGAGACACTACTAGTCCTATTTTACAGATGTGAAATGAAGGCACGGAAAAATTAAGTGACTTACCCAAGGTCACACAGGAACTCTGTGTAAGAGCCAGGAAGAGAACTCGGGTGTCTTGAGCCCAAAGCCAATGCCTTAACCACAAGACCTTCTATCCTCTTTTAGGTTGCCATCCATTACCACTTTATCTACTAACTAGAAGATAATGGTTTTCAAACTATAGTCACTGCCGAGCCCTTTCTGGTGGATGACAGAATTAAACATTCTGGGAGACAAGCAGTGGGCAATAGGAGAGCTGAGGGGAAGAGGCCCAGTGGGAGCAGATTCCTCAGTTACCAGTTAAAGAACCATTGCTGCAAGTGCATTTTAAAATGCTTGAAAATTAGTATGGTTCCTTAGCTACTACACAACACACGTCTGTATACATTGTATGCTCTCTCTGCGCAGTCTTTGGGTTAGCTATTTTTGAGGTACTTTAGATGAGCTTAGGTTGATTATAAAATTCCTTTTTGAAAATTCTCTTTGATGCTATGAAATTATTACGTCTGAGACAAAGAATATAATGGTCAGGCTTTCTATTCAGGCGCCATTTAGAAACAGTACATAAAGGGTTAGTCAAAGGTTAGTAGACGTTTTAATAAATTGTTAATCATCTTTTATGGATTGTTATGGAGTCCCATGGGGCAATAGGAGGCATTTCATCATAACTTATAGCCATTACTACTGATGTATTGATCTCACCACCTATAACACATATCACTTGTCTGTAACAAGCTTATAACAGCTATTAAGTATTTATATAAACTGTTGGTAAATGGATCCTTGATATAAAACTGGTGACAGGGTACATTTTGTCCTACAGGTATGAATTAAATGATTTAATCACACTCCTCCTGAAATGTCTGTCAGCAGGTTGTGCCAAGAAGAGTGATTTCTGCTTATTAAGTAAACAATAAAGCTGCTACTTGCACTGGAAAACTCTCATCCACTGAGGTGAAAAGTTGAACCCAGTGAGTTGCACAACACTGGGATATGCTAGGGAGGTTTCCTTCTCCTGACTGGTATAACGATCTATTTGAGGATCAGCCCAAAAAAGTATTTTGATGAAAAAGTGCTTTCCTTTTCTTAATACCAGAAGTTCCATTCATCCCCGCTGGTGGAGGAGGGATTTCAGAAGCTATCTCCCCTGTGCCATTGCGCTCCAAGAGGGATTCACCCCCAGGGAAAGGCAGGTAAGTGCTGGGCGTGCTGCTTTCCCACAAGATAGCTGACAGGTCATGGATGGCTCTACAAGAGCCCCAGCAGCACAAGCCATCCAGGGGGGATGGACTGAATCAGCACATTCCCTGGACACTTCCCCTCCTAGGCCAGCTGCTCCCACTCTTTGGCTGCAATGACAGCAAGCCTATGACAGGACAGGACAAGGGAATTCTTGCATTCCCATAATCCCATCTTCAACAGACTTTCAGCTGCTTGACTCATGCACAGAATTTTGTCTAAGAGTTTGGAAGGAGAAGGTGTGAAAATGTTTATTTTCTACTTTATCAGATATTAACTGTAGCTGACGTATATCCCCAGTATTTTAAGCTTTCTTGCCACATGTTTGCAGCAGAGGTAGATTTTCTGAACTCTGCACAAATACAATGCATCAGGGACATAGGAATCAGGGAGTTTTAATACAGAAGGTATTTTCAGAAGTAAATTATTTAGCAATCTTAATCCTTACGTCCCATTCACAAAATTCAACATGGTCCAGTTAAAAAACATTAAACTAGGATACTGGAAACTTAGGTTCTGTTTCTGGTTCTGATATGAAGCTGTTGTTGATGCTGAAATCACTTCTCCTCTGTGTGCCTCTTCCAATCCTTGGTCTGGCTTGTTTATTTGGACTATAAATTCTTTGTGGCAGGGAATATCACTCACTATATGGTGAGGCAACACCTAGTGCTATGGGTCCTTGATCTTGGTTGGAGCCTTGAATACAAATAATAATTCAAACGATAACCAGAATAATTTGCTACCATTCTCTGCCATTCTGAAGGGTTGTAGAAGTCCTGCTGGATCAGAGAATCCATAGAGAAAGGGAAAGCACTGGAAGCAGAGGTACAGGCAATTAAGTTGGTAAACTTCTTATCCCTCAGAGAAATCCTTGAGCCAAACGTAGCACAAGGCTAAATTCCAATACTCTCACTCACACTGAATAGCACCTTACATCATGAGTCACAGTCTGGGCCACATTGCATAAGGGATTTTTAGGACCAGCCCCAAGAACAAAGAAGGAGAACTGGAGGCTGATGTCACTACTGGGGCAGAATTAAAGTTGTTCAGGAGCTTTAAATCTACGTATACTTACAAATGTTTGGGTTTCTTTTAGCAATAACCTGAACTGTGAATTTCCTCATTTTCTAATGCAATTTTAACAATAGTTACAATGTTTGTGTACAGCGTTTGTTTGTTTTTGAGATCCCTTTTTTAGGGGATGTTGTTTTTCTCTCTCATTCCCAAGTTACTATTATTTCCTTGTAAACTTAACTTCAGTTTTGTTTTTTATCGAAGATTCCTTATAATAAATGTAAACTCCCCAGCATGTGGGAGAATTTTTTTTCAAATTAAATAAATAATCTCCTTACTACCTTTCATCGCTTAAAGTTTGGCCAAATTGCATCTGCAGTGAGAAATGCTGGGCCCACAAAATGAGATATAGTTCAACTGAGACAAGATCCCAGAACCTTATTTTCTGTCTGCTGATTGGCTTTCACCACAAACTCCTCCTGCCCCTTTTTCCAATCACAGTCACTCTGATGGCAGCTCACTCTCCCTGTCTTCCATACAGCATTCCCTCTCTGCTCTCCAAACAACCCTTCCTCCCCAACCTTCTCAATACACCTCTTCCCCTTGCTCTGTTGTTCACACACACACACACACACACACACCATTTCCCCTGGTCCCACTCCATCTACCATAATAAAACCAAACATTTACAGGACTCAAATAAATGATCATTGATTAAAAAAGAAGAGCTAACAAGTAGCATATCTACCATCACCCTGATTAATTCATTGATATATAGATCCCCTTTCCTCTCCTCATACACACACACCCTTTGCCCCCTTTGAGGCAGGGAATGTGTCTTCCTACGTGTTTGTGCAGCACACAGCACAATAAGGCCCTATTTGGGTTCTTCACAATACAAATTGTAAATAATAAATATCTTGTATTTCCCTGCGTGCTACAAACAAGATAATAAAAGAGGAAGAAAATGCCTACTTGGTACGCTACCGCTTAGAAATTATTTTTACCCAGCATTTCCTTGTCTCTCTGCTGCAGCTCAATAATCACTCATTTTTTACCTTATACAAACAAAATATGGCAGCTTTCATTACATTGTCTTTGTCATATTTCTTCAATTACGGGATTAAGAACAACTCTAGAATTGTTTACATGCCTTAAAATACCCTTTGCCAGTCAGCTTGGCAATATGCAAGACCAACAGCTATATAACGCAGATCAACTGAGACATTTCTGTATTTAAGTCTGATAGCAACTTTCCCCAGCTCAGTGTGCATGCATTCACAAATGGTTGTAATATTTGCAGTAAGGCTATGCTTAGATGACAAGTCTAAGAAGAGGGTTAATGTTTAAGCCGATCAGATGAACAAGGTAGTCACTGTAGTGGCTTTAGCCTACTTTTCAAGAGTACTAGACAAGCATGTGACACTTGAAAGTAGAAAAGTATTTGTGTATAATTCAGAAAGCATGATTTTCAAGAAACTTCAAACAAGTCCAAATAAAAGCCATTAGGGTATTTTCAGGATTTGTTCATAGATTTGTCAAGAATTTGCACATTTTCTTCTGCTGCATATCAAAGTATTTTTGTTGTTCTCTTTGTTATTTAAAAAGTGAGGGACTAGAGAGACCATTACTAATTGGTTACATTCATTATTTTCTACACTTTAAATGCCTTCATATACTTTAACTAATATCTTGTTATTGATATTCTTGGGTTCTTAAACATCTTTAGTAATGGCAAGGTGGGGAGATAAAGGACTTTGTGCAACAAGCCATCCATGACCGTGACTCCTACGGGCTTTGAATTAGGCCCAAGGTGTGAGGAATTCCATTAAAGTCAATCGGAGTGCCACAAATAGACTAGATGTATCACAACTAGACTAGACTACTCAGCCTGCTTCTAGCCTTTTAATTTTCTATGACAATACAATACTGCTATTCACACTGGGTGAAATCTTGCCCCCCACAACAATCAATGGCAAACTCCCATTGACTTCAGTGGCGGCTAGGGGATTTCACCCATGAGGGTTTCATCTGATATTGCATAAAACTTAATTAGACCTCCTTTGCATTAAGATCCAGAATGGAGCTCCCTCCAAGAGTCACTGAATGCCGGTATAAAAAAAAAAAAAAAAGAGGTAATGACTGGCAAATGTTGAATTTACCAGCTCAAATGCATAAGCAGTCATTTCCAATTTTTCATATATCTGATGCAATTTCATTAGCTGTTGCAACATAATTTTAAATTATTAACAGTGCATGTATCATTTCTTTTCTTCTTCCCATCCCCCTTTAGGATGCAGCTGCAAATCACTCAGAACTCATTCATCAACTTCCCCGGAGGAAACTTCTATTTCATAAAATGAACATTTGTGCTTTGAGACGTCTTCTGTAAACCTTCAACCATTTTCCATAACTGGGCTTTCCTTACTACAGGTCACTAGTCTGAAAGCATGTTTTAGCCCTTGAAAAGCACTTCTTGTTTCTTTCTAAAATATGCTTTTGTCAATCTGCACTGAAGTGGAAACTATAGATTTATAAATGAAGAAAAGAACATGATTTTATTATTTAAAACAGCACAGGTAAATCTAATCGCCTAAATCCTACCATCTTACTGTTGTTGTTTTTTAAAGAAATCTTTATGCCAAAAACAGCAATAAAATAGACCAAATTCCCAGTTTCCTATGTTACAGCCAACAAACTGATTACATTAGTGGATAACATCAGCTCTTTGGAATTAGGCTGCTAGCTGAGGTGAAGGTCTTATTATAGTCATGAATTCACACCATTATGGCTAGCATTGTCCGCATTTCAATTATAATAGCCTCTTCTGGGTTTTTTCCTCAAACAGTTACGATGTACACATAAAAATTAACTTCATGCTGAAACACTGATAACGTGATCCCAACCCCAAGGTGGTTGAGTTCTTTTTAACACATTTGAGACAAATAGCGCAGGCTGTTTTAAAAATTCATGCCTGATCCTGCATTCCCTGCACACTCAGAACTTCCTGTGCATATGCAAGGAACACAGAACTCAGTCCTGAGTTTAAAAATAAATGTCTATTTAAAAATTGTTTTCAGCCTGTATAATTAAAAATTGGCTTTGAATTCAGAATTAAAATGTGTTTAATAATCTCTGCCTAATAGGGTGCCATTGCTTTTGGAATTATACCCACAACATAATCAAAATGGGCAACTGTCCTTTACCAAGTGTCCACCATTTGTACAGTTAATACATTCTGCGATTGACATAGCATGTTTCTTAAAAGCACTGCAGCGATCACATTACATAGGATAAATGTCTAAAAAGAGATCAGCATGAAGACTTGGGTTAGAATTTAAACAGAAGCAGGAAAATATGTGAATGCTCGACATGATAGAGCATGGTGCAAAAACTATCTAGGCCTTACCACGAAGACGAAGACCATGGAAACTATAAATAGTTAACAAACCTGTTTGATAACCATGATTGCCTACCAGAAATACATCACATTTATGCTCTATATTCTTCACTGGCACTATATCTGATTCTAGATCCTTTGCAAAAGGCTTATTTCCTTTTTCTATTATTTCCCTATTGAACAAGAGTCAAGCTACCTCAATTTCCACCTCCTCCTCTGAACTCCAGTATAGCAGCTCAACTGGGACTGACGAGCCCCAAGGGTGAAACTGTACAGGGCATTCCCAGTGGAGGACCCTGAATTGCAGAATACACTGCCACTAGCGATTGGTAAGGGCCAGATTCTTGCAATTTGCCTGGCCTGGCTGGTACAAAATTTATCCCAGTCAGGTCTTTCATGCAGCTACAGAGATCAGCATAATAGCCTGGCAAGATTTCCTCCAGCTACCTTCCCTGAAAGACAACCACAAAGAAGGCAGCTTAGAATGGAGAATGGTTCCTATTTGGACACATATATAAAATTGACCCTGGATTTTGCATATGGCACCTAAACACTACAGTACAGGATGAATTAAAAATGCACCTACAGAGGTAGTTACGCCCATTGTAGTCAGTGCCCACCCCATGGTTCCAGCTCTGTTTGTGCCTTAGCTAGAGAAATTCTCTTTTCTGTCAAGGAGTATCCATGCTTCCAGTCAATCTCTGTGTCCAGCTAAATCCCCTCTGTGCTCACTAGGCCCAGTAAGGAGGCAGCCATCCTGCAGGGCCACTACCCATCCTGCCCATTCATGAAAGCCGCCCTCCCTCCCCAAACAGGCACTTTACAAAGCAGAGCTCACTCTTTGTCGCTTGCCCAGCCCTGCAGGGCCAGCCCAGCCCTGGGAGAGCGAGGCGGAGTCCGCGTGGGCTCACCCCTCTTCCAGGGCCCGAGTGATGGCGCAGAATCCAGAAAGAACCGAGCTTGACTTTCAGATCCCGGGGGCAGTTGGCCGGGCAGGGGGAGAAACCAAAACTCCTTGTGACTTCCGAAAGGAGCAGCCTGGCTCTGAGAGGCCCTGACCCGCCGTCCTGTCCGTCCCCCCCACCGGCACACCCGCCGGCCTTTGGTTTCCTCAGTCCCCGGGCGGCGCCAAAAGCCGGGGCGTTTCCGGGGCAGGTGTGCCGCGTCCGTGCCCCTCAGGCTGTTATATGGGGGGCGCCCCGGGGCGCACGGAACACGCTGCTGGGGGTCGCGGGGGGGGGCAGGCTGGGGGTGGTCCCGTGTCTCCGGCCTCCATCCCGCCGCGGAGCAGAACCCAGGTGGTGGGGCAGGAGAGCGACGCCCCCGGCTCGCTCGAGCTGCTGCTCCGCTCCCCCCCTGCGGCTGCGGCGGCCCGTTGAGCTTCACCCCCGGGCCGAGGCAGCAGCAGCAGCATCAGTATTCCGGGGCCATTGGCAGGCGGACGAGCGCGCAGGCTTGGAGCCGCCGCTGTCCTCGCATGAACCCGGCTCGGCTGCCAGCCGCCGGCGGCGGAGCGCGCGCGAGGCTGGAGCTGGGGCTCCGCGTGCCGGACGGAGGCAGCTCACACCCCTTCTGTAGCGCCCTTAGAGATGCCTCTGGCCACCTAGAGTTAGGCGGGGGGCCCTAGATACGCTCCGCAGACAGCCTGGCAAGGTAAGATTCAAAGGGAGACACACGCAGGTTGCCGCCAGGACAGAAACAGGGAGGAAGCTGCCGGCGGCAGCCTCAGGAGAGGAGGGAGCAGCGGCGTGGGGAGAGCGCAGTGTCCCGGGGCAGTGGTGTGGGGGCGGGGGGGTGCCCTGGTGCGGGGCTTCCACATGTTGCGGGCCTGCAACATCTGGAAGCCGGGAGGGTCTCGTGCGGCGGAGCTCGCTTGCACTGGGCTGTAGCAGCAGAGAGACAGGCGGGTGTTAGCGGCTGGCAGAGACCCCTTGGCAAGTCAGTTTAGCCTCAGCCCCCCTGGAGCCCTCGCCGCTCTGCAAAGTTAACTCGCCAAAAGCCGCCTGCTTGTACTGAAAGGCAGCGGATAGATCCGGGGGGGAGGGGCGCAGAGACAAATCCTCGATATTTTGCAGGCGGAGGGGGAATAAATAATTCCTGGCTAAAATAATAACGACTAATAATCCGGAAGCCCCTGTTTAAACCGTGCCCCCCCCTTTAAAACCGATCACCCTTTGCACCGCGTGCGTCAGCAAAGAGCCACTTGGGCAAAAGGTGTCTTGTTATCTAAGGCGCTTATCGCCTAAAACCTGGACGCAAATGAAAGGGCAGCAGCGAGGCGCGCCGCGAGCTCAGTGCGCCCAGGGGTCCCTGCAAGTTAGTTGCCTTGTCTCCTTCCTCCGAGCCTGGCGCTAGGGCCCCGGGGTCTCCCCGGGTGGTCAAGTCCCTTCTCCTGGTAACGGTTTTTTGCTTTGCCCCCTGGTCGCTGACCAACCCCATGCCCCGCGCCCGACCCTCTCTCTGGTGGACCGGGCAGGGTCAGGATCCGGGGCGGGGGCCGCCTTGCATCCCCTCCCCTGGCTGATTTCGTTAGTTTCGCCTGGCAAATGAAACAGGCGACGAGCCACTGAACGAAAGAAACCCTCGAAATGCCCCCCGGGGATCCTGCACTGAGCGGAGGCTTCCAGGGCCTGAAGGCTACCAGACATTTAACCCCTAGTCAAGTGCCCCCTTCTGGCCCAATGGAAACTCCCCCCCTCCCCCCGCCCTAGTCTTCCAAAAACCGGTTCTTCCCCCTTGATTCCAATGAGGCGCGGGGGCGCGGAGCCGCCCGAATTCGAACACCCCCAAATCGAATTAAAGGCAGCAGGAGGCCGAAGCTCCCCTTGGGCACGGCTGACCCGTGTTTCGCCCGCCTTAGGGGGGGGAGGGGAGGGAAGAAAAGAGCGACTGTTCAAGCGTGTGACAGTGAGCATGGGGGTTGGGAAGACGAGGTCCCGAAAGCAAACCTGTTGGGGGAGGGGGGGAGAAATGACTCATTGCGAGGCACAGCGATCTTTGGGGAATCAGGGGGCGGGCCTTTAAAATGATTCCCTAAATGAGGGCAGGGGGAGGGAATGATCTCCTTGCCAGGAGTGAGACTTGGTAGGTCTTTACACAGGAGTGGTATAGTGCGGGTACTGAGTGTCATTGGACCGAACTGTAAACCCTGTCTATACCTGAAACCGCTTCAAGCCGCGGGGGGGGGGGCGCGGGACCAGCAGCACCCGCACCCCTAGTTCCAGCACCTCGGTAACTATCGGACCTGCCCGTCGATCTGTGGCACAGTTACTCGTCCCCCACCCCTTCCCAGTCTCTTGCAGCTGCCTTGATTCCTTCTCTCTCTTCCCTGCTCTTGCTTTATTCTCACAACACAGTAGCCTAAGAGCCCTCGTTTAAAACCGACCCGTCCCTCGGCGGGGCGCCCCCGGCCCCTGCAGGGACAGGAAATGGCACGGTACGAAAGAAAGCGCTTGCCGGTCGCACCCTCCCTCGCTCGGGGATGCGCAGGGCCTGGTGAAAGGAGCTTGTCCTCAGATGACACCGTCTGCGGCTCCTCCTCCCGCTCCTCCAGTCCCTTCCCTCCCCGCGCCGCCGCTCTTCCTCTCGCAGCCCTAATTAGGCTCTTGCTAATATGAGTAAAGCCCAGTTAAATGTTTCTTGATCAATCTTGTTAAGGGAGGATCCCCCCCCCCCGCTGTTGGTTAAAAGCCCCGGTTACAGACAGGCGAGGTTGATGGGGGAGGCGGGGGGAGTTGGGTTCACAGTTGCTCCTTTAACAGGAGGGAGGGAGGTGAATCGGTTCCTGCGGATTGTTCATCCCCAGGTCGGGCTGGCTGATAAGACCTGCCCCTGGCTTTATGTAACACGTTATTATCTGGTCACGATCCCAGACCGGAATGTTTCCTTCCTTGCTCGAAATGCCCATTCGTACGATCCGCTGAGTTCCCGTGCTCTGTGTTGCCAATTCCCGCTCGGGGTGTGTGCTTCGGGTCAATTTAAGCTGGTTTTTGGTTGTGCCCGTGTAAACGCTGGTTGGTAAATCATTTATGCGTAAGAATCAGAATCCAATAGCACCCCGCCTGCCTGGGGAAAACTTCGGGCTCGTAACCCGTACTCACAGTGTAGGGGTATTTCACTCCCGCTTGATTCTGCGGTTTGTCAATATCGTTTGTTAAATATTCATTAGGGGATGGCCCCCTCCCACTACCACTTTCAGCAAAATTGATCTTTGCGGCTACCAGGCGCATTTGTTTGTATTTTTTGTTTTTCACTGTAACTTTGCCGGCGTCCGTTTTGACTCAGCAAATGTCGAAATTGGAAAAATGTGATCAAGTGCCCAGAGGTGCGGGGGGGGGGGTGTCTATAAATTAAAAGGGCGCCACCCAACCTTTCGATAAAGGATTTGCGTGAGCTTCTTGTTCTGGTTTTACTGACCTGTCTAACATGGGGGGAGGGCTGCTTTGGCTTGTTAGCATCTGATTAATGCAAAGGGCTCGGTGCGGGATGGGCGTCCAATGAATTTTCGTCGATCATTTTTCCTCCCCCTACAAGCGGTGCCCCCACTTCGAATTCCCATTGTCCTGCCGGATTCCTTAAAGCCGAGCTAAACAGGGAGAGGTCGAAGGAGCAGCAGCCGACTCGCTTCCCCCTTAGGCGCAAGGATTTGTGTTAATTGTACTTCCCAAGTAAATCATATATGTGTCAGTTGCGGGTAACTTTTCCTGGGGGATCTCGAGAGGGGCACGGCTCCCAAGGATCGTGAATAACTCGCTGTTTCCTGCTGAAAGCAGAAAGATCGCTTCAAGGGCAGGCTGCTTCTTCGTTGTGTCTGAGGGGTAACTCGGACACATTTGTTTATTTTCGTCCCTTCTCTTCCTGACCCCCAATTTCGGGTAATGAATGAAAAACCACACTTCCCCCTAATGAAATAAAAATAATTTGGACGCCTCCAGCATCTGAGGGTTGCAAAGCACTTTACAGACATGAATGTGCTCTGCCTCATAACATCGGATTGACCCCTGTCCTCACATACCCGCGGCACTTGCTTCTCCTTCCTGTGCCCAGTGGTCCGCTGACAGCACGTTACAGAGGCTGGTTTTCAATAAACGTTGAGATCAATAGACTATGGGAAAGGAGGACAGTGTGTGAAAAATCCCAGTTGGCCAAAAAGAAAGAAGAGGGGGAAGAGGAGAAGAAGAAAAGAAACGAAAAATAAATCTGAGTCTAGAAAGCACCATGCCTTTCTCCGGGCGGGGGGGAAACGCAAGCCGAGGCTTGAAAGATTGTTTTGGTCAATTCAGATCTGCAGCCCCAAAGAGAGGGGTGGATGAAAGGCGCATATCTGCGCTCCCCTTGCTGCTCGAGGGCTGGAAATGGGTAAACTGAGGGAATAATACAGGGAAAACAGCGAGGCTGAAATAGACAAGAGGGAAGGTTTAGAAACGCAGCGTTCTGGCCCGTAGCGAAGGGGCTCCCCCCTCGTGGGAATCTCTCCAGGTCTAAGCGGCGGCTTTGTTGGTTACAGTTAGCGCAGTTAGAGAGACCACAAACGAGGCAAGTGGAGACATTTGCGCTTATTTGCCGCTTCCAGACCAGGCTGGGAGAGGCACGAGGGGGAGCTGGATTTTGTTCTTGTGAACGTGACCACTCTCAAAGGGAAGAGGGGGAACCACCTGGCTCCCTGTCTGTGGAGAGGACAAGAATGTACCTGGGGGAAATTGCAGCTGCAGAGGGAGGCGCGGGGGTAGCGACGCGCAGACGGGAATGCAGTCCGCTGCCTCTCGGTGTAAGAGTCAGGGAAAGTCAATGGGCGGGTACGGATAATGAATTTACAAGCCGCGCTCCTGGCATTAGGCGCCAAAGGAGGAACATCCTCAGGTGGTGTAAATCGGCCCGGAGCTAGTGGTTCCAGGGCTACACCGATTTTACACCGGCGGAGGGGCTACAAGAAGCAGCAGCCCTGGGGTCCCGCTTTCTAAACTCCCTCTCCATGTCCCGTTCAGCGATTTCTCATCCAAGCTTGCAGGGATCTGCCTTTGCACATCTCTTGCTGGGAAAGGGGGCTCACAAGAAGCTCAGGGCATGACCCCCGTACCTTGATTTCCCCTTCCCCTTACTGCCCAGACGTTGTACGGATAGTCACACATCAAAAGCTGGTTGCGTTAGAGTTGGAGCAGTCGGTTCTTTCGAAGAACGAGGCTTTTCCTCGCTGGATTTGATGATCTGTGTATCACTGTAGCCTACAGCATTTCTGGCATTTCGCACCACGTGCCCGGCGTGCGGAGAAAAGCCCAAGCTTCCTCCAAGGAGCTCCAAACACGAGACCTTTCTTCAAATAAAACACTAATCAACTCATCGTAATAATTTGCACTTCTACGGTATCCGAGGATTTCTTAGCGCTTTACAAACAGCAATGCATTATGCCGTTTAACACCCTTGCTAGATATTATTAGCCCCATTTCACCTGGGGCTCACTGAATTGTTCAAAGTCCCGAGGTTAGAGCTAGGAATAAATCATGCACTTCTGCGTTTTAATCACTCACCCCTCCCTGATCCCAACAATCTGAATGATAGTTTTCAGTGTTTTATTCATGCAATTTAAAAAACAAACAAGCACTGTCAGGAAACGGTTACTTTCGATGATAGTACTTCGGTTTTAGACTGATTTTAAAAGAACAAAACAAAAATAAAGCTTTATTGGACCTTAACTCGTGGTCCATACTGATTTTAAAGGCATCTGAATGACGTTTCCAAACTATTTCCTATTAACCCGAAACACAAAAATACAGCAATTGTTTTCTTGCTGGGTGAATGGAAAGACCTGTCTGACATTCATGTTTTCAATGTAGACAGAAAATACCAGACTCAAATCAACTTGCTTTTCTTACAGAAAATTGTTCCTAGGATTAAAAAGGGAAAGTAAACAGCAGCTCTGAACTTTTAAGATCATTTTCGTTTTAGAAACAGCTTGCCACACAAATTTGAAACAGAAACTGTTTACATTTGAAGATCAAATAGAAGTGATCAAGTACAATTTACAAAGGGGGGTGGAATACCTTGTTTGAATGTTTAGGGAAAGGATAGCTTTGTTTTCGTTTCAGGGCAGTAACTTTTAAATAATATTTAACAAAATAATTGACCTTGGTGTTTAAACTACAACTCCCTTCACGTCAAAAAGCCCACTGGTTTTAAAAAAAAGTTCAGTATCTGAACTCTAGCATTCATTCTGTTAATCTCATCACATTTGTTTCTGTTGAGATTTTGTTTAATGAACTCGTCAGTGAAAGAAAAATAAAGTTGAGAAAGAGCTCCATAACAACATGTCTGTTAGAGTTCACATATTTTCCTTCCCTGAAAAACAGAAAATAAAAATGTATGTGGGAATAACTTTTCAGATGGAAAGGAACAAGAAAAAGTTTTAGGGCAAATTATGGTCTGTCTGCCTCTTAAACATGCATTCTCACTCTTTAAATGTATGGTAATCATTCAGTACAGGAAAGATTTTGTGGAATTTGTCTTCCAAATTCATTAGGGCTTCAGTCTGCTTTCTCGGTGTGGACTGCTTAATTTGCACTATATTCTGCTCTTTATTTGACACAGAAATCTCCACCTGCGGAAAGTGGTGCATAGCTACAGAGTCACCTAGGTCAAATATGTTCATTTTTGGCCCATTTCTGTCTTTATTGCACACTCAGCTCTTACATGGGAGTTCTGAGTGTGTGGAATCAAGTGTGCTCCATTGCAAAATGAAGCATTTTGCTAGCTGTACAGTATTCATGCATGGAGGAATGTATGTAAATAATCCTATGTACCACTTGATTCATGTCCTTTTACACATGCCAAGGCACTATCTGGGTCCCTGTTGACAAATTTTTCTCTCCAGAGATCTCCTATCGTATCATTAATCTGATCCATATCACTGTCAACAGAGCACACATCACTAACTGCAGCTACCATTGTCCAGTGATCAACAACATTTGGACTCTCAATCCAGGACACAAACAGCTATCTCAACAATCATTGGAGGCCCAGAAACTAAAGTACATGACAGTGTTTCACAACTGGAGATGTGACATTATCTTGCAGTTCTGACAGGGTCACATTGATCATGGGATAATGGGAGTTCTATTCAATGTCATGAAGAGCATTGACACAGGTTAGTATCTGTTGTTTCAAACCACAGTCAAATGACAAGAACGACCTTTTTATTTTTAAAAGACTGAACTACCAGGCAATGGAGAGCTTGATGTGACTTCACTTCCCAAGTAATCTGGGAATGTCTATAATAGTCATATCCTAAATCCACAATAATCCATATGGAACTGCAGTTTTCTGTGCCGTGCAGCTTATATTCAAAAGCATGACACACACATTTGCTTTCCCCTATAGCTATAGTGATGTCATATAACCAGCTATACTGATATGTCATAAAACATTTCAGACATACTGTGCTGTCATGCCTACATCATCTCCTGTCATTTTGATATCATCTTCATAAATATCCCCATTAGCTCTCAGTCTAGTGGCAAGATTGTGCACAGCTGTAAATTGTGGGTAGTGCAGAGCCAAACTGCCTTGCATGCTATGCCTCCCAGACTCTTTCAGGGTGATTTACCCTATGATTGTCCAAAGTCTTTAGGTGAGATGTGCAAAGAGTCCTCCAGAGATTTCCCTATACCCCTCTGAACTCCCCCATCATTCCCCCAGTACTCAAACCAACCAGGATGAAGAACATAACATGTTGGTATATTCTTGGTATGTGAAGGTTCAAGTGTTATATCTACATCTGAACAGCCCAAAACACAAACACAGCTATCTACTGAAGAATCTGTCTCCACAACCTAAAGGCAGTTCCTGATTTTGTCGGTCAAACTTGTCCCTTTTATTGAGATTAGAAAAGATGGATATTAGTGTACCTCTTGCAAAAAAGCTTACAAAGAAGGCAAGTTTCCCACTCCTAGAACTGGTAAATGTGGAGGAGCTTGATTTGCAAACAGATCAGCAAAGCCAATGCTGACAACTACGTGGAAAGTCTGCAAAACACCAAGTCTTTGGACTGCATCCACATGCAGAATGCCTTTTAGGCCAGTCACTGTCAAAGCCAATTTTAGAAGTACTTAATGAGGCTGTTAAGAATGCTGAAGACATAACACAGTTTATGTGAACAAACATGGCTGCCGCATCATAATTTCTATTTAAGCAAGAGATATCACACAATACCAGCTGGAGGCCAATGTTCACTGCATTGTCAGTGAGTAATCCTGAAGTTGGACACTGGTTCCAAACAAGACTGGCAAATGCTCACTATCTTTCTGAAAGAAACTGAACTGACTGTTTAGAACACGGATGGACAAACTTTTTGGCCTGAGGGCCACATCGGAGTTGCAAAATTGTGTGGAGGGCCAGGTAGGGAAGGCTGTGCCTCCCCGAACAGCCTGGCCCCACCCCCTATCTGGCCTCCTCCCACTTCCCGCCCCCTGACAGCCCCCTCAGAACTCCTGACCCATCGAACCCCACCCTGCTCTTTGTCTCCTGACCACCCCCTCCAGAGACCCCCCACCCTAACTGCCATCTCAGGACTCCCCCACCCCTTTGCTCCCTGTCCCCTGACTGCTTTGACCCCTATCCACCCCTTGCTCCCTGACAGACCCCTGGGATTCCCACACACCCCCACTCCATTCCCTGACTGCCCCCTCCAGAGACCCCGCTGCCCCTAACCACCACCCCGGGACCCCACCCGCTATCCAACCCGCTCTGCTCCTTGTCTTCTGACTGCCCCTGCCCCTTATCCAACTCACCAGTTGTCCTTACCATGAGGCTCCTAGCAGCATGTTTGGCTTTGCATGGAGCCAAACAGGCTGCCCTGCAGGAGCACACAGCCCTGCCCCCCAAAGCGCTGCATGCATGGCAGCATAGCTCCGGGGGAAGGCAGGGAAGGAGCAAGGGGAAGCCGCCCCAGCTGGGGGGCCAGACGGGACGATCCTGTGGGCCAGATGTGGCCCACAGGCCATAGTTTGCCCACCCCTGGTTTAGAAGCATGGGATACAGCTCAGCAGTTGAAAAAGTGAAAGACTCTCACCACATTCAAAAAATTTGCATACATGGTTGATGAATGGGCATCAAGTAATAAGTCACTGCGAATGTTATCTTGATGTCAGTAGTAGACCAGTAGATGCATTTCTAGATATTTGGGTTATAGAAGACACATTGCCTGCAACCCATGTATTAGAAGAGTAAATGCTTGTAAATTGGATGTCAGACAGATGTCTGCTTGTGTATTTGTGGAGTTGCAAACTTCTCTGGAAGATATGATGAAGTGTAAGCAAGACACAAAAAGTAATTCTTCCTCTCTATTCCACACTGAAGTACTATGTCCAGTTTTGGACACCACATTTCAGGAAAGATGTGGACAAATTGGAGAAAGTCCAGAGGAAAGCAACAAAAATTATTAAAGGTGTAGAAAACATGACCTATGAAGAAAGAAAGAATTGGGTTTGTTTAGTCTGAAGATGAGAAGACCAAGGGCGGACATGACAGTTTTCAAGTACATAAAAGGTCGTTAGGAGGAAGAGGAGGGAGAAAAATTGTTTTTGTTAACCTCTGAGGATAGGACAAAGAAGCAATTGCAGCAAGGAAGGTTTAAGTTGGACATTAGGAAAAACTTCCCAACTGTCAGGGTAGTTAAGCGCTAGAATAAATTGCCTAAGGAGGCTGTAGACTCTCAGTCAGTGGAGGTCTTTAAGAGCAGGTTAGACAAACACTTGTCAGGGATGGTCATAATACTTAGTCCTGCCTTGAGTGCAAGGTATTGGACTAGATCTCCCAGAGTCCCTTCCAGTTCTGTGATTCTATGATCTATTCAGCTGGCACTAGTGCAAGCTGTAGAATCTTCAAAAGACATTAAAAAGCCATAAATGTAATGTTCATTATACTCTTTTTTTCAAACAAGAGTCCAAAAAGACTGAATGTCCTGTAAAAAATAAAAGATGCTCTGAGACCGAAGTTCAAAGTAGTACAAACTTGCTGGGTTTCTCATGAGTGATCCTTGGGTGTTGTCTTCAAATTACTGCAACTGTTGTTTAGGTGGCCGTCCAACATCTCGACAGGTGAAAGGAGACACGACAAAGATGATTCATCTCTGGTTCTCAATTGTATGGGAAAAGAGCCCAATGTGCAAGTGGCAAACCTTTCCACAGTGTCTAAAGGTCCACTCACCAGATGGAGGCTGAAGCTCACTTGCGGACCTCAGCCTGGGTTCTCTGATGGCACTAGTCTTAACCCAGCTTCTTCAAAGTGAATGATTATGGGCAGGATTTTCCCAGTTGTCAATCGGAATGCTGAATTTCTTATGGTCTTGCTTGACCTTGTTGCTATATTGGAGCTTTGGCCTTCCTCTGCAGTTCTTAAGTTGACCATAGAGCTCTGCCTTTGGCAGATGATTTTGAGGCATGTGTGCCATGTGTCCCAGCTAGTGAAGCCTGGAAATGTCCAGTGTAGTCTGCATAGGCTATAGGCCAGTTCTCGCAAGGATCTTGTTACTAGTGATCCGTTGGTCCCAAGTAATGCCAAGGATTTTTCTAAGACAGTGGAGGTGCGGATTGTTCAATCTCCACTTCTGCTTAGAGTATGTAGCCCAACTTTCACAAATGTGAAGGAGGGTACTAAGGACACAATCCTGATAAACAAACATCTTTGTGTTCAGGGTTAGCAACTTGTTATTCCAAACATATGAGATAAGTTTCCCGAAGGTAACAGAAGCATTGCCAATTCTAGCATCAAGTTCCCTATCAAGGGTAAGTGAATTGGTAAGTCATAATCACGTAGCTTTTACAGATACTGGTTTTATAAAAATACCAACAGTAGAGTGGAGTGAGGCACTACCAGCAATGGGGCTGCCATGTGATCAGGAGAGAATAGAGAATTTGAACACAGAATGGAATGTCAGACAACAAATGAATAAAGATTTGACTTCAGCTTCTTTTTTTATCATCATTAGTGGCTTGACCCAACCTTTGTGTTATGTTTCCTGGAATGAAAGAACTAGGAATTCATCGCCTGCTACTCCCAGTCACAACAACGACAGCTGAGCATTCTTTTTCATCATTGAATAGAATTTTGTGTTCAGAAACAAGTCGCCTTCTGCCCGATCATGTGAATGAACTAATGAGCATACCAACTGAAAGACTGGAAGTACCGAACACACAAGAAGCCATCAAAGATGAACACACTGCACTCAAGAAGTTCATTAACAGAGCTGTGCAAAATTACAACAAGAAACCAAGAAGTATGTAGTGCTTCATAGAAGGCTTGAGTAGCCAACTTTAATGTGTGATTATTTTAAAACGTGAGTTAAATCTCATAAAATGATTGTGAAACATTTTCCAGTTTTTATTATGGTGCCATATAGCTGACTCTTACCCTCACTATCTCACCCCTCACCCTCACGTCCCTGTAAATTTGAACACCCCGACTCCCACCCAATTTCAATTCCTGGGGAAATACTGGCCTCCTTTATTCCTCATTCTACCCCTTATCCCCACTAAGTGGTAGGGTCAATTAAGGGGCTCTAAATCCTGTGACCCTCTAGTTGTCTTGTTTTAGCACCATGTTACCTGCTAACTTAAAAAATCCCACCTGTAGTTTCAGTTGAACACAGTATTTTTACCTCCTCTTCTACATTGTTCCCATGCACTGTTAAACACCACTCAATTTTATCCTACGTTTCAGTGGTGGGTCAAGTGAGGCTTGTAGAGAGATTGTGTAAGCCTGATTGTAAAGCTCTTTGGGATCCTTCTGAGGGTAAGGTGTTATGTAAATGCCCATAATTACTGATGTTTTCCTAGGTTTAAATGATCCCTGGCTAGACATATTTCCCTGCCCTTTTAACATTTAACATAGTGTCAAGCCAGCAATCATCCCATTGTTTCTCTGGACCTGTAGATCACTGGAACAGAGGGGCTGAAGGACCCTGGGAAGGTTGAAACCATGATGTGAACTAAAGTTGTGTAGAGAAAATCAGAATCAAGACTGTTATAGTTCTGTGGCACTTCAATCCTACCCCATTTACCAAAGCAGAACAGTCTGCGGCTGGCATGTCCTTCACTTCACTGGGTGATGGAGCATATGCCAGAAAATAGACCAGACAGCCTGATTTCAGAAGCTACTAAAGCAATGTATAAAACAGGGGTAGGCAACCTATGGCACATGTGCCGAAGGCAGCACGTGAGCTGATTTTCAGTGGCACTCACACTGCCCGGGTCCTGGCCACTGGTCTGGGGGGATTTGCATTTTAATTTAATTTTAAATGAAGCATCTTAAACATTTTAAAAACCTTATTTACTTCACATACAATAGTTTAGTTATATATTAAAGACGTATAGAAAGAGACCTTCTAAAAATGCTAAAATGTATTACTGGCACGCGAAACCTTAAATTAGAGTGAAAAAATGAAGACTTGGCACACCACTTCTGCAAGGTTGCCGACCCTTATAAAACATTCCATTTGCAAATACCTGGAGAAACAAGGTGTGATCACTAGCAGCCAGCATGGATTTTCTAAGAACAAACCTGCTTCATTTCCTTCTTTGACATGGTAACTGGTTTGGTGGTTAGGGGGAATGTGGTGGACATAACATACCTGGACTTTAGCAAGGCTTTTGACACAGTACCATAGGCTTAGTTTGACAGCTATAGTGGGGGAGGAGGTCAAAGCATGGGTGCGCATACACACAGGCATCCATGTGTGTGCTGAAGTTAGTTCCATTGGTTCACTCCCCATGCCTGCAGTGGTTCCTGAGCTGCCGGTGCTGGGTCGGAAAGGTCAGCTTAATGAGGGGAGCCTCCCGCTGCCACTGTGGCGACCTCAGCTCTGGCTGCTGCAGCAGTGTGGCTGCTCTGGTGCCTCCCTGCGCCTCTGTGGCCACCTCCCTGCTGGGGCTGGGGCTGCCACCGCCGAGGAGATGCCACATACTGGGCTCCTGCTTCCCCATCCCACACCCACATTTCCATATCCCATTCTCTTCCCCATCCCATCACCCTTCCCCTCTCCACTGCTCCCACCCCTTCTCTTCCACCTGCCCTATCCCATCCCCCTTCCCCACTGTGTCTTCCTCCCTTCTCCCAGCCCCACCCTGACTCCCCTTCCTCTGCCCTCTCCCATGGGCACTCGCAGGAAACAGGTGGACACTATGACCAGGAGTCAGACACTTGCTGAAGAGGTAGCAACCCGGAGCAGGTGATCCGTCCCATTCAGCTACCAGGAACAGGGGCCCAGCAAGCACATGGGGGTGCAGCATAGGAAGGACAGAGGTCCCCCCTTTCCCTTCTCCTTCCTTCCTTCCCCTCCCCAGTTCAGTACTCACAAATACTGGGGGAGGAAGAGTGGCATGTGACTCCACCTGTCACCCCTAAGCCTCACCTCTCGTTGCGGGGAGTGCAATGCCCTCCTTGTACTCCCCAAATTACACCCAGGCACAGTCCCTTATCATATTCTGATAAGTAAGGTGGAGAAATGTGGGCTTGGCTGAGCTACCGTTTAGTGGATACATAATTGATTAAACCGCAAACAACGAGTAACTCTTAAAGGAATGATGTCAGCATGGAAGGAGGTCTCGAGTGGGGTTCCACAGGGATCTGTTTGGGGTCCAGTGTTATTTAACATCTTTATTAATGACCTGGCTGTAGGTATAAAGAGCGTACTGATCAAATTTGCTGATGACAAAGTTGGGGGAGTTGCAAACACCTTGGAGGATGGAGCTAAAATTCCAAGGAATCTTGATAAACTGGAAAACTGGGCTATAGACAACAAAATGAAATTCAACAAAGACAAATGTAAAGTGCTCCACTTAGGGAAGAAAACCCAAATGCACAAATATAGCATGGGGGATAAGTAGCTTGGCAGCAGCACTGCTGAGAAGCTCTGGGAGTTGTGGTGGATCACAACTTCATGAAGCAATGCGATGCTGTTACCAAAAAGAGAAAAAGCGCAAATGCAATTTTAGATTACGTTAACTGAGGCACAGCATGCAAGTCATGGGAGGTGATAGTACCGCTCTGCTAGGCCTCAGCTGGAGTACTGTGTCCAATTTTCTATACATCCACCAGAGTATAGAAAGGATGTAGAGAAACTGGAAAGGATCCAGAAGCAAGTGACAAAGATGCTCAAAGGGATGTAATTCAGGCCATATGAGCAAAGGCTGAAGGAACTGGGTATGTTTAGTTTTGAAGAAAGGAAATTAGGGGTGGTGGGGTGGACCCGAAAGCAGTCTTCAAATATTTGAAAGACTGCCATTAAAAAAAAAAAAGATGGAGAAAAGCTGTTCTCTCTAGCCACAGAGGGCAGGACAAGAGATAATGGGTTCAAACTACAGCACAGCAGATGTAGATTAAATCTCAGGAAAAACTTCCCAACTCTAAGAAGAAGTAGGACAATGGAACAGGTTGCCTAGGGAAGTTGTGGAAGCTCCTTCGCTGGAGGTTTCTAAAAAAGAGGCTAAATAGTCATTTGTCTTGTATGGTTTAGACAACAACTCCTGCATCTTGGCAGAGGGTCAGAAGATGACCCTTGTGGTTCCTTCTAACCCTATGGTTTTATGATTCTATGAAAATGTGTCAACCCGCTCTCCAGTGCCCCAGCATTAATACTGTGGTAAATGAAAGCTAGTCACAGTGAAAGAATATGAAAGTTTGACAGGCTCTGCCTAATCTATTCACAGTGTCACAATTACACAAAAATTCAATGACATTTCTTATGCTAAGAGTCTGGGGTTGTGTCTTTGGAGCTGAGGTAGGCCCACTTCCACATCAATGACTGGTTAGCTGCATCCGTAGTTAAACTGCAGTCTGAGTTTAGAATAAGAGCCACTTGTATCCCTAGGTGTAGCTCTCAGAAAATAGCACCAAAAGGCCATCGTAAGTACCCAAACCATGGTGAATTGCATCGGGCAAGACTGTCACTTTACAAATTGCCTTTGTCAGTGGGCTGGTGCGTAGCTGCACTGCCCCAGGAGCAGAATAGGGAGGAAATACTCATTCTAAGAGTCACAATTAGCTCCCCTTGCTCACAGGAGAAAGTAATGCACTACAGGGCTATAACACAAGTAGCAGATTCTTCTTCTCCATGCTGGACTAGCACAGGTGGTGGGGAGGCAAGTAAAAGCTTCACTTAGTCTGCCTGTCTACATTGACTGATCTCCCCCCATGCTCTGATATACAGTCCTCCACAAAGGAGAATTGTATATCACAGCAGTGATATGATATGCAATCCACACAGGAGAGTTTTACTCAATGAGTCAGACTCGAGAAGGGAATCTGTGACACCCATCAAATATGTGGCACATGAGCATAGTTGCATCACATTTCCAGACAAATGGATCTCCCGCCCAGTGTGAGCATAGTATCTGATCGTAGAGATGGTGTGTGTTCTCTGTCCCTTGTTATTCATTCATATGATTAGTCTGGTTCTGATTATTTTTTTCAGGCACCCTTACTCCCTTGCATGGGTGCATCAGCCAAACCACAGTCTTGCCCTTAAACTATGCAGCACAGAGAAAAGAATAATCAGAAACAGACTTATCACATGAATAAATACCAAGGTACAGAGATCAGATACTGAACTCACGCTGGGTGGGAGATCCATCTGTCTTGAAACGTGATGTAACTATGCTTGTGTGCCAGATGTGTGATGGGGGTCACAGATTCCTCTTCACAGCCCAACTCACTGGGTAAAACTGTGCTTGCTCAGGGAAACCAAAGCTTGTTGAAAAGCATCATGTCTAAATATGAAATGGTCGTCTGGTCTGTGTTTGCATGGGGAAGTCAGGCTGCATGTGACTCGCAAAGAGCAACTGAGCTCCTGTCATTACTGGTTGCTTTCCTGGGATGTGCAATCAGAATTGGCAGTGGTCTGGAAACACAGAGATATGCAGCACCGTTGCTACGGATCAGATGGGTCTCTGTGTGCACAGGCCCATTTCTTCTCCTGAAGGAGCACGGAAGAACATCAGACACGGGTTTGCTGGGTGAAGTGATAATATAAAGTACAAATAAGCAAGAACACAATGACAAGTTAACCCAGAGAAAGAGAAGCACATAATTGGATAATGATCTATACTTCTCAGTACCATAAATGTACATGGAGTGTGTCTATCATGGAAGCTCCTCACTCACCTCCCAATGGTAGCACCCCTGCCTGGGAAAGAGGAGCGTCCAGTCACTAATCAAAGACATAAGTAGTGCAGTAATTTGGGGATAAGCAGAAAGGGAGGAGGTGCACAGTGCCAGACCCCGTTCCTTCCAAGACACAAGAATTTTCTGAAATGACTGAGGTTCAGTCCCCACAATGTGCTGATACTTGATCCAGCCACTTTGGCAGTACATATAACTGCCAGTCTTTCACTGAACGTCATATTTTATACAACCTCATGGCTTCTACATCCCTGTGGTCCTGCAGCCCAACATCCAGTAATCTCAGTGGCTTTTTATAAGTCTGTCCATGTGGTAGAGTAAACAATGGGCATAGCCTTCAAAAAGAATAATCCACTTGTTTCTAATTGTGAGGGACGGATCTTCACTGCTCTGGGGCCCAATAATGAATAGATGCAGACGGAGGAAATGAACTCAAACTGGGAATGAAAAGTTAAGGTAGTGCATCTGGAATCAGAGCATTCCTTCTCTGAAACTGATGGATGGTTCCCAACTTTTCAGGACTCTTCCTGCACCTGCCAGGTGCATGTACTAGGAATTCCAAATGTACAACTAGCCACCCCACCCTGCCCCCAACTTTCCAAGCTTTGCATTATGGTAAGGTTAAGTATGTGTTGAATCTGAAGAAAAAACATGATATGACATATGTGAGCATGAAAGGCAGACGTCCCATAAGTTGTCTGATTTAGAAGAGCCAAGGAGCTTGTACTCAGCTTCCCAGGTATTGCAATGAAATTTTGTAGACCTAAATGAATACTTGGCCTATATTCATCAGTCATTAGCAGAACTTGTGCAGTTGTACAAACAGCAGATTCCTATACCCACAGGTCCTCATCCATTTCCAGTGAGGGTTTTAGTTTTATTGGCTGCTAGCCTATCTAGCATACCCGATAAGAGAAGTGCAAAATCATCCTCTAGTCTTTGTATCTCAGCTGCCTGCTCTCGGATTCTCATAATAGAAATGTACAAAGAAATAGATTGAGCTCACACGTTTTTAGCCACATATTTACCCTAAACTAAGTGGATTATAATATTTGCTTTCTGTATCCATTGCCATGTTGGCATATACTCAGAACTAACTCCTTGGAATGCTACTGAACATTTTGAAATAACTTTGTTTATAATGATGTGTTTGCCAATGATTGCAGATTACACACATGTATTGTCCAACATGTGTTGGTATTTGAGGGTACATCTGCACTGCAAATAAAAGGCCCGTGGCAGTGAGTCTGAGGGCCTAGTTTAAAAGATTTGGGCTTGTGGGGCTCACGCTATAGGGCTAAAAATAGCAGTGTGGATGTTCCGGTTGGACTGAAGCCTTGGCTCTGAGACCCAGACCCCTCACCAGCTTGAAGAGCCTGAGCTCCAGCCTGAGGAGGATTGTTTACAGTGCTACTGTTAGCCTCATAGCACAAACCCAGGTCTGTTGACTTGGGCTCTTCAAGTTGCTGAAGCTGGTGGAGAAGGGGCTGCAGTGTGGACAAGGCTTAGAAAACTAAATTCCATCATAATCACCATTCAATTGCCCTTTTCTTCTCATTTACCTTATATCCTGTACAAATGCTTTGCTAACTTCTGCAGGGATATCTGCCAGTCACACCCAGAGCAGGGCCACTGAAAAATTCCCAACTAAAATGCTGCCAAAGTTAACAATTACTTTTTATTACTAACTTAATGAAAGAAAAAAAACCGCAGTAGTGGATGCTCTTTTAGACAGCGTGAAATACTAAATAAATAATAATAGTTTAAATGGGGTAACGTTATAATTCAGGGCATTATTATATTGTAAGAAACATTGTCTTGAATTATAATATAGCTTCAAAATACACTCAAGACTTTGAGTCAGATCAAACTCCAGGAATTTCCTTTTCATCTTTATATGATCACCTTTAACAGTACTGTACAATTAACCCATCAGACCTTTATTTTAATTCTTAAAATAAGGTGTTCTTGACTCTCCATAACAGATTGATTCTTCTTGCTATCATACCAATTTTATTTATCCTTTTAGGCTAGGATTTTCCAAAGAACCTAAGGAATTGAGTGCCCAACTCCCACTGGCTCTTTCTTGGATTTGGGCACTTATTTCCCTTCGACTCCTTTGGAAAATCCTTCCTTATAGAGTCAATTGCTTTTTAGCCCTGATCTACCCAAACAAGAAGGTAGCTAGACCGGGTGTGCCCATTATGATAAAAAATATTTTATCATCCTTTCTGTATTTCCCAGCCTTATTGTTTAAAAACAACTTTTATTAATTTCCTTTGTGTCAAAAATAAACGAGAAATTCAAAGTCATACAAGAATATTTTACAAATACTTATATTTTCAAATGAGAGCTTAGAATGGAATGGTTCCCCCAAATCTTAAATTATGGAGTTGCGATTATAGCTCGGTAGAATCACAGAACTTAGAGATGGAAAAGAACTCTTACATCCTCCAGTCTAATAATATGGTATTGTTCCCTAAGGTACATTTTATGGTGTTTTGTCTTGTCTGAAAAGTCCCAGCAATAGGAGTTCCCCTTGAAAGATTATCCTACAGTCTAATGCTTCTCAGTTTCAGAAATACACCACAACATGGCTTAGTCCTACAGCCCCACCACTCCAATGCAATAAGTGACTGCAGGATCGAGTCTTTATTTAATACTGCTCCATACTTAGGGGCAGATCCAAACTAAAGTAAATCAGGGTAGGTCCTGACTTCAGTGAAACTAATTTACACCATTCGTATACTTGTCAACTTTTACCCTGCTCCCCCAAGTCAAATTGGGCTCATTTAGTCTCCAATCTAGCAATGTACTTAAGCACATACTTTATTTTTGAGCACATCAGTAGCGCCACTGAAGCCATCTGGTAGAGCCAGCTAATGGGGTTACAAAGGAAATCAATGGGACTTCATGTGCTTAAAGTTAAGCATGGGCATAAGTACTTTGCTGGATCAGAGCCTTAATCTTTCTTTCTAAGACAATTTTTCCAATCCCAAGGATCATTTTTGTTGCAGTTGTCCAAAATCTCTCCAGTTTTTCAATAACTTTCTGGTAATATTGAGTCCACAATTGAATGCAACATTACCAGAATCTTACCGGTGGACTATTTTCTCCCTGCTCTATGAGATGTCTTTCCGTTTACAGCCCATATCACATTGCAAACTCATGTCTAATTTGCTGTCCCCCTCTGTTCCTATGTCCCCCTCCTGATAAGTTTATACATTTCAGATTATCTTTCTTCAGATGCTTGCATTGTTTCATGATAAACCACATTATATTTTGCATGTTTCTAATATGCCTAAGTCACTTTGTCCTATTTCTCTGTTGCTTGCATCTCCTCTTGGGTTAGTGTCATCAACAAATTTTACTCTTGTGCTGTTTATGACTTCTTAATCAAGACATTAAATAGAACCAGACCTAACGACAGTCCCTGCCATACCCACAAGCCATCTCCACCAACTTCGATACATTGCAATTTATCATTACCCTTCTCTGCGGCCAGTTTTCAGCCCACATGACGGCGTTCCTATCCAAAACAATTTAAGTTCATTTTTCAAGACTTCATGAGTCAGTATCAATTACTTTAGTCAAATCCAAATATATTACATCTATAACATTCTCTTTATCCACTAAGGGCCCACTTTTATATATACTCTATTGGCTGACCTATGTGTTCATATACCATGCTTAATACCTTAGTAGCCCAACACTTTCATATTGACACCAGTGGGAGTTCCCATTGTGGAAGTATCTATAGGATTGAACCCAAATCCTGTGTTTTTTAAATCAGGTTTGTTTGGCAAGATTCATACCATTCTGAACCCAAGTTGCTTATTGCTTACTCTCTGTTCCTCCCTTGACATTGGTGAGATTCCATCGAGGCACAAGATGAGAAAGATTTAGCCCTAGATGTTTAAAACTGTAGATTCATAGAGCTTAAGGCCATAAGGGACCACTAAATTGCTTCATTTGTTAAATTTCACCGTTACCTCCTGGATTGAGTGCAACAACTTGCATTTGGCTAAAACATATCTTCCAGAAAGACCTCCAGTCTTGATTTGAAAACAATCGAGAGAATCCACCACTTCCCTGGGTAGCTTGTTCCAATAGTTAATAATACTCACTATTAAAAATGTGTGCCTCATTTCTAATTTGAATTTTTCTGGCCTCAGCTTCCAGCCGCTGGCTTGCATTATGCTTCTCTGCTAAGTTAAAGAGCCCTTTAGTATCCAGTATTTTTCCCCTTTAAGGTACTTGTATACTGTAATCAATCTTCTTTTTGATAAGCTGCACAGACTGAGCACTAAGTTTCTTACTCGGCAGCATTTCCACCAGCCCTTGCACCATTTTGGGGGGCTCTTTTCTGCATTATCTCCAATTTTTCAACATCCTTTTTAAAATGTGGACACCAAAACTGGATGTGGTATTCCAGTATCAATCATACCAAGGCCCTACAGAGAGGTAAAAATCCTCTCCCTACTCCTCTGTTAATACATCCAAGGGTTACCTTGGTCCTTTTCCCCTCAGCATTGCACTGGGAGCTTATGTTTCATGTAACATGAGGTAACAGCATTCAGTGGCTGGAAGTTGAAACAGTTTCAGACTGGAAATGAGGCACACGTTTTAAAGAATGAGAGTAATTAACCAGTGGAACAATTTACCAAGAGTTGTGGTGGATCCTCCATCAATGACCATTTTTAAATCAACATTGGATGTTTTTCCTAGTAGGAATTATTTTGGGGAAGTTCTACAGCCTGTGTTATATAGAAAGTGTGGCAAATTTGCCTACACTATTATGATGGGTCCCGCGCTCTCTCTTCTTGTGGAGGGTTCAGGGCACCATTTCTTGCCCCTGAACAGGGTATTAACTGCCCCACTAGTATCCTAGAGCAGGGGAGTGGAGAGGGAGGGACCTGGGCCCGCCCTCTATGCCGGGTCCCAGCCCAGTGGCCCTGAGGATAGCAGTAAACTACTTGAACTAGCTATTCCTTCCCCTGGGCTACTTCCCTCTCCTACCTTTCAGCTTGTGGGGCCTCCTGCCCTCTCTCTGCACAAGCCAGGTGTCCCTTTACCTATGGTCTGGGTCTTCTTAGCTCACCACATCACTTCAACTCCTCTCCGCTCCAATTCCTCCAAACTGCTCCAACTCCTCTCAACTGACTGATTGAAGCAGGGGGGTTTTATCATGTGCCTGGCTTCAGTTACTCTAATTGGCTTCAGGTGCCTTAATTGGCTCCAGGTGCTCCAACCAACTTCTAGTAACTTGCTTCCCTCTACAGAGAATAAGGCTTCCCTCTAAGGGCTTGTCTTCACTAGAGCCGGGAGAGATCGACCTTATGGCGATCGATTTATCACGTCTTATGAGGATGCAATAAATCGATCACCAGCGGCGCCCCCATCGACTCCGTAACTCCAGCTTGCCAAAAGGCGCAAGCTGGAGTCAATGGGGGAGCACGCCACCAACCCCCGCCGCTGTGAGGACAGCAGGTAAGTCGGCTGTAGACACGTAAGTCGGCTGTAGAATTGCATATCTACAGTCGATCCCCCGCGCTAGTGAAGACCAGCCCTAACACTCTCCTGCTGCCCTCTGGCCATGCTGTATCACAAAAGTCAGACTAGATGAGCACAATGGTCCCTTCTGGCCTTGGACTCTGTGTTCATTCTCTTGCCCACTATGACCCCTAAATCCTTTTCAGAGTCTCTGTTTTCCAGGACACAGCCCCCCCGCTGTAGCTATGACCAGCATTCCTTGTTCCTAGATGTATGACCTTGCATTTGGCTGTACTAAAATGCACTTTGTTTAAATAGGCCCAATTTACCAAGCAATCCACATTATTCTATACGACTGCCCTGTCCTCCTCATTATTAATCTCTCCACCAATCTGTGTGTCGTCCTCCACTTATCAGCAGTGATTTTCTGTTCATTTCCAGACCATTGATGAAAATGCTGCATACTGCTACGCTTAGTACCAGTCCCTGTGGAACCCCACTCTTAAGACCCACATTTAATGAGGAGTCTCCATTGACCATAACTTTTTGAGATCTGTCAATTAGCCAGTTCAGACTCCATTTAACATAATATTAATTAATTGTGCTGATTTTGAAATATAGATTCCTATACCAAATAGGCTTATTTGCAACAAGGGTTCTGAGGTCAGTCAACTGCAGGATCAGGGCCCTGGAAGCTTAACTTTCACTCTTTTTTCTCTACGCAATCCTATTTTTTCAGCCAGTTTTTTTAAATATATAATTTATTTTTTCCATCCACCGAGAGCAAAATGTGCTTTCAGTCTGGGGGATTTGTCCTTCAGCCTAAGGAGAACAGCAGAGAGAGAGAGAGAGAGAGAGAGAGAGAGAGAGAACAAGATTCCCAGCACTGCTCCTAGCAGGCAGGCACAGGGCAATACTCAAACCTTTCCATAGCCATATATGCCCTCACAACTAGCTTCAGATCACTCCTAATTTATAAATGGATTTTTCTTTTCCCTGACACTGCTTTCCCTCCCCGCACCCGTCCCATATATTTTTAGAAGCTCTTATCACCCGTCAATTCTTTTGCTGCTCTTAGCTTTTCCCTGTAACTTTAAATGACTAAAGATCCTTGTCTGCTTGCCTTCTCTCCCTCCCCAGTGTATTTAACCTCAGGACAGGGAGCAGAGCACATCTAGCATGGAACACATGTCCGACAGTGGCAGCAATGGGTTTCTTAGCAGCCTATCTGCCTCCTCCTTTCTCTTGGTCAAACAAGCATTTTTACTTTAGTTTCCACCCATTTCTAGCTTGTCCCTGTTGTTCCTCACATACTTGTTTTTGCCACCAGCCCATGTGGTGACAGAAAATGCAGCTCCTCAATTAGACTCCAAGGAGCATGCTGGGAATCACAGGTCGGTTTGAAGATTTCTGAGCTAAACTGGGTTATTGTAACTGACAAGACTTCCAGTAAACAAGTCTGGAAATATCAGAATCCCCTGCTCCCCGTCGAGAAGGCCAAATTAGAAAGAGCTACAATTTCTAATTTCTATTGTGACTCATGCCCATGCTGAGCACTTGGTTGGTGAGGTCAGCGACAAGGGTTGCTGTGTTTCGGCTATAGAAAAAAATGGACTCCGCTAAATGATAAAACAGCCAGAACAGAATTCAAAGGAGGAAGAAGGCAGAAACCACAAAGGCCCATCAATCACAGCAGGAAAGCAGAGGAGACTGAATAATTCTTCTTGGAAGATTAAGCAGAAACAAGTCACAAGGGACATTTTGCACTTTCATTCACCTACCCTTTCTATCCCTTAAACATAAGCTCCCCCCATCCCTAGGAAAGTTAAACAAAATCACCTGTTCTGCTCAGTTTAAGTGAAAATGAAATCTCACAGGGTTAGAGTCATTTCTCATCTCTGACTGTACAGTCCCACTTTGAAAATAAAGGGTCTGATCCTAGAAAACCCTATTGGCATGAGTAGTCCTTGCTCATATTAGCATTCCTATTGACACAGTTCAGGATGACCCTAGTCAGGACAGCTTTTGAGCTTAACTTGAAGTATGTACTTAAGTCTCACCAAAGCCAAAGTAACCTAGTCATGTACTTAAATGCTTTCCTGAATCAGGACCTGGGTGAGTAATGAGTACTCACAGCAACAAAGATTTGCAGGATGAGACTAGACTATCACATAGGATTGCTGACTCTGTTACCGCAGGTGGCCAATGTTTTTTATTTATTAAACAAAGTGACGTCATTTATGACACCAGCTGAATATAGAGCCCATTGAGAGAGATGACAAAACCTTCATCCTACATTAGCCACCAGGGAAAAGAGCTGTAATGTCCAATATGTAATCCAATGTTCAATTTTAAATGCTGATTGTTCTTTTATGATTGTTAAGTACCAAAGCAGGATGGAGACATGATTTACAGGCTATTGCACTGGGCTCCTTTCAAGCAGGATGGTCTCTGCCAACAGCAGGTTCAGAACTGCCAGTTCTAATTAAAAACTTTATTTTAAAAATACATTTCACAGTTTATTCATGGGAGTAAGTGCTTCGCACCCTCAGAACTTTTAAATTGCTGGATTGAGCAGAGGGTACAGCTTCTTTTTTAGTGATTCCCATGTAATGGCTTTAACTAATTGCTCTAACAAGTCAGGATTGATGCTCTGGGCCTGTTCAAATACTTCGCTTTTATCTATTATTCATTTAGTGTAGACTGTCTAAGACATCTCCATTTCTTTGCCAATGGTTTACACAGGAGGTTACTAACCATTTTCTTTTCCTTTGTAATGTTATAATAAATTAGTTTAAAACAGACAAGGATTACAATAACTTCAGCAATTTCAATTAGAAAGCCCTCCTCTAGCCTCAGTTATAATTGAATATGCAGCTCAGACGATTTTCAGTGGAAATTCTGGTAAAGTAGTATTGTGAAATCTGTATTTTGTTAGCTTATTCCATGGTGCAAACAACTGGGAAAACATTCTGATGACCTTTGCATCTCATTCTGATGGCCAGCTCTCTGCCTTAAAGCGGAGGAGAGGGTAAAATCTTTCTTTGCGTGTTAGAGTCAGTGAGAAAATTTCTTATAAATACCAGCACCAACAGTAAACAGCTTGTAAAAATACCAGCTATGGAAATATTTTGCATATAAATAGCCAGATTTTGATTTGGGTTACACCAATGCAAGTTGCATGAAGATAACAGAGATTCAGAGATTCCATGGCCACAAGGGACCACTGTGTTCTTCTAGTCTGGCCTCTGGCTTGGCACAGGCCAGAGAATGTCCCCATAATAATTTGTATTTGATTTAGAGCATCTTTTAGAAAAATATCCCATCCTGATTTTAAAATGGTCAGTGAGTAAAACGGAATGCAGCCTGAATTTCTGACTCTCTCTCTCTCATTGCATGATTATTTCACAAAAAGCTCTTATATAATAGATGTATCTACCCAATAAGTATGTGATTATATTAAATATTACAAACTAATATCAACCCATTTTTAAAAGTTATCCTGTATCCTTTCAGGAGATTTTTAAAAACTGTCCAAATTTAGTATGAAGTGATGCAATGTTAGATCATATCTCCATTTTATCACTTATATTTTCTGATGGTAAAGGCAATACATAGATTTCTTTCTCCTCTCCAGGATGTAACTCAATAGCCACCATGTGGTACTTACAAAGAATGAATCCTTACAATAACTTTAACATTGACAGACCCATACTAATTAATTGTGATTTAAATCGCTCTATGACTCTGTACTTGGACGTTGATATTAAGACATCTCAATTATTTGCTAAACATAGGTTTGTATTTATATAATGGATTTATATTTACCCAAAGATTTCAATATACAGTAGAGATTTGCCAAGATTTTATTAGCACAGACCATATTTTAACAGAGAAACTCTGCCATGGAGCCCTCCCTTCCCATTTGCGATGACACAGGCCACCTCCTGCTTTTGATGGTTGAATAACAGTCCTATTCTATATAGATTTTTATACCACACATCCCCATAGTATCTGAGAACCTTCCAGCACTGCATTAAGCAATGTGATTACACATCTGTCATATGTTTGTTCTCATTCTCATCCCAGAGAGAGAAGCATGTGAAGCAAAGCATCTTGTTTTGGTACATTTTTTACTTTGTGTTGTTAAATATACTTATTGCTATGTGTCTCTAATAGAGAAGGCAAGGTCAAAGAAATGCAACTTGCACTTGAAGCAGAAAGTAGTGAGGTTTGTGATAGTCCTTGGTTGCTTAGGGCTTTCATTACAACATTACATTGGATCACTCCTGAAAAAGGTTCTGTCTCTTTCACAGATGCACTTTACCCTTATTGCTGAGAGTTCCATTTTGCCAAAGGAGTGAAGCAGAGGGGCCACACTTTTCCTCCCTGAGCTTTAGACGATCTTTTAGATATCCTGGGCCCAAACTATAGAGTAATTTTAATAGAAGGACTGAGATCTTAAACTTGATTTGAAGTTCTGTGTGAAGTCAGTGTAAAGAGCTGAGGACAGATGTGATATGCTCACAACAGCCTGTGTTGTGGAGAAGACATACTGAAACATTTTGTACTAGTTGGAGTTTCCCAAGCACTGAAGGTTTCATGTATTGCTGTAGTCCAGCCAAGAGATGACAAAGACATGAATAACTGAGGCCAGGTCTTCATTGGCCAGGATGAGACAGTCTCCTAGCCAACCAGAGACAGTAGAAAGCATTACTCATGACCATTGCAATGTAAGAGCTCAGTAGCAGCTCTGTAGCAAGTTGTCACAGTCAGGTCATAGGCAGTCAGACCTAGTGCTCAGAGCTGAGATCCACAAGAGTCAAGAGCTAGATAGGTCAGGCTACTGGGAGATCAGAAACAAGAGACAAACTTGATAGAAGAATCATGAATTGGTAACCAGAGCCAGGCTAGGTTGGGATACCGGGGGTCAGAAGCAGAAGACAAACGAGATCAGAACCACAAGTCAAACATCAGGAGTCAAGCCAGATTAGAAGCCAGGAAATCAAGCCAGGGAAGGGGAACAGAGTGAATCCCAGTTGCATGGACAACTTCGTGTTCATGTGCCGGGGGTTTATATAGGAACTGTGGACCAATCAGGATCCCCAGCACTCTGCTAGTCAGGACTGGAGTCCTCCATTGTGGTTCAGCTTCTGCCCCAGGAACTAGAAATGACATGCTTCATAGACAGCATTAGTGGCTACATGAGTTCTACTCCTCACCCATATCTTTTTCCACTGAAGAGATGGATCAGGATCTTATTGTTGGATAAAGGCACAGCTATAGTTTGGACCAAGAGAACATCTACACAGAAGCTGAGTGTGTGCTTCCCAGAACAGATAGACGGACATGCTAGCTCTGTTTGAACTAGCACACTAAAAATAGCAGCGTGGCCACAGTGGCATGAGCAGCCGCTTGGGCTAGGCACCCAAGTACACACCCAGGGTGTTGGGTGGGATTGAGTATGAGTGGCTAGATTGTGCTGCCGCCCTTGCCTCTGCAGACACATTGCTATTTTTAGCATGCTAGCTCAAGCAGAGCTAGCACGTGTCAATCCATCCAACAATGGGACACGGGGCAGAGTCTGGCCCAGTATCTTGGGGATCTTTAAAATATGATCATGTGTGATTTGCAATGCAATAGATATGCAGAACTGGTGAAATTCAGCCCTATGCAGAAAGCAAACACAAGGCCTTGTTAAAATTTCACGAGAAAATCTCTTAGATAAAACAATGCATAAGAATTTTCCATATATATATTCTGCAAGTATTAAACAAGAAATGCTAGTGTCAGACCAACCTAAGTTGTTTTAGCCACTGATTAGAATACACTGTGCAAGAATGAATGAAGCGGTTTAATAGTGTCAGATTTTCTGTATCTGTATTGTATTTACTATAAGCAAAGATATGAATTTCAGGATACAACTGGAGTACATCAGTAGATGTTCCAGTACACCACACTTCCAGCATTTAATTGTCTGTAAAGTCATATTTGAATAGATTTAATGAGGGCCTGTTAATTCCTTGTAGATTGTTGCACTTTAAGACCCAGTCTTCACTGGGAAATAGGGTCGGAATAATTATGTTGCTCAAGGGTGTGAAAAATCCACACCACTGAGTGATGCAGTTAAATGTACCTAAACCCAGGTGTAGAGAGTGCTGGGTCAATGGGAGACTTCTCCCATCGGCCTAGCTACTGCCTCTTGGGAGGTGGATTACCTACACTGACAGGAGAATTGCTCCCATCAGCATAGGTAACGTCGCCACTGAAGTGCTACAGCTGCACCGCTGCAGTGTTTTAAGTGTAGACAAGCCCTAGCTCTTGCCTTCCTCACTCTCCTTAGAGGGGAGGCTAAAATGCTTGGCAGTTGGTTGGGCCTGCTCCTGGTCCTACTGAACTCTGTGGCAATATACCCATTGACTTCAATGGAGCTGAAGAGAGCCCTTGGCACTGAAAAAAATCACATTCAATTCATTTTACCATCTCTAAGAGAGAGGAAAGCAGATCATGGGTATGATGTTTCCAGTAATAAAGGAACTAAATGGGATGTAGCTGATGATTTTAGTTTAAGTTGCGCTGAGGTAATAATGACTTATAAAACATGATTCTTGTCTGATTCACAGCCAGCATATGATGCTTCCCAGAAATAGCGTATCATCATACTCCTGTAAAAGGTTAACAGGCTGATTCTCATCTTACTTACGCTGGTGTAAATCAGGAGGGAACATTTGTACAATTCCATTCGCTTCAGTGGAGTTAAATTCTTGAAAAGAGAATCAGGCCTAAGGATTTATTTTAGCTCGGCAGTTAAAAGAAAATGTTATCTAGTCTCTGAACCTCACATGCTCAAGTGGTTTGAAACCTTCTGGGAGAACAGTCCCAACAAGTAGTGATGAGAAACTGCACCTCCATCGGTAGACCCCAGGTTTATGTAGTTCCACAAGGATCAATTCTCTTTCTGGTCCTTTCCAGCACCTACAGACAATGACTGAGTGAACTGGTCAGACGACACAGACTCAAGGACCAGTAATATGCTCTACCTAACCTTCACTACATACGACCACATCATTACTACCATGGTGGCCTTGTGCTCAGATGAGATCAGTGCCTGGATGAACAGCTGGTTGAAGCTGAATCTGAGCAAGACAGGTGATGCTGGTCAGAGTAAGGTATTTTGAAGAGCTTGCAGCCACCATGCAGTCTCTGTTGGCTGTAGATACAAACCCACAACTGGTCAATTCAGTCTATAGTCTAGGAGCACTCTTGGTTTCCTTGCTGATATTGAACTCTCACATAGCAGCATCTGAAAGTAATGCTTTCTATCATCTCTGCTTGGCTAGGAATCTCCATCCCATCCTGGTGGACGAAGATCTGGCCTCAGCACAGGCATGAACTTTCTGATTTCCTTGGCGGTGTTCCACTCCTGCCCCACCTCAGGCCCCACCTCCAGTCCACCCCTTCCCACCCCCACTCTGCTTCTTCCCATCCCTGCTCTGCCCCCACCCCCACTTTTTCCTAGCCCATTCTGCCTCCATCCCCAAAGCCCGCTTCAGCCTCGCTCTGCCTCTTCCTGGCCCCCATCAGCTCCTCCTTGCCACTGAACAGCTGATCAGCAGCAGCCATGGGGCACTAGAGGGGAGGGGGAAGAGTTGATCGGCGGGACCCGCCAGTGGGTACTAAGCATCCAGTACTTTTTTTGCTGTGGGAGCTCCAGCCCAAGAGCACCCACAGAGTCTGCGCCTATGGGCCTCAGTTATTCATGACTTTGTCACCTGTAATACAGACAAAAACAATGTGATAAACCTGGGTATGAAGCCTTCAGTGCTGAGGAAACTCCAATCAGTACATAATTCCACAGCACTGTCCTCTCTCTCTCTCGACTGGCTTCCCATAGACTATCAAATCAAGTTCAAGGTCTCAGTTCTTCTCTTCAAAATGCCGGATGGCCTGGGTCCAGAACATCTAAAAGATAATCTAATGCAGTGATTCTCAGCCTTTCCAGACTACTGTACCCCTTTCAGGAGTCAGGTTTGTCCCCAAATTTCACCTCAGTTAAAAACTACTTGCTTACAAAATCAGACATAAAAATACAAAAAATGTCACAGCACTATTGCTGAAAAATTGCTTACTTCCTCATTTTGTCAGTATGAAATTTTAGTTTGTACTGACTTCGCTAGTGCTGTGTATGTAGCCTGCTGTAAAACTAGGCAAATGTCTAGTGATGAGTTGATGTCCCCCCTTTATACTCCCAGGGGTACACATACCCCTGGTTGAGAGCCACAGATCTAAAGCTCTGGGATGAAGACAACAGCCAACAACTCTAATTCTCTGACACAATGGAACTCTCAACAAGAAGTGTAAAGCTCATGTCTGGGAGACAGAACTCTCTTCCGGGGTGGTCTGAGACTGTGGAATAAACTCCTCCAGGAACTAATGACTATCACAAACTTCACCACTGTCTGCTCCAAGTCCCAGGCACATTTCTTTGATCTGCCTTCTCTAAGATAAGTGCCTGTGGCTATGTGGTGGTTTTTTGTAAATAATAATAAGACACCCACTATCAAAACAAGACACACTCCACTGCTCCCACTTCTCTCTCTGGGAAGAGGATAAGAGAACAAACAACATGTGACAGATGTGTAGTCACATGGCTTAATACACTACTGGAAGATGCTCGCATACAATGGTGATGAGTGGGATATAACAACCTACATAACTGAAGCTCCCTTATTCTGACGCAGGGGCAGAGTCCGCCACCCATGCTTGTGTATAGAGCTAACCTTGTGGCAAAACTGCAGTATCTCTTCACTGTGTTTTTACCTCAGGATAATTCATGTTACTTACTCCGAGGTTTAAAAAAAATAAAAGTTGTTTTAATCAATGAAGACAAGCCCAGTAATGGCTCTGCTCTTTCTTTGACTTGGTTATATTTCCAACTGCAAGACTCTCTTTTGAGGTGGTAATGTGCTGTGACTTATCTTCCCCTATTAGAAAGCCAGATTCTGCTGTCCTTACTTACATTGAATGTTGCTGTTCTTCATCAGCCATCCCACTGAAATCATACAACATCTTACAATGTGGCAGTTACACTGAGAGTTGCCAATTCAAACAGCACTCCCCTGATGGAGAGTCATAGGAAACTGCTATAACAATAATCACTGGAACCTGATTATTTTGGTCTAGACGCTGCAAGCCTTACTCATGCAGAGTAATATCCTGCCCCACTAGTAGTCTCATTTATTTAGCCCTTTGATACTATGCAGTGTTTTCTTTTAGTATTAGATACATCCACATTGCATCTTGTTCTGCTGCAATAACCAGGAAATTTCAAAACTCAGTCCTGTTCTTTCTTGGTCACCGCAGAGGTTTCCCTCTTGTTTCCCTCTTTTAGATATGGGAAATATGGGCATTCACACATTTGTGAGCATTCACATTATGCGTTAAGAGCTGAAATTAGGAGACGAATGTCTTCAGCAAAAATATGAATAATAATAGTTCATAAGTTAATGGAAGCTTTTATCTTATGAATGAAATGTTCATCAGGACTAAACCTTTAGGTCACATTTTAATAAGTATTATAATTATATGCAAAACAACATATTTTGTAAACTATAGCTAGAGCAACACTGAAAAGCTTAACCAAAATGCAGCATTATTCTTAAAAGTGTAGAACCACAGTACTGACTCGTAGTGTAGAAATTATAAATTACATTTTATTTAATCTATGGTCATTTTTATTTAATAGATTTCATCAGCTAGAATGTGTGTGTGCCTGTATGTGTTTGTGTAGAAAGACAGATGGCTATTGACAATTAATATTGCGGACTGCAAGATCATGGATACTAAAAAAAATTTTACGTAGTCATTTAGAACAGTAATAAATAATATTAAACTTTTTTTTCATTTACATGACATCTTATGTCTGAGTACCTCTAAACACTATATAAACATGAATTTGTATTCAAACTTCACCACTGTCTGCTCCAGGACCCGGGCACATTTCTGAGAACATTGCAGTGATGCATGTATTTTATAGAGTAAAGCTTCCTGTGCCTCAGTTTACCCAATTTACAAAATATCACAACTCAAACCAGTGGCAGAACCAGAGAGGACTAAAACTCAAGCATTCTGGGCTTCCAGCTCTGTGCTCAAACTATTACCAGATCACCTCTCTTACCAAGAGGAAACAATTTTCTGTTTTCTAGGACTTAATGCAGACCAACTGGCCTGTATCCAAGAGCAGGATCCAGAAGTTCTTTGCCCCATGTATTTGACACTTAATTCACTGCTTTATTTCATTGTAGTTTAGGTAATAAATATTGACTTCTAAATAAAGCAGGTCCAATCAGCTACATACTCTACTTAAATGAATAAAAAAGTATTTTTCCAAGTTTCTTGATTAAAATTTAAGAATTTTGTATACAACTTTTATTGCAATAAAAAATTAAATGCCCTTCCACAGTTATATCAGTAAACTCTGAAAGGCTAACTAATGTCATTTTGCATTTTATATAACTTTCTTGAAGCCAATCGCAGAAACCTGTTGTGGGGGGCATATTTTTTTAATTGTTGCATAAATTGGTTAATTTCAATATTTCTTTTAACCTAGCAGCTAGTCTGTCCCCTAGTTAGTCCCTGGACATTATTGTTAAATTTATGCATTTACGGACATCGGTTTACTGAAAAAGAATGCTAATGGTGTGAGAACATTTCAAGGCTTTAGTACATTTTTGTTCAGTACTGAAAGGGCTCAAGGACCTACGCTACTATTTTTATTTTAGAGACCATCTTTAAAAAAAAAAATCACATGGGGTCATCCATCAATGCAGCTGCGCCCGTGCCAGGACTTGGACTAATCCTGAAGTAGACAGAGCCAGGAATGTAAGCAGAGACCAGGTGTTGGGAGAATCATTCTTGCTAACTTCACCTGGGAAAGAGAGGTTTGAGTCTACATCGTAGTCAGCAAGATGATTGGCAGTGAATGTAGGGCCTGACTTTCAGAGTTGTTGAGTAGCCATAGCTCCTATTAACTTCAAATGGAGTTGTGGGTAAATAGTATCTCTGAAAGTCAGGCCACCTGGTTTGTTCTTTCAATAGGCCTACTATGGACTGTTTCAGGGCATCCTCATGTCAATAGTCAGCTAAGGCTTACTTTGCTGACTTGGAACAGCCAAGACTGGCATGAGACTCGATCACAGGTAGTGGAACAGACTTTTTCAGTGTACCCGTTACCAACTTCTGTGAGACTAGGCCCAGCTCTGACAAGGTGGGTGGAATGCATTGTTCTCCCTATTCAAACACATATCTCTTCAGATGCAATAGACTGCCATGAATCTGCCCGATTTCGGCAAAATATGGAAACAGTTTTTGACAGTGGTCATTGGGCAGGGCTGTGATTGCAAAAAGACAATCCATATTGTAAAAGGTTTGGAAGTGTGTTTTAACGGAACTTTATTAAAGAATAAACTAAAATACCAAAAGTAATTCATGTGAAGAAGAGCTACATTACCATTATATTAGGGCTTTGACTTACCCTGACAAAAGAGAGATGATTCTAAAGTATAGCTGCCGCTGTGTCTTTAACTCACTGCATACGTTCCCATGGCTGCTGTTTTCCTTTAGAGGTCATCTTTGTTCACTTTTTTCCCATTTTTGGCTGACCATCAGGAAGGGTCAGTGAGATGGAAGGGGGCTTTGTTGTTATGGGCTTTGGTTTGTGTCAGCAAGGTGGGGTTAGTGGGGTTTGTTATTTTTGTGCAGCAGTGTAAAAGAACAAGAGCTCAAAATGGGATTTTTTTTCTGTCTGACTGCTACAAAAATCTCTCTTGATTTCACAGATTTGATTTCACTTTCATTAGTACCATCTGTTTATCTTGTCCACTGGACTTCATTCTCTGAGGTACTGATATTTTATGTACACTAACATTCATCGAGTTTTCCAAGGAAATTACTTTAACAATAGGTGATACAAATGCATCAGCAGGGTCAAATTCATCCCTGGAGTAACTCCCTTGAAGCAAATAGGATGAATATGGCTTATCGTGATTAAATTCCTTGGTTTCCCTACTTAACAAGTCATCCTTCTTTTTGTGCAGCTTTCTCTTTCCACAGTTTTTCCTGGCTGGATACCAAAGATGGGTTTAAACTGTATCTTAGCGATTTAAACTGGATTTTACTGCAAACATTAGTCACTAGCCATAGAACTACTGCATTAAGTGTCTGTCTTTCAATAAGGCACCTTTCCAAAATGCATGTGCCATTTGATATAAATGGAAACAGTGTGTGTTGGAGATTTGCTTCTTCAGATGGAGTCATTAATCCCAAAGGAGTTCACCATGTAATGCTCAGGAATAGTATGAGTACCTAATCCACTTTCTAAATAAAAAAAAAAAGACACGTGGCCAAATGTTCCCCTTCCTAAAAGGAGATACGTATGTAACAGGGCAAAAGCTGTACGTTCTAGGATGTGAGCAGTGTCTGCACATCTGGTCATGCAAACCATCGGATATTCCTCTCAATGACAGTCTCCATCCCAGAACATGCCTTTGTCCACAAAGAAATGGATTTTATCTCCTTGTTCCTACCTGCAGCCCTCATGGCCAGAAGTAACCCACAAACACCAATGTGCTTGGATACAATGAGTTCCTTTTGATAGCACTTGTCTGTAAGAACATGTTGTGTCTCATTGCCCTTTCCTGTGAGCATGTGTATCTCATTCTCCTCATGCCCTTTAGCACATTTGTGCTTCAGGCCTTCTCTTATTGGGGAGGCTTGTCAGAACCTAACAAAAAAGGATGACCAAGAACAGTTCAGAGGTGGAATGACTGCCATGGGGCTGCTTGTCACATATCAGAGCTAGCACAAAATGACGCCTATTCCTCTCTAAGGAGCTGCAGAGGATATTTGTGATCGAGTCGGAGCTTACTTCAAAAGTTAAACTCCAATTTACTCAGAAAGCCAGGAAGTGATGTGAAGCAACATTGCAATATATATGAATGTAATACACTCACTGTCACAGCAAGCTGTTTTGGCAATACCTATTAATGGCCCATTTAGGCAAGTGATAGCAAAAGTTAAATTTCCTATGATGAATAGTAGCTATAAGCACCTTTCCCGGGTAACAATATATAATTCACTCCTGGCTTCAAAATACCCCACCCCCTTTCTCAAAGACTCATTCCATTTTCTGACATTGTCATGGTACAGCACCATAACCTGCACATTTCAGGAATAATCTTTTCCTTTTTCTTTTATTTTGGTCAAGCTCAGAATTACATCACTTGCTCCACTTCCGAGACCCATACTTATGTTCACCTAGAGATAGAATTTGGCCCCTGGGATTAGCACCTCAAAACAAAAAATCAATAGAAGCAAATACCTTGATAAATGGGTCCCCACAGCCCAGCCCTCAGCTCCTGAATCTTAATATTAGCCTATTTCATATACTCTCTTTAATATCAGGGGGAAATGACAATGCCTAGCCAAGAACACCAATATGTAGTTCTCTCTCCTTTCCCTTAAATAGCCTTATACCTTGCTTAAACCCCAAGGGATTTATGAAGGTGAATCCAGTCTGACACAGAAAATGAGAAGCGGATGAGGGATACAAGGGAAATGCACAAACACACATTTACAATCCCACGGAGGAGCTATGATGAGACAGAAAGAAAAGTGTCATCTCATGCACCATAGGCATCAGTTTGAAAGCATAATCTATTCTATGTCTCAGCTTCTCAGCAAACATTGAAAAAGCGCAAGGGTTGGAAGAATAGAGTGGCAAGACTATTTCCAGATAGCAAATTGTTTGAAAAACATTTCTGTTAGAATAAGGGAGCCGTTGTATATAGACTACTAAATAAGTAAAAGGAGCCTCACTTGGGATCCGGTTGTGTTATACCTTCTCTCATACTCTAGTACAGCGAGTTATTTCAATGGGAGCACAAGGGATCTTGCTAACATACGGCAATTTGCATCAACTGATCCCCCAGCTTATCTTGATGTCATGTTGCTTACAATTTAGATGATACATTATGTTGCCATTAAGCCTGCAATACAAAATAATAATTAAAATAATAAAGCTGAAAGAAAAAAAAACTTTCTCCAGTGCTCTGGATTCTATTAACGTACTGACTTTCCATTATACATATCTCTTTCCCTTGTGGCTGGAAGCTGTGAAACAGAGCCACATCATACTCTGAGTATGCAAGTCACTGCTGCCAACAGTTTAATCCCAAATGATGTCAAAGGGCCCACTTCCAGCAGTTATGCATATATCTTTAAGACACCCTAGCACCGGCATCTACTCAGGATATTCCCTCTGAACAAAGGATGATTGGCAGATAACATAATGTTTAACTTCTGTCTTTGCTTTTGTACATGTTTACGGCTAAATTGCACAGCTGCTCATGTGTCAACTACACAGCCTTGTAGCATACATGACATCAGATATTCCTTAGGCAATGTGTCATGATCTCCTCTGAGCTCTTGAGGAAGACTATGATGCAACAGATCATGTTGCTAGATGTGTAAAAGAATATACTCTGGCATGCTAAAAATGAGCTGATAATGCCTTACCCCTTCCTGGGGCCTTTTAACATCCTCTTGAGGAAGTTTGAAAAGCTGCCAAGTATTCAAGAAGTGCTGTGTTCTATAGAATTTAGCTTGCCAAAGAATAACTTCTCTTCTTCCTCAACTTCTTTCCCCCCCACCCCCCGAAACTATCACATGGGAAACAGATAAGAGGGAAAGAAAAACTGTACATGAATAAGTGTAGCAAGGAAGTGTCTGAGATGCTTCTGAGATGGTGGGTAAAGAAAAAGCAGTCAGAGCTGTCTCCCCTTTCACAGAAAGACCTCTGTGTTCTAGGGGACTTCATGTCCAAGTGCCAAATGGAGACTGCTCCAAAGAAGATCGAGCTCTTTCTATTTCAGAAACCCAGGAAGCACAGCCTAAGTACCACAGGTGTAGAGTGGAATACTTTTGCAGGCTATCACTCCTTCAGCTTCTGACTACTGGTAATTAAAGTGTTAAAGCCAGATATCCCAGTTATTAGTTTAGGGTGGTTGGGGTTTTTTGTTTGTTTGATTGTTTGTTTGGTATTTCATACAAGTACAATGAAATATAGGCCCTACTATAAACTTTCTTGAGAAATAGTACCCAGTGGTTCCTAATCAAGGCTTCAGTCCAGCAAAACATTTAAGCATGTGTCTGTCACCTGCAAGTCCTATTAACTTCAAAGGGGCATCTCATGTGCCTAAACTTAAGCTTGTGCGTAAGTGCTTTGCTTTCCAAGCCTCAAGAACTATTGTTTACTAGATAGAATTTAGTGTATTTATTTGCAATAGTTTCCAGCTAGATGTATCTATTTCATGTCAGAAATAAGAATAATTACTTGTCTCCTGGAATGATGGGATGGTTAATTTGTTCAAATTTGCACAGCACTTTGAAGATATAAATGACAATACAATATTAATAAGCAAGGCTTCGATTATGCCACGGAATCTGTGACTTCCACTGACATCACTGACATTTTCTGCCTCAGGGCTGAAGCTCACAGCCAGCCTTGTGCCTGCAGCTCCCAGCCCTCGCCCAGCCACAGTTGGCAGTGGGGGACTCTGCAGCGGCCCAGTGGTAGTGGGGGGACCCCGTAGCTTCCCAGCCACAGCAGGCTGTGGGGGGGCGGGGCCTGCAGCTGCTCAGCTGTGGCAAGTGGCTGTTGGACCCTGCAACTCCCAACAGGCCTCTGGGCAAGGGGACTCTGCAGCAGCCCAGGCCTGTGGGCACAGGGCCCCCACAGCTCCCATGGACAGCGGCTGTGCCGGATCAGAAGACCCAGGAGCAGTGGGTGCTAAATCCGCTAGGGGTATTTTTAGTGACAGTCAGGGATAGATTCCGGCTTCTATGAATTTTTGTTTATTGCCTGTGACCTGTCTCTGACTTTTTCTAAAAATATCCCTAACAAAAGCTTAGCCTTATTAATAAGTATACAATGCCAGCAGGAAACAGGACTAATACATATAAGGTCCCTGTACTAATAGCTGTTTTGTTTTGTGCTTACAAATATAAGTGAAATTGATGCTGTTTATAGACCTCTATCATAAAGGTGCTGGATCCTCAGCCCACAAGACCGAAGTTCTCCATTTCTTCACCCAACAGGTACCTCTCCGAAGGTAGGGGCAGTGCAGACATTCTCCACCCCTTCCCCTCCTCCCCCACACCAATGTGCCTCACTATCAGCCTTGGAGAGATGAGAGAGTAATTCTGTCTCTACGGCCCATTTATTAGCTGTCATGATCTAGATATATTGCCTAGGGTCTGAGACTACCTACATATTTTGCATGTCGCATCAAACTGCAATCAGAAGGGAATGGCTTGTGGTTACCTACAATGTAGGCCAAATTCAAATCAGTGACCTAGAGATGAATGGCTCCCCTCCCCACTCCCAAATTCCAGCCAGTCAGACTCCTGCTAAAATTTCATTGAATGAAATTGTATTGTGAGGTTTAGCTAAGTGGAGGAGGAGGAAAGTAGTTTTGAAATATCCGTTAACAATAGCTGTCCAGAGCTTGTCCTTAGGAAGCACAAGCTTGGTCCTGGCTGGCACCCTAGTTCTGTTATGTCCTCTCCCCAACCCACAAGGCACTGGAGCCAACATGAGAATAGCCTACTGGGTCAAACCAAAAGTCCACCTAGCTCAGAATCATGTCTGCCAACAGTGGCCAAAGCTAAGTGCCCCAGACGGAATGAACAGAACAGGCAATCATCAAGTGATCCATCCCGTTGCCCATTCCCAGCTTCTGGCAAACAGAGGCTAGGGACACCATCCCTATCCATCCTGGCTAATAGCCATTGTTGGACCTATCCTCCATGAATTGATACAGTTCTTTTTTGAACTCTGTTATAGTCTTGGCCTTAACAATATGCTCTGGCAAAAAGTTCCACAGGTTGGCTGCATTGTGTGAAGAACACTTCCCTTTGTTTTAAACCTGATGCCTTTTAATTTCATTTGGTGACCCCTAGTTCTTGTGTTATGAAAAGAAGTAAATAACACTTCCTTACTTACTTTCTCCACATCAGCCATAATTTTATAGACCTCTATCATACCCCCACTTACTCGTCTCTTTTCGAAGCTGAAAAGTCCCAGTGTTATTAATCTTTCCACACAGGAAAACTGTTCCATACCCCTAATAATTTTTGTTGCCTTTTTTGGACCTTTTCCAATATATCTCTTTTGAGATGGGGTGACCATATCTGCACAGTATTCAAGCTGTGAGCGTACTATGGATTTATATAGAGGCAATATGATATTTTCTGTCATACTATCTGTCCCTTTCCTAATAGTTCCTAACATTCTGGTAGCTTTTTTGATGGCTGCTGCACATTGAGCACATGTTTTGAATACTATCCACAATGACTCCAAGATCTTTCTTGAGCGGTGATAGCTAATTTAGACCCCATCAATTTTGTATGTTTAGCTGGGATTTTTTTTTCCAATGTATATTACTTTGCATTTATCGACATTAAATTTCATCTTCCATTTTGTTGCCCAGTCATCCAGGCTTGTGAGATCCCTTTGTAGCTCTTCACACTCTGCTTTGGACTTAACTATCTTGAGTAGTTTTGTATTTGCAAATGTTGACAACTCAATGTTTTCCCTTTTTCCAGAGCTTTTATAAATATACAGACCCCTGGGGATACCACTATTTACCTCTCTCCATTCTGAAAACTGACCATTTATTCCTATTCTCTGTTTCCTATCTTTTAATCCATGAGAGGACCTTCCCTCTTATCCCATGACAGCTTACTTTGCTTAAGAACCTTTGGTGAGGAATCTTGTCAAAGGCCTTCTGAAAATCTCAGTACACTATGTCCACTGGATCCCCCTTGTCCACATGCTTGTTGACCCCTTCAAATAATTCTAGTAGATTGGTGAAGCATGATTTCTCTTTTCAAAAACCATGTTGACTCTTCCCCACAAATCATGTTCATGTGTGTGTCTGACAATTTCATTCTTTCTGTTCTTAGATTCAACCAGTTTGCCTGGTACTGAAGTCAGGCTCACCAGCCTGTAATTGCCAGGATCACCTCTGGAGCCCTTCTTAACAATTGGCATCAGATTAGCTATCCTCCAGTCATCTGGTACAGAAGCTGATTTAAATGATAGGTTACAGACTACAGTTAGTAGTTCTGCAATTTCACATTTGAGTTCCTTCAGAACTCTTGGTTGAATGCCATCTGGCCCTGGTGACTTATTACTGTTTAGTTTATCAATTTGTTCCAAAATCTCCTCTAAAGACACCTCAGTCTGGGACAGTTCCTCAGATTTGTTTCCTAAAAAGAATGGGTCCTCACATCTTCAGCTGTGAAGACTGATGCAAAGAATTCATTTAATTTCTCCGCAATGGCCTTATTATCTTTGGGTGCTCCTTTAGCATCTCGATCGTCCAGTGGCCCCACTGGTTGTTTAGCAGGCATCTAGTTTCTGATGTTCTATAAAAAATTGCTATATTTTTTGAGTCTTTGGCTAACTGTTCTTCAAATTCTCTTTTGGCCTTCCTAAATATATTTATATACTTCATTTGTCAGAGTTTCTCCTTTCTATTTTCCTCAATAGGATTTGACTTCCACTTTTTAAAGGATGTCTTTTTGCCTTTCACTGCTTCTTTTACTTTGTTGTTTCGCCACAGTGTACTTCTTTGGTTCTGTTACTATGTTTTTTAATTTGGGGGATACATTTAAATTGAGCCTCTATTATGGTGTCTTTAAAAAGTTTCCATGCAGCTTGCAGGGATTTCACTTTTGGCATGCACCTTTTAATTTCTGTTTAATTAACTTCCTCATTTTTGTGTAGTCTCCCTTTCTGAAATTAAATGCTACAGTGCCGGACTGCTTTGGTGTTTTCCCCACCACAGAGATGTTAAATTTAATTATATGATAGTCACTATTACCAAGCAGTTCAGCTATATTCCCCACTTAGACCAGATCCTATGCTCCATTTAAGACTAAATTAAGAATTGCCTCTCCTCTTGAGTTATACAGGGCTAGCTTCTCCAAGAAGCAGTCATTTAAGGTGTCAGGAAACTTTATCTCTGCATCATGTCCTGAGGTGACATGTACGCAGTCAATATAGAGACAGTAACTTGAAATCCCACGTTATTACTGAGTTTTTAGTTTTATAGTCTCTCTAATCTCCCTGAGAATTTCACAGTCACTATCATCATCCTGGTCAGGTGGTCGATAGGCAGTAGATCACTACTGCTGGAGTCTTATTATTCAAGCATGGAATTACTATCCACAAGGATTCTATAGTACAGTTTGGTTCATTTAAGATTTCTGTTTCATTTGATTCTATGCTTTCTTTCACTATAGTGCCACTCCCCTACCAGCATGTTCTGTTCTGTCCTTCTGATATATTCTATATCCTAGTATTACTGTGTTCTTCTTTATGTAGAACAAATACATAAGTGGGGAGAGCAGCAGAAGTGTTAAAACAAGCTGAGCTGTCTCTGAGATGCTAGGGGAAAGACTGAGGGAGGGTAGCTTGTGAGTAGGGAGGAAAGAGAAGGCTTCGATGAAATGCCACCACTACCTCAGCATGTCCTCAGAAAATATGTAGGACTGTCATTGTGGCTCTTCCTCGGCCTGTTAAAACCAAGGATCAGAGGGTGAATATTTCACCAAAGGAAAGCTCCTCTTTTCCCTCTAGCACACTGATTACTTTAACATTTCTTCCTACCCCTACTCTCTGCTCCCCTCCCTCATCCTTGCCCGTGCTCCCTCTTCAGTATGAGCTCGAGGTAAGAAAAGTGATTCAATCAAAGGTTAAATTATGCCAAGCTCTGGTATGTCATGTGTTTGGCAATAGGTGTGACACTTTCTGAGGTAAGGACTGTAGTGGGGGGGAAAAAAATCAGGAAAGGTTGCTCTGAATATGCATGGCTGGTGGCCACATCTTCATAGGCCTGTGTATTTGTGCTGTTGCTTTTAATGCCATCCAATCTTTCCTTCTGTCCCTAAATGCCCTGTGTTGAAAATGTCCCTGCTTACAGTTGCTCAACTGGAATGAGGACAAGTTGTTTGCAATGGCCCCCTTCCAAATGTTTGTGCTGTAACTTTTGTCTTGACTAGTCTCTGAAGATATCTCTGGAGTGATTTTCCTATGCCTCACTTACGCTCCCCCCAAAGTGGTGCCTGCTCTTCTTGCTCTACCCTCTCGTAGCTGGATCCACCTTTAAAACTATCACCAAATAGATATTGATAACATCTACTCACCTAATACTGGCATATCACACTCTCTCTTGTGAATTCACATTAAGCTGCAAAGGATCCAGATGTTGCAGGAGTAGAAACACCAGGTACTTTTGCTCCTAGCAGAGCAGAATGGGTACAGATAACTGCAAAAGGACTGTGACAGTCTTCTGCAAGTGAGTACAGCTGATTTGCCACTTAGATTATTGTGATTAGGAATAAGTTTCTCTTCTGTGCTAACCATATTTCTGACGTAGATATTTCTTATTCCTTGGTTTCTCCTCTCTACTTAGTTTTACCAGTGGAGAGAGGAGATGTCCCTTCCCTTTAAATCCACATGTGGTTTAATTCAGCTTTTGGCCCAGACACCTGTGTGGTACTGGCTCCTGGGGAGTTCTCTGGATGCAGTTCAGCCCTCCCACACACCCCTCCAGAGGGTATCAGGAGCAGAATCTTGTCCCCAATTTATTCATTGCAACACAACAGTACAGAAAAGGGTGGAGGGGCTTAGGTAATTAACACAAACCTAAGGGGCATCACACTATACTGGCATCTCCTACTCTAGTTTATATTTTTATTGATTTGGAACTGTTATTGTAGCCATTAGAGAGAAAGCCTCCCCTGACCCCCAGGCGTTAATGGGTCACTTCACCTTGAATGGTCTCTTGAAATGTGTCAACTTGTGCTAGACAATCTGTTCCATTTGGAGCACAGATCCCAGACTCAACCAAGAGCTCTGTGTAAGCTCGACAGTTTGTCCTTCTTACCAACAGAAATTAGGTAACATCCTTTACTGAACCAACCCACCTTCTCTCTATATTGATTTGGCAAACAGTGATAATCTCCATAACAAATATATCCTTGTTTTGCAGAGATAATACTCTAGCGTGGTGGTAAACACAACATGCTTGGGGAGGGGGTGGCACGTTCAGCAGTTTCAGTCTTGGCAGAAGGGAGAGATTTGGTTTGACTCTGCTGTTATTGGTGATATGTTAAATCCTTGCTAACTCTTTTCTTTTAATCCAAAGAACAGCTGTGCCTCTTCCTCCACATTAAAATCAGCAGGGCGGTTGCTTGAACCCTACTCCATCTCTCAGAGAACACTAAAATGCCTATAATGCTAATGGCAAAACAAACAAGCCCAGCATGTTGGTTTATAATTGCATATGTAATGCACCGCTAGCAATGTAAGTTAATTCACTGGCCTTTTTAGCATCACCACAGCTTATCACATAATAGCTTCATCTTCTTTACTGTCATTTGGTCAAATAGATAGTAATCTCAGATGTATAGAGAACAGTGCAACATATCTTTAAAAATAAGTTCTGCTCTGCTTTCAAGCATGGTGACAGATACTTTGATACATGCATTGATGCGCACCTTACATTGACCTCAGGATCTGTTCTACTGAGTCTTTGGGTCAAATCCCATTGACTCAACTCACTGAAGTCCACGGGCCTGATTCGATGTGATTTTTATACCAGTGTAACTCTACTTGGAGTTACTCCTAGTTGGTACCAGTTAAGTGAGTGGGACTGATTCTCTAAGTGGGACTACTCACAAGCAGGCAGATATGCTCACTATCTGACAGATCATTTATTTACAGGTAGTAGAAACAGAAAAGAAGAGAAGCATATTGTCCATGATTTCCAGGGATAATTTAAGGCTGCAATCTCAAATTTTGCTGCTAAAAAGAGGAAATAGAGGCCAGTGAATAAACTACTGCAATTCCATTAAGTGCTTTCTCCCCTTCTTTCTTAGTCCCCACATTTTCAGAGAGATGAAAAGGAGATTGCACAATAGAAAAGAGAGGAAATCTGAGAGGTCGAAAGTCTTAAAAGGAAACACATGATTGCAAAATCAGTTGAATCTGATGAAGTGGGTTCTAGCCCACGAAGGCTTACGCCCAAATAAATTGGGTAGTCTCTCAAGTGCCACAAGTACTGCTCATTCTTTCTGTTGATATTTTATGTTTTTCAAAAAGGTTTTCTGGACAGCCAACATAGCATCTTTAAAAGGCTAGATTTCTCTTCCCTTCCCCTCCGATTGATTTTAATGAAGGCTGAAATGGACTCCAGGGTTTAGGGGAAAGAAAAAACCTGAACAACTTAGAGAAATTGGATACATAACCAAATTGTAGAATCAATGGGGCTCTAAGGGACCACCCCACTGCACTGTAGCAGGATTCATTTAATTGTTCTATAACTGTTCCTGTAGATGAGTGTTTAGCCTCGAATAACTCCAGCAACAGCGATTGCACAACTCCCTTTGGCAGCTTGTCCCATCGTCTAACAGTTCTTCTACAGTTTTGCCTAATATTTAACCTAAAAACTTCCCTTCTGCTTCAGCCAATTATTATTTGTCCTATCCTCATAGACTAATGAGAATAATTGATCCTTGTCCTCTTTAAAACATTCCTTTATGTTTCCTGTTATGTCCCCCCACACACACACTTGTCTTTCCTTTAGGCTAAAGATGCCAAGTTATCTTAACCTTTCCACTTAGATCCTATTTGCCAAACTTCTTAGCATCTTTGTTGCACTCCTCTAAACTCTTCAATTGGTCCATGTGGCTTTTTTTTCTATACAGAGCTGAATGCAGTTACTCCAGTTAAGCTTTAACCAGTGCCAAGCAGAGCACAATAATTACTTCAGTAACCTGACTGACCCCATCTAATAACAAAGGCAAAATGCAGCTTGTAATTAAAAAAAAAATAATAATAATAATTTTTAAAAGCTAATTTACTTAATGATCAGAACATCCTACTGCTTGGCACAAGTTAAGGAAACATAAAGGTTATTGGTCACTGTAGGCATCTTTTTCAATTATATGCTGTGTATTGTATTTTGGACAACATACAGTTTTACTCCGATTAGGAACAGGCTGTATTTCATCTCTTGAACTCCCTCACACTCTTTTTCTTTCACCCAGACGTCACTCCTGTCTGCTCCCTGTCTACATCAGCTCCACTGCCATTATTAAATTTGGAAGCCTTTGTAGACAGCTGCCACTGGTGTTTTTAACACCTTATATTAGGTCTTCCAACTTTACTAACTTCAGTGGAGCTGAACCAACAATGGGAAATATTTAGAAATTTCCCTCATATAGGCAGAATCTTTATCCCTTTTCACCAGTCCATGCTAGCCCATACCTGGAAATGCTTCCCAGTTAGTATCCAGCCAGCACTCGCCTTCAAAAAACTCTTCAAAATTTACCTGTTCTGCAAAACATTCCAGCTGTACAGTATGTTCTATATTCATTAACTTGGTACCTGCCTATTGGTTTTTGCATTGTATTGTATGCCCCCTGGCATACAATACAATGCAATATACAATATATACAATGCAATATAATCTTGTCAAGAGAGGTGTTCTATTCTTTGACACACCCTACTTATTAAAAAGTGTCATGCATGGTAATATATAAATAATTGCCTGACAACAGCAGTTTCCACGAAATGGATACATGAATTCACCATAATAAAATAAACGTGGATCAGGCAGCAAGACTAGCAACCTCGCTGACTTCAACCCTAATCTTTGATTTGATGGCAGCATTTTTATTAAGTTGCTTTTGTACTCTACCATTAGATGATATAAGATATAGGTATAATTATTATTAGTTATTTTTCCATACAGTCTTGATTAAAGTGAAGTAGTTCTGCTTAAAACCATGTCATTGAATACCTTGCAAGTAGAATAGGTGAGATGATTAGCAAGAAAAATAAAAACGTGGCTAATAGCGTAATAGTCTGCTATAAAGCTTTAAAATATTAGGTGAAATTTTGCTGTCAGTTATACACATACAAGCCCACTTTAGTCCACAGGGTTGTATGTGTACAAATGAGATCAGAATTTGGCTTCAAATAATAAAACATCGTAACATACCAGAAGTCACTCTATTAAAAAAGCATAAGTACTTTATGACTTGGATCCATTAGCCAATATTTCATAAAGCAAAATATTCATTCCTTTTTTATACAATTTGTACGTAGGGCTGTGTCAAGACCTTCTGATATAGATTGGATGAGGTGAAATCTCAATGCAGTCTAAAAGTAAAGGCAGCTCAGAGAGAATGAACAAAATCAAGCAGAAATAGTGACTGCAAATTATTGGCAGGCAACCAAGAGTCAGTTGGTGGCCAGGAGAACAAGAGTTTGCAAGTCCCAGTGAATTTGCATGTTCTTTGCTTGTTGGGCATTTTCTCCCCGACGCTTTTTATTTGTTACAGTGTTCTAGATAAAAATATTGAACTAAGAAAGATAATCTTTAACCCACCTTGAAATGAGACTTGCAAGCATTTTTATAAATAGATTGAAAAGTTGTCTTGTGGCTTTTGTAAGCACTGCTCTATGCTCTACACAAAGGCTGTTTTGTTACTTCTTATACAACAACAGTACTTCTCCAAGAGCCACAACAGAGCGTAGGCTGTCCCACACAAGTACTGCTGTACCTTCGGAGGGCTCTTTTATTCTTTGTCCTGAACTGGAAGAATACCTCTGAGTAAGATGTGGTAACACCACACGTGTCTTTTCTGCAGTGATAACAAGTGCTGTAGTTAGGGTCCAATCTAAAGCCTATGGAAGTCAATGGAAATGTTGTCATTCATTTCAGTGGGATTAGGATCGAGCCAATACAACACAGATCTAAAAGTGCTGGGGAGAGAGGATCCTGACCCCACGGAAATCAATAGGGCCAGGATTTCACTCTGTGCACTTTTGAAATTATAATTAAAATAAATAAATAAAGGTTTTGGGCAGTGCAGGATTTATTCATCCCTCCCAGAGTGTTCTCTGTCCACAGGCTTGCAGTTTTTGTAGGGATGGGGAGAGGGGAGGGATGTCCCCCTCAGCCCTGCCCTGTTTTATAAGGACTTAAAGGGGTTGTCCCTCCTCCCTGAATCAGAAATTGTGGCTTAATTTGGTTCTATTTTTTAAATACATTTGGATTATAATTCACCCATAAGATAACAAAATATGGTGGATATTTATAGTATTGATAAATATTTTTGAGGTATACATTTTTATTAGGTAGAAAATATAAATCGTCTCACTCCCTGAGATGCAAGTTTTATCTTTTATGACTGTAAAATGCCCACATTTCCATCTTGGTAGCACAAGATACGTTTTTAGCTGTGATTCCTTATTCCAAGCTTAGGTCATTCTGTCCAGGTCATGCCCTCATGCTACAGGTCATTGGTTCCAAGAGTGCAACACTACACATGCTGTCAGAAGGGTTTTACACGTGGCAAACCTGAAGACATGCAGACCATGATCTGAGAATTACGAGCTGAGTTAAGCAGGCAAGCTGCCTTCCTAAAGAAGGGACAAAAATAGCAAGAGACTTGCTGAGCCGATGGCTTGGCATATGGCAGGTGAACCTTAACTTGGGGGGAGGGGTATTTGGGAATCTACAGAGTGGGGCAAGACTTTGATACTCCTTTAGAGCTTGACTTACAGCTTTTTGGTGTGGAGCCTGCATCTTCTCACACTTGGGTGTCTAAATAAACGGTGTGATTTTCAGAGCCACTGAACACCCGCAATGCCATGGACTCCAAGAGAATAAGGGGCTGCCCTTCTACATTAATTAGAGATATTTCTTAACACAGACAAAATGAAATAGCTTATTTTGTGTGTGTATCTTGAAACAGGAAGTTGATGAAGGGCAGCGGGTGGGGGGAATCAAAGTTTTTCCTATGTTAAAATGCTTTAATGTTTCTTAATATTAACCCTTCTGGCAGATTTTCACTGATCTATGCAGAAGGGCACTCTCCCAAGAGTTCCAGCAAACTGCTTGTGCAGAATTCTGTCATGTTCTCTGCTTCCCTATGAGGGCTTTTGCCAGTCACATGTCCTGCAGCATGGGAGAAGGTAACTGACAGAGGGGAAGGCTGATAAGAAGAGTATAGACGATTTTAAATGTGTTTGATGAGACAGAAAAGATCTCAAAGCATTTTACAAATATTAATAAATTAATCCTTCCGAACACCACTGGGAAGTAGATACTATCGTCTCTATTGTATGGGGGAGAGGGCGTAGAAGGGGGAACTGAGGCAAAGAGATTTAGTCAACCTTATACTAGAAATCTAAACCAACACTGTATATTTGTGTAAAGTGCTCCATTGGCATCAAACTTTCTGAGCATTCTTCTCAAGTTTACTGGGATGCTCTCAAAAGGACCTTAGATGCACAGAGGCTAACTATGGCAATCCATACATTGCTTGGACGCTGTAGTGATCCCGAGACGTCTTCCTCCTGTTGTGAGTGCGAGGGAGCCGGGAATACCCCTTGGAGGGTGGAGCCAAGGCCGCCCCGCTCCCCTTGCCGGAAGTTCAGGGGTGGGACTATAAAAGGCCAGCCCTGCAGCCCAGAAGGGGGAGAAGGACGCTCCGCAGGACCTGCTGCTTCCGGAAGAGACTCAAGCCTGAGTTGCGCTCCAACCCCCGACGCTGAGGAAGACTGGCCTGGGATACCCGCCACCATGTACCTGGAGGAACCAGAAGCCAACTGGACAGCAGAGGTACCCACTCCCTGAGTCAGCCGCCCCAACCCTGAATGGAGGAACCCTAAAGACTGTATGTTTGCTGGCTGCCTATGCCACGTCCAGGCTAAAGCCAGCCCCCTAAAGACTGTTGTTCTGCTGGCTGCAGGAGCCCTGAAGCTCAGGCCCCAGCCCTGAAAGACTGCTTACTTTGCGGGCTGCCTGTGCTACACCCAGGCTAGAGCCAGCCTCTCAAAGACTGTTTGGTTGCTTTGCTGGCTGCCTATGCCCTGAAGCCCAGGCCCCAGCCCTCTAAAGAGCATTTGTGTCTGCTGGCTGCCTGTGCCATGCCCAGGCTAGAGCCAGCCCTTGAAGACTGTTTGCCTTGCTGGCTGCCTGTGCCCTGAAGCCTAGGCTAGAGCCAGCCTCCTAAAGACTGTTGGCGTTGCTGGCTGTCTGTGCCTTGAAGCCCAGGCCCCAGCCCTTGAAGGCGGTTTTCCTTGCTGGCTGCCTGTACCCTGAAGCCCAGGCTAGAGACAGCCCTCTAGAGACTGTTTGCTGCTGGCTACTCGAGCTCCAGAAAGCCCAGGCCTCAGCTGCATCTAGGGACTGCGTTACTCACCGGGCACCTTACAGAGCCTGAACTCGGCCGGTTCGGACCAGCCCGAGGGGTCTCCCTCCGATTGGGAGTGTGAGGGAGCCTTACAGATGCCTTATATGTTGTGGCAAGAAAATTAATCGATTTTGCAAAGAGAATTTGTTTTAGAGAGGAGAACAAGCTGCACAGTCCAGGGGCCTGATTCACTTTTCACTTACAATTGTGTAAATCAAGAAGAACCTTGTAGATGGGATAATAAGAATATGCAGTTATTTAGTATTTTAAAAGGTGCTTTGAAAAGGATATAAAGCTTCAAGACACAAGACAACCTCTAACTACTGGGAATTAGGAGGAAACTTTCTTGGCTAATCCCCTACTAACGCAATATTTCTTTTTCTGAAGCAGCCGGCACTGGCCAGCGTCAGAAAGAGGATCCTGAACTAGATGGACCATTACTCTGATTCAGTAAGGCAAATTCTGTTTAAAACTGGCCTCAGAGGAGAATGAGGCCCCAAATCTGGAGCTGGATACAGGTTTTGAATACCTAAATACATAAGGGAGTTTGGATCTGGGTATTTTGATTCAGCTCATTTTTATAGAGGAGGAAAAAATATTTGTAAAATTCATATCCAGGTTCCTATTTTTGAACACCCCCAAATTCAGGGCAAGCGCCTATCTCAGCCTAACTCTGGTCTGTTCTATCCTTGATACATTATCATCATTCATGGGAGGCACATGGAGGAAGACATAGTCCATCCAAAAAGAGTCTAACTGGCAGAAACTTATTAAGGATCCAGCTCTTAGAAAGGGAGCAGGATATTAATTCTTGGATCACATTCAAGAGAAGCACAGACCAGATCTGCTCCCCTTGAAATATATTATTGCTAATAGTCTGTCTGAAAGAACAACATAGAAGAAAAAAAGCAAGAGTCTGGGACATTGATGTCCCAACTTTTTAAAATTTAAGATTTCTCCCTCTTCCCCCAAGTTATTTCTAAAGAAAATGTTGTCCAAATAAGCCAAATGTTGTCCACAAAAGCCAAAGTTGTAACTTCCAGAGAAACTGAGGCTGCAGTCCAACAAAGATTGCAAAATAAAGAGGATTTTAGAGATCCTAATTTTAATAAACTTCAAAAAAGCAATAAAATGGAGACAAGTGTAGAAAAAGAGTCCTGTTTACAATCACTATTAATAAATGATGGTGACCATAAAGTGGATTTAAACTTTAGTTACTTGTGGAGATATTAAACAGAGTAAGATTGACTTAAGTTTTAAATTTCTAAAAGCAAAACATCTCTAGATGAGTTTCAGGAAAAGTTTTTGGCCAGCTATAAACTGCTGCCATTTAACAGGGAAAAAAGAATAGGAGAGCCAGTAACAGCTTAAAAATATGTTCAGGTTTGCCATGCTTCATCTATGCTCATCAGTGTTAAGTGATGCTCAGGGACTAAGGATGACATACAGTAGAGAAGCTCCATCTGTGTGCCTTGGTATTGCTATGATATATTATCCACCACCACACAATCTGAACTATCAGTACAGTTATACTTACAAACAGTCCTCTGGATAGCAGCAGGATTCCCATTTTACAGCTGGGGAGATTAAAGTTCCAGTTCAACAAAACACTTAAACATGTGCTTACCTTTAAATCTCTGAGTAGTTCCATTGAAATCAAGTTACAGTTAAGCATGTGTTTAAGTGCTTTGCTGGACTGGGGACAAAGTGACTTACCCAAGGTCATTGTGAACGTCTGTAGCAGAGCTGGACAGAAAAGTTCCGAAACAACCTGCCCCCCTTTCCTGCCAGCCTGCTTGGCAGTCAGGGACCCAAGGGCTTCCAAGATGGATGGCAGCACGCGAGGTAGACGGCCCTGGAGTGAGTGACCATATTGCCTGTGATAGAAATCCTCTGCAAAATGGAATGACTTCACTCAGCAGAGCTCTACACATGGCTTCTGAGTCCCAGCCCAGTGTCTTAGCCACTGCACCCTTCCTTGGGTTTAGAATGGAATTCAAGGACAATGGCAATTTCTGAAATAAACTGGAGAACCCATAAAGAATTAAAGAACTCAAGACAAAGTGTCCAGTCCCATTGATTTCAGAACTTTGCTGGATTGGGCCCAAGTTCAAGAGGGCAAATTGGTTCAAATCAAGTAAGTCCTAGCCCAAGGTTTCACCCGAAATCAGCATCAAAATATTTAGATTTGCTAGGATTCAGTTAACTCCTTACTTGTATTTATGTACACAACTGCTTTGGGCAGAGATCGGAAAGACCACACTACAATGCTGTAACAAAGACTGTTCCTGGGGTACCTAACCTCTCCATCCTGGCTGGAACCAGGAATTACAGAAATTGAAACAGAAGGCATTTATTCTCATGCAATGTTAATACCAGTTACTTGATCAAAGAGATTTGGCTACATTTCAGTGAATCATCTGAACATTTTGATGCTCAGCTGAATGGACTGTTTAAACCTTGAAACATTTGCCCATTCTTACTTTTCATCACTGGAGCACTAGACTAGTATCTTTTTAAGCTTGTTATTTTCTGCTTTGAAAAGGAAGCTGGAACTAGTAGATGTATGATTGTATTTATGTCAAAGGCACTCATATATCTATACTTCTAATTAAGCAAAAATTAGAATGATCATTTTTTTGCACCCTGTAAAGCAGTAGACTTGCCACCCATAGTGCCCCCCACCCTCGTCAGGCTCAATGTTGCGAGGACCTTTGTCTCCAGAACCTGCTGCAGGCCATCTGCCTCTCACCAGGAGTTCCAGAGCTTGGCCATCCAGCTAAGTCACTAAGTTCAGTCCCCTTCCAGGGTAACAGAAGGTCCAACTGACAAGCCAGACAAACATCCCAAGGATAATTCTTCCACCCCTCTTGGGGTCCACTGCAATATTCTTACTGACCCTCACTCAAGGCCTCCCACACAGGAGCCTAACCTACTCCTTCAATTGGGTTTGCATATGGTTCTAGCCCAGGGACCCTGAATTAATAGCTAGGTCTTTCTTCCAGACATGCTGCTATTTCTCTAGACTACATCCTACTGCTAAACTAAAGTGCTTTTACTCACCCTATATCAGGACGGAAGAACAGACGGACACGGACACACACCTGACACTGCTCCCAGGGGTAGTAGAAGGGAGAGTCTCCTACCAGCAGAAGAGTCCTGACTTTGCTGTAGTGTCTCTCCCCTAGACTGACTTCCCAGCTCTGCTTGAGTAGTCCCTCTGATTCTCTGCAGCTGGGGAATGCTTAGCACTAAGTTGCTAAATCACCGCGAGCAGGTAGGTCACAGGCAAGCCTGAGCATGGCTTGCCTTTAAAGGGCCAGCAAGCCTCTGACAAACCCCAGTTAGGGGCTTGTTACTGTACCACACAGAAGAGATACACAATAAGTAACAATGCAGGGTCTGTCACACCTGACTAGTGAGAGAGTTTAAGGGACTGACTGGAAGACAGTACAGAGGTAAAAAGGTCTGGAAGAGTTTATACGGGGCAGGCTAAACACAAGATGTGGGTAGTGAAAGGGAGAGAGGAGCAATAAAAATGTAAAGCGCTAGGAGGTAAGACAGCAGCACAACTGAGTAAAAACAGGCTTTGTGTTGTATGTTCACATGGCCCATTCCCTAAACCAGCAATTTCCAAACTGTGGAGCATGGGCCATGGATGGCCCACAAATCACTTACGGTCGGTCCACAGACAGCTGGCTGGTCATATGGTGCTGTTTTCTTTTCCTCGTTTCCAGCTGCTACGTCACATAAAATAGATTTATTGTATGCATTTTGGTTTTCCTTCTAAGCAATCACTGTGGCTGCCACAGAGATGTTACAGAGTAGCATGTGGGGGTGGCAGCCCATGTGATTGGGACTGGGAGGTGAACTGTCCCTGAGAAATGCTGTTAGGACCTTCATTCAATATGAAAAAGCCTGAGATCTGCTCCATACTAACTCCCTTTCTGTTCCTGCTTATTAACACCTCACAGCAGTGCCTTTACTTCAGCGCTGCAGCGAAGATCCTTTTATGTTACATGGGACTGAGGAAGCAAAGTGGTGGTTTGAGGATACATTTAAATAAATACAAAACCATTCAGAGTATGGGCTCAGCATAGTATTCAATTTTCAAGATACTGGAAATACACAGGTGTTACCCATATTAAAGAGAGTCATCCAAACAATGTAAGCCCTCACAGACATTTGGACTATATATTTTAACGCCTAAAAAAAAAAAGGCAAAAGATTGAACATAAGAATGTATTTCTTCCCTCCAGCTACCTAAAGATGCAGAGGGCTGGATAAAAAGTATATAAGGACCGTACGGTCATTAGAGCTGGGCCAGAGCACACAAATCTGATCCAGATGCAAATTTTTCCAAAGTTATGTTGGGGAGGGGAGAGTTGGTTTGATACATTACAGATTCAAGAGCAGGCAGCAAAATGCAGCTCTCGATCCAGATGTGACTTTCCACAAGGATCTTGTTTTGGTTGGAGCTCAGTTTTATGAGCATTCTAACAATAAGATATTGTGACGGAGTCAGACCAGAAGGGTATAGGAGAGTGCTGGAAGGCAGGTATATTAGTCTCAGGATGTGCAGGTCCCTGTTCCCTGGATAGCCAAACAAAGGCTACTCCAGGCCAATCAAGACACCTGGGGCCAATTAAGAACCTTCTAGAAAGGAGTAGAAACAGCTAGCCTGATTGGGACACCTGAAGCTAATCAGGGACTGGCTGAAACCAGATAAAAACCTCCCAGTTAGTCAGGTGGGCTGTGGGTGTCAGGAGTTGTAGAAGCAAGTTATGCTGTTGGTGAGACTGAGTGGTGGACAACATATCATACAGAAGGAAGGAGGCCCTGAGGTAAGGGTGAAGTGGAGTTTGAAGAAGTGGGGATTGCTTGGGGAAGTAGCCCAAGGAATTGTATTGTGTTTTGTGGATAAAAGGTCAGCCATCTTAGCTGATACTATTAGGGTCCCTGGGCTGGAGTCTGGAGTAGAGGGAGGGCCCGGGCTCCACTCTTTTCTGCCTCCCTTATTTAGTTACCAAGAAAGGGAGGTCACTCTGGGCCTAGATGAGTTTCTGAGGCCCCTAAATCTGCCAGGAAGTGCAGGACCCACCAATACAGACTTGGAACTTTGTCACAACATACACACCTACTCTACAATGACCATTTCCAGGTAAGGTGGTCATCACAGGCCAAATATTTCAGCTAGGGCCCTAAAATTACATACACAAATAGAGGGCCTGGCTACTTGACTTGCCTGTGTAGCTGTCTATATGTAAAAATGTGTCTGTTTTGCCTGGACAAAAATTTGCATTTGAGAGGTCAGCAGGAGACATGCTGCAAATTGGATCCTATGTGTCAACACTGCTTTTTTTAAAAGTCTTCATGAACCAAGGAAAGCAAAGATAGCTCCTAGCTTAGAAAGACCTCTTGCACAAGAAGAAACTCTGCTGGATCCCCAAACAATCGAACACCCAATATTATAGGCACGCATGCTTATAAAGAAAGAAAGACAAAAAGGATAGTTGTGTGGAATAAGAACTAGGCTTAACTAATAGAATGGCCTAATGGATAGAGCCCTAGGCTGGATCTCAGGAGCACTAGGTTCTATTCTTGGCTCTGCCAGTGGGCTATGTGGGGCAAATCACTTCACCACTTAGGGCCTCAGTTTCCCCATCTGTAAAATGGGGCTACAGATACTGCCCTCTGTAAAGTGCTTTGAGATCAACAGATGAAAAGCTCTATATAAGAGGTAGGTATTATTAATGGTGAAAAGGAGGGACGGGGTGTAAAGGGAAAAAACACACCCATTTTCAAAGCAAAGAAATACTACGAAAATCTCTTTAAACGATAAGAATGTTTATTGACAAGCATAGATGGCATTTTGCAGACCCCATTACATGGGTTATCTAAATTAGACTGGGCAGAGCACTTGATAAAATATATGAAACAATCCTGCACTAGTAACTGGAATAATAATGAGACCTAATAGGATTTTCCCATCTCTAATTTCTATTAGCTCAAGAATGTGGATTAAAAAGTGGTGAATGTGATGGCAGTAGCTTCTGAGAGAATAAAAAATGCTTGTGTGTGCTGTAAAATAAGCCCTGAAGATGTGACAATGATAATTCTAGCCATGCCCTGCATAAACCCCATTTGGATTAGTTTGGGCTGCCCCAGCAGCAGCTTTCTTTGCTTGTGCACTCACCTAAGTCAAGAATATACAGTTTTCATTCCTAGACTTCATGCTTCACTTGTATGTGTTTATTGAACCTTCTTTTTCCACTCTTGTCACTTTCTTGTCATCTTGCAGGGCCCAACCACAGTCTCACACCAAGCTCCTAGTTCCTTTATTTATTTGGATTGCAGCTACACCTAGGGATACCAGTGAAGAATCAGGACCAGAGGCGATGCATAGGGCGTCATGTGTCCCCCCAGATTTCTGCCAGAGTTTATATGTCCTGCCCAGAAGCCCACTGCATACCACTAGAACCTTTACATTGTGCCCTCTCCACACCATCAACCGTTATGTGTCGTCTCTGATCAGAATCTTGTTACTCTAATCACGATGCAGTCACTCACTAAAGAAAATCCCTGCCCCAAGGAGTCTAGGTCATGATAAGTGGCAATAGGAGGATGAGACAAAGAAGCAGGGGAGGCAAGAAGAGGATAACTATAAAGTGAACCAGTTAGTGTGCAGTGAGAGAGAGGTCTCTGCTCCTCACCTGCCTGGCTGTTCCGTCAGTTGACTATAATTGATAGGCCTCTTGCTTTGTCGTGGAAAATGTTTTATGAAAAGTCCCTAGGACATCCTGATACAAAAGGGCAAGAGTCATAGAAACATAAAGCAAAGGAAAGCATCCCAAGGAGTAGGAGTGGGTGTGGGTGCGGCGGGGGAGGGCGTACAGACCAAGGTAGATACCAACAGCGGACAGAAAAAAGTTGGCAGCTATCAAAATTCTCAGCAAAATTTAGTTAGGACCATTACCTCCATCCACTCTCAGACAAAATGCCAAAAATCATGGAGAAATAGTTCTTTAAACCATAAAAATTGTGGAATCTATAATCCATGACAAAAGTCTATCCTTAGTCACAAATAAGCATCAGCCACATTGGGACAGGTAACTTATTGCTATTAGTTACGGCCGTGAACATAGCATGCTAGGTCCTTTCTGGACAGTCCTTTCCCCAAGGAGCTCACAGTCTTGTTCAACTGACCCTTTTATGATTTTTAATTGAGCTTGCATTAAAAATGACTTCCTGGTACAGCATAAGTTATTGAGTGTGGCCTCAACACCAGTTAGTATATGCCCTGGCTAATGAAGCGAGCATTAATCAAGGCACATAACTGTACCCAGGATATCATTTCTGTTCTCCCTTCTATACCCTCCAGTTATCCTCTGAACAATTTGATTTTTTAATACTGAAAAGCATATTTTGACTTTAATTTCACATGCAAATTTATAAGAAAGCACTTTAGTATTCCAAATTAGTGTTAACATTTTTATTTTCTTGCCATTACAGCTTTTGTGGACAGTAAAAATCACAGTCCACTGCCACAGAATAAAAAATATTTTAAAAGCTTAGAGATTTAGAATATAATATATCAGGAATTTTGTCTCAGACAACCCACTCCACTATCAATTTGTTTTGTAATATAAAAGGAAACCTTTTTTCCTTAGAATTGTGGTTGTAGTGCTCCCAAATGTGATTGCAAATCACTGCCACAGTTTATCATTATAATTAAATACAATAAAAAAGCCATCAAAACTGCTCACATTGCTTGCCAGAAACAAGCTAACTGAACTTTTGCAGCACAAGGCAATCAAAACACCGCCAAATCCTGCAGCTTTTACTCAACTCTTAGCCAGGCAAGACTCCTACCAGCACCAGTGATGAGTTTTACCTGAGTAAGGACAGAAAAAATTGGTTAACAGTCTGGGTTTTTTTAATATCAGAATATTCCAGCAATAACCATCTCTAATAGACATTTCCTTACCAAAAAAACATGGAATTTTGCTGGTTATGAATGTTGGTTCTTTTATCTGTGCAATGCTCTGTATCAAAACATTTCACAAAGATCATTACAAAATGCTGGGATAAAATACATCCTTGATGAAATTCCACTGAGTTCAGTAAGGTCACACCAGGGATTAAATACTACCTTAGTGTGTAGAACTGAAGACCGTTATGAGATAGTGCATGAACACCCCAAAGTACTCCTCTCACAGCTCTTAATTTGTTGTACCAATAATACAACTATTAAAGAATCCCTAAATTAATCAGTGGATGATAAGATGAGACTAGTCTCTATTATTATCCTGTCCAGAGATCCTACAATATGGTGCTGTACCTTGCTGTGATGGGGCAACAGCATCTATATGAGGTGGATGAAACTGTCAGTCAAGGGCATCTCTGTGTAATGGCCATATTTCCATCATTAAAATTATATAATGAAGCATTTTATGCCATAAAAATTCTTTGATACAGGTACCTGAGGAAAGTATTGCATTTATTATGCATTATATAGACTGGCATGGCACATGGAAGGCAGCATGGGCTAGTGGTTAAAGTAGCTGACAGGCAGCAGCAGGTCTCATTTTTAGTCTTGAAATTGCTATTGGCCTTCTCTGTGGCCTAACCCTTCTGTGACTCATTTTCCACATCTCCAAGAGGAGATCACAATAGCTACCATTGTAAAGCATTTCAAGACCTCACATAAAAGCTGCTAAGTTTTAAGTAGTAGAAACTGTAGTGGTCAGTCAACACATTTTGAACATGTGTCCAAAGATTCTTTGAGTATGCATTATACAACTCCAAATAAACAACTAAATGTCCCTCTAGAGAGTAGAACTTGGAGAGTGAAAAGAGCAGTAAACATGAAACACAAAGAGAATGCCACTGCTGAATAAGGTTACTCTGGCCTGAGCCTTTATGGCAGATGCATCAGTGGACTCTCACAGATTTTATACACAGGCAATTGCTTCTAATTTGGCAAGCAGAAGGCAATTCTGGCTTCCAACATGAAAAGAAGCAGAGAATCAGGGTAAAACTTACTAGCATCCTCCAAATATGTAGGGTGTAGTCCACATACTGAAGGGCTGAATAAAGAAGTGGCAGAATGCTCCCATCTTCCAAGCCTCAGACTAAGAAAAATAAACTCCACAGGCAATTCAGCAAAGTTCTCTTTGTTCATGGATAGGTCCAACAGATGAAATGGATCCAGTGCAAGAAACCAATCAAGGAATAGCTCTGCCAGAGGGGGAAAGTTCAGAAAGAATCTTCTCTCTAAAAGGTTCCTCTAACAGAAGAAGTGTGTGACTATCACATGAGCCTCACAAAGTCCAGAATCAAAGTGATTGATTCTGGTCACCAGTCTCAAAGGCATTCAGCTTGGTGAAAAATCAGAATTAGTCCCAGGATGCAAGTAGCAGATCATCTTTAATCAAGCCAGAAGTGCTCAAATTCATGAAAGGTACCTGGAAATGCTTCATTCATGTTAAACTTGTTTCCAAGGCCAAGCTTTGTCCAATCCCCAGCATTAAGAAAAGCATTAAGCCAAAAAGAAGGCAGACAGATGGTCATTATATGTAGGAACAACCAGGCAAATCCTTCAGCTGGAGGATCCTTGATCATCTTTGTGATCCCAAAAAGACCGAGTGGGAAAGTGTCGCATTTGAAGTCCTTACCCAAGCCTATCACAAACCCAAATACAAATTAATGTTTTCCTCATCAGTCTTACTAACATTTTTTTCTTGAGGGCTGCCTGTCATCTATGGACCCGATAGATGTTTATCTTCAACATGCCACTTCACGCCAGCCACAGAACTGTTCTCAAAGTTGCATATGTTAGAACCACATTCAGTATAGGTGTCTTCTTTACAAATTGTCAAGGCTGTATATGGAGGTTCCCATTTCAGTACTAGCACTTCTTCTTTTTCAGACTCCTTACAGCCACCCCTCTCAACCAAATGGCTGGAAGCTTCCATGTAATGGGCTTCTGTCTCTGAGCAAGTTACAGCTTGTGTCTAGAAACAATAGCAGGGACCTCAGCTGACTTACAGCTGACTTTAGCTGAGCCTAGAGAGGGTAGAGGGGAAACCAACTTTACCCTACAGCTACTCTTAACATGTGGATGGATCACAAGTCTCTTACGTCTGATAGCAGAAGTGCCATGTGTTTTCTTCAATATAGGGTTATAGCGAGGTAGATCCCTATCTGTCCTTCAGGGGAGTTCTTTCCATTTATTTCAGTGGTTTTCAGATTGAGCACTTAAAATCGGGTTTTTATTAATTATTATTATCATCATTTATTTGTATTGTGATAATTCCTCAAGGCACCAACCAAGATCAGGGCCCCATTGTGTTAGCTGCTCTGCAAATACACAGAAGGAGACAGTCTCTGCCCAAATGAGCTTACATTCACCTTTTCCGCCTGACTTCATAATCCTCTCTGAGGGCCTCACCAGCCTGAGGCTGGGTGTGGCTGGGATGTCAAATTTTTAAAAATAATTAATATAAATAAAAGGTTTGTCCTTTGGTTCCCCAAAGCAACAAAACTAAATGAGCTTCCAAACATTAGGGCTTGCTACTAAGCAAACAAAAGACATTGCAATAGAGACAGTGCAAACGTACTCACTCTGTGTGTGGGCAGACTTTGCTAGAGCAAATCCGGAAGAACTGGTTGATGGCTGAATTCCAGCAGTCTCCAGTACCTCCATATATATGAACAAGCCTGTGGTGCCAGATGGCTCCAAGAACGGAAATGATCAGATGAGACCAATTCTCCGATATGGTCCATCATGTTAAACTACTTTGTGTTAACTAGTCCTTAAGAAATGAGAGCCTGATCCAAAGCACATTGGGATCAAAGGAAAAATCCCCACTATCTTCAATGGGATTTGTATCAGACCTATATTGACAAGTCCTAATGCAATCTACAGTGCATGATTATTTCACAGACATTCAAACTGCAGGTGACCTTCCATAGCACATGTGGACTAATAGCCACAACAGAGTGTTTAGACCATGCATCAGGTTTAATTGTGGATTTTAATTTGATTCAATAATACTGAAATAGTAATACCCTAATTGTTCTTTTGCTTCCCCTCTCTCTAGTGTCTGATATTAATGCAAGTGACATTTCTTAGTGCCCGGTGAAAAAAACCTCATTTCTGTACACTGAAACAATGATACTATCATTGCAGGCTGAGTCAAGCTAAACCCCACTATTTGCAGTTGGAAAGCAATTTTTATTACTGTAAATGTAAGATGAATAGTTTCAAACAGAGAACCCAAATGATGATAGGGATAGGTCACTTAGGACCCTGCCTGACATTTTGTGCAGCCCCTTTTGATCCTAAGCACAACACCTGATTTGATTCACACAATCAAACACAGTCCTATAACCTCATTTCCAGTTATGTTTATGCACTATTTTTATTCCAAGTATTCTTTGGCAAGGTTTAAGAACTCCTGAAGTGTTTAATAGCTACTTAAAAGAAACAACGCTATTTACAACAGATCTAACCTAGGGAACCTAGACAAGTCATTAAGTTTAAAAGAAATGAGTGTGTTGGGACAGGATATGCAAGACACAAGGCATCGATAAAAATGCCACATGATTCATATGCACATTAACAAGGTGAAGGCAAAAATGGTCTTAGAAAGTTAAGGGCAGAATAGTTTAGTTATGAACATTTAAAAGAAGTGGCTGACATCACTGGGAACAGCAGGGGCTCAGCCCCCTGAAAACTCAAGCCACTTATTTAGGTGCCTAGATCTAGATATCTAAGTCTAGGCAAGCACGTTTGAACATTTTGGCCATTATTTTCTTTTAATAATTATAATGATGATGCTGGTCATGAATAGGCTGCAATGTGTGAATTCAGGTAGGGACAGTAAGAAAGAGTATAGGATAAAGTGTCTCTGTTCTCATAGGGCGTGATCCAAAACCCATTGATATCAATGGAAAGATTCTTACAGACTTCTATGGGCTTTGGATCAAACCCCCAGAGAGCGTCTCTTTCTGTGGAATCCATTACTTCCCCTCCCCTTTTGTTGCTCAATTTGCTTTTCCCTGATGTCGGAACTTTTTCCCAAATATTGGTAATAAATCTTTATAATCTTTGGCCTCCAACTGAGTCTTTCTTCCTAAGCACACTCTTGCATTGTATGTATGACTGGATGGCTGATTGCTGTGGAAATTACTCATGAAGAAGAATTGCATGGTAATAACCACACTTGTAAGTATGTGTAGGTTGCAGCATCTCCTGTGGGTCTTTGTGGCAAATCATAAATTCCCATTTCCAGGAAAGTTTCAAAAGTTTTATTTTCTAAGAAGGAATGTTAATTATCAGAATCCAGATGACTTGTCCCATTTCTACATCGATTTTCACCCTGTTATGCCTAATCCAGTGTATCAGGTAAGGCCCTAGAACAAACAGATTTTTTAGCAATAACCATCTCATAAATATTACACTCAGGTGGCTGTTTGCTCACGAGTTGTGCAAGGCTCTAGGGGAACCATGTCCTCAGGGGCTGCAGAGTAGCCATCAAGCTGCTCATCGGACACTACTGTAAACCCAGGGCTTCCAGTAATTACCATGACTGCCAAACCATTCTGCCAAACGACACTGTCTGGTGCAGTGTCTAGAGCACTAGACTAGGATATAAGAGACCTGGACTCAATTCGCTGCTCTGCCACAGACTTCCTGTGTGACGGTGGGAAAGTCACTCAACCACTCTGTGCCTCAGTTTCCCCACCTGTCAAATTGAAATGATGGCACTTCCCTACCTCACTGGGTATTGGGAGGATAAATGCATTTAAAATTGTGAGGTGCTTAGATAATACATTGATGGGGGCATATAAATACCTTGAATAGACTAGACAGTGGAACTATGCACTTTTGAAGTCAACAGTCATATCCCCTCAACAGCCTCAAAAAGAACCTCTGCATTAGGGTGGAGGGACCAGAGCCCATGACACAAAGATGGCATTGACTTCTTTGCAGACACCCCACCCTGTGAAACAGAACCACTCCAGTTTCCACTTTTGTGTGGGCTATTAAAAAATTCCTTTCTGGATTTGATGACATTCATAAAGCTGAGCTGTATGTCTAATACTCACTGAAATTTACTGTTTTAATGTACATAAACGTTAACATTTGGTGATATTTTGCAGATGGGTAAACTGAGGCACAAAGAAATTTAGTGACCTGCCAAAGGTCACAGTGCAAGACAATAACAGAGGTGCCCAAAGGACTCAGGTTGCTTGACTCTTAATCCTCTGTTCTGGCTATTAGACAATGCTGCACAATATGTTTGAATCTAGAATACACTTTTTTAAAAAAATATTTTTAAACTATCCTACAAGAAAGATTAGGCACTGAATCTGTGTTTAAACTGGTCAGTCGCTGTATGGGCTGTTCTGATATCAATGAGTCAATATTCCAAAAGAAGATGTAAGGATTTTTGTACATCAATATTTCAGTTTTATTAAAAGCAGGGTAAATTCTGCTAAGAGTTAATCCACTGAAACATACAAATATGCAGGAAAGGCTCGAGAAGAATTACAATACCACTTCAAAAGGAGCTGGTTTTAGGAGTCATGACCCTACTTTTTGCAATAACTTATGCATCATGAACTTACGTAACTGTCAGATGATAAAATCTCACACTCCTAGTTTTATGGTCTTGGGTTGACATCAGTGTAAATTGAAATTTTTGCTTACTGTAAAACTGGTGGAGTCCAATAACCAAAAATATTTTCATGCCCAAACTGATGTTTTATCAACTCTTTTCCCCATTGTTATGTGCTTTTTTGTTGTTGTTACTAAATTCTCTCTAATAAATGGCTTTGCTATTTCTGAGCAAAAAAAAGATGTCTTGTTTTCTGAATAGGACTAATGTCAGTGAATAAGAAATATCTAAGACACAGAAAAAATAAATTTCCCCAATTCAGATTTCAGCAGAAAGCATTTATTAGAAAGCACCAATTATAAAGATTTACTGTTACTTTGCTGTCCCCACATCAGGTCAATTTAGTCCTCCAAATCAGCTGCTGGAAGTGGGCCTCACCCTCCCTGATTGAATTTACCTTGCTCTCTTGCCTGCATATTTATACCTGCCTCTGGAGATTTCCACAACATTCATCTGATGAAGTGGGTCTTAGCCCATGAAAGCTTATGATCCCTAAGATCTGTTAGTCTATAAGGTGCTATAAGACTCTTTGTCGCTTTTGCAGATCCAGACTAACACGGCTACCTCTCTGATATTGCAAGAGTGTGAATCCTAGATTGTGAGCTTTCTGGGATAGGTGCTGATTGTCTTATTGTCATTTGTTCAGTGCCTAGTATAACTTGGACATACTCCCTGCTTAGGGTCTTCAGGCACTACCAAAATGAAATCATGAACAACAATAAATTATTATAATTAAGGGTAGATTTTTAGAGGTGTCTTGAGAAGATTGGTGCCCAAAACTCTTTGAAATTCAATGGGAGAAGGGTCCCTAAATCCCTTTGGCTCCTCTGAAAAGCCCCAATATACTGTAAGGTTTGGTTTTTCTCCTGGGGAGAGAAGTGTATTGAAAACATAACCTAACAACAATAATTCACATCACATAATTGATGGTAGTTTATCATAAAATAATAAAAGGGAAAAAATATGGTCATTTTTCTTTAAAGGAGGGTAACCTATCTGTAACATGAAAGACAATTTCAGTTGGGAAAGACAATAGAACAGTGCCCTGCTCACCTTCCACTTTCAGCCCAAAGCATGAGCCAGAAGCAGTGGAGGGCTAAAAGGAATGCATTTTGCCAGACATAATTGGCTACCTGTTTTGATAGAATTTGAAGTGAATGAAGCGAATCCACTAACTATAATATATTGTGATTTTAGTAAAATACTTGATACCATGTCTCATTAAGTTCTATTTGATAATTAGTTCAAACTGACTTGGATAGAAACAGTGTCCTATGGGTTGAAACTTGGCTAACAGACCATGAGCAAAGAGTAATAAATAGCAATGTAATAAATTGGGGGAGATCTTTATCTCTTTATCTTTATCAATATTATTGCACATCTCAACTGATTATCTGGAAGAGTGAGTAACCCTTAGTGAAATTCTCTGGGGGTACTAAAGTGGGAGAAGTTGTGAACAACAGTCATGAGAGAGGAATAACTCAAAGGGACTTACAAATGTTAAAAACATGTATTAAAAATGAAATTCAAATTGGCAAAATTCAAGCTAGTATATATAGGGAGAACCAATGGAACACGATGCCACATATAATTATTGGGAGGAAGAAACATGAGAAGCAGCAGTGTTGAAAGAGGCCTAGGGTTAAGTGTACATTTGAGGCGAGGTTGCAATGCCACATGATAGAAAAATAAGACACTTTTAGGCTGCATATGCAATGGCATCTCATCCCAGAACTGTGAGATTAACTCCTTTTCTGGCATGACAGCATCAGAATATTACATTCAGGTCTGGGCACCATATTCCCAGAAAGATGATGATAAACGAGAGGGAGTTCACAGAATCATTGGCTGGAGGAATTGACATATAAGAAAACAACTAATTGTGCATTGATTAGCTAAACAATGACAAAGGCAGAATATCGTAACAATGTATAATTGTCCTCCATGTCCACTCAACGTAGAACAAGAAGTAATCAGTTTAATCTGTGGCAAGCAAGATTTAGGTTAGATATTAGGAATCAATTGCTACATATAAGGGTAGTTAAGCTCTGGAGTCTATTAGAATTCTTTGAGGGAGTCAACAACCATATGGACAAGGGTGATCCAGTAGATAAACTGTACTTCGTCTTTCAGAAAGCTTCTTAAAAGGTCCCACACCAAGAGCTTTAAACATAGTAAGCAGTCATGGGGTAAGAGGGAAGCTCCTCTACTAGATCAGTAAATGGTTAAAAGATAGGTAACAAAGTTTAGGCATAAATGAGTTTCACAGTAGTGGAAGGTAAATAGCAGCATAACACAAGGATCTGTACTGGACCTGTGCTGTTTAGCATATTCATAAATGCTCTGGAAAAAGGGGTAAACAGTGAGGTGGCAAAGTTTGCAGACAATACAAAATTATTCAAGATAGTTATGTCCAAAGCAGACTATGAAAAATTACAAAGAGATCTCACCAGGCTGGGTGACTGGGCAACAAAATGGAAGATGAAATTTAGTGTCCATAAATGCAAAGTTATGCACATTGGAAAACATAACCCCAGCTATACACACAAAATGATGGGGTCTAAATTAGCTGTTACCACTCAAGAAAGATCTTGGAGTCATCATGGATAGTTTTCTGAAAACATCTGCTCAATGTGCAGCAGCTGCCAAAAAAGTTGCCAGAATGTTAGGAACTATTAGGAAAGCGACAGATAATATGACAGAAAATATCATAATGCCACTATATCAAATCTATGTTATGCCCATACCTTGAATACTGCGTGTACTCCTGGTCACTCCATCTCAAAAGGGACATATTAGAATTGAAAAAAGTACAGAAAAGGGCAAAAAAATGATTAGGGGTAAGGAATATCTTCCATATGAGGAGAGACTGAAACTGAGACTGTTCATCTTAGAAAATAGGCAACTAAGGGGAAATATGATGGCGGTCTATAAAATCATGAATGGTGTTTAGAAAGTGATTAAGGAAATGTTATTTACCCCTTCACATAACACAAGAACTAGAGGTCACCCAATGAAATTAATAAGCAGTAGGTTTAAAACAAACATAAGGAAGTACTTCTTCACACAATGCATAGTTAACCTGTGAAATTTATTGCCAAGTGTTGGTGTGAAGGCCAAAAGCATAACCGAGTTCAAAAAAAAATTAGATAAGTTCATGTAGGATAGGTCCATCAATGGCTATTAACCAATATGGTCAGGGACACAACCCTATGCTCTGTGTGTCCCTAAACTTCTGACCGCCAGAATCTGTGGCTGTACAGGAGACAGATCACTCGATAACTGCCCCATTCTGTTCATTCCCTCTGAAGCATCTGGCACTGGCCACTGTTGGAAGACAGGCTATTGGGCTAAATGGACCATTGGTTTGATGAAGTGTAGCCAGTTTTATGTTCTTAGAAGACTTCCAAGAGAGGTTGTGGAATCCCCATCATTAGAGATTTTTAGGAACAGGTTGGACAAATACCCGTCAGGGATGGTCTAGGTTTATTTGGTCCTGCCCCAGCAAAAGAGTATGGATTTGACTTCTCGAGGTCCCTTTCAGCTCTAGATTCCTATGATTCTATGATGTGGATGTTACTCCCTCTTCTGGATTTGTTCAGTGTTCCCCGTCTCCGCTGTGCCTGTCTTTTAGACTTTTAGCTCTCTGAGGCAGGAATAATCTTATTTTAGGATCTTGTACAGGGCCAAGTACCTTGTCAGCATGCAAATAATAAGTGTAATAAACAACAAGAAGTTACAGAAACAAGATTTCTATGAATATTTCTGGATGAGGGTCAAGGTTTTCAAAAGTCATAGGTGACTTTGAATGCCTCAGATCCTTGGTGCCCAACTTAAAACACTTTTAAAGGGCCTGATTTTCAGAATTTGCTGAGCACCTGCTCTCTGAAAAATCGCTTACAGATAGCCCCCCAACCTGAAGCAAATATTCATCAGCAACCATACAACAAAAACACCAACCCAGGAACCTATCCTTGCAACAAAGTCCGATATCAACTCTGTCCACATATCTATTCAAGTGACACCATCATAGGACCTAATCACATCAGCCACGGGATCAGAGGCTCATTCACCTGTATATCTACCAATGTGATATAAGCCATCATGTGCCAGCAATGCCTCTTTGACATGTACATTGGCCAAACCAGTCAGTTTCTATGCAAAAAAATAAATGGACACTTCAATCTCTCAGGTCACTCAGTAACAGACTTAAAAGTGGCAATTCTTTAACAAAAAAACTTCAAAAACAGACTCCAATGAGAAACTGCTGAACTGGAATTAATTTGCAAACTGGATACCATTAATTTAGGCTTGACGAAAGAGTGGGAATAGTTGGGTCATTACACAAATTGAATCTATTTCCCCATGTTAACTCTCCCCATACTGTTACTCATACCTGTCTGAAATTGGCTATCTGATTACCACTACAAAAATGTTCTCCTGCTAACAATACCTCATCTTAATTAATTAGCCTCTTAGAGTTGGTATGGCAACTCCCACCTTTTCATGTTCTCTGTGTATGTATAGATATACATACATACATATATATATATATATACACACACTACTGTATGTTCCATTCTATGCATCTGATGAAGTGGGCTGTAGCCCACAAAAGCTTATGCCCAAATAAATTTGTTAGTATCTAAGTTGCCACAAATGCCCTTTAGAAGACTCAATAGATATATGTAAACCAAGATCACTAAAGACAAATGCAAAATACTCTCCTGTCTCATGAAGGACAAATATATATAAAACCAGAGAAATAACAGAAAATAGGAAAATTAGTTTCGGTGTGAGATTGTAGAGCAGGGATCAAAGGAGATTTGTTCAGATGCATATAAATTCATTGCTGCCTCAAGCTGGTGAGAATTTCAGTGGAAAATAATCAAATATTTCTGTACACCAACCATACAAAACAAACTAGATTCAACTAAATCTGATTTATGCTGAAGAGTATGTGGTTAGGGAGGCACATGTGTACATGGTGTTCTGGTTATATCTCAAAACAAGAACTTTGCTGGACTCAAATTTGTGTAACACTTATAAAGAGGGATTTCTCTCTTCTTTTTTTTCAATCTCTTCTCTGAAAATTTCTGGGAGCCCTATTGGAAATCCCAAGAAGGAAAGCCAAAGAAAGTTATCTGTGGGGAATTGTAATCACTGCAGCAAAGAAATAAATCTTTATACTCTGGTTAAATTAATCAAGCCTTTCAGCTAAATGATGGTATCTGAAAATAAGAGACATACTGAAAATGGAAAGAATAGCAGCCAGTCAGCAACAAGATCATCTGTTATTAACTATAAAGTATACAATAATAAAGCCAAATCTTCAACTAAAAATTAAACAGGATTAATATCTACACATTAAGAATAATAATTTACAACAAATACTTAAAAGAACCACTCATATATGTGGTTAATTTATAATTGTAAGACTTCTGATAACATTGTACTTCAATCATGCTTTTATCACTCAGGGAAATTCATTTTATCTTTTGACATTAATAAAAAATGAAATATTTTTAAAGGGGCATTAACTGCAGAAATAATAAGTGGGCAGATAATGGACAAGTAAATGTACTAAAATGGATGTAGACAAAATTAAATGGCAAGATTACACTATCTGCGGGGCTATTCCTCTAGACCACTTCAAACTAAATGACAATGTATTAAGACACAGTAAAATAGAAACCATTCTCTAATGGATTTCATCACTGCTTACAAAAGCAAATGTACCTTTAGGTTACTAATTTGTATTGTCTCACATTAGTAACAATCAAAATTCATTACTACATAATGTCTATTGAGTGACGTGCACTGACCATCTCAGTGAAGTCCCTACTAGTCAGCAAGTATACATGACAGAAACAATCAACACAACTCTAACACTTGACAGGAGTCTCAGCAAAGAGGCCAAGGACTGCATCCACAGGAAAAATGAGCTATCTTCCAGTCTCCTGTGGTGTCCCCCTACAGATCATGGTAGAAGCCCACTGACAGCACAGTGTGGGAAAGCTCAGCTGTGGAAAAAGTATTGACTATGAGTAGAGGAATGTGTAACAAAATTAAAAGACAAAGATTCAGATGGTACTGAAGCTATAAATTATGTCACTAATTAGTAATGAAGCACATACAGCCCAGATGAAGAAAGAAAGCACGGAAAGTGAATATTACAACAATGGATTCTTTTAAGTGAAAAACATGAACTCTTCTGAAAAGATATATACTGAAGACCATTACTGTTTGACTTTGGTGCATTCATTTCAGCAATCTCTGACACAGTATTCACAACACAGGCTCAATTAATTCAAACCGTTCTGATTCAAGACTTCCTGTAATCCAAAACAAGGTCAACTCCCCCATCATCTATTGCCTTGAAAATTCCACTCTTAGTCAAAACCTTGACTGCCGGGGCTTACTCTCCCATGCCATTCGGATGATCAAGGGTATACTGTACTAGTGAGTCACATTAACTATTTTATCTAATCTAAGCATGTGTAATGTGCTGTATTTTCCTCACTGAAAAAATATTTGGTTTATTAACGATAAAAGTTACATGTTGTACTTCTGTTCATGTTTTTGGCACTTTCAGCCTAACAATGGGCCAGATCATGGCCAACCCTTACACAGTCACATAGACCATAAGAGGAAGTTAAAATCCCACTCCCCCATACACCTGCCTGCATAATCTCCCCAGGCACAGAGAGAAAAACATAGGTTGTGTGCCCAGCACTTCTCAATCTTGCCCAAGTCAGAGAGGCACAGTTGGCTTGATTCCACCCACACACTTGCCAACAAAACTGAGCTTACATGGTGTGGACAGTAATATCCCTTTCAATTCAATAGTACCATCACTATTAATGCACACAAAGCTGAAAATCACATTGTGACATTGAACCTTAACTACCGCATTCTAGTGTTATGTTGTTTAATCTTTCAATGACAATTATCAACTTAAAATTACGAGCTGGCACCTCTGCGTAACATACAGTAGAGAAAGAATTCAAAACTTCTTACCTGTTCAAAAACACGTTTCCACCACATACTTACTATTGACTTCCTCAAAAAGTCAACTGTACGGTATACACTACTAAATTAAATCTTACCCACTGAATTGTATAAATGCATGCAGATTCATATATGTGCTAGTAGCATGTTACACAACAAAGCAGCAAGTTAACAGCTTGAAATCAAGGGTAAGCACTGCCATGTGATTTTTCAGTTATTTGGGTTGGATACTGAAGTCAATGGTATTGTTAAACTGAAAGTGAGTGTTTGAGAAGGTTACTAGCTGAGGGCTGTCATCACAGCTACCAGCTAACACTTTGAAATTGGCATTGCACTGGATGTGAGTGATCTATATTTTTGTTGCCTTGCTTATGATTTCTTGCTTTTAGTGTAAGGAAATAACAGAGTCAACATTGCTCAAATGTAACAGAGTACTTGATGTGGGATAAAAGTTAGTACTAGATCTGGTGCAAACTTTTCAGGAGGAGCAATGTAAATTAATCTCCAAAGTTCCCATGATTGGTAGTGGAAGCATTTATTCCAGTACAGTATGTGATGACAAGATTCATAATGGGTAGTTTTTGTGTATGTCTGTACCATAGCGGGCATCAAAGGGATTTAATCAATTATATCATCTTCCCCTGCACCCCAGAGAAAAAACAGCCACTTATATCCAAACCAAAGGAAATCCTTAACAGGAGACCTCTTAGAAGCAGTGTGGAGTAGAGATCTTTGATAGAGCCCTTCCCTGAATGATTAGAAACCATTAGTAGTAGGACCTTGGGAACCAGGAACTGAAGTCAAGGGTCAGACCTGGTATCAGAGTCAAGCGTCAAGTTGAAGCTCAAAGCCAAAGTAAGAATCAGGAATCAGGCTGAGAGTCAATATCTGGTATAAAGGCCAGTACTGGGGCTCTGGGGCTCAATTAGGAGTCCCAGTCAGAACTGATATCAGTACTGGGAGTTCAGAAGCAGTGTAGTCATGGCAGCTAGCTAGAGATCCATATTGGTGCTTGGACACTTCCTGGTATGCTCCATGGGCTTATACATTAACAAGGAGCCAGTCAGGAATCACTAAGACAACTGTTAGTTGGATCATTTGAGTCAGAACTTCCTGTGGAGTGAAATCTCTGCATCTTGCGGGTCACAGGAAGTGGCCAGGTTATAGCTGCTGCTAGGTGCAGTTTGAGGATGTTGGTTACCTAGTTCAGGTTCAAGTCCTGCTGATCCTTACAGTGCTTCTCAATTCTACAGGGCTCCTTGAACTTGTCTCCCTCGTGATGGGACTTGGAATGTGCTCTGCTAGATCCCTTGGGCTTAGCTTCTTCAGGAGAGGAGAGCAGGAAATAAGTGGTGAGACCCTCTCTAATGCCACCCACTTTGGCACCAAAAGAAGAGGTTGAATTGTGCAAATCTGTGACCCTCCTTCCCTTTCTTACACGAAGAATGAAATAGTTAACAGTACTGACATTTAAATCATCATCATTGGGCATGATGTACCATCCCACCAAGATGACTGGGGCAGGTCACTCCTCTGAGAGATGTTGTTCCTGGCTGTCCTCAGACACATCACTGCATCAGTTATACTTGGTTCACACTTTCCAGATTTTCTTCTGGAAACAAACATAATAGCTAGAGTCTTACACTGTTTGGGAGGAAAAGGGGGGTTATAATGAACGCTAAGAATGTAGAGTACAAGATAGCAACTTCAGACAAGTGCTGGTAGACTGTGTCACCATAATTCAACCCAAGACCTGTATCACGCTTAGGGCTTAATCAACATTCTGAAACCCACTGAAATCAATGGGACTCTCTTAGTAATAAGTGATATGCTCACTAGCAAGTGTTGACAGAATCAGGCCCAATTATGCTTCATCTGAAATCAGCAGTGATTTTGCCAATGAATCCAAAGGGATTACGATATATCATAGTCACTGATCCAGTTGTCCTGGAACCCAGACAGAGTGGGGCAGATGAAGATAGACACACATGACACAATTCTGTGAGATACTCCTTGCCCCGCAGAACTGTATTAGGGCCTGATCCATCACAGACATAAAAGAAAAATGTCCCATTAACTTCAATGGTCTTTGGATCAGGTCCTAGTTCCACTACCTTGCTGGCACTACCCTGGAGAGATGTGGGGGAGGGCAAGATTTAATTGGGATCTACTGTACATTAAAACAAAAAAAAAGTTTACAATAGATTTATATGGCTGCATAGTCCTGATTGTAAAAATAAAGCATGCTGAAATACCAGTCTGTACTAATAATCTTTAATAACAAAAATATGATGAACAGCAAAACAATTTTATTGTAAACTTATTGCATGACCTTCAAAGGCACTTTAGTAAATTAAAGAATATTATGTTTTAAATATAGATTTCTAATCACCTGTAGGCAAATCCTCAGAGGGTGTAAATTGACATTCTGACAATTTACACCCACTGAGGATCTGTCCCTCATGATTAGAAGGGCCCAGAGATTATTAAACAAATGTGGTTCCTATTCTGATCAACATGATGTCCCATTAGATCCTATCCTGCAAAAAACTCCTTTGGCCATGGACAACAAACTGAATTGTATTTGAAATCAGAATTCTAATTAAAATCAGCCTCTCTGAGCCTGCTGTTGGCAGTTATTTTCCTGCTGAAAAGGGACAGCTGCTTCCATTGGCAGCCCGATGTCAGGGACTGTTAAATCAGTATTAATGCAGGATAGAAGCAGCGAGAACACGCAGCACTAGAGGGGTGAGCTAAGGATGAATTCAGAGCCTTACCTCTGAGTGGCTTTCACTTTCACCATTTAAGTTATTATGCTGCTATTTCAATTCATGGGGTTTGTTGTTGTTTTTCTGTTTGTTTTTGGTTCCATTGGTGCATAACACCAATTAAAATTAGATAAAGAAGAATACTGTATGTCAGTTTCTCCAAATACATCGTCATTTGTGAAAATGTTCCCTCAGTACATATTAAATCCAGGTTTTGTTTGCAGTAAGCAAGCATTTCAAACAGCTGCCCTTTTTGAGGTGGACGTAACATTTCTTCACATTTAATACTCAACATTTCTAGCTTTATACATATATTATTCCATAAAGCTATTCTATGGAATACCTATTCTAAATAAATACTGTTTCCTTATTTCAAGGGATTAATATTAGGTTTCAGGAATAACTAGCAGCAAAGGACTAACATTCCCATATAATTAATTGAGAAAACCAGCAGTGAGTATAGATGGATTTCTTGTTTCTGTATGCATTAATATTCAAATGCAATCAAATTCCCTTAAATTAAGGTTTGCAGAGGTACTGGACCCACTCTAAGCATACACAGTAATTCATCCCCAGAAAAGAGTGAATCAGAATCCAAAAGTTAATATCTGATTTTGAAGTACACTTCATCTTTGCTAGATTTTCCTACAGAGCTTCAGGAGAAAATGGTGGGATACATCACATAGTTCTACTTATCACATTTTCCCTTATAAAGATACTGTACTGTTTAGTTTAAGCATACCTTTGAAATTCACAGAGTAAATAACTGTTATTCCTCTAAAAACAGAAAGGTATAGCAGCAAAGGTATAGCGACCTCACAAATCCACCTGAGCTATTAAACTAATCAAATTCTCTTAAACTAGCTGTTAAACTAACCTGACTTTGGGTGACATCCTAACCCCATTGAAGTCAAGAGGCTTTTTGCTTTATTTCTCTTTTGGTTCTAAGGAATACAAAATGGAAACAGTTCTATGTAAACAAATTAAACTGTAAAATCCATCATTTTCAAAGGAACATTTTAATCAATAAGTTTAATTCCCTGTCTGCATAGCCTAACTAAATAAACAACAAAGTTAAATCAAAACATAAGGAAACTGCAAAGATCAGCAGTAGATATGATTTTAAATCAATAGTGAATATATGATAGTATAAAGTAGAATTTGCCAGTTACAGGGAAAATGTAATGATCATGTAAGATACTGAAAAATTTCATCTGAGCATTAAACTATGTGCAGTTTCCTGCCTCAGAGGAAAAATTAGAGAACAAATTCAACTCCCTGTTATGCCAAAGATCTTCTCCTCATCCAAGAAGAGAGGAGCTATTGGGGTTATACAATTTTTATGTCAATTAAAATGTTCCATATGAACAATCTATACTTATCCAAACTAACAGACTACCACTTCCAAGTCTTTCTGGGCAATAGTTTAGAAAGAAATACTGTATTTCAACTTAAAATAAGTAAATTGCATCAATTTTGGATCAAATAAAGAATTACATGCTATTCTTCAGTTGAATAGTTCACATTTGTCACAGTCTATCTAGCTGCCACAGTCTATTTTTATATTGTCTCAAACTTGTCCAGAAACTAGCTATAATTCTCTCTATTATTGATTAACAAAGCCTTTCAGTTGCACTAAATTAGGAAATTAAGAGGTGTGTTCCTTCCAATTTTAATGTTATGTTTTGTCATTAGTAGAATACAACATTGCCAAACCCTGACCACAGAAATGGTAAAAATAAATACCAACGGTCTGGGGAGAGAAATCCTACAGCCATGAAGAGAAGGTAACTTCAAGGCAATATCCTGGAAATTAAGATTTATAAGTCACCAAGATATAAAAGAAACAAATTTCAGATGTTGCATAATGCCATTTTATATGGCTAAAAATAATGGAGTTATGGTGCAAACGCCAGGAAAAAAATCTTTGGAAAACTGCGCAACCACTTATGTTCAAAGCAAAGCCCTGAAACGAGCAAATCATTTGGAGAGTTAGTAAGAATACAGACATGATATAATGCTTCTAGATTCATATTGAGAAGGCCATTTGTTTAACGCAGTTCCACCTTACTTAAAATGATCCTTTTCACAGAAGAAAGGCATATTGTGTGTGTAATATGAGTTTTAGTGTTGTTTCTGGCTTTGGGCTGATAAAAACACTTAAAAGCTCAGTAGCCTATCATCTCAGTTCCATGTTTTAAAGTAGTCTAACATTCCTGCCTCTCTAGTGCACAGTGAACTCCTACATTCTTGTTAAACTATTCATGCCTCGGCTCCACGGCTTATTCAAAAAATGTTAAACCATTGCTGGATAAAATCTTTACATTCTAAGAAGTGAAGGTCACCTTGCAAAAGATTATTCTACTCGTGATCCCTAAAGATTTCTTCTTGAATAGACATTTGCTTTAATGCTGCTTTACCGCTACCCTAGTCAGTTGTAGACTGAAAATGGAAACATCCATGTTCATTTCAGTTGAGAAGCACGTCATAGTCTGGACAATTCAAGGGTTCAAGGTTTTATTTTTCTAAAGACACTACAAAAATGTGGTAAACTCTATTACACTTCCCAAATGCAGCAAAGTGAAACAGCAGTTTTCTGATTCTTCTTTCCTTTTTGGGTCCTGTTATCTCACTAGGCAGCATGGGTGAAGTCCTGACTCCACTGAAGTCAATAGGAGCTCTGCCTGTATACTATTTGTGGCCCAAGAATCAACACCAAACAAAGAGCAACATACAGTGATGAAACTTGCCCACAGTAGAAGATGCTCAGCAGTGTGCTGATCATCTTCCACCAACAGAGCTGGGACCCAATTTGTCAGTTCACAAGTCAAGTCTTCTGTTGGACAAGAGCCACTTGATAGAGTTGCCATCAGAATATTTAGGTGCTGCAGTTTAAAAGATGAAGAACTAACCTTATTTCCATCAGACACATAGATTGTCTGTTTTCATTCTACTGAATGATGTTAGTTGATTGAACTCTGTAGCCACTGAAAACACTAACTCCTGCTATAAAACTTCTATGCAGCACAGTTTGGTATAATTTGCCATAGTCTTCTCAGAAGAGGTCCAGATCTAAGCAAATAGAGTCTCATTCCTAAGAAAAATCATCTTTCTGTATCATGCCTGAAGTCACTGTGAAAAAGGTAGAAAGACTAGCACTGTCCCTCCCCACGTACTTGATCTGTATTCAGTGTGTATAAAGCTGCAGGTTAAGTTCAGCTCCATGGAGTTCAATTTCTGGACTAGGCTGCTGCCTTTGCTAGGGAGCAAACCTCTCTGATGGCTACAATTATACATTATCACCTTAGGGCCAAACCTCCTCATGAGTTCTCTACTGCAGAGTTGTAATAGGAGATGGATAGTGTTTGAATCAACACAGTTATTCCACCTCATACCATGCATTAGTGTTTTGAGTGCCAGACAGGGTACTATTTAAGGGGAGAGGAACATGTCGGGGTGGGAGCCTAGAGAGTTTACATTTCCCTCTCCATCTCCCAAAAATGTGTTTCTCTATTTGGGGCATGAGTTATAATAATCCATTTCTGAAGAGCTTTCTTTCTTCTCTGTCCCTTAAGATGGTGTGCAGAACAATAAAAACAGTATTCCAGCTTTTATCTCACTTCAGAGAAGTGGAATTAATAGCAGAGGATACAACACATACAGGGCCAGCTAAGATGGTATTAAAATCCAATGTAGGGGAAAAAAAGTTAGGTGAACTGAGATTATATGAGACCCCAGTCAAAGGGCAGTAAGATCTATACTAACTAGGAGTAATTGTTCCACAGTAGTTACTTGGGATGAGTAGCCACTTATGGGAGGAGAAATTTTTTATTTGCAGATTTAGGTCTCATCCAAAATTCAATGAGATTAATACAAGTCTTTCCCATCTCTTTTACATTTTCTGTCCTAACACATTAACTACATGTAACTAAAAAGATACGAGATGTGGGAAGTTTTATATGCTTTTGCACTGGGAACTAGAAAATAGAAAATAAACATGTAAATATGCCATTTCAACACATCCTCTAGATCAAAGCAGAACTGATGTTTTTAATTTTAGCTTTTTGAGGTTTGTTTTTATAAATTGCTGAATTTATTTTGTAGCAGCTGGTAAAAAAAACAAACTTTACCACAAGGCTAGAAATCATATTTACCAAATTAAGAAAAACTAGAATAACAAAAAACCTCAAAATGGGAAAAATAAAATTTAAAATGTGGACACATACATATGTATAATTATACATTTAAATGTACACACACAAACGCACACTACGAGGTTAGTGACTGTAGACCATAGACCACATGTAGATGGGTGAAAACCACCCATACACAGATGTGCTATTGTATGGTACAGCATTTAGAGTAATGTATTCTCTGAGATCTCCAATGCTGAGGATTCAGAAGATACAAGAATTTTTCTTGCTTTTAGTCTTTGTACATTCAAAAGAAATACAGGCTCTACTCCTAACAGCAGGGTTTGGTCCTTAGCAACTACATCTGTTTGGCTTAACAGACTGAAGGCACATAAATGCAACTGAAATTGTAAGTAATGTCCCATTTAATACAAAAGGATCTGGTTACAGATTAAAAAATAAACTATAATGAGTACTGTTAACCCGTTAGATCCAAGTAGGGTGAGCAAGTGTGAAAAATCAGGACACTTTTTTTTTTCTGGGAAGGGATGGGGGACATAGTTACTTATATAACACAATGCCCCTCGTATCTGGCCATCTGGTCACCCTAGACCTAAGTGGCTGGCCAAAGTTTGGGGCCCTGCAGGTTATTAAGTTAGGAGTAGAAATTGATGGAGTCAGGTATCTTCAATGCAAACCTGTTCATTTACAAAGAATGTACAAAGTACTGTTTCCCTGAATGCAGGAGAAATAAAACAGTAGGAAATAGTATCTTTGCTCATAATTCAAGGACCCTTTCAGCCAGCACTCAGCCCAGCACTCTCTCTGTCTTTAGGCTTTTCTTAGAGCCATACTCTTAAGGTATGGCTACACTACCTGCTGGATGGTGCTCGATGTATCCAGGATTGATTTATCATGTCTCATCTAGATGTGATAAATCTGGTTACAGAACCGACTCCTGTACTCCACCTTGGCAAGAGGAGTAAGTGGAGTCAGCAGGGGAGCGGCCACGGTCAACTCGCCACTGTGGGGACGGCCAGGTAAATCAACCTAAGGTATTGTGACTTCAGCTACACTATTCGTGTAGCTAAAGTCACATATTTTAGGTCGACCCCTCCCCTCTCATGGTGTAGCCCAGCTCATTAGTGCTCCTTAACGCTCATTCAGGCTATGAATGGCTTCCTACGCCTTCTGTTTCTGTGGAGTTTCTCTCCTTCTCTTCCTCACACAGACACACCTCTACTCAAAACAACACTCAGCAAAACTCTGCCACCTATGTGTGCTTTTGTTTTGAGTGGCAATATGTGCCTGTGTTTGGGGTAGAGGCTGTTATTGTTTCACAAAGGAGCTTAACTGTTTCTTAGAGTTCCCTTAAATGCAGGGTGGTAGAGACACCTACCCCACCTTCAATTACATTTTGTCCAGACTACCTCACCTCTCATCTTAACTTTGCCCAACACCTTGATGAGGCCTAAAATGGAGATACCATAAACAACCAATCCCAGATAGGAAGAAAATAAATACTGTAACAAAAGTTACAAATGATATAAACTTAACTGTTTGCACAGTGTCCTTCTGCTCAAATGTTTCACCTCACCAATCCCACATAATTTTATGCCCCACCAACTCTCTTTGGGGTGCTTCTCTCCTTGCCTGATTGTCTTTCCATCCCCATGGAGGAGGCACTTACAGTGCGCTCTTGAAGTGTTTCTGTGGAACTGGCTTGCTGAAATACACTTCACCCGTTATGTTCTAAAGGGGGATTCATTACTCTCGACACTTTCTCAACCTCAGCTTCTACAGCTACATTTTATCTTCAGGGGACAGACACACTGAAATCCTGTCCCCCCAATACCTTCTCAGATGATCCTTATGGAGAGCTTTGGTTTAGTCCTGAAACCCAAATGTATCCTATACATCACATTTATTCAGGTTAGTCCTATATAGGGTCCCTCGCAAGGTGGATCCATCTTAGACTCTCTATCCTTCTTTCTCCTAGGATTGTGGAACCAGATCAGATCCCCTCTTTTAAAAATCTCCCCACGTGACCTTACATTATTCAGTCTTTTTGGCTGACCAGAGGCTATCCTTTGATTTTCTCTACAAAAATGTGAGCTTTTTCAGTTTTGGACTGTAGTGTTTCTACATAGTCCAAGTGGTCTAAATCCCTTTGTTCCTCTTCAGGAACTCCATACATGGGGTTTGTCTGGGTCCTTAGCTCAGCCCAAACATGAAGAGTGCTGGAACAGATTTTGTACTCTCATTGACTCCTGTTTTATAAGCCATCAAAGGAATGGGATTTGCTGATCTCAGTCCCCTTTGGTACCATTCTACAAAGGTAGCCAGCTGAATTCACAGTGTTCTATTGAATCTTTCCATCATCCCATCAGATTGTGGGTATGCAATGGTGCTGCAAGTTGTGTGGACCCATAGGATATCACAAGCCTGCTGAAATATTTTAGATTCAAAGTTTCTCCCTTAATTGGTGTGTAAGTCCCTCAGCCCCCAAGTCTGGTGAAGAATTCCTTCACTAGGATCTCTGATACCGTCACAACCTTTTGACTTCTTATTGGGTTTGTGAAATAGTCCATAGCTACCAGCAAGTACTGACAAAGACAAAATGCACATTGTGGGAATATGCTCTACTGGTGCTCCCATGAGAAACTGCTGCAAAGGGGCTCTCCCCATCTTAGGGAGAGCCTTCTTTGAATCACATTTCCTGCACCAATATTCTGCATTTTATGCAACGGAAATTCTCCCTTCACTTGGCTAAGGTTTTTGCATCTCCAAAATATCCAGCAGTTTTAAAATCATGACATAACATCAGAATCTCCTTTTTTCAATGTATCTGATACAATCAGCTGGTATCTGTATCCCTCTGGCTGGTTTCTCCCATCTATTATACAACATTTCATCTTCCAATCCAAGCTTCCCCACTGTGACCAGAAAGCTTTGCTGTGGTGTTGCAAGGTGACAACTTTCCAGGGTGGCTGTGTTTGCCAGCTGATTTTCCAATCACATGCTATTCTGATATCAGGATCCCATCTTTTCTTTAGGAAACGTTTACTTCTGGAGTCCATTCTTGCAACCCCACTTGTATTGTTCCAGTGGATGAAGTAGAAACATTTGCACTTCTGCATATTATGTGAGGAGAGGGGAAAGCCATCTCTTCTGAGCACACTCATTCACTTGAGCAACCAATACTTCGCTTCCCTGGTCAGGACAGTGTTTGCAATTGTCGCACCCAACAAGGCATCAGCATTACTATGTGCTTTTGCCCAGGCCTGTGTGTAATTGTGAAATCAGAGCACTGCACTTTTTCCAACCACCTGGCAAGTTGCTCCTCAGGATTCCTGAATCTAAACAGCCATTGCAGGAAAGCATGGTTTGTCCTGATGATAAACTTCCTCCCATAAAAATAAGTGATGAAAATGTATTATATATTTAACGAGTATTAGGAGTTCTTTTAAGGTGGTGGGATAATTTATTTCAGGAGAACTTAGAGTTTTTCTGTAAAATACACCACCTTCTCAAGCCTTCTAGTCTATGTCCTTGTGTCAGTACTGCCCCCCAACAGGAACGGGGTTTTGAAACATTGATGGGCCAAGACAGGCACAGCCACTGGAGCCTTTTTCAATTCTGAAAATGCTGCATCCCACTCTGCTGACCACTGAAATGATTTCAATTTCTTACCCATCCTAAGCATTGGTTTTGCAATATTAGAAAACCCACAAATAAACCATCTATTGCGGGAGCAGAGTCCTACAAAACATGGCACATTTGTGTGTGTCTAGGGAATCAGACAGCTCTGTAAAGTTTTTCTGCAGTGGAAATCCCCTCCTCGCTAATTGTGCGCTCAAGGTAAAGGACCTGTTTTGGAAACAACTCACATGTAGTTGGGTTTAATATGAGATTGGCATCCTTCATCTTATTCCAGGCTATTTGTAAGAGTATCAGTTCTTGTGCAAAGGTTTTAGCATGCACCAAGATGTCATCTAGGTATAAAGGATGGGCTCAGAGGAGCATGCCATGGAATTCCTCTGACTTGTGGTTAGTGCATTGCACAAGGCAAAAGCCATCACTTAAAATTGTCACAGACCTGCCCTGCTGTGAAGGCAGTTTTTCCTGTCCTTTACCTCCACTTCTACTTGCCAATACCCACTTTTAAAATACAATGTAGAAATCCAGATTGAACATGCTACATCATCCAGGATATCATCTATTTGTGCTGAGGGATAAGAATTCAAGTCACTTCTTTTAGTTTTTGATAGTCCACACAGAATCTGGGGCTGCCATCCTTTTCCTTAACTGAATTATGGATAAGGCTCAAGACTGGTTGAAGGCTCATTTATGCTTTCCTAATACATTTCCTCAATGGCCTGTAATGCCTCCTTTCTCTTTGCTACTGGTTACTGTTTATTGGATTGTTTTCCCCTATTATCAAGCTTATGCTGGACTAGTACAGTAAAATCTATATTTTTGTTTGACAGGAAGAACCACTCCCAACTCCTAATCAGAAAGTCTTGTAGACCGTTCTGCTGTTCCTCATTTAAGTGTACACCACTGTCCTCGAACAAGTGCAAGGGTTAGTCTGCCAAGTGCTTCAAAGCACACTACCAGGGTGTGATTTCTAAACCACTCTAATATGTTTCACACTAATTGGTCCATGCAGACCCTGCTGGTGCACACTAACAGTTCTCTAGTTTCAAACAGCACTATGTAAAGTGCACTAGGGAACTTTTAGTGCACACCCCAGCAGGGTCTACATGGACCAATCAGTGCATAAGACATGCACGTTGCCGCTCCATGTAGACAAGCCCCAACAGAACTCTGTGAGCTCACCTTTACCCCTTGTCCCCTTGTAGTTTTCTTCTATATCAGCATTTATTAGATCAATTGGTTCACATTTGCAACCATGGCTCTCTTAATTACTATTTGCTGCTTGTTGGAAACATTCAGCAAATGAATCTGTTCCTGTTTAAGCACCACACCAGCTTTAGCAGCTAAGATTCCCCCAACACCTTGAGTCTCAAAACAGGTTTCAATCACTGCTCATCTTCCTTTTTCTGGAAACTTACCAGAACATGTAGCTGTTATAATGACTTCTGCCCACAGAAGCAGGGAAACTTGTTCACTGTGAGCCAACTGCCTATAAACCATTTGTTTCACATGGGCTGCTACTTTAATGGGAATTTCTACAGACTGGATTTGTAAGACACTAGCCTGACAATTATTACACAGTTATTAGCCATAAAACAATCCAAACAATTATCAGCTCATCCACTACACTGGCTACCCAGCCTTCTTGCTCAAATTCCAGAGGTCCAATTTTCAAACCCAATTTTCCCAAATACCTCCCTAGTCATTGTCTCTATCTGAGGCAAACTAGTTGGTTCAATTTGGATCCCCTGTTCCCTAGACTTTTTAGCATGTCTGGTTTAATAATTTATGTTTGAGCCAGCGTCCACTATGCCCACACTTTTCGCAGATCCCCATATGCACTCACTAGCCAAACTTCTAGTATTGTTCTTTGCCCAGATTTTTTTTTTTAATGGCACTGGTCCTTGCCAAGATTTGCCCCGTTAGCATGGTGTCCCCTCATTTCCCAGCTACGAAAGAGGCTTTCATTAGATACTTGTGATGCTCTGTTCTGACCCACTTTATATGTACAACAGTCCCTTTTATTATTCATTTTTTCTATAGTACTAGCATTTAACTGAACTGCTGCCCTTAGTTTTGCACGATTGCCAATTTTTCTTGTTTTACAAACCAAATATATCAGTTTTTCTAACTGTTTTAACAATAAGGTCATGAACCGGATTAAAAACACCATTTCCCTCATACATAGTAGCCTCAGAGCTGTATTTATAGCCTAGGGCTCATAGCGCTCAGCTTCCCTCTTCCTCAGTAACAGCTGATTCTTCTTCTGGCACACCTCTGCAAGGAAATGTTCAAATTCAGTAGCAAATTCCATAGCTTCTCAGTGTGTCTTTAGGCTTCTTTTCCTCATCTTGATCTGCAAATCCAACTCCAGATGAGCATCTATAAAATGGTTCATTGCCAATTTATCCTGGAAGTCCTCCTTGGTGTCTGAATATGCCAGGAATGCAAGAATTCTCAGGTCTTCTGTCAAGCCAGGTGGGGTCTTCTTCCCTCTCCTATTTAGCTGCAAGTGAGAGTTGAATTTAGACACCATCTTATATAAACTTACATCAGTATGAAACCATGCCCCCAGATTATATTTGGAGTCCATAGCAAAAGAGTGCAGACACTGGTCACTGCAGCAATTGTTCCACTAGGTGTTCTACCCAACAGAGTTCTCCACACCTGAACAGGAAGCCACAGTTCAAAAGTACCTCTCAAACTGAAAAGAAAAAACAAAGTTGTTTGCATGGACTGCAGATTTCCACAACATTCATCTGATGAAGTGGGTCTTAGCCCACGAAAGCTCATGATCCCTAAAATCTGTTAGTCTATAAGGTGCTACAAGACTCTTTGTCGCTTTTGCAGATCCAGACTAACACGGCTACCCCTCTGATAATGGACTGTAGAGTGAGGGATTTCCAAAGGCATACAGTAAGACTGAATTTCCAATCTTTTCCCACCAAGGAATCTATATAAAACTCCATATTTTGGTGCCTCAGGATCACTCCCAATGGTTTGACAGAGCAAAGTTTGTTGATGTTCAAGGTTGCAAGACCCATCTGTTTACTCAGTTTTTTGTCTATTAGCATAGTTGGAGGGGGATGCTTTGAGAGTTCCAGCTTTTTTTGCTGGGGGTTTCTTTAGAGCCAACATAATTTGTTACTGTGTTCATTTAGAAGCTTTAATTTGTGGTTTTGAAGATTGTGTAACTGCACTGAGAGGTGGCAAGAGGCCCATATGAGGAGTTCAGCAGTAAGTTTAACAATACAGTAAATAACTGTTCAGTGATTTGCCCTGTACTGAGCACCATGGCATGCACTATAAGTTATTAGTCCAGGCTCAAAGACAAAGAACAGTCCTAGTGCATTAACATGTCTTTATGAGGTGCCTAGTAAAAAGGAGATAAAAATGCAGTTCCATTTGGATAACAGAACACTGAATCACTTCACTCACTGTTGTCACACATTAAGGATGACCTACAGTTGGCCTCTGGACTGAGGGCACAGATAGATTATTTCACAATAGTCTATTTTGGAAGAGAAGAAGAATGAGGATAATACTTTTCATAGGTCTTTTCTCCATGGTTCTCAAGATAATATATGTGAACATTAAGCCTTCTACACTTCTGTGAGGTAGTAAGTGTTATTACCTCTATTGCAGAAATGGTGAACCTAAGGCAGAGAGGTATGCAGCCAAATTTTCAGAAGTGTTCACGGAAGTCAATGGGAGTTGCAGATCATCAGCGCTGCTGAAAATCAGGCACCAGACTGCTCAATTGATCACACAACAACAGAGACATTCAGAATTAGTGAACACTTTCGAATACTTGGGACTAAGTGAGAGCAAGTCAGTGGCAATGCTGGGTATGGAATCCCATGCTCCACCCCTAAACAATACTCCGCCCATCTATTTAAAGTCTTTTGCTCCATCACCAATTGTCAGGAGAAGTTTATATTCATGCTCCGCTTGATCATAAAAAGAGTTTTTTTTCTGTGCATTGATATTTGCAGTCTCTGTTTGTTTGAATCATTTTAGTGAACATTCAACCTGACTTGTCAATGTTGATTTAACTGGTTCCATACTGTTACAGATCCCACTGCATGCAGCAAATCCCATCCTATCACTTCAGATTAAATTTAATAATACATATTTGTTACCCCATGCCCAGAAGATCAAGTAGACAAGAAGTGGTCTAACTATCCCAATAAAGGCTCAGATACTAGGGCAGTGGGGAACAGATATATACCCAGATAAGCAGGACAGGCCTAGATTTTTGGAGGCTTAGAACTTCTCAGCAAGAATGAGACAAAATGGTCATGAGATAAAGGCACCAGGCAGAGAAAGTCTGAGCTCTGTTCCTTGTTCTGCCACAGACCTACATTTCCATCTGTAAAATGGGGATAAACAGCATTTCCCTTCTGTTTAGGTTGCAAGGCCCGGGCCCATCTCAAGGGCAGTTAGGAACCTAAATACCTTTGAGGATCAGGGTCTTAGCTCCCTGGAGGCAAAGACTCATCTCCTAGTATATCTCTGCACCTTCCCTAGCATAGCAGGGCCCTGATCTCAGTTGCAGCCGGGAGGCGTTTCTGTACTGGAAATAAGGACGGACAGTAATGTTCAATGACAGGAAATCGCCCACGAGGGATCCCGGTGGATAGAATGAAGAGCCAACAGGTCACAAGTTCACCTCCAGTCTGGCAGCGGCTTGGCGCTGTGAACGGAGACTTGGCCAAGGTGAACTCCAGGCTTCTGCTCCCCGCAGCAGAGGGAAGAGCCGGCCGGGTTATGTAAGATTACAACGGGACCGGCGACCGCGGCTCTGCGAAGCGGCGAGGAGGATCTCTGGCTGCACCCCCCGCAGCCGCGCGGGGACGGTTCAGCTTTCGGACAACAGCTACCCCTAGTGGCGAGGAACCGTTTCCCTCGTCTCTCTCCCCCGGCGCCTTGCTTTCGTGCTGTCAACAGGTTCAGTGACTCGAGGCAGCGAGTGGTCGTTCACCTGGCAAGCACCCGCGTCCCCTCCTCCGGGACAGACCACTCTCCCCCCGGCGGCTGCAGCCCAGCGAGCGAGGCCGTTTGCAGTCGCTTCCCAGCCTGGGCGCAGGGCGCCCCGCCCGGGGACCCAGCCTTTGTTTGCTCGGAGCAAGAGCCAAGCGCCCTTAACCAAGCGCACCTCCTGGGGGCGGCCCCTTGCAGGGCCCAGCCCGCCAGCGTGGCCCAGGCGAAGGGTCCCCCTGTCCCTGCCCCAGTCCCCCCGGCTTCTCCCAGGCTCTGCCCCCGCCGCTGCGCTGGGGAAAGTTCGCCCGGAAGACACGGGGACGGCTTGCGCCAGCCTCTGGGCCCCCGACTTTAGAGAAGGGGGAGGGGGCGCAAGGGGCCTGGGGAGGGCAACAGTCGCATCAATAGTCGCGATCCACCGGAGGGAGTTACCGGTCCTGCCCCCCACGGCTAGGGCTGACCCTGGCGCGGCCGCCCCACGTGCCCTGCCCCCCAGGCGCACACACCCCTGGAGCGCCGTGGGGAGGGGGCAGGGCGTCGGAGCTCGCCTGTTGCCTTGTCCAGCCCTGGTTGTTTGTAAGTGTGTGTGTGTGTGTGTGTGTGTGTGTTTGCTATCTGCGCCGGAGCCCCCCGGCCATGCCCTGGCTCTCGGCTGCTGCCGGGCAGTGGCTGCTCCCTGCTCCGTGGCACGTCCCTCGCAGCTCCTGCCGGGTCTCTCTCCCCCTCCCTGTGTATTTTTAGGTCATTGGAGTGGAGGAGTAGGTAATCCCCGGGTTTAAGTTCCAAGGGGGCGGGCTCTGGCCGGAGGTGGAGTCACTTTTCATTTAAATCCCTGGCTATAAAATGGGCTTAAAGAGACGCGGGATCTCAGCTGCGCTGCACAGAGCCCGGCGGGCAGGCGGGCGTGTGTCGAAGGGGGCGGGAGCCCAGCAGCCGTCAAGATGCTCCACTCCGTCGGCGTTCACACCTTGCAGCTGCTCACCCAGGTCGCCGCCTGCATCCTTCTGTTCCCCCGCTTCCTGCTCACCGCGCTGATGCTCTGGCTCCTAGACTTTCTGTGCATCAGGAAGAAGGTGCTGCTGATGGGCAGCAGGGCGGAGGAGGAAGCCAGCCCTGGCCAGGAGCCGGCCCCGGACGACCCCCCGGTCTGCGTGTCCGACTCCAACCGCATGTTCACCCTGGAGTCCCTGAAAGCCGTGTGGCACGGGCAGAAGCTGGACTTCTTCAAGGCAGCGCACGTGGGCTCCTCCGCCCCCAACCCCGAGGTCATCCAGCTGGACGGGCAGAAGCGGCTCCGGATCCTGGATTACGCCCGAGGCAAGAGACCCCTGATCCTGAACTTCGGGAGCTGCACCTGACCCCCCTTTATGGCTCGCCTGAGGGCCTTCCAGCGCCTGGTTGCCCACTTCGTGGACATCGCTGACTTCCTGCTGGTGTACATCGAAGAGGCTCACCCCTCCGACGGCTGGGTCAGCTCGGACGCAGCCTACCAGATCCCCAAGCACCAGTGCCTCCAGGACAGGCTGAGGGCGGCTCAGCTGATGCAGGAAGGGGCGCCTGGCTGCCCCCTGGCCGTGGACACCATGGACAATGCTTCCAGCGCCGCCTATGGAGCCTTCTTTGAACGCCTCTACATCATCCAGGAGGCGGTGGTGATGTACCAGGGAGGCAGGGGACCAGAGGGCTACAAGATCTCTGAACTGCGGAGCTGGCTCGACCAGTACAAAACCCGGCTCCAGAGCCCCAGCACCGTGGTCATCCACGTGTAAAAGGAAACTGTGCTGGGGAGCGGAGGGGGCGTGGTCCTGCATGGGGAGGGGGGTGGCGGGAGCTGTTCCCCGCTCCTCTCCCTGGGGACTGCAGGCTGTTGTGTGAGTGTCCAGCAAGAAGTGCCAGGGATGCCCCTTCTCTGATCGTATCACGTTGATTTGCCAGCCCAGCTCCGTTCATGCTGCGTGTCCTTGTGCCCCTTGTAAATACCCCCTTTTTTTGTAACACACGACGCGTTCCTTATTTTTATGGCGGTTTTTCTAGGGGGTCAGGGTGGGGGCGGCTGCTCTCTGCTGGGGGGATTTCTAGGGTCTCTGGGTGACGACCGATTTTGAAATGGTTTCCAAAAGGCCAGGAAATCGCGTCCGATGTTCGAGACGAGAAGTGCCCCTCGCCGGGGCAAACCGGAAGGTCCTATTTATGGGGGCTCTCTCCTCTTTTTGTAAAGTGTCTCTTCCTTTTTTATGAACTTTTTATAGTAATAAAGCTCTGGATTCACTGCACGCCTGCTCTCGGCTCCCTGTAACGGCACGGGTCCGCTAGGGAGCGCCCTGCGTTACCTTGTCGGCTCGCCCCGCTCCGCTCTCCGACCTGCTGGGGAGCGGGCGAGCAGGAGGAGACCGCTGGGGCAGGCGAGGCGGACCTAGGGGCGCAAGGTGGCGCGCGCTCTCCCGGGCCCTGCAGTGAACCTGCCCGCCAGGGGGCGTTACGGCCGCCCCAGCGGAGCTGCAGAATGCTGCGGGGCTGGACGCCGGCCATTAATGGTCCCAGACACTTTCTAAAAAGACCCGGCGCGGACCGTGGAGAGACTGAGCGTCGGGATCCCCAACGCGCCCCGCTCCCGGGCCGCGCGCGGTAAAGTTACAAATCAGCCGCTGCCCCTGCGGCGCCCCCCGCGCCGGACTCCCGCGAGCGCTCTAAGCCCGCGCGGGGGTCTTTCCGCGAGGGAGTGAGGGCAGCCCAAGCAATCGAGTCCTTTCGCGTGCAAACCGTCTCGGCTGCAGCTTGCTGACGCTGCAAATGTGGCCACCGAGTAGCCCCACCTGTCCCCCGGCCTCCCAGCTGCGTGCACTGTAATAACCTGCTGTGCGCTGGCTCCTGAACTGCCCCCGCCCCGCAACCTACAACTCAGAGCATCTCAGGAAGGCCCCGCTTCAGAGGAGGTACTTGGGCACCTGCCTAACCTTAAACAGCTGAATAATCAATCCCGTTGAAGGCAAGGTGGCTACTCACCTGTTCAAACTAAAACACCTGTTTAAAAGCACCCCACTGACTCAAGCCCCAATCCCCACCTGAACAAACGATCGCTGTCTCCTTAGAGGAGACAGGCTCAAAGTGTTCAGTAATCTGCAATGTATTACAGGAATGGTAGCCTATTTTCATTGGTGTGTCATCAATCCCCCAGGCTTTTCTGTAACCCAGACCTTGGGAAAACAGCAATTTGATTTCGAGATGCAGGTGTTCATTACCACAGGCTGCTTTGAAGTCCTACAGTAAAACCAAACGGGGAAAGTAAGTCATCACCAATTTATGATGAAATCACAAAGGCTAAAACGTTCAATTCATGTGATTTCCTAATATGTGTATGAAGCCCAAGCAAGAATCCAGAAACAAGAATCCTCTAAGTGATTTATGGCCAAGTAGTGTTTTTTCTGCCTTGGACATGAACTTTTTGGAAACCATGAACAAATGATAGAAGGTTTAGAATAACCTTTCCTCATAAATCAGGTTAGAAAGTGGGCAGGTTTAATCTCCAAGGAAAGACAGGGGGAAGGTGCTGATAAGTCTTCAAATACCTTAAGGGCTGTCATAAAGAGGACCAGGATCAATTTGTTTTCCATGTCCACTAAAGGTAGGGCAAGAAGTAAGGGGCTTCATCTGCTGCAAGGGAGATTTAAGTGAGGTATTAGGGAAAGTTTATTAGCTACAAAGATAGTTAAACTCTAAAATAAGCTTCCAAGGGAGGTGGTGGAAGCCCCTCATTGGAGTTTTTAAGAACAGCTTAGACAAACACCTATCCAGGATGGTCTAGGTTTACTTCATGTTTTCTCAGCACAGGGGCCTGGACTAAATGACTTATCAGAGTCCTTTGCAGCCCTACACTTGTACGATTCTATAAGTAATGACCATTGGACATTTATTCATCACACATATCAAGACACTGTGGGATGAAGGCATCTCTTTGTAATGTCTTTAATAGCTCCTCATATACAAATCTGTCTTAGGAAAGATGAAGGTGAGAAACTCAAGGTGTTACAATCTTCCTGATTAAGTTTAACAAGATTTCCCACATATCAGATTTGACTTAATGAGAAATAGGAAGAACTTTTAAGGCAACTTATGTCCTATTATACAAAGTACTGTTGTTAATGCTGCAGAAGACAGTTTATAAGCCTATTACAACCCTTCTCTTTTCAGAAATAGGTTGCCATATCCATACAACCATTTCAGGCTTATGGAATGTATACTGCTAAATTCCCCTCATAAGTCTGCAACCAAAACTATATTGGCCAACATTTTCGTACATGTGCACCTCAAGATAGGCACTCAAATCAAACTGGTTTGATATTAAAGCTGCTGGCTCCCCACAACTCTTAATGACTTCAATGGGTGCTGTGAGTGCTCAACTTTTCTAAACATTAGGTCATTTTGATATAGGAACCAAAATATCAAATAAAGTACCTAACTTTTGGCATCCAAGTTTGAAAATTTTGGACACAGGCTCTTAATTTTTTCATTCTGTAGCCATGCATTTAATATGATACCTCTCTGCATATTTGTGGGTCCGCTCAACTTACCATCTTGATATAGGGAAATCAAATGGCCCCCTCCATTTCATACTTCCCTGAGCTGAATCCATTTGCTGTCACAAACATTAATCACACACATACAACATGGGTCAACTGTCATGCTGTAGGTTACAGGGGATTATGGTTATGGGGTTACTGCTTCTGACAGACATACAAGAGCTCTTGCACATCTTCCAAACCTCCAAGAATAGTTTGCTTTCCAAAGTCAGGTGGTAAAGACTAATGGTAGCATCTGTAATGAAATCCTGACCCATGGGGGAAGTAACTCTTCTGAATTACCCAAAGCACTGCACTCTGCAACAGTCTGAATGCAAGGATCACCATTAAAGACAAATGTTTTATTTGTCCATTGACACTGCAATCTCAAGTTAAAAAAAATTAATTCTATTTGAACAGGTCACGTCTAAGGATTTTTTTAAATCTAGCTCTGGATACTTTTAAAATATTTGGGTTTAATGTTGGAGTTTTTCCTCTCGTTCTATAAACTCCCACTAGAACACACAAACTCCTTTCCCCTTCTTCAGCATATCAGTCACTTCACTTCTTACTCTTGTAAACATTAGGCTGCTTCTTCCACAAGGCTATCATTTTCAAAGCGATAGGTTCAACTTCCTTCAAAACTGTTCCTGGGTTAGAAGGAACCAAAGCAGTTAGTGATATACTCCCCCGGTTTAAAAAGAACAGAAGAAAAGATAGCCAGCCCCTGGAAATAAACTGAATGGCTGTGCCCTGTCCTGAAGCATTTTCATGAGAGAGTTCAAAGGAAATAAGCCCAGTGACGTGTACCAGTTCACGGTCAGATCCTCTCATGAAGTGTACACAGTCTCTAGTCTTTCTTAACCCCAGGAGCTGGGTATCTTGAATGCATTACTCTGCTCTTCTTTTAGTGCACTGCTGTGTTCGTCTTCTTTCCAGGACTTAACAAGAGCCACTGTTTCTCTCACCCATACAGGTATCCTGAGATAATATATGCTATGTCCTATGACCCCTCTTAACTGGCACCTGCCTTTTGGACTGAGAAAAAAACCCAAGGCTGAGAAATCAAAGACTTTGGGCATCAATCTGAATAAAGAAAACCTAAGATAGTTACAAGAATTTAGTGCAAACCAGAGCTATTCCAAATTGTCTCCCTTTCTGGTTAGTTTGTAACAATGAATGAGAAAAATTCTGACCCAATCCATATCTGTGCAATTTTACTAACATTAACTTTATACATTATTCACCCTGTGCAGCCTTCCCCTTCTTGTCTTCACTAGAACATTTTATCATATTTGAAAACAATGATAAAGAGTCAAGTTATCTGCTACAATGAAGTTAGGGTAGACCAGCATCATAGCAGCTAATTGTGATTAAACCTCTGTCCCAGCAGCGGTTAAATACAATTCCCTGAAACTATGCTGCTCACAATTTCAGTTGTGTTCATCATAAGATCACCTAACTATGATAAAATGCAGATCACAGATGCATTGAGACACAATTAGCTTACATAATGCTGAACACAACTTGCCAGGATCTAAACAAACCTGTTAGTCTTGATCAGCATTGTGTCACCTAACTGGGCTCTTCTCAGTCTTGTTCAACTATGATGAAGAGCTCACTGCAGCTACACAGTTTACCTAGGCAGAATTTAGCCAGCAGAATTCTTTCCAGATTTTAGTTTTTCCTTGCTTTGCAATAAAGTTCACATTCTGCTTTCTCGCTCCTCATCTCTCTTAGTCCCATGTTTCTGGCACACTTTAGTTAAAGCCTGGAGTTTTGTGCAGCTTCCTAGTTCAGGCTCACCCTCATTTTCGGGCTCACAAAATGATTTCCACTCAGATAAAATGTGGAAGGAAGTGGTTCCTGTCCTTAACTGGCTTCTATAGTTAAAGGATCATGCCCCTAGTATATCTTCAGCTATTACTAAACTTTGGTAAAAGGCTATCAGAGGTCAAGCTTTTTCATCTGTTTTGAAACAAATCAGCTTTCAGAGCCACATTCTTACTTCTAAACATAAAGCAGATCACTTATTTATCACTTTCTCTTTAATGAGCAACAGAAGAGAAATTTGCAGTGAATGCCAGAAATCCTAGAAAGAGATCACACTTTCCCTCTTGTACAAAAGTTATCTGATCCTGTTACATCCTCCACTCAAAATAAATCAAGCATATATCCCACTGAGGTTACCCACGGAGAATTGTTTAGATCAGATTAGAACAATATGCTCCACTTCTGAAAAGCTCAGATGTGTCAGAAGTATTTCCAGTTGCTACAGTGTATTGAGAAACATGCTATTTTAAAGCACATTTTATTGCCTTGTCTTTTTTACCACCCCTTCAACTGGATGACAAACAGAAGTCAAAAGGGATATATCAAACAGAACACGATCTAAGCCACAATTATCTGTTCTTGTCAATAGTTAATTGAGTTATACTCTTAACATAATCACACTTTCAGTGTTCAAGCTTGGAGGGATAGAATAGGAAGGAACTTGTGGTGTGGTCTAAAGGGGATGCCTCCAGACATCAAAAAAATATAACTGTGGTGTAACATAATGCAATCTGGTACATTCTGAGACACATCTTACTACTTAATATTGTGTTATTCTCTTTTCAAAATATATACAGCAAAAAGCTCACACACTTGTTTTAATTGAGAACTACTTATACTGGGCAAACAAATGTATTTTATGACAAATAGGCCAGAGATCTTATTAATTTTTTTAAAAAACCTTTTTATTCTTTGTTTTTCCGCTTTGTTTCAAATTATCCGGAAGAGAATCAAACCTAGTCTAGCATCAAATAGTGTCCCAGATACAAATCTGGAAATGAAACATTCAAACATTCCTGCAAACAATTTTTAATCTAACATTAATTTCTTCTATGTTTCCTTCCACCAATGAGGTATACCTACCACTATTAATTAGTTAGTTAGTTTTAGTTGCTAAGTGCTGTCAAAATGCTCAAGTCTGCACACATACAGGAAAACAAAGGGCCTTATTAAATTCTTCCTTGCACTAGTTTTACACTGGAATAACTCCTCTGATATCAATGTTGTCACTCCAGATTTACGTTGGATTTAACTATGATCAGAATCTGGCTATTGTGTTTATCTTCTGTGACAGTTCAAAACCTCAATTTTTCTACAATAAATTGTAAAAAAATAATTCATCTGTTTGCATTTATAGCTTAAGAAGCCATTCTCAACTGGAAGTATTTCCCCGTCTTTTATATCCCTTCAGTAGTTTATACCATCAGCAACCTATTACATCTTGAATCCTACTGGCCACCTTCCTCCATTATAAAGTTCCTTCTACTTGTGAAGGTGTCTCTATTAGTTTGGTATTTATAGCTTTCTTTGGTCAACCATGCCTGCCATTCCCCTGCCTCTTGAAACTTTCTCGGGGAGAGATTTTTCAAAGACACAAATGAGTCAGGCATTCAACTCCCATTGACTTTCAATGGGAGTTGGACGCCTAACTGCTTTTGTGTCTTTGAAAATCTCCAGATTGTTCAGCCTTTACTCACATGGGTGAATACTTGCTCTCTTTCATCCCATTGAAATCAATCTTACTAGTTGTGTGAGTAAGGGTTACACAATCTGGTCCATGGAGTTTATGTGTGTTGCTAACATCCAGTCTGTCAGGTCTTTCATCTCTCTCCAAACTCATGACTTATCTCTTTCTCTGGCTCGTGCCTCTTGTTTATATCTTTATATCCAATATTAATTGAATCCCCACTTTTCTAGATAGGACGTGTATTTTAAATTTTCTCTCATTTAACGCAACTTATTTCAAAAGATCCCTTTGAGCCTGGCTAGGTGTTAGGTGTAGACACTCTGGATCAGATCTTAGCCCCTGACCTCTGCTCCCGTCTGCTTTGCCATGCAGCACAAAGAGGAAGGAGAGCATCCCTAACACAGCAGCTGGGATTCCCCTAACACAGGGGAAGTCCCCAGATGAGATAAAGTCAGTATATCAAGCTCTATCTCACCCATCCACAGGCCTAGGAGGCATTCCTGGATGGGCCATGTGACCAGGGGCAGGGGTATATCTGTCCATCTGACACAATTTAGAGTAATCTCTAGGCTGCACTAAATTACACTGTTGTCTGGTTTGATTCCAATAAGGCTAAGGATCAGGACAGTGGAAAGGTAGCTTAAAGCCATTTTACCCCACTACCTATTCCATTCAAGGTTACATCAAACACAACTTGGCTGGATGGGATCTGACTCAGAATCTTTGAATATTTCACTTAGCTTCATATCTATTCCAAGATGTCTGGAATAACAAAGTTCACTTACATGTTTACATATCTTTCCCCTGAGGCTTCTTGCTGTTCTTACCTGACTGGTTAGACGGTATGCAAGTGCCTTGTAGATCCAATTGTAAGCTGAGCATATGTATTTAATACCTCCAGTTTATATCAGATGTTCTCTCTCCTGGATGGTAAATGATCCACCACAGTATTCACACCAGCTCTTTATACAGTGAAGCAGCTCACTTCCAATGCTACAGTGACTGTAGTAAAATAGTCAAAGCTTTTCCAAAGTCCCAGTACTTTGTGGGATTTTCTGTGTCAATGTCCTTTGTTAGTTTGAAATAGAAATAGATAATAGCAATAACTCCTAAAAATAAACATTGTCATGTAGCCGAGAGAGCAAATTTATCTCCCTCAAAAAGACCACACATTTCACCTGATTTTGATATCTGTAGTAGCAAATTAAAGCAGAGCGATATCTATTATGACTTTTTAAGATTTTTTTAAGGCTGCTGAGCTATGGGTTAAGGAAATTCTGGGAACCATACAATGCAAAGCAAAAAAAAAAGTTTCAAGTTATTTGCTAGCAGCACTTAACATTTGTCATGAAGGACAATCAGGAAAGAGTACTGTGCGAAGCTGTTGTCAGCCAGATTTGTAGCACATGGACGGAGAGAACATACTGTGCTACTAATTCCTCAGGCACATGCATACAATTTCAAACAAAGATCAAAATTAGCCCAAAAGTGTTTGGGCAAGGTGGAGAAGGGGAGTGCATTTTACAACAGGAACCATTTATTTGAGAAAGTGATCGTTGTATTAAAATTTAAGCAAACTATCAGGATGATTTCTTTTTCTTCTGACTACCAATGAGAGTTAGGGTCCTTCTACTATACTATATGTCAAGTGACTAGCAAATGACTCTGGAGACACATGAAGTATCAAGTGGTATGGAATTTGAGTGTTTCTCCACTACTCTTTGCAAGTGTATTTTTGCTTTCAGTTGTGTATTCCTTTCCTAAAAAATATGCCCAATAATTACCATTGTAGCTCTGTTTTTCTCAAAGTTCATGCAAGTTCATAATTTTAAAAATGAATGTTTAATCAAAATTATGTGTGTAATATCACAAATATACAACTAGACTATGAAGCCGTATTGATAAAGTTTTACCTCTTTGATGCCTTCCTGAGACCATTTGTGCCATAACACCTACGAAAAATCATCCAGTGTTTAATGGCTAGGCTTAGATGCAATTGAGCAGAGCATGCCATAAGATGGGGGAGGGAAATACAATGAAAAAAATCACTGAAAATGTTCTTTCATTTGGTTGAATTTTCAAAGGTTTCCGGCTAGCTTTGGTGGGCAGCTGAGGGGGATTTGGAGAAAGTCAATATTGATCTATTTATAGAATTGCACACCTAAAATATATACATAGGAAATGTATGTAAATGCAGATAGATTGAGTATATTTGATTATTTGTCTTTCCCCCACATTCCATATGCTTATCTTCTTAGAGCATAATCTCTTCAGGGCATGGACTGCTTCTGTGGGCTAGATCCTGCAAATGGATATGCCTGGGCACAAGCCTCCACCCATGCAGAGCCCCATTGATTTCAAGCACAAGCAGAGGACTGTTCCCAGGTGGATCCATTGTTAAGATCTAGCCTTATGGTTGTATAGCATCCAGCACAACTGGGACCTCATTCTGACTGGGTCTTGCTGGATGCTACTGTAGCATAAGTACTTAATAACAATGTACATGCACATCTTGCATGAAGTAATAAATAAGATTCATGCAAAGTACAAGTTTTCCTGTGAGTATGATGAGCTTCTCCCAGCCAGCCGTTGGTTTTGCAGATTTCTATTGCATCACAGTACACCATGGGCCTGATCCAAAGCCCACTGACTTTGACAGGAGCCTTTCCATTGACTTCAGTAGGCTTTGGCTCAAGTCCTATGGCAGCTAACTGTTGAAAAATTGGTGCATGCTCCGGGCACCTGGGTGCTTCTTTGAAAAAGTGTAGGATGCAGCAAGCAAATAGGCTCCAGGGAAATTAGTAAAAGCACCATTGCAAATATGGCATCTTTAACTTGGAACTTGGAAGAGAGGGAGTTTCAGACAGGTCTACGTCCTGTCAATGAGGGTAGGTATACACTGCACACCTCTTGAGTCAGCGTGGAGGGTATGTGTAGGTACACACATCAGTGAAAAGCAGGCTGCATCCACACTGTGGTATGTAGTTACATGTCAGCGAAAAACACTGTCACGGGAGGCAGCAGGGAAAGGCCCCATAGCAGGGAGCTGCTGGAACCTTCACTTACTGCCTCTCCCTGCCAGAGCCTTTTCCCACTGTTGGAGTCTTTCACTGAGCAGAGCTAGGCTCCAGCAGGTCCCTGTGGTGGGAAAAGGCTCCAGTAGCAGGGGGCTGCTAGAACCTTTTTCCACTGCCTCCCCCAGCCAAAGTCTTTTCCCTCCAGCAGGGAAAGACCCCAGCAGCAGGGAGGCAGATGCAGGACACTCCACTGCTAAAATTAGCAGCATAGATGAGGAGGCACAGCTTGGGGGAGCAAAGGGTACGTACCCACAGGGTTCAGGCATGTCTTTATTCACAAGTCTGTCTACACTGGTGTTTACACCCATGGCTAGGAGGGCATGCAGTGTATACAGACAGCCAACAGGAGCGTGCAGTGTAGACATACCTCAGGGGTACCTTCATGTAATATAAACTGAAAATATAAGAAAGAAGATATCAAGTGTCTAGATGAGAACATAACCTGCTGATAGGCTACACATTGCCATGTCTGTGCTTTTCCGTTTGCAGCACTGCTTTTTTTCTAGCAATACAGTGCAGTGACCAGGAAGAAAGGACAACCCAATTCTCAATATGCCATTAGCTCTATAATTCGGTTTATGTTTCCCAGAGCCACAAATACTATTTTCTTCGGTTTTAAACTTCCTGGAAACATCCTAGCTTGACTTAGGCTGTCATCTTCTTGGCTTTAGGCACCCTACATTTGAGATTAGGTGCACACGATCTGCAGTACACTCGTGATTTTTGAAGATAAATGGGAAGGCTTTGTAGTGAGGTTGTATGGACTCTTCAGTCCTGTCTATCTTAAGGAAATACTCATGAGTGTACACCCGTGGAGATGCAAAGCAGGATTTACACCAGTGCAGTTTCAGCTAGTAACACTCAAATAAGCTATGCTGTTTTGAGCCCTGCTTTGCACTTGAGCAGTGTTTCTGCATCAGTTTTGCTCTGAAATGCAACCACACTGGTGTAAATTTCCTTAGTGTAAACAGGGACTAAGTTTAGTGGACAAGCTTTGAAGAAACTGCTGAATAGTGACTGAGTGGACATTTTTAGTTAATACACAATTATAGTCTTTAAAATTCCATCATGCTGTTGTATGGGCTTGTGGTGCCAGGGCTTCAGCAATATTCAGGGCCCGGGGCCTGGCTCCACCAAAGTTTGAGGCCAGGTCTCTTCCCCAGTCCCCAGGCCCCCTCCCTCCCCTGAGTGTCCTCCAGCCCCACCTGCTGCCCCCGCACACCTCTCCCATGTCCTGGAGCATCCCTGCCTCAAGCCCCCTGCAGCTCCACCCTATGCTCAGCATCAACTGCTGCCGCAGGGTCCTTGTGTTCCTTAGACACTAGTGCCAGGGCAGGCTGATCCTGCCCCTACTCTTCCACCTCAGACCCTTCCCTTTTCCAGTGGGACCATCCACCAGCACAGGAGCCCCCCTCCCCCGCCCCCTCACAGCTCCTACCCCACACTGGGCAAAGGGTAGCCCATCCCCCATCCTCAGTGAGGCTATAACAGCAGGGGAGGAGGTACACATATGATGGCAACCCCACCCTAGCACCTACCACAAGGGAGACTAGGGGGCTTCCTGGCCTGAGAGGGGCCCTAGGAGCACATGCAGTGGTGCGAGGTGAGTGTGCTGCTGGGGAGGGGAGGGGAGGGA